>CM060351.1:25366167-26566167 GCA_030545235.1 Helianthus tuberosus | reverse complement strand
GTAGTAAAATCTAAGAAGGCTGAGAATCACCTCTAGGATATTAAGGGAGCATTTGATATCCTGGATCAATATAACATGAAGCTGAATCCTGCTAAGTGCCATTTTGGAGTGGGGGCAGGAAATTTTTTAGGATATATGGTGACTAAAAGAGGGATAGAAGCGAGCCCAGAATAGATTAAAGCCATCTTGGATATCAAGTCACCTTCGAACATGAAAGATGTACAAAGACTGACAGGGCAAGTAGTAGCATTAAACAGATTTATCTCAAGATCCTCGAAAAAATGCAAGGAATTTTATGATATCCTGAAGAAGAATAAGAAGTTCGAATGGGGGGGGGGGGGGAGAATCATGAAGCAGCCTTGCAGGATTTGAAGAAGTATCTATCAACCGCACCCCTATTGATAAAGCCTGAGGATGGTGAACCATTATCCCTGTATCTTGCAGTATCAGGGAATGCAGTAAGTGCTGTCCTTGTAAAGGATCATGAAGGTCAACAATATACTGTCTATTATGTTAGCAAAAGTTTATTAGATGCTGAAACTAGATATTCACATTTAGAAAAACTAATATTAGCCCTGGTTATGGCATCAACAAAGCTTAGACATTACTTTGAAACACATAGGATTCATGTTAAAACCAATTATCCTGTTAAAAACGCGCTTAGGAAACCTGAGATGTCAGGTAGAATGGCTAAGTGGTCGGTAAAGTTAAGTGCCTATGATCTAGTATATGAACCTAGAAATGCCATAAAGTCTTAGGATTTAGCTGACTTTGTGGCTGTTTTCAGTAGTGATATTCAAAATGAAGTAGACCTAGAAGTTCAACAACTAGGAGAAACCTCAGAATCCTGGACATTATATAATGATTGTGCATCTAATGCTAGAGGTGTAGGACTGGGTATACTACTAAAATCGCCACAGGGGACATATTACCCTAGGCTATTAGATGTGAATTTCCTGCCACTAATAATGAAGCAGAATATGAGGCTTTGATCGCATGATTAGAGTTGGCTAAAAACATGAATATTAAGAATTTGCAAGTATATGTTGATTCCTTGTTAATTACTAATCATTTTAATGGATCCTATGCAGTTAAAGGTGAGAAGTTAATCGTATATCTCGATATTCTCAAAAAATTTGCAGGATATTTCGATGTTTTTACACTTGAACAGGTACCAAGAAAAGATAATGCTGAAGCGGATGCCTTGGCAAACCTAGGATCATCAGTCAGGATACCAGAAGGAACCCAAATACCAATGCTTCACATCCTACATCCTGCTGTGGATCTCTTCTAGACTCAGGATAAGGAGGTAACAAGCATTCAGGATCTTGGTCATGATCCTGATGAGGATACTAAGTCCTGGGCGGCTCCAATCTTGAGATATCTCAAGGAAGGACACATCCCTAAGGATGAGAATCCTAAGGCCTTTAGAATGAAGGTATCACGATTCACTATTATAAATAATATCTTGTACAAGAAATCTCTTGAAGGACCATACCTGAGATGCTTGGAGGATCCCGAAGCTAAAGAAATGCTTCAGGATATACACGAAGGGGATTGTGGTAACCACACTTGGGGCTGGTCATTATTCTCAAAAGTATTAAGGACATGATACTATTGGCCGACGATGAGGAAAGATGCTGCAGAATATGCTCGAAGATGTGATGCATGTCAAAGGCACAGTAACATATTACATCAACCAGCTGAACCACTATATCCTATAGCGTCCCCTTGGCCATTCATGAAGTGGGGGATGGACATAGTAGGGAAGTTGCCAAAAGCTCCAGGAGGAAAAGTCTTTATGCTGGCAATGACTAACTATTTTTCTAAATGGGTTGAAGCTGAAGCATTTGTTCAAGTTAGAGACCAAGAAGTAGTATCCTTCATAAAAAGGAATATCCTGACCAGGTTTGGAGTACCAGCCGAGATAATTTGTGACAATGGTTCTCAGTTTATAAGTAAGAGGACTACTGACTTTTGCAAGAGTTGGGGAATCAAAATGATCACATCTACTCCAGTACATCCTCAAGCAAATGGATAAGCAGAATCCTCGAACAAGATAATTGTCAACAACCTGAAAAACAGACTAGGAGCCAAGAAAGGAAGATGGGCAGAAGAACTACCCTTTGTTTTATGGGCTTATAGAACAACAATAAAGAGTGCAACTGGCTAGACTCCATTCTCCTTAGTATTTGGAGCGGGAGTAGTGATCCCAACAGAAATGGTGATACCTACAACAAGATCTAACCTCTGGGATCCTGAGCAGAATCCTGAAGCTTTATGCCAAGAATTGGATACTGTGGATGAGACAAGAGATGCGGCAAAACTAAGGATGGCAGCATATCAACAGAGGATATCCAGAGCATACAAAAAGAATATAAGGACTAGAAGGTTTCAAGTTGGGGATTGGGTGTTAAGAAAGACTTTTCAGAATACTACTAATCCTGCCGATGGAAAGTTGGCTCCGAAGTGGGAAGGACTGTATGAGGTTGAATCAGAATCAGGGAAAGGAGCATACCGACTCAAGAGTATGGAGGGGGATACGCTACCAAGATCCTGGAATGCTATACACTTAAAGCTCTATTTCAAGTGAGTTTAGAATTTAATTTCTAACTCAGTATGGTATGAATTCTATCTCTTTTAATATGTTTAATATTATTTATTCTTCTAAACCCAATACTGACTTAAGCATCGGAGGGGTGCTAGCCAGGCTAACACCCACCTTAGTTTACAATTGTTTTGCAGTATATGCTTCAGGATATAACTCCAGGATACACACTCAGGATATTTCGAAAGATTAGAGGATTGGCTCCCTCTCTCTCGTTTAAGGGATACTGATCCCTTCATAGGTTTAAAGGTATTCACCTTTCTCTCGAATTGGGTTTAAACACCCCGCCTGGAGCGCAAGTTATCCAGGGATAGTTCAAGAGAGCGGGACCAGTTCATGTAACAGTGGCTGACAATTTCGTTATTATTGACTATATCCTGGATCCTTAAGGTATATGAGGATTGATCACCCTCTCTCACAAAAGAGTATTTTCATACTCTCTAAGGTTTAAATGTTTTCATCTTTCTAAGTCTTGGAGTTAATACACTCCCGCCTGTAGCGCATGAAAATAAGGGTTTATCCCCAGGATATTAAGGGTTTATCCCAGGGTATTCAGGCTTTATCCACAAAAAAAAACTAAAGTATGACTATGTTTGCATTCCTAAGTCTTCAAAAATGCTGAACACAGGGGACATACACCATACAATTCAAAGGATGGGTTCAAGTTTCTAAATGTGCATTGGGGACATTCCTAAGATGGAAGATTAGAATCAACCCTCTAAGAGTCTTTGGTATGATCTCTCCTTTTTGTTTTATTTCATTTAAGTTTTTTTAAGTTATGTGGCAGTATCCTGACCAAGATATTCCCAAGAATGTTCAAAGAAAACTATTTTCAGGATAAAATTGATGCATTATAAGTATAACAACAAAGATAAGGTCAAAAGAGAGTTATATTATTAACATGGAAAAAGTTTGTGCTTTTGGTTTCATCTCAAACTAAGACCCATCCTCCAAAATCACAATAAGTTTATAGTTATATTTATATAACAGTTGAAGGTTTCATCTCAAACCGAGACCCATCTACCTCCAACTGTTATATTGTTCAAAAAGCATGCATGAAATATAAATTGTTCGAGTGCAGGAAAAGTAAAATGCAGGAAAAGTAAATTGTTTTGGGATTACAAACCAATATTCAAATTTAAAAAGTGGGCTCCGGCCTAGGCAGCAACATCCATCATCGCCCACTTGAATGCCCTCACACAGCGGCATCTTCATCAGCCTTCTCCGTCTTCTCAGCCTCAACATCCTGCGTAGCATCTTCTCCAGCATCCGTCCCAGCATCCTTCTTTTCTCCAGCCTTGTCCACCACCTCTGCTGACTTAGAGGATTCACCAGCCTCAGCAGGATACGCCACAACTTTGCCTCCAAGCTCCTTCAACTTTGCCACCCAGGAATCAACCGGCCAGGCTGGGCACTCAAGACCTGTCTCCTTGGCCTCATAAGCCATCTTGATGCGAGCTTGTAGCAGAGAGACAACAACTGAGTTTTTGATCCCTTCCCGGAAGGAGACCATGGCCTGTTCATGCTCCATTTGGATGGCTGCCAGCTTTATTTCAGCATCCTGAGTGACCTTCTTCAGCTTATCCTCATAGTGCCGGCTCTTGGCTTCAGCAATGGTACCCTGATCGACAACAGTGGTCTTAAGTTGCTTGATCCTGGCTTCTTGAAATTTGGCTGTGCTGCAAGCATCAGTGTAGAGATGGAGCAGATGCTGGAGACCCTGCGAGTCAAGATTCAGGTATAAGTTAAAAACTAGCTAACCAGGATATTCTGTAAGGATATATACGCAGGATATGGTACCAGGATATTACCTTGTTGAGGAAAGATGTCATTGGCTCTAAGGAGTCAGTAAAGCTGAGTTCTTCATAAGAGAACCCTTCAGAGCCTGGAGTGCTGACCTCAGAACCTTTCCTCTTCTTGGCGGTGGAGGCACGAGTTCTCGGGTTGGGCTTAGGAACCGGGACCGGTTTTGAGCTGGTAGTGGCAGGAGTTTCTTTCTTGACGTTGACTAGAGTGGGGTAACCGTCAAGCTCATCAAGGTCCAAGAGGATTGGAACTTTGCTGGAGTCTGCATACAGGGAGTAAAACTCTTTCCTAAATATATCAAATAAAAACATGTATGCATGATATTGTGCAGGATCCTTACCAGACATGTTTGAACTAGAGAGTGGACTTGGAGATGGTGGAAATGGATTGAAACTTCTCTCTGCCTCTGGTAGGAGTTTGATGGCGTCGATTCTCTTCTGTGAGTCGGCTAAGGGAGGTGCAAGCTTTCTGAAGTCGGCTGTGTACAAGAAAATAAAAAAGTTAGTGCAAGATATGAAACAGGATATAAGACAGGATCATCCTAAAACCCTAAATCCTACCCTTTCTCAACCATTGCACCGGATAATCCATTCCACCAGGGATTGAGTCTCTTTTTACAAAGAAAAATTTGGATTTCCATTCCTCCTCATTCCTGGTGGCACGGAGTATCAGTGGATCGCCGGAGGTAGAATATAACAAGAACCGGCAAGAACCATGGCATCTAAGCCGATATGCTAAAGGAAGATCATGAATAGAAAGATCAGGGATACGGTTGTTCTTGATTTGATCAAGAACAAGCAGGACTCGCCAAAGCATCGGCATTGTTTGACTGAAACAGATTTTTGTGGTGTCTCGGTGATGAAATCAGGAAATGGAAATTGCAACCCTAAGGTGAAGGGAAAAGCGTTAAAACACAACCACTCATCGGAAACCATGTCTGATCGGATTTCCTGATCAAACGGCCGGAACACCGTTCCTTTCGAAAAGATGCAAGAGGTTTTAAGAGCCAACAAGTGAGCGCTATCAAAGGAGCATATTTCTTTCTCCGGATCTTGGAGAATATTCTGGATCTGGTTTGCCTCGCCATATGGTTGCCGGAATATTGAGTAGAAAAAGGAGAAAGAAGATGGAAATGAGAGAGAAGATTTTACCTTTTTCTCTTCGGCAAGGGTTAAATGAGGATGAGGATAAGAAGTTATAGGGAAGTAATGAGTAATTATAGGCTGCACGGTTACAAGTAGTCACATCAAGGTCTTATCTCTTAATTGCCTCGTTTACCGTGAAAAAATGTGACCGTTAGGGCTCAGGATCCTTAACGGTAACATTTTTGGGGACAATTGTTATGGTTGAAATTCTGAGCCCATATCCTGGATAATATCTTAAGTTATATCTTAATTATATGATATATGTTCATGCCCGGGATGCTGACTCAGGATATTGGTAACATCCTGAGATGGTATCCTGAGGATCACTAACGGATTATCTGCAGGAGTATGAGTCCAAGCTTGCAACGTTCATGAAGACCTTTTCCCCTGAAGACTCGGTCCAAGTTGTTCGAAGAAAGACGTTGAAGCCGCTTTACTTGGTCTCCAACATTAACTAAAGAATATTCGAAGGCATCCCCCATTTATAGGAGACTTTGTTTTCATTTCTTAGCTATAAATAGATGGATATATCAGATCGAATAGGACACAACAACACTCACTGCTCTCAAACACTTCTACTCTCTCGCAACTCTGACTTTCTGAAACAGCATTGTAACACTTAGCGATCTGATCAATATCCTGCACTGTATCCTGACATTTGAAGTAATAAGAAGAACAAGGCAGCTGCGATTGTCGGCTCCCGAGGTTTTGTGCCGGCGATCTAGATTGATTAAGGGCTTTCCTCGTATATCTCGTGTCACCCCTTACTTTCTGCTCATTGTTTGATTATAGATATAGCTCGATATCCTGAGCTATACCCTGAAACTGTTTTTGCAAACAACCGATTCAGCAAATTTACAACACACATTCTTAGCACACTACCTCACTTAACTAATTTGATCACTTAATTACTTCGGTAATTTTTGACCAAAACAACCGGTATGCTAGGACATTAATGTTTAGCTAGGACATTAATGTACGTGCCGGCATAAGTTAGTAACCAAACCTTGATGATGTTTTCGTAGTCCGAATCACTAAAACCTAGTGACGCGTGACTTGCCAGACACAAAAGCACTCCCTCAGGGTCTCACGGACCAGGAGTGGAGCTCGCCCACACTCAATAGATCTATTCCTTTTGTTACTCGGTCTGTAATGTGACTAATGGCTACTTAAGATATTCTACTTATGTGCACATGATCTAAGTGATTTCATTCCATAACTACCATACCATTGTGTAACATGTATCTCCCCCTAATTTTGAAAAAAAATATTTAAAAGAGGGACATGAACTCACAGTTTGTGCTCGTGCACACGCTAGCAATCACTCCTTTTTCCCTGTTTGTATCCGACCTTCAAGTGTCCTAATTTCAATAAAGAACTTAGGTCTCATTGTTTGATCATGTACAAGTCTTTCACTATAAACCTTGTTAAGACTTGACCTTGTTTTGTTTGTTTGAAAACCTTTGTATGTTTATATGCATTGGTGGTTGATTATCCGTATGATTATATGTGTAATGTATTTATATTCTTTTGTATCCTTGTTTGTGTATGTCAGGGGCCTAGCCCCTTGTATGACCCCGTGTCCCACACGATTGTTTTGTACTTGTTCCTATAATATTTGGGGCCTAGCCTCTTGTACGTACTCGTGTCCCACACGATTGTTTTGTTTAGTGTAACCAACATATATTTATTATCCAAAAATACATTATTGTTTCATGTATTATTGTACAATAGACATTTGATTAAGTCAATGTATATATATAGGGAAAGAGTAAAATGAGAACCATCTTGAGTTGTGAGAACCATGAGAACTAGGCCTTCCAAAAGTTTTATTCAAATTTTCTTTTTCTCAAAAATCTTTAAAAAAAAATCTCTTGTTCCAGCAAAAAATAAAAATAATGTCACATGCAAAAATTTACATCAGATGTAAATAAAATTACATCGCCATAAAGAAAATTTACATCAGGCATAAATAAAGTTTACATCGGACGTAACTACCGACTCGATTATTTTTTCTTTTTTGTTTTTACAGATATGTTTATAATACTTTCACCTACGTTTGTGCAAAAAATGTTGGTCCAACTCATACGAGAAGTAGGTGTTCTTAGGGTTCTCACATGTCGTGGTGGTTCTTAATTGAACCGAATCCTATATATATATATATATATATATATATATATATATATATATATATATATCCCTAAATATATATGTTTTTTCCAAGTTCGATACTTTGTTAAAAATAATATTTTTAACATTGTCTTTGTATATGTCTACATGTATATATACTTGTCCAAGTCATGTAGTTGTTGTGTATTTGTATGTATACGCATACCCAAGTATATATATAGTTACTTCTATTCCTTAGAATGGTGGAACACTATCCTCCAGTCTAGAGGAAGTGATAGGGTTTATAATATGGATGGGAGGAATTTAAAAATATGGTAGAAAGGAAATTCTGCCCTCCCAATGAAAAGGAGCATATAGCAAATAAGTTTTTGAACCTAAGGATGACCGGGGTAGACAGTAAGGGTTATACTACCACATTCTTTGAATATGCTAGAATAGTACCAACCCTTGCATCACCTGAACCGGTATTAATCTCCCGTTACATCTGGGGATTAATTGGAGAGATTAGACATGTAGTCAAGGCAGCTAGACCTCAAACTATAGAAGAAGCTGTAGAACTAGCAAATACCTTGACAAATGAGTTAATCCGTACTAGAGAAGAAGACCAGAGGAGAAACCTAGCTCAAAGGCTTACCCAAGAATTCCGTTATGGGAATTCCAACCGTAGGAATATAGGCTCTACCTCTGCACAATACTGCAAGGCCTGCAAGAAAAAGCATTCGGGAAAATGCTCCACTCACTGCAATTTCTGCAAGGCACCAGGACACAAGGAAGAAGATTGCAGGAGAAAATCCAGTAATGGACTATGCTTCAACTGTGGAGAAAAAGGTCACATCAAGCCGAACTGTCCGAAACTAGCTCCAGCTGCGAACAACAAGAACACTAAAAATGCTAGAGCATTTGTTCTGACTGCAGATGAAGCCAAAATGATCCCGGACGTAATAGCCGGTACGTTTTTAGTTAATGATGTTTTTGCCAAAGTGTTATTTGACTCTGGTGCAAACCAAAATTTTATTAATACTTCATTTTGCAAACTTCTTAATCAATCATTAACCAAACTCTCACAAGAATGTCTAGTCGAGACGGCGAATGGAGAAACGGTTAGGATTTCTGAAATCTTGCAGGGAGCAAGAATACAATTTTTAAATCAAAAGTTTATGGCAAATCTTTATCCCATGAATCTGGCAGGATTTGATATTGTATTAGGAATGGATTGGTTAATAGCCAATAAAGCCAGTATTTTATGTGATCAAAAGTTAATTCAAGTAAATTCACCAAAGGGTGAAAAGATCACAATTAAAGGTGATAAACCATCTAGATCCACAAAATTCATCTCTGTGATGAAAACTGCAAGCTATATAAGAAAAGGGTCTATAGTGTATTTGATTTCTATAATCACTAACACTAAAGGAAAAGAACTAAAAGACAATCCAGTAGTGTTTCAGTTTTCAGATGTATTTCCAGAAGAATTGCCAGGACTACCACCAGACAGAGAAGTCGAATTCAGAATTCACCTATTACCAGGAACAGCACCAATTGCCAAAGCACCTTACCATTTGGCATCCGCCGAAATGCAGGAACTGAAGAAACAGTTAGATGAATTATTAGAGAAGGGATTCATACAGCCAAGCTCATCGCCGTGGGGAGCACCAATTTTATTCGTTAAAAAGAAGGACGGATCAATGCGTATGTTCATTGACTACCTTGAATTAAACAAGGTCACGATTAAGAATCGGTACCCATTACCAAGAATCGATGATCTGTTCGATCAACTTCAAGGAGCTCGATTTTTCTCTAAAATCGATTTAAGATCAGGATATCATCAATTAAAGGTACAGGAAGAGGACATTCCTAAAACCGCGTTTAGAACAAGGTATGGTCATTATGAATTTACTGTCATGCCATTTGGTTTAACCAATGCCCCAGTCGCATTTATGGACATGATGAACCGAATATGTAAGCCATATTTAGATAAATTCATAATTGTCTTTATAGATGATATTCTCATTTACTCTAAGAGTAAAAAGGAGCATATAAAGCATTTGCACGCACTTCTAAGTCTATTAAGAAAGGAAAAGCTTTACGCTAAATTTTCAAAGTGCGAATTTTGGTTAGAACAAGTACAGTTTCTTGGACACTTAGTCAATCATGAAGGAATTCATGTGGATCCAACAAAGATCGAGGCGATTACCAAATGGAAAACCCCTGAATCACCAACCGAAGTTAGAAGTTTCTTAGGATTGGCCGGTTATTATAGAAGATTTATTCGAGATTTTTCTAGAATAGCCATTCCTTTATCTAAGTTAACTTGTAAATCTATTAAGTTTGAATGGGGACCAAAACAAGAAGAAGCATTTAGAATTCTTAAGCAAAGATTAACCCATGCACCCATACTAGCGTTACCAGAAGGAACTGAAGATTTTATAGTATATTATGACGCTTCTAAGTTAGGTTATGGATGTGTGTTGATGCAACGCCAAAAGTTTATAGCGTATGCATCTAGACAACTTAAGAATCATGAAGAGAATTATTCAACCCATGATCTCGAATTAGGAGCCATAATTTTTGCCCTTAAGATTTGGAGACATTACCTTTATGGTAGTAAATTTACCATATTCACTGATCATAAAAGTTTAAGGTATGTTTTTGGGCAAAAGGAATTGAATATGAGACAAAGACGCTGGATGGAGATGCTTAGTGATTATGATTGTGATATCCAATATCATGAAGGAAAAGCAAATGTAGTTGCTGATGCTTTAAGCCGAAAGTATCATGAAAAGCCAAAAAGGGTACGTTCTCTTAAATTAAATCTACAAGTAGAATTAAATGAGCAAATTAGAAAAGTACAAGAATCAGTAATCAAAGACGATACTGAAAAGCTAAAAGGAATGATTAAAGAATTAGAACAAGGAATAGATGGAATTTGGAGATTCCATAAGAAGAGAATGTGGATACCTAAATTAGGAAACCTACGTCATCGTATATTAGAAGAAGCCCATAAGTCCAAATATACGATGCATCCAGGAAATGATAAGATGAACCAGAATTTAAGAAAGAATTTCTGGTGGATAGGAATGAAAAAGGACATAGCAACCTATGTTTCTAAATGTTTAACTTGTTCACAAGTTAAAGCTGAACATCAGAAACCCTCAGGTTTGTTACAACAGTTAGAAATGCCCGTATGGAAATGGGAATTGATTACAATGGATTTTGTTACCAAATTACCCAAAACAAGGAAAGGTAATGATACAATCTGGGTGATTGTAGATAGGCTAACCAAGTCAGCTTATTTCCTACCAATGAAAGAAACTTTCAGTATGGAATAGTTAGCTAAATTGTATGTAAATGAGATAGTCTCATTACATGGAATTCCTTTATCAATTGTGTCTGATAGGGATAGTCGTTTTACCTCTCATTTTTTTGTCAAGTTTCCAAAAGGCAATGGGAACCAAGTTAAACCTGAGCACAGTTTATCATCCTCAAACAGACGGACAAAGCGAAAGAACAATTCAGACAATGGAAGACATGCTTAGAGATTGTGTAATTGATTTCGGAGGTAATTGGGATGATCACTTACCTTTAATAGAATTTTCTTATAATAACAGTTATCACACAAGTATCAATGCTGCACCATTCGAAGCACTTTATGGACGAAAGTGCCGAACCCCAGTCTGTTGGGCAGAAATTGGGGAAAAACAACTATTTGGACCTGAGATAGTGCAAGAAACAACCGACAAGATCATTCAAGTCAAAGAACGACTAAAAACAGCACGTGATCGACAAAAGAGCTATGCTGACAACAGACGAAAACCATTGGAATTTCAAGTAGGAGACAAAGTATTGTTGAAAGTCTCTCCTTGGAAAGGAATAGTAAGATTCATCAAAAGAGGGAAGCTAAGTCCCAGGTATATTGGACCTTTTAAGCTTATTAGAAGAATAGGACCTGTAGCCTATCAGCTACAACTGCCAGAGGAAATGGCAGGAATACATGATGTGTTTCATGTATCTAATCTCAAAAAGTGTTTAGCTGATGAATCACTAGTAGTGCCTCTTAAGGATATAAAGGTAAATGAACAACTCAAGTTTGTAGAAAGGCCTCTACAGATTGAACACAGAAAAGTCAAGAACTTCAAGCATAAGAGATTAGTTCTGGTTAAAGTGAAGTGGGACTCCAAAAGAGGACCTGAGTACACATGGGAGCTTGAATCAGAAATGCAACGAAAATATCCACACTTATTCCAGTAGATCTCGAGGACGAACTCTAAAACAAGGTGGGGAGGATATAACAACTCTAAATTAAACCGACACTCTCCCGAATATTTTTCCGACACCCTAATATATTTTAAAAAATCCCAATATGTCCTAAAATACACACCATACGTAAAAACGGGCCCCGAATACCTTAAATATTATTAAAAATAATCAAAAATCAATTTTTGGGTTTTGTCGCGGGCCGCGTAGACCCCTTAGGGATCTGACGCGGGCCGCTAAAGATCAAAGGTGTGGCGCAGCCCGGTGATGACATGTGTCCGACTCGTGTTGAACCTATATGCTGACCCGGATCAGCTACGCTGTTGACCAGCGTTGACGCGGGCAGCGTAGGCCTTTGCCTACCCTTACGCGGGCCGCGAGAAAGTCAGGTTTCAGCACTATAAGTAGCATGCAGTGGCCTTCAGTCCCAAATCGCACCGAACTCTTTTCTTTCTCTCAAAACTGAAGTGTAGGCATTATACACGGGTGTAATACCCCCCTAAATAATAAAGTTCTGCTCCTTTGTAAGTATCATAACCCCTGGATACGTATTAGATACTCTGCCGATTGATCTAGGGTTCTGTAACGGCTGTCGTGGTTCTGCCCGACGTAGTCGTTGGAATGCCGTTTCGGGGAGGGTATTACTAATGTTAAAATGGGTTACTATACTAACACGTGTGCATTGTGTAAATTATAGATAATTCTCAGGAAACCCTAAAGGATAATCTAAGACAACAATGTGAGTAATCTCCTTTTTGTTAACTGTTTTTACAAAACCTCACACGATTAATTATATATTAAACAGTTATTGAGTATTTGTAAGGATACAATTATCGTCGGTATGTTGGGGTTTTGCATACAAAATTTGTTACTGGAGGGGTAACATTTTCACAAGTCGGGTCTGACAGTACCGTGGGTGGTAATTGATATGACTTGGAAACAAATATAATTGCGAGATCGCCCTCAATACTGTACAATGGTTTTTATTTAAACTTGATTAAACTGGGATTCACTCACCAGTATTTCCCACTGACAAATGTTTTTAAAACGCGTTTCAGGTAACAAATTGTGAAAGCCAAATAGAAGTCAGCTGGAGAGCACTAAAAGCTTGGAAAAGTGGCAATAAAGTTACCCAAAATAAAATAGATGTTTTTATTAAATAAAATAGGATTTATTCCTATGATAATATGTGTACTGCAAACTTGGGTTTTATCCCATGTGTTTAATATTATGAAAATGTGGTATTTTACTCTGATCAATTATTTCCTAACTACGGTCCTGATGAAAATTCCGCTGCCAAATTAGACAATACGCGATACCACCGAAACTGGCTCGCGGCCGCCCGTTCCTGGAAATTAGGGACCGGGGGTTGCGACATATAAGGGGTGATAAGGAAATAATAAGTAATAAACATAGCTTACTTCGAAAAGAGTTTGATATTTTCATGCATATGAAGAATGAAACATTGAACAAGTTGATCACACGTTTTTTTTTTTTTTTCATATCTTAAGTGAAATGGATGAATATCCTCATATAAGGGGTCATGAGGATGTACCTGCCAATAGCAAGGCATTACTATTGAAGGCTGTGTTTACTTAAGAGATATTTCTCGATCAAATGGATACCATTGATAGTTCTAGTGTTAAGGACTAGTTTGGACCGATTCTTGTATTTCTAGTGGATCAATTTGAACATTGTTTGACTTGGATTGATCTTGGACATATTTGGGAGTTTATCGTTGATCAAATTTTTTTTTCAAATTCGTGATATTTTGAAAGATATGATGATTTTCAGAGGTGTTGGTTCATATTTTCTAGGTTTTGGTTGAAGGTTTTCCTGCCAAAGTGTTCAACATTCGAATTAAAATTGATATGATTAAAGTGTTTACGGATCGTAAGCATTGAAAACCTTCCCGCGATTGGGCTTTAGGATCATTATGGGTCGTGCACCCTAAAGTGTTTATGGGTTGTAAGCAACCCAAATCGGGCCAGACGCATGAAAGACCACAGGGTTCAATATTTAAGCACCTTGACAACCAAAATCGCAGAAGGACGGCCAGATGCTACTGTTTTCAAAGATTTGAAGGTTCAGAACAGCTCGAGTTTGTTTAATGCTTTTAACAAGTTTAGAACTTGTCTTTACAATGTTTGAGATTGATTTTGATTCGGTTTTTGTTACTTTGAACATGAGTAGCTAAACTTTTAATGCTATCTAGACAAACTATGATTTAATGCTTTAACTGTTTGGTTTTAATTTAATAACTAAGTTGTGATGTTTTATGCATTCCTGCTAGATTTCTGTTTATGAATTTGTATGCTTGTCTTTAGACCTTACTCATCACTTTGCCAGCACAAACTCCTGCGCAACCCTAACTTTCTCTTGAAAACAAAACAGGAAGAAATTAACGCAACTGGTGGAGCCACTGGACGAGCATTTTTAGTAAATAACATATTTGCCAATGTCCTATTTTTGCTGCGACAAGCTCTAGATTGAATAAGGAAACAAGAAAATTAGACACGATACACATTGTTAAAACTGACAATGGACACGAAAGCCCAATAAAAGTGGAAATTTAAGGTTTCGCCATTTGGATCGATGACCATGACCTTTCTATGGAATGTGCACCTAAAGTTTTGTGGTTTAGATTTAGTGTTAGTCATTGACTACTTGTCTAGAAACAAATCTTGAATCGACTGTAAGGAAATGTTTTAGACGAAGTTTTTCCATGTGTTGACCTTATCCTTGTCTAATGTGATAGGACCATCCAACCAGGATAATTCGGTTGACCAAGTATCACAGCCCCACCTACAGCGGAAACATGCAAGTGCAATGAATTGAATAATACACTTTGTAACAAAGAAGTACTGCTATTATTAATAAACCATATTGTATTTAGTATCCAAAACAATGGAACACATAAATATCCAATTTTAATTAATCCAAGTCTCTTCTATGATCCTACATGAGCAATTAACAGTCTTCAGCCTCTAGTTTCCATCACCTGAAAAACATGCTAAAACAAGTTAACTAAAAAGTTGGTGAGATCATAGGTTTGTTATAAACTTATAGTTTGTATGGTATCACAAACAGGTTTAAGGCATATATGTAGATAAATTCAAATGCATGTCATCCACAACCAACCCTAGTGGCTTGTATGCACCACAGATGTCTGACCTAGGGATGGTAATGGGTCGGGTTCGGGTCGAGTATTGGTAATCTCATACACATACCCGGTTATAAAATCGTGTCTCATACCCGACCCAATACCCGCCGGGTATTTGTCAGGTAATTACCCGTCGGGTATCGGGTATATCCATTAGCTTGTTGAAAGATATGCGTTGGAATTTCTAAATACATTTTTTACTATTATTATTATTATATAATTTTATTTAAACAACTATTAAAATTAAAAATATACATTACATAAATATAAGTTTTATCATAAATTAATAATAACTTTATAATACATATACACTTATATGAATATACTTCACAACATACAAAAAATAAATACTATTATCAAATGCATATGCTAAAAGAAAATTTATTTTCACATTATGAACATACTAAAATCTATACATATAATAAAAGAAACCATGTTAGGGACACATGGCGTTCTATGAATCAGTCTTAATTATTTTTTCTAAATATTTATAATGGAAAATCAATTATTGATAATATTAAATTTAAAATTTGTAGAAGAGATTTTAATGATAAAGACAAAGAAAACTGATAATAATATATTAATTATTATAATCATATCTTAATTATTAAAATCTAAAAATTGTTAGTTTTAGTTATTTTTATAAAGATAAAGATTTTATTTAATTGGTAGTTTTAATTGTTTTTATATTTTGATGATAAGGATAAGGATAACTGATAATCACATATTAAAATAAAAATATTTATTTTAATCAACTGTTTCGTAAAAAGGATTTATTCAATATATGAAGAACATATATATTTTTTATACATGGTATATTTAGAATCATATTTCTAATAAAGGATCTCATTATCCCGTTTTACACTCCAATGAAATAATAATATTAAATCATAATATCCAGCTTATCTCTTGTATATTTAATATTTTTTACTAAAATATTTCTTTTCTTTTTTTCTGCTGATTATCCAACATCAGGTAATACGTAAGTTTCTAACCTAATAATAAATAAAAAAACAAAGTAAAATGTTATAAACCATGTAATACACAACTCTCTAACCTAATAAAAAATAAAGTGAGATGTTACAATAAGTAAATAGTACCTTAAAGTTCATTTTGTTAGAAAACACATCTTGATGAGTAAATGTTTTAACAGATTACATTATTCGTGTAAGACATGTGTTTATTCAAATCGTGCAATACACGAGTTTTTAAAAGATGTAACTATTTTATTGCTTAGTATATAAAATTATATTTACACAACCCGTGTAATACACGGGGTTCTAACCTAGTAAATTATTAATAGAAAAGTGTTAGTGGAAAATAAAACTATAAATTGAAAAAATCGGGTATATAGTTTGGATAAACGGGTATGTGGTTTCGGGTAATCGGGTCGGGTATCACCAAATCCCATACTCGAGCCATACCCGCGAAAAATTTTAAACTAATCCCATACCTGGCCCAATACCCGTCGGGTATCGGGTATACCCGTCCCATTTGTGTCGGGTTTCAGGTATACCCGTCAGGCTCGGGTATTTTTGGCATCCCTAATCTGACCCCAGATCATCAGGACACCAAACTTGTTGTTACTTGTTGTCGAGCATTCGAACATCCGGCTCCTTACCATGGAACTTTGCATTTGGTAGGTGCACCCAACTTGATTATTGGATGGGTTTATTTAAACAAGTAGATCTATTCGTAAAGCTAATGGTTTGGTAAATTGTTCCATGGGGACATTTAAAAGTGTGATCATTGATCTTTACCAATATACAAAAACTGTTTTATGATTTATATGTAAAAGTTGTTATTGTATGCATGTTTTCCACCCAAAGACTGAAATGGTTATAGAAAGGGGGCTACGAAACATTTTTTGAACGGTAAATGTTACTAATTTACATCAATAATTCTAAATTATTCCCATTGCCTATGTTTGAACCCAGGATCTCCAGTCTAAGAGCCATGTGTCTCTACTAGGTGAGCTAACCCTAAATTTATACTTGAACTTGTTACGTGAACCAGTTATGGGTAGGGCTGTTCAAATTGCTCGACGCTCGAGACTCGTTTGATGCTCGATCGAAAAATGTTCGGAATTTGCTCGTTCGATTTAGCTCGATTGAAAAGGGCGCTCGGTTCTGATCGGTTCGGTTTGAAACGAACCGAGCATGAGCAAAGGTCCGCTCAGTTCGGTTCGACTCGGTTGGCTCGAAATATTTTTAATATATATATATATATATATATATATATATATAGAAACGTGATCGGGAGAAAACACTCAAAAGTGTGAGAACGGTGAGAACGCTTCCTGGCCTAACACGTGTCACGCCGCTTAGAAAAGGGCGGAGGGGCTTTTTTGTCCTTTCATCTTCTGCTTCTACAGTTCCGCTTTTCCCAATGTTGTTTTAATTTTTGGTTTTTAAGATTTTTGGCGTTAACCAAATTCAATAATTAATGGCGTTTTAATGGTTTCATTGTATCAACATTTTGGCGTTTATGGCGTTTATTCACATCATATGCAATTGGAACCCAGGGCAGGAAATCTATTTGAAAGGCGTTTTCCAAAGGGTTTTAAACAAGATGACTTATTGTTCTATTATTTTTTATAAACATTTTGGCGTTTGTGGTATCTTGGCATTTTACTATTGTTAAATTATATTTCAACCACAGGAAAAAAAAATACAAGGGAAGGAAATAAATTAAAAATCCTAATCGGATCTCTTTTCCCAATCTTCACTGTCATCAGTCTCTCTCATCTTTAATAGTACAAGAACTGTCACAAAATATATGGCGTTTTATGTAAAACTTAACAAACCCATCGGTTTGATTTTTTTTGCCTACTCGTCTGTTGAACTGGCTTTTTTGTGTTGTTTGGGGACATAGATCTATGGCGTGTGAGTGGGTTTTTTGCTTTTTCTTTATCTGGATCTTCATCTTTATAGTGAACCCACTCTTCAGTGTCATTGATCTTTTCTCCTCATCCAAACCTTCTTTAAGAACAAAAAATACAAATTGCCATATGACTGGCATTAGTATCTTTTTCTTGAAATTTTGTCCATCTCATGCAGCAAAATCCTTCTGAGTTACTCCCCTCTGATAACAATTCATTCAGTTTATTTGTTGGCGTTTTACAGTGGGTGGTATTTAGTAGTATTGGCGTTTGTTGTTTTGGTTTAATCAAATGAAAGTTGCTGAGTCGTATCATTTTATAGGATGTCTTTTTGGCGCCTAAATTAGGCGGTGCATTATTATAATAAACTATTCGTCTTTTCAGTTACTGTTTTGTAATTGTTGTTTTTTATAAGCTTTATCTCTGAAGTCTGTATCACGTCCAATCTTTCAAGTTTGGCGTTTTAGTTTCTTCCGTATTACTAGTATTACTGATTTTATATTTACTGTTTCTAGTTACATTTTCCAGTTTGCTTTTTATTTTTTATTAATTTTTTTGAGTTTTTTATAATAATTTTTCAAAGTAATTTTATTGTAGTTTGGGAGTTTTTTGGTGGCGTTTAACTGGATGATATCGTTTAAGAAAGATAACTGTCAATGTTGTCCACCCCACACTGCTAAACTTTATTGACAACAAACCTCAATAATGTTTTTGTATGTTTTGGCATTATAAATTGGATGGAAGTTTAGGATAAGTCAATAAGATTTTACTCAATGAAATGGACAATATTCTCACTTAAGGATTTTGTCTATTTCATTGAGCGAAATCTTACTGACAGCCAAACTGAATTTCAAAAAAACGTTTTGGGGTAGAAGATATTTGATGTTTGGGTTTTTTGGCGTTTCTAAGGCGAATGGGTTATATCAAATGTGGCGTTTGGGTTTTTTTGTGCGTTTTTAATTGAAGATCTGAGATGTTGTATATATAGCATTTTTTTGGCGGTTTTTTAGGCGGGATTTTACTATAATTAAGTTTGGCGTTTTATATTTAATGGCCTTTTACTTAGAATGGTCTGTGATTTTTGTTCTTGGCGTTTTATTTCATGAGATGGCGTTTTGTGTGGAGTAGTCAAAAGACCCTTTTACCCTTAATGAAGCGCGTCCACGTAATAAAATTGGTGTTATTTACGAAAACGCCACCGCACCAATCTAGTCCATAGATTGTTTTGATCGGACGATCGTGAAGCGTTCTCACCGTTCTCACACTTTCTACCGTTTTCTCTAAATCCCGACCCTATATATATTAATAAAATAACTAGTGGCGCACATTAATAATGTTTGGTCCAAGATCCAACTAAAGCTCATTTAATTATAGAATTGAATGCTGATACCAATAGTCTATTGCCCAATAATTCAGAGTAATTAAGTCAAAATGTCAAAACACCGAAATGTGAAGTGTCAATCGATACTCAAGTGTCAACCCGTCATTCAATTTAGAAGTATATAATCTTAGTTACAACCCCGCATCAACCATCATAATTCGAATTCTTTGTCGCCAAGACGCCAACTCCCTAAGATTTTTCTTCAATCAGTTCATTCGATTTTAAGATTCTCATAGATCAAAGGTCTGCTTCAACCGGTTGACGATTCATCTTTCTGCTTAGATGATCACGGTAGAACCGGTTGAGTGTGTTTTTCTATTCCTTGTTACTTAGTAAATTTATACATGTATTATAATTGGACGAAACCTTAGGGATGAAAAGTGCACTTTACTCTAAAAACTAACAACCCCATCGTCACTTTTCTATTTGTTATGCGACACTCGATACTCACTCGACGCTCGTTCGAAAAATACTCGGATCGAAAGGCGCTCGTTCGAATTTGGCTCGGTTGAAAAAACACTCGGATCGATTCGGTTCGGTTTGTAAATGAACCGAGCACGAGCAAAGGTCCGATTGAGTGTTTGGCAAATATATATATTTAAAAAAATAAATAAGTGAAAACGTAAAAAATCAGTTTTTGGATTATCACGTTTTCCTGCAGTAAGGGGTGACCTACTTTTGGATTATCACGTTTTGATCTCTACAAAACGTAAAAAATCAGTTTTTATTATTTTTTTACCAAACACTCAAAATAGATTTTTTGCGATTTCAAAACACAATAATAAAAAAATCAGGTTGAAAAAGCAATCCCAAACACACCCTAAGAAGGTGTTTGGGATTAAGTTTAGAAATAACTTATTGACTTATTAGGTTATTAGAAAATTAATTAGTCAATAAGTCATTTTCAAAAGCAAGGATTTAAGGTTTTTCCATATAACTTATTAGCTCCAATAAGTTAATAAGTCATTTCCAAACTTAATCCCAAACATCCCGTGACACCACGCGAAAACGTTTAAACACAATGCTTGTCAGTGGCTGCGCTTTAAATTTCGGGACGAAATTTCTTGAAACTTGGGAATAATGTGACACTTCGGGTTTCCCGCACCTTCTATTAACGAGTTAAATTGTAGATAAATATGTTTGGCTTGATGAA
This sequence comes from Helianthus tuberosus, assembly GCA_030545235.1. NCBI lineage: Eukaryota > Viridiplantae > Streptophyta > Magnoliopsida > Asterales > Asteraceae > Helianthus > Helianthus tuberosus. The sequence continues at coordinate 26,545,649 of CM060351.1, read as the reverse complement.
AACGTATAAGAATGATTTGTGAATATTGTGATTTAAATGTTATTGTTGTTATTATTATTATCATTTTAAACTTGGTCACACATCACCTCCTAGCCACACACCCCTTGATCTCGTACACCGACTAAACTGCACACCCCTCTTTAACCCCCGAGCCCAAGTCCACGACCCACTCCCTGTAGCTGCACACTTGAAAGGCGGTGGTAAAGGTGTGCAACATCTCCACCTGATATATAAGGAAATGTTGCACAACCCTAGGAGGATTTGTCGACTGAACATTCTATTTGCAGCCAACACTCTCTCTCTCTCTCTTCCTCCTACTTTCTCACTTTGAAAACCCTGAAAACACACCAAGATCTTCCCTTTTCTTCTTGAATCTGAAGACAAAATCATCACCATTTAACGGCAGCAACATCGACCTTCAAAGCAGCTTGTGTTCTTCATTGAGGAACTTCTTTTCATTGATTCTACACACCTCTCACTTCTAATTTAACCGGTTAGTGTACCACCTCAATACTTGATAGGGATACATGTTAAAGGTGCATGTTTGGTCAATGATTCATATGATAAATGATAACTGTTTCTGTGTAATATGTTGATATGTTGACAAAAACCATTTGATGCTAGAACATAAAAGTTGATATAAGGATTAGGGGTTTGTTGTAGAAAAGTTTGGATTTTTATGAATGATGATGATGAGCTTGTTTACAAATCTGTTCGTGATGCTTGTTAAAGTATAAATCAATCAGACACATGTGCGCAAATGTTGGTAAACGATGAACCTGATTATTCTTGGTAAAGAATATTGTAACACCCCGAAAATATAAAACTTTATATTGAAATTATAAAGTATAAATAAACAAAAAAAACTAACTAGGAATAAATAACCAAGTTAGTCATAAGTCTAGTTATAACAGGAAACTTGGTTGGAAACATGGAAAATCTAACTTGATATTAGTTGGAGGGCCAAAGGTGTTAAGTTGAAAACTTGGTTTTTATAAAACAAATAAAAAATAAAATCCAAACACACATTTGAGTGTGTCTGGAACGATCAAGAACGCAGGGGGCGACCAAGCTCACCCTCAAACCCTAGCTTCAACTTTTTGATCAAATTGAAGGCTCTAAAGTGTTCCAAATCGAATTCCAAGCATAGATTAGTGATCATCTCAGCAAAGTGATCATAAGGTATGCTAAATTCCATCATTTTAGTCCTATCTCAGATTCTTGATAAGTTGTGAAATCAAAATCTGAGCTTGATATATTGATGTTTAGATGAAATTAGGGTTGGAGACATGTTTAGATGTAAAACCCTAGCCAATAATTTGTGAAATTGATGTCCAAACTATGAATATTCATGTTTACCTATCAAAGTGTTAAATAGGTTTTGTGAATAAAAAGGAAACCAAATAAGTAATCAGGAAATTGATATTAAACGGTTTGCATGAAGCGAATTTGATGTTGATATACATGCTAGAAGCAAAGAACTTGCAAAAAGTATAAACATTCGGCTAAATAGTTGAGACATGAACTTGGTAATGGTTATTTAAAAACCATGCTCTTAAAGTGTTTGTTAAAATGCTTAAAAGAAAGCAAACATAGTGAATTTGAGATAAAAACGCATGTTTGTACGATACGGCAAATTATGCGTGCTATATTGTGAAAAGAGTTCTAAACGATACTTGGTTGAACTCTATAGGCAAGGAATCCGGATCGTCAAGTGGACAAGCCAGAGGGGATACGTGTTTGAAAGGAGTGCATTAAAGGTACGTAACTACGGTTTCGTTACATTATGCTTGATCATGTATTTTGTTGGTCGACTTTGTATTAGCATATTATGTAAACTTGGTATTTAGTTGAAGTGACGAAGTTCACTAGATATACAAACGGGTCAAATAATTGGTTGAAATAAGCTTGGTACGTCGTAAAATGGTGGTTTCCATTAGACAGCCAAACGGGTCAAATAATGGATAAATTAGTAGTGTTTGAAGTGACTTTGATAGTCACTCATTGATGGTGAATTATGGAAGCATAGTCCGTTGGACGGATGTGCCAAAAGCTTAGTTCCTCTTAGAAAGAACCCATGATAAGGGTCAAAAGACATGAAACACAATTGTTGATTTAGTAACAAGAATAATAAGTGAAATCGTTCTTAGCAAGCACGACATATCGTGTGCGTAAATATTGAGAATGGTAGTGAAACACCAATGTTGACAAGCCCGGGGAATGGGTAATTGTGTTTAGAAACCGTTAAGAAGTAATTATGTAAGGTTTGACACATAATCAAATGGGTCAAATAAATAAAAAGGGATTTTTAGGCGATCAGCCTTTAAACAAGATTTTATTGCAAGTAATGATAATAAACGGGTTAGAAATTAAATTTCAGACACGTAGGAAAAAAAAGAATCACGAAAAACAGACTTGTAGAATGAAAGTTATGAATGAATTAAGTTGAATTTGGTAAAAATTAGGAGCTGGGAACATGCAGCAACAACCCAGCCAAGCTACTGTCGTAGACAAGGTGTCGCGTCGCGCGACACCAACTCAGGTTCACCGTCGCGTAGCACGACCATGGTGGCGACCCGCGACAGATTTGAGTAACATTGGTCACTGCCCGCGAGGGCCCTTACAGCTGCAAAATGTTTGAATTTTGTTTATTTAACTCATGGAACTTAATTTAACATGTTTTTAACTTATCAAAACTAACTTTTATGTTGGTTTTGAATTTAGGTGATCATAGGTTGCACCCGGATGATGATCAAGCCAATTGTCAAGAACCGAACCCTCATCTTTTGAAGCTTCCGCAATGATGTCGTTTTGTTTATGTTTCAAACGACTTATGTAACAATTATTACTATCTTTTAAATGGTTAGTCATGTGCGAATGATAACTTATGGAAAATTTTTGAAAGGTCGCATTTTCATGGAAAATGTATAGTTTATTAATATATTCTTGATAAAGTAAAACGAGTGTTGCAAGTTGGTAATCAGAGCTCAAGGTTGTCAACAAAGCGTGTTCGGTTCAAAGCTTGATCAAACATTCGGTAAGAATTAGTAGTCATTTAGTAGATTTTATTAGAATATTAGAAAAAGGAAATTCGATTTGATGTGCACGGGAAGAGCGTTTTAACACACTCAAACCCGGAAAGTGCACTAAACATGAATGATTTAAGCAAGTGGTGAACTTGGCTAAACCAAAATGAATGATGCATACGTTATAAATTGAAATGTTTAATAATGAGCATAAACATTTCAAATTCACGATGACAGATAAAGGTAATGACAATATGGTGCCAATAGTCACCGAACAGATGAAAGAAATGTCCGGTGTAACCGGAGGCGAATTAGCATCTCAATTAACTAAAGAGATGGAAGCTAAAATTTCCGAGGAAGTCGGAAAGGCAGTAGAAGCCAGTCTACCACAGTTTTTCGGAAGATTACAAACCACAATCTTGCTAGTGATGGAGGATATGATGACTGAATTAAAAGACAATCTCTCACAAGAAAAAATGACGGGAGAGAGTGGGATGTGAACCTGTTGGGATTGAACCCTACCAGAGGAACAAATAATGAAAGCCAAAACCGGATCATGACAGTGGATTCACAATAAACAGCTGTTTACACTAAGTCTTCTCCCTTGAAAGTGATTAAAACTGCTGAAGGCCTTATATCCACTGCCCGGATATAACTGCTGCTGCTCTTCATAACTACTGATGAAGCCCAAAAGACTGCTGAGAACTAAGCACTGCTGGTACAATCTGCTGATGACAAAGCACTGCCCAACCAAGGACTGATCAACCTTGAGGAAAGCACTGATGCAAAGAAAGAATAGTAGTTTAGTACAGCATCTGTTTTATGTATAGTCAGTGGTTAAGTTTAGCAGTGTTTGTATAAGAACAGTAGATACAGGTTGTTAGGCTGTTAGACGTCGCTTTCATGGTGACGTCAGCTGAGATGCCTCAGTGGTTTGGTTTGTCTATAAATGGAACAGTACTCTGTACTGTTACATTTGATTGTTTTGAGTGAGTTCCTTTCCTCATTTCAATCCTTTCATCTTGTGCAATCCAACCTTGGAGCATCAGGCTGAGGGGGAGTTTAGTTTGTAAGCATGCTTTGTAATCTTTTGATTGACTTTGTAATCTTTCGACTAATGCAAATCATGTGTCTATCAAAACTATTTTCTTCCTTAATTGTGTTTACAAAGTTTGTTGTTCATTTCCGATGCACTTAATGTTTAAATCAAACAAGCAAGCACAATCATGAGAGCCTCCGATCCTAACAATTGGTATCAGAGCCTGGACAGTCAAATTCGATCTAACAATCAATTTGACATAACAGTTCGGCTCAAAATTCATTGATACTAAGGTTGGTTGTATTTTGTTGTAAAACAGAGTAACGAGTGATGACGCTCAAAGCTGATATTCAAATACTCTGTAATACAACCAAGATGTCATAAGACACACAAATCTCACACAACAAATGATATCATGCACAAGACACTCATGGTTTTTAGATCTGAAAACATATCTGTTAAACCATGGGATTATTTCTTATTTTCAAAATTGATTTCAACTTTTGTTATGAAACTTGTGATGTCACTATATATGCTAAAGTATGAACCTCAGATTAACAAAAAACCTATGTTCATAAAAACATTAGTGTTTTTGCTAACATAAAAAGAGGGAAATTAAAACTTTAGTCATAAGAACTTATGTGTTGAAAACAGGTTGAGATCCTCAAAAGGAACAAATCAACTCTGTTAAAACACATTAAGAAAGCAGGATAGTCCGTATCATGTGTAATGAGAGATTGGTCAAAATATGTACAAATACGGCTATATCTCTTAAAACATTACTATAAAATGATTCTGGATTAAGTATTCCTTCAATAAAGACCTCCCAGTAAGTATCTCATTACTTGTAAATGGGAAGGGTAAAAAGGGAAGAAGATAATTCAAAAAACTCAAAAGTGTGTTTATCTCAAAACTTTTGAAGTAAAAAGAAAAGAATATAAACATAAAACACTTAAGAGTCAAAGTTTAGGGTAATAATGGTCATTAAGCAACTGTGTGCATTCATCTGTTCAGGAAAAGGTTTAGGTAAAAATGGAAATTCCGGTGAATGAACTTCAAGAGGAATAGATAAATCTTCAAAATCATCACATGGTAACAAGATCTATAACTGGATCTTCAAAACTCATGTGTCCATGTGTCCTCATGTTTGCAATCAACTGACAAGAAAATGGTACTAAACAGTGGTCAAAACGTATTCAAAATTTCCTACCACTGTTGTCAAACCACTGACCATTTTCATAAACTTGAGAATGATATGATTACGTATTTTATTGTAAATATACCAGATCCTTTTGATGCTGTTCTCAGAAAAGCCTTTAACCATTTTTTTCAAAGGATTTCTCAAATAACCAGGATATATTATTCGTTTTTTTAAGAATAATATATTTTGAACTTTTGCTTGTTTTTGTTGGCAATAGTTTCAATTTCCTGTCTGGATATAGTACCTTATTTTTGTTAGTGTTATTGTCCTCATAAATGGGACAAAAGGAAATGGTGCATATGTCAAGGTCATGTCATACTCAGGATTGTTTTAAACACTAATCAAAGGTTGATTGCTAAACAGTGCTTAACTTACTGGGGCACTCATTTTTTAATTTGGATATTAAACGAAAATGAGTTGCCTTAGCAAAAAGTTCTCACCATCTGGGGTACCAAACCACTGTCAGTAATTCGTAAGAACTTCAAAAGGAAATTGACATGTGGCAAAACCTTGAATGAAAATTTCTTTAAAAAGTTGCTGACAATGAACTTTCAAACCATTATCATTACTTTTACCCTAACCACTGTTTTGCTCAAACGTCTGTTTACTAAATACTGTCCACTGCTGAAAGTTAGCCACTGATCCTTCATCTTCTTGATTAGCACTGATGTTCAAAATTAGTGTCTTAACCACTGATATGCTATCCACTGATTGTAAAAATCATCCACTGTTATCACATTATTACCGTTGTAACCACTGATGCTTGTTTCATCAGTGGCTCTCAAAACAACTGTCCTCCACTCTTCATCCATTTCATCAGTGTTTAACACGTGGTCAGTTTTTAGCCATCAGATCATAATAACCGCTGCCACATCAGCGATCATGTTTTTTCCCTTAATAAAACCCTGATCAAAACCCCCAAACAGGGTTTTACACTGTCGAATTGAATTCTAAAATTCTCTTCTCAAAGCAGTTTCCAACCCTTCTTCCCAAAATCATTTTTCGCGCTTCTCGCAAAAATGATGAAATCGAAATCAAAATCACAATCAAAATCAAAGCCATCATCATCTTCTAAAGAGGTTGCTCAAACGGCCTCTGAATCCATCGAAATACCATACAAATCCCCGCACAATTATCTGGGTCTACTCACAAAACCCACCAACAACCACACATTCGATTCCATCATTGACACCATATCTGCATCAAAGTACAAAACTTTGTTTGTCGCGGATGCTCCTATTTATCTGCAAACCCAGAGAGAGTTTTGGGAAAAGGCTACACTTGAAAAACAAGATGATAAAGTCATTGCCTTCAACTCCTCGATACAGGGTAAAGCGATTCAAGTTACACAACAATCAATCTCCGAAGTCTTCAAACTCGATGATCAGAAAGGTAAAACTTCCTTTGATAAAGCCGAGATGAAAACTGATTTCGTAAAAAGGGGATATGCAGAACAATCAAAGGTAGATACCTTACAAAAAGGTTATTTCCCTTCTGCACCTAGGTTTTTATTTCACACACTTTTGATGTGTGTTTCAAATAAAACAACCGCGTTAACGAAATACCATTGAAGATTCAATGCCTGGGCTATGCTATTTTAAATAATAAAGATTACAATTACTCCCAGGAGATCTTCAATGACTTGGTAAAAAACGTTGATAGCAAAGCATTCTTACTTTTTCCAAGATTTCTAAGCTACTATTTTAAACAAAAATTCGAAAAAGAAAATGAAAACTTGCTCAAACAAGGTGTCTATTTTCAAATAAAAAGTTTAACACCTGAAACATTCACTAGAATGTTGGCACCAATAAAAACAAAAGCAGAGGTGTCTGAGCAGAATTTAGCAGTTACCACTGCTCCTCAGACATCTGCTGCTGAGCCCACTGCTCCAGGTGATCATAGCAGCACAACCACTGCTTTGAAACCCACACCTGACATCAACAAAAAGACCAAAAAGAAGTCTTACAAAAAGCCCACCAAACCCAAGAAAAAGGCACCTCTGGAAGATGAGATCCCAGAGCAACTGCCTGTGACAAAACAAATGTCACCAAAAACCACTGCTGCTACTTCCTCACAGCAGTTGGTAGAAAGATCTCCACCCTTAACTCAAACTCCTCCTGCATCCTCACAAAAGGATCAGGTTGTAAGCACAGGGACCCCACAATATGAAGCTCTGGACCCAATCGGATCCATCTTCCTTAGTCCTGATCCCAAGGACATGTCTCTTTCAACACCCATACCCTCACCAATTACATTACCACAATCAATAATGCCCTTGTTGCATGCAGTTGCTATAGCTCAGACACAAACCAGTTCCTCTCTATCACCTGTCACTGAGAGTATACTCCCACAAGTGACTGGGTCTGATGCTACTACTCCTGCTATCCCAGCAACAAATGAGGAGGTTACACCCCCTGAGTTACAAGTAACTCTCGGTGGTAGTTCAAGTGGAGCAGCAACTACAACTGATGGATCAACAGATCTTCAGTTGGACAGTTGTTTCATAAGTAAGACTCACTTGAAGGCAATTTCTTCTATAGCACCCTCGGTAACCACCAGTGAGTTAGTTTTAACCGCTGGTACCATCAAAGGATTATCAAGTGCTGAAGAAAGAAGTCCCCAGTACCAAGAACAAGGGGCATCAATGGATGATTTTTGGGACTCAGTTCCTAAGTCACACATTGATACAACCACTGCTGGTGGGGAAACAGATGATTCCATTAAAACGGATGATGTTTCAAAATATCAGGAATTGACGGGCAGAGTTGAAAAACTTGAAACATCAGTTGCTGAGATAAAGGATATGGTGCAACAGCTATTAAAAGCTCAAAAAGCACAATCCACTGCTGTTCCACCTCAAGCACCTGCTCCACCACAAGCACTTGCTGCAAATGAGCTCTGGAATCTTTTTCAACCCTTGCTAGAAAAACAAAAACAAACAGCTGATCAGCAGCATGAAATGCATGTAAAGATGCTGACAAACATGGTGGAGTCTAGATTTAAAGATACTTAAGTAGACATCAAGGCTATAAAGGCCAACATACAAAGAACTGCCCATGGTGAACAAGTTCCTTCCACTATTCTCTTCATGGATAACCCCCTTCCAGATAATGCCAAAAAGGGGGAGAAAATCAAGTTGAAGAAGAAGGGAATAGAAGATGGGTTGTATATTGAACCAGAACAAGAAAAACAGACATCTAAACCACCTCAAACCACAAAATCTCAAACTGCTAGCCAAACAGCTGTTATCTCATCAACACACACAACTTCACCACACACCACCAAAACAACTGCCCTACCACCATCATCATCTAAAATCACATCATCCTCAGTACCTCCTGTCATAAAACAGAAGACAGCAGATGTTACAACATCTGATGTAATGACAACAGTGGTTGAAACACCAGTTGTTTCAAAAGCTGTTTGTCAATCACAAACCACTGCCACTCAAATCACCACCACTGATCCACCCAAAACATCATCTGCCTCTCCTATAATAAAAAGGAGAAGGATCTTCATACCTTATGATTCACCACCACCATCAAAAACTACTTCACCACCTTCAATCCCTGCTCAAAAGCAGAAGACAACTACTGACACATCAGTAGTTATAATGACAACAGAGGTTGAGACACCAGTTGTTTCAACAGCTGTTAGTCAACCATCCACCACTGCTCTCATCATTCCTACATCACAACCAAAATTCCTTCCACAGCTTCACAAAAGAAAAAGAGAAACAACTCAGGCTACTGATGAAAAGTATGATCCTGTTGCTGCTAAATATCCACTGGAATTAGAAGCTGTGAAAAATGAGATGAAACAATTTTACACTGAGGATGATCCTTTAAAAAGGAAATTTCCTTCTCTCATAGGCTTCATAATTCCAGAAAACATGGATGAATATCTCGAAATGAAAGCAAGGCAAGCAAGGATTAGAGCCAAAGTTGAATGCAAGGATCAAGGTGATGAAGCCATTTTGGAAAGAAGGGAATTCCTGCTCACCAAAGTCAAACAAATGGAAGAATATGCAAGCGATCTGAACAAAGAAATGTCAAGCCTATCTCCTGAAGCAGATCAACGAAAAGAATTGAGAAAAGAATACCTTGCATGCATAATGAAAGAAAAGTTCTATCCTGCTGAAGAAACACAATTCAAAGAATGGCCAATAGTTGCATTAAAGCATGAGGCTAACAGAATTGAAAAGATTAAAAATGATCTAAGAAAGAAGAAGACAGCTCCAAATTGGAACAAATACAAGAAGCTCATAGCTGATCTTACTTCTGAATATAAAAGAAAGAAGCAGGAGCTGGTGGATGCAAGGGTGGATACTGCAAATGCCATAGCAAAATGAACTAAACAGCAAACAGATGAAGCTTATGAAAGGCTTAAGAAACGGAGGATGATAGTCTCTGACACTCCTAAAAAGTCTAACTACAAAAAGCTAAAGGAGCAGATCAAGACTTTTGAAACACTGATCAATGCAACAGAAACCTCTGTCACAATGTTGAGAAAAGAAAAGAGGGAACAACTGACTGTTGGAGAAGAAAAAGAAAAAGAAACTGATTATTTTGAAGAAGCCATCAAGAAAATGGCTTTAGAAAAAGAAAAATCAGCAAAGTTACAAGACCTTGCCAAAAAGGTTTTGAGCAAATCATCATCAGCAGATATAAAAGACACAAGAGCAAATTGACAAAGAAGTTGCAGAAGATATAGCTGCAGCAAATGAAGTCATAGAAGAAGCTTTCAAAAGAATGTCTGAAGTTCAAGATACTGCTTTACAATTTTTCTCAAGGCCAAAATCTCCAAGCTTATCTGGAAATAAATCTCTCCCAAGAAACCCATTGGGTTCAAAAATACTAAAGTGGCTCTCTGATCAAAAGACCCATGTATTGACTCTGGTCAGATCCAATGGAGAAGTGAAGCATATATCAAGGAATCAAGCACTAGGCCTGGGTGTTGAAGATCTACAAGATCTCCTTGAGCTTATACTGTGCCGGGATGAAGATGATACAAGTTCTCAGGATTTTGAGCTGAAATTTAAAGAACAAGTCAAAGAACTTCTGATGAGGAATAAAGATCCAGAATAATGAAGGGTTTTGGCATTATCTGTTCCAGGGGGAGATTGTTGAGATTGAACCCTACCAGAGGAACAGATAATGAAAGCCAAAACCGGATCATGACAGTGGATTCACAATAAACAGCTGTTTACACTAAGTCTTCTCCCTTGAAAGTGATTAAAACTGCTGAAGGCCTTATATCCACTGCCCGGATACAACTGCTGCTGCTCTTCATAACTACTGATGAAGCCCAAAAGACTGCTGAGAACTAAGCACTGCTGGTACAATCTGCTGATGACAAAGCACTGCCCAACCAAGGACTGATCAACCTTAAGGAAAGTACTTATGCAAAGAAAGAACAGTAGTTTAGTACATCATCTGTTTTATGTATAGTCAGTGGTTAAGTTTAGCAGTGTTTGTATAAGAACAGTAGATACAAGTTGTTAGGCTGTTAGACGTCGCTTTCATGGTGACGTCAGCTGAGATGCCTCAGTGGTTTGGTTTGTCTATAAATGGAACAGTACTCTGTACTGTTACATTTGATTGTTTTGAGTGAGTTCCTCTCCTCAATTCAATCCTCTCATCTTGTGCAATCCAACCTTGGAGCATCAGGCTGAGGGGGAGTTTAGTTTGTAAGCATGCTTTGTAATCTTTTGATTGACTTTGTAATCTTTTGACTAATGCAAATCATGTGTCTATCAAAACTATTTTCTTCCTTAATTGTGTTTACAAAGTTTGTTGTTCATTTCCGATGCACTTAATGTTTAAATCAAACAAACAAGCACAATCATGAGAGCCTCCGATCCTAACAGAACCCAAGACCCGTAAAGAAGTCAAAGCCTAATAAAGCTTCTAAGAAAGGAGTTACAAGAAAGGGGTCACCTCAGCGTAAATTATGTGGAAAAACTCACCAGGGCAAATGCTACTTTAGAAACAAACGATGTCCTATTTGTAGTAAAGTGGGACATGTGGTTGCAAATTGCCCGGGGAAGGTGTTAGTGTGTTATAAATGTTATAACCCAGGACATAAAAGGTCTGAATGCCCATAATTGGTTGGAACCAAAGACACAGCTGACACAAAGTTTGATACCCCGAAAGAGAAGGCAAGGTCTTCCCACATGACAGCCGTAGAGGCTAAAGCTGAACCTGATGTCGTTTCAGGTATGTTTCTTGTAAATTTAATTTAAAACAAATTTTATTGGATACGAGTGCGAATTATAGTTGCATAAGGGCATACATGATTAGTTAAATGAGCGAATTATGTAAAAGAAATACTTATATATATATATATGTGTATATAAGAAAATAAATAATGGTGAGCATATGAAGCCGAGGCAAAAAGTAATCTCGATGAATATTGCAATGGGAAGGAGTGCGCGTACACTCGAACCCGGGAATTTAATGAAGTGAATAAATATTATATTGGGAAGGAGTGTAATTACACCCGAACCCGGAAATTTCAATAGTAATAAACGGCGAAGACAAGATTATAGACTTGGCTAAACTAAATAAAACAGGTAGAAGCATCGTTTATATCAATAAACGATATAGATAAATTTCGTACAACGATATGGAATAATAAAATCAAATGAATTAATTTTGTTATTATTACAAAGGATTAAGGTCAAAAATGAGAAATTAAGACTTGGACCAAAAATATCCTCGAGAAGGAAGCTAAAGGGATGATACGTATTATTCGCTACTGTGAATAATGAAGTATCAATAAACGCAAATTTAGAAACTTGGGTATGGGTAACCATCCAAGTAACCCATTATTAATCGAATCTTTATGAGGAAGGACGATGATCACAGTGATGGACGTGATTGTATAAAAGATTAGTAAAATAAACGTTTTGAAAGAGTTAGAATAAGAACGGGTAAACCCCAAAGGCCGTATAACAATAGCAGTGGTTTTACCAAATAAGGCTAAAAAAAAAAGAAAAAAAGGGGGGCCTTCGGGACATTTATAAAAGAAACAGACCTAAGGGTCGCTAACAAAAGAAAGGTGGTGTTCGGATCAAATAAGTAAAATGCTTGATAATAAAGGTAAACACAAGCCGGGTAACGGGAGCGTATTACATTAAGGTAACGAGCCCAAGGGAAGGGATAAGAATCAAAGTAAATGAAAATATAAACCAACAAACGAGAGTGTTAAGGCATAAGGGTAAAATTGGCCTATCATAAGTGATGAAGCTCACACGAACGAGTCAAACAAGATGAATGAAAGAATAAAAGACTTGGTGGAATAAAGGCGACGGATTACGCTAAAACTACTGAATAAATCAAAACGAAGTCTTAATGCATGCCGGAATGGTTGCTTTGATAATGACTTTGGAAAAATATCCGATAGATGGGTAGGATTTCAGATATATGCGTAAACCAAGAGATGGTGACGCGGATTAAAAGTCAAAAGACTCGGGTTAAGAGTTATGACTAAAAGACGATAAAATTTCGCAAGACAGAAATTTCGATAGTTATGTTCAACTATTTCAATGCTGGACGGGCCGAATAAAGTATAATACTTGATATTCCAAGTAAGCGCAAACCGAATAATGGGAGTGCGAGAATCTATGTGATAGGTCGTAAAAGAATATGGAAAGGAAAACGCAAACCAATGAAACCGGAGTGTTAAAAAAACATTAAAATAAAGAACCCGGGTAACGGGATGAAAGGAAATAGGGGCATGAACCAAATAAATGTATGAGTGAAATAAACCGACGCGAAAATGACGTAAGAAGTCATAGAGCCAGAAAGATAATCCGAAAGAAAATGAGTGTAGCCTTAAACTACGGTCAAGGTCAAATGAATTTTGAGGGCGAAAATTTATTTATTCTAAACATAAAAAGGGGGTGCCTTGACGCCATGTGTATACATATGCAATTAAATAAAGATATGAATAGACGATGATCCATGGGATCACCATAACCTTCAGGTTATAAATAATGTAAAGGTCTACGGGACCAAAATGACTATCGGGTCGCAAATACAAAGGAATAAACTATAGGGTCTCACCCTAAAAAGGTGAAGACCTAATAAAATAGCCTACGAGGCTAAGTAAAGGAACATACGGGTCGATAATATAAAGCGTCGGAACCAGTTATGATTTACTGCGTAAAATGATAACAAAGAAGAATAATTCTTGTCGTCAATTTCTTGATATGAGTAATTGACATGTGTTAAAGAGAAAAACATTAAACTAAAATTCAGTTTTAGTAAGAAACGATGTTCTAACAAATATAAATATTATGAGAGATTAGAAAATGGTTAATACTAAAGGATATAGGTCTTAACGCCAATAGGTGTAAGACGATGCATTCGAAAGAAGATTCATAATAATGTAAAGCTGACGTAAACCTAAACATGACGTGATGTGATCACGGACACAAAAGTGATACAGAATACAGCCAAGTTGTAATATGAGTTACTAGATATGAATTATAAACACGCAAAGGGCCGATGACGGAAATATAGTATACCCGAGTGACGAGGTATGAGGTAATATGGTGACCAATCAGTCTAGGCGATAAAACAAGTTATAGTCAAAATAATGCTGTGACCTATGTAGAGCGCTTGTCAATGTAAGACTAGCGTGAAGTAAGTATGCTGAAGGACTCAGTGACTGGATGGTCAAAAGACAACCCGGTCAAATAGGCGACAAAGATAGGAAATAGATGATAAAAGGTTACGGTCCAATAGGACATATGCCTAAAAGACGCACATGTCAATACGAATAAAAACCTTATGCCGGAAAAGAAAGAATGCCTTGAAAAACGAAACTAAGATGGTTAGGTCCAAACCAAAGGACTACTTAAAGAAGGTTTCGGGGACGAAACCCTTTTAAGGGGGGTGGACATGTAACACCCCGAAAATATAAAACTTTTTATTGACATTATAAAGTATAAATAAACAAAAAAAATAAACTTACTAGGAATAAATAACCTAGTTAGTCATAAGTCTAGTTATAACATGAAACTTGGTTGGAAACATGGAAAATCTAACTTGATATTAGTTGGAGGGCCAAAAGTGTTAAGTTGAAAACTTGGTTTTTATAACACAAATAAAAAATAAAATCTAAACACACATTTGAGTGTGTCTGGAACGATCAAGAACGCAGGGGGCGACCAAGCTCACCCTCAAACCCTAGTTTCAACTTTTTGATCAAATTGAAGGCTCTAAATGTTCCAAATCGAATTCCAAGCATAGATTAGTGATCATCTCAGCAAAGTGATCATAAGGTATGCTAAATTCCATCATTTTAGTCCCATCTCAGATTCTTGATAAGTTGTGAAATCAAAATCTGAGCTTGATATATTGATGTTTAGATGAAATTAGGGTTGGAGACATGTTTAGATGTAAAACCCTAGCCAATAATTTGTGAAATTGATGTCCAAACTATGAATATTCATGTTTACCTATCTAAGTGTTAAATAGGTTTTGTGAATAAAAAAGGAAACCAAATAAGTAATCAGGAAATTGATGTTAAACGGTTTGCATGAAGCGAATTTGATGTTGATATACATGCTAGAAGCAAAGAACTTGCAAAAAGTATAAACATTCGGCTAAATAGTTGAGACGTGAACTTGGTAATGGTTATTTAAAAACCATGCTCTTAAAGTGTTTGTTAAAATGCTTAAAAGAAAGCTAACATAGTGAATTTGAGATAAAAACGCATGTTTGTACGATACGGCAAATTATGCGTGATATATTGTGAAAAGAGTTCTAAAAAATATTTGGTTGAACTCTATAGGCAAGGAATCCGGATCGTGAAGTGGACAAGCCGGAGGGGATACGTGTTTGAAAGGAGTGCATTAAAGGTACGTAACTACGGTTTCGTTACATTATGCTTGATCATGTATTTTGTTGGTCGACTTTCTATTAGCATATTATGTAAACTTGGTATTTAGTTGAAGTGACGAAGTTCACTAGATATACAAACGGGTCAAATAATTGGTTGAAATAAGTTTGGTATGTCGTAAAATGGTGGTTTCCATTAGACAGCCAAACGGGTCAAATAATGGATAAATTAGTAGTGTTTGAAGTGACTTTGATAGTCACTCATTGATGGTGAATTATGGAAGCATAGTCCGTTGGACGGATGTGCCAAAAGCTTAGTTCCTCTTAGAAAGAACCCATGATAAGGGTCAATAGACATGAAACACAATTGTTGATTTAGTAACAATAATCATAAGTGAAATCGTTCTTAGCAAGCACGACATATCGTGTGCGTAAATATTGAGAATGGTAGTGAAACGCCAATGTTGACAAGCCCGGGGAATGGGTAATTGTGTTTAGAAACCGTTAAGAAGTAATTATATAAGGTTTGACACATAATCAAATGGGTTAAATAAATAAAAAGGGATTTTTAGGCTATTAGCCTTTAAACAAGATTTTATTGCATGTAATGATAATAAACGGGTCCGAAATTAAATTTCGGATACGTAGGAAAAAAAGAATCACGAAAAACGGACTTGTAGAATGAAAGTTATGAATGAATTAAGTTGAATTTGGTAAAAATTAGGAGCTGGGAACATGCAGCAACAACCCAGCCAAGCTACTGTCGTAGACAAGGTGTCGCGTCGCGCGACACCAACTCAGGTTCACCATCGCGTAGCGCGACCATGGTCGCGGCCCGCGACAGATTTGAGTAACATTGGTCGCGGCCCGCGAGGGCCCTGACAGCTTCAAAATGTTTGAATTTTGTTTATTTAACTCACGGAACTTGATTTAACATGTTTTTAACTTATCAAAACTAACTTTTATGTTGGTTTTGATTTTAGGTGATCATAGGTTGCACCCGGATGATGATCAAGCCAATTGTCAAGAACCGAACACTCATCTTTTGAAGCTTCCGCAATGATGTCGTTTTGTTTATGTTTCAAACAACTTATGTAACAATTATTACTATCTTTTAAATGGTTAGTCATGTGCGAATGATAACTTATGGAAAAATTTTGAAAGGTCACATTTTCATGGAAAATGTATAGTTTATTAATATATTCTTAGTAAAGTAAAACGAGTGTTACGCATATGTAATGAAGGTGTGAAATTGTTAAGTCAATGCATAAATGTTCATGGTATAAATAGAAGGTTAGATCCATTTTGGTACGAGGTAATGTATAAATATGAGGAAATGAATGTTGTTATGATGAAACCTTTGATTGATTGGAAATTAGAAGATATATATATGTATAAATGGAAGAATCTGATAAATGACAAAGTGTTTGGTATGAGCATTTAAATCTGATTGTCAAGAACGTGAATGGAGATTGTACGAGAATACCTGTTTCTTCATCTTATTTGATTTAATCTTAAACCGATGACAAAAATGTGGTTAAGGTAATGATACCATACACTAGTAAGTGTACAACCTGAGCGGCGTCATGTACAAGGATGTAGTGCAGGGCCGCACACCCCCTGTGACCGCACACTCCTCCTGCACAGACCATGAGGCATAATGTACCACCGAGTTATGCGGGGTCGCACACTCTGAGAACCGCACAATAAGTGTACAAAACGTAAAACACATAGTACAATTAGGGATTGCATGACCGCACACATAAAGGCAGGCCGCAAACTCCGTGTAGACGGTCCAAAGTGGGCCGCACACCCTCTTTTGGACCAGCAGGATGTTGGGCTGTACACTAGATTAATGGACTAATCTGATGGACCGCACACTCATATTTTTGGGCTACATGATATTGGACCGCACACTTACTACCTGGTCGCACACTCTGATATTGGGCCATTGGGCCGCACAAACTGTCTATGTTATGATACTCATGCTACTGGTTACAAATTTTGCTTTTTGTTAAACCGTTATACAAATGAATATTATTTAAATACGTGATCCTTGTGTGCTACTTGATACGTATATACTACGTGAATTACTTGCTTACAAAACCTGACCAATATTGGTAACCATAATAGGACGTGGTTGACCAACTGTTTAAACAAAGTAAATTACCTGCCGAGAAAACCGAAGTGAGTTCACAACTTTTACTAAAAAACATGCGTTCCCAGTGGTTGGGAAACGGAACGAAAAAACACTTTCCCTGGTTTGGGATTGCTTGAACGGTACAAACAACACTTTCCCTAGTTTGGGATTGTTGGAAAACCGAAACATCATCATATGCATTTGCAGCGGAAGATTGATTGTTACTTGCAGACATGATGATGTGCATATGTAAATCAAGGAACGAATGCAAAGAAAACTTGATGAGAATTCAAAAACGAATAAATTGGACAATTTCAGTGAACTAGAAAATGTCTTGATAACCGGTAATGTTTCCCGGCAATAACTATATAAACATACATATTGGCGGTTAACTTTTGGCGGGTAACTGCCTTTGGCAGTTTGATTTGAATGCTTGACCCGCTTATCTTCCTAAACCGCTTATCATCTAACCTTGTAAGTTAATGTCCTAATTATATGTCATAAATACTTACATGTCCGAATAATAACAATAAACATAACTAAAGTTTAATAACGAATGCAACGATTATATTTCTAACACAACCCCCTTAAACTTTGGTTATGTTTGATCCTTGTTGCATCACACTTTTGTTGGCATCGTCCACCGCTTTCTTCATGTGATTGAAGTTAAATCTTTTCCTCCTCTTGTGTACATTCCAGTTGTCTGCCCATCCATTCTCAGCAAACAATGCATAATGCATTGAACCAGCACCGACTTGATCATTCCTCGCAGCATCTTCTCGAACATCTTCTGCACTTCTAGTCCTTCTGTAACAGCATCGAGACGAGTCAGCATCATTCTGATCATTTCCTGCAGCACCTTCTTGAACTTTATCTGCACTTCCGGTCCTCTTATAGCAGCCTCGAGATGAACCGACATTATCATTAATCATTTCCTTCACCTGTACCCTGTCTTGAACTGTCTTGAATTTATAGTAATATTCTAAAACATCAAGGTACATGGCGTATACTATTCTCATATAATCTCCATCTTCATATCCGAAGCCTAAATCCTTTGCTATGATTGGCCATGTGTTTTCGGTTGTAACTTCTCGGTATCCACCATCACTTGCTACTAGAATGTATAGACTTAACAGGTCTATTTTCTTTTGATCAGTAGTGTAGGGAGGAACAGGTCTTGATGTGATTCCCATGTAACCATTTAGGAACCACCGAACCATTTCTTCAAACTTGTTTTGAAGTTCAACTTTATATTTGAAAACATACTCTCGGTCGTCGAGCATGTCAATCAAGGCCTTACAATCAGCAAATTCTTGGAATTTTAGTGATTTTAAAATCAATCTATTCCAGTCATTATCATCTTCACTCGAAACATTTAAGGTTTCGAAATAAGAATTCAGATATGCCTCCTTAAATTCATCATCCACATCTTTCAGATCTTGCAATCTCCGTTTTTCATACAGACCCAATTCCTCTTCTCTTGTTAACCCGCTTGATTCATTTTTTGAATTTACAACCGGTGATGAAAACATAGGATATATCTTACATTTATCACCGGACTTTCTGACCGTATAGCCTTGTAACGTTAACTGATCAAGACTAACTACATTCCGGTCGATTTCCGGTGAATAAAAAACACTTTGTATGTTTAGTGTTTCATTTCCTGTTTTCATTTCCACCGATCCTACCCCTCTTATGAACAGAAAATTGTTCATACCAGATCTTGTTTCTACTCCCATCATATGTTTTACCCTTTTAAAAACATTAATATTGCCTGAAAAATGATGATTAAACGATGGATTAACGTACCATATCTCTGCCCATTGTCCACCATCGGTACCAGTGACAATCATTTCATCTTGGCAGTGTATATCTTCTTCTTGTCGTCTAATCCCGACATTGATAGCCTGCTTTAACAGTTGTGTTGCTTCATCATTTTCTTTGGCCTTACAGTTGTAGATTTGATGACCCGGTAAGTGACAATAATAACAAAGCCTTATGCGAGAGTTTCGCTTGTTTCTTTCATTTTGTTCATCGGTGCAGTGTTGACAAGGGAGAGTGGTAGAGTTTGGTTTGATTTCAGATTGATTCCTTGAAGTGGCTCTGATACCACTTTGTTGGAAAACCGAAACATCATCATATGCATTTGCAGCGGAAGATTGATTGTTACTTGCAGACATGATGATGTGCATATGTAAATCAAGGAACGAATGCAAAGAAAACTTAATGAGAATTCAAAAATGAATAAATTGGACAATTTCAGCGAACTAGAAAATGTCTTGATAACCGGTAATGTTTCCCGGAAATAACTATATAAACATACATATTGGTGGTTAACTTTTGGCGGGTAACTGCCTTTGGCAGTTTGATTTGAATGCTTGACCCGCTTATCTTCCTAAACCGCTTATCATCTAACCTTATAAGTTAATGTCCTAATTATATATCATAAATACTTACATGTCCGAATAATAACAATAAACATAATTACTATTTATATTAGATGCAACAAGCGTACTAAACAAAACTCTATCACGAAGCCCCTACTTTCTATACCGATTAGTCGTCGGGGCCTGGCGAACAGGTTATTAGTTGATATCGCTATTTAGGTTTCACCAACCTCACACCGTGCCTGGAGAGGATCGGTCGTGAACTAATAGACTCTTGCAAACCGCCAATAATGATAGACATTGACAAACGGGGCAACAATAAAACATGAGGTCGCAAAGTATCCGGTATTACGCAGTTTAGTAGCTTACATATGGGGTAGCTTCCCATGGCATGATATAAATGAGTAATTTAACAAAAACATAAGTTTTATGGAATTAAAACTGGACAACTCGTGAACTCACCAACTTTATATTGATACCATATTGCATGCTTTGCAGGTACTCAGTGATAGCAAGAGCTTGCAGCTTGGGAGTGTAGTGGACATGCTAACCCGTGTTGACTTATGCTTCCGCTGTTACTTTTAAACGTTGTTTTAAAACTTAAGACTTTGGACTTGGACTTTATTAGTCACTGATTGTATTGGTTTTGTTAAACTGTTTTACTTGTATATTTGTTCAATATAATTGATGGCTTGATCCTAGTCAGTCTCACGTCTCGCAATAGTACTCCGCATGTGGAAATTAAGGGTGTGACACATCCCCTAAGCTCATCATCTTTGGGAGCCCTAATGTTTGTCAAAAAGGACATATCAATGCAGATGTGCATTGATTACTGTAAGCAAAATAAAGTGACGAAAGAAACTCAATGCCCACTATCTTGAATAGGAGACCTATTAAGCCAAGTGCAAGTAGCAACCTATTTTGAAAATTAATTTGAAACTAGTGTTTTCACGCGCTGCGCGTTGCGCAGCGTGAAAACTTAAAGCAACTCGAATTTATACTGTCAAATATTTGGCCCAATTTGTTTTCGAATAAACGTCAAATATATTTCACCGTTACGTATTTGGTATATACAAATTTCGTATATATGCTAATTGAATAAGAGGATGCTTTAAAATATAAAAATGTCTTATAAGAAACAGTGTCTCTGTCAATTTTGTCTGATCAACACAATACAAATATTTCAAACACCAATATTAAATCACACCATTAACAGTTAACAATCAAGTAGCAGGCTTTTAATCATAATTCAAATCATGCCAATTATAAGCATCCAATTGAATTTCAAATGGGAAAAGCCTATCATAACATTTACAACTACAGTTTCAATCTCATTATGCAAAGAATTCGAGATCATCTAATTATTCTCCAAACTTCAACATGTCGGCTAATTAAAACTAATATACAATATAAGAACATATCTGTAGCTCACTCTCCATCAAAACAGTTTAACCAATATCTATATATACCCGAGAATCACAAAAATGCAGACAATCAATGATGAACACATACTACAAAAGCCATATCATATCTTCCTTTTTGAATCATATGCAAAGCAGTTAAATATCATCACCACTCATTACATCAAAACTCAACGGTTAACTAACTAATCCAATATATAGCAGTTTATAAGAATTTTATTAAATCTCATCTCCTCGCAAGCATTAGTTATTAACAGAAACCTACACTACATCGACAAACATTCATCATTCTTTCAAATAATCCCGAACCTCAAAGCACAATCAGAAAGCATTAATTATTTTTTTATATAAAATGGACAAAAAGAGCTTGTAGGCCAGTCGACCCGATATCACAATCATGGCCCATTCTGTGTCTTCAATATTCATAATCTTGTATAAATCCCTATCTTTGTACAAATAAAATATCATAAACGATTACCTATCTTTACAAGATAATGTATGGCCAGGATTGCTATATCTACTTTGTTTTTTCCCATCTTCTGATCCAGTATTACATATATGCCCTTAGTGGTGCACAAGCAGGGGAAATATATACATATCAAAGAAGACAATACCACAAGCTACTTGTTTAATGGTCTCCGCAGACATGAAATAGACTCACGACACAACGGGATTCAGGAGGATTTGATAATCAAGTTTTCAGATTTGAGAAGGGGGTCAACGTACCGGTACATCGGAGCTCTGCCGGAGCTCCCCTGCCACGACCGCCTGCGGTGCCGCTGTCATCATCACTTGCTCCTGCTGTCTCTCTCTCTAACTTCAGTCTCTCTCTCTCTCTAAAATTGCTGGACGTGAGTGTACGAAGATCGGTGAAATTAGAGGTGAGGTTGTGAGTTAGGTGTGTACAAGAAGGAGGGGTGTTCTGAGTGTGGTGTGCTTGCCTGATCGTTTGGCCGGAAGGCGGAATGGTCGCCGGAAGTAGCTCCGGTGATCGGTCAAGTGGGAAAAGGGGGAAGAGTGGGTGTGCGGCTGTTCATGTAGGGTTTTTGTTTTAATAAAAGCTTGCTAACGGCCGTTACCGTTAAAACACTATTGCTCAGTTATGTTATGAATTGATAATATATATAAATATGGTTATCAGTAACACACAGACTTTGAGAGGGGAAAATTCCTAAGACTACATTCAAGACTAGGTATTGACAATACGGTTCTTTGTCGTGCTATTTGGACTCACAAACGCCCTATCAGAGTTCATGGATATCATGAACTGAGTTGCAATTAAACCATACCTGAAACCGGTTAATCTCTTAACATCACATACTTAGTTAGACAATTAGAATTAATATTACATATGGCGATTATGAAGTTGAAGGACCAAGGTTGTCAACATGTAAGATGGTAACTACCATCATATTCGAAAAGATGTGTCTACACACACACATCAATACCGAACTGGTACAAGGCAACAAAGGGACAGACGCGACTGTTGGATCGAGTGGACAAGATTCATCGCACCTCTTCAAGTTTCAATCACAACCATACATCCAAGAGACGTGTCCTTTCACAAAGAGACGCAACTATTCACTCGTACCCGTAGAAAACTATAAATAGGGACATATAGATTCATTTGTAACTAACACTCTCAATTCGATATTGTATATACATTCGGTTATTATCAAGTTATTCAAGTTTGTTTGTTAATCACGCTCATTTAGAGATCAAGATCCAATTCGGGCCAACAAATTGGTATCAGAGCATCAGGCTCTAGGCGTGGGAATTGCAAGGCATCGCAGGGAATTCGCGATCAGGTTTCAAATTCGTTTCAATTCGCAAAAGTTTATTTCAGAAATTTTTTTATTCTCGGTTCTAGTACAATCGGTTGAACCGAAGGGTTTGGTTAGGAATCTAGGGTTTGTTTTGATTCCGGGGTTTAGTGCGAATTAGATTATTTTCGGTTGTTTGATTATTACACGGTTAGGGTAATCATGGGGTTTGTAAGATCTATTGAAACCAAGAAATAAAAGTTAGTAGAAGTGAAGATTGTTCGGCAGGAAGATATGTCAGGAGGAACCGGACCAAGTTCACAAGTTATAATTCAAAAGGAAGGAAATTCTCTTTCCCAGTTTCAGTGTCCAATTCTGAAACCAACAAACTATACGGTTTGGGCTATTCGTATCAAGACGATTCTTGAAGCAAATGGTTTGTGGGAAACGATTGAACCAACAGAAAATGCAACGGTAGACACTAAGAAAGACAAGTCTGCAATTACATATCTGTTTCAAGCAATACCAGAAGATGTTGTATTGCAAGTTGCAAGTTGTAAAACTGCAAAAGAAATTTGGGATAGTCTAAAGGTTAGACACGTAGGTGTTGATCGGGTACAAAAAGCACGTATGCACACGTTATTGTCAGAATTTGAATTGTTGCAAATGAAGGATGACGACACTATTGATTCTTTTACCGCAAAGATTAATAGTATCGTTACCCGGGCAACTGAAGTAGGAACAACATTGAGTCAACCGACTCTAGTACGCAAACTACTAAATGGCGTACCGGATAAGTTTACTCAAATCGTTGCCTCTATGGAACAATACTCCGATCTAGAAACCATGACGCTAGAAGAAGCGGTCGGAAGGTTAAAGACGTATGAAGAACGACTCAAGTTAAAGAAAGGAAATCAAGGAGAAAGCCAAGATAGGCTTATGTTCACACATAATGATAACACCAGAGGAAGGAAATCTGGAAACCGTGGTCGTGGTAGATTTAACCAGACGCGTGGAAATTGGCGTAACAACGGAAATAGGCAAAGTCCCAGAAACGAAGGATCTACATCCAGACCTAGAAATGGAAGTTCTAGAAACTGGAGGAAGTTTGCGAGAACCGACCTGAGTAAGATCCGATGTTTTAAGTGTCAAAAGTTTGGACACTACAAAAAGGACTGTTCTGAGAAAGACGAAGTGCAAGAACACTCAAACCTCGTCGAGGAAGACGAAGCACCCGTATTGCTAATGGCAATACAAGAAGAAAATGTTCAGGAAAGGGCTCTGCTAAACGAGGAACGTATAAGACCAACAAATTACGCCTCAGAAAATGAAAATCTATGGTACTTAGACAACGGGGCCAGCAACCACATGACAGGAGTGCGAAGTCACTTCAAAGAATTAGATGAAACAGTGACAGGACAAGTACGGTTTGGTGATGGGTCACACGTAGAAATTAAAGGAAAAGGTTCAATACTACTGGAATGTCTGAATCAAGAACAAAAGATTGTTTCACATGTATACTACATTCCAAGTCTAAAGACCAATATATTGAGCCTCGGACAACTTACAGAAATCGGTTGCAAAGTGGTTATGGACGGAGATTTACTTACTATCCGAGATCGAAATAGAAAGCTACTAATGCGAGTCAAGAGAATGAAGAACAGGCTATACAAAGTCAAACTGAAGATGGGAAAACCAATCTGCTTACTATCAAAAACCGAAGACACAGCATGGTTATGGCACGCAAGGTTAGGCCATTTACATTTCGACGCTATTAAAGAAATGACTCGTAAGAACTTGGTACATGGAGTTCCCCAAATAAGCCATGCTAGTCAAGTCTGTGACGCATGCTTATTAGGAAAGCATAGTAGGGCACCATTTCCAAATCAGACAAAGTTCAGATCTTTAAAACCTCTGGACTTAGTCTATGGAGATTTGTGTGGTCCTATAACTCCACCAACACATGCTGGGAAGAAGTATATATTCTTACTTGTAGACGACTGTACTCGCTACATGTGGGCATATTTGCTGACTTCCAAGGATCAAGCATTCGAAACATTTAAGGAGTTCAAAGAAAAGGTTGAAAAGGAAGCGCAGACCAAGTTAAAAATGCTAAGGACGGATAGAGGAGGTGAATTCACATCGGCTGAATTCAACAAGTATTGCAAAACCAACGGCATAGCAAGACAACTTACAGCACCATATTCCCCACAGCAAAATGGAGTAGTAGAAAGGCGAAACAGGACGATGTTGTCAACTACTCGCAGTATGCTAAAGGCAATGAACATGCCACAGAACTTTTGGGGTGAAGCAATACGACACGCGATATACGTACTAAACAGGGTTCCAACAAAAGCCCTGGTAAACAAGACACCATATGAAGCATTGAAAGGAAGGAAGCCAAATTTAGAACACTTGAAGGTTTTTGGCTGCACTGCTTACGCTAAGGTACTACCACTTCAACAAAAGAAGTTAGATGATAGAAGTGCACCTATGGTTTACCTTGGAATAGAAGAAGGATCAAAGGCATACAGATTATATGATCCAGCAAAGAACAAGATATGTGTCAGTAGAGATGTAAAGTTCATGGAAGGTCAACCATGGAACTGGAAAAGTTATATGGAGACGGTAGATTCAGGGAATCCCGAATGGACAAACTTTGTCATTCAAGAAGATGACATACCACCAGAATTAGAAGAAAATGAGCCAAGTAGTCCAGGCAGTAGCGGGCCACAACATGACGATTCAGGAGTAGATCAGACAGAAGAACAAGACTCCTATGTAACCCCGCCAGCATATTCATACAATCAGAACTCAGCAGGAAGTTCAAGCAATTTATCAAGTGGAAGCCCATCCACTTCTGAAAGTACAACAGAAAGTATTAGCGACACTCCAGTAAGACTAAGAAGTCTCGAAGACTTGTATGAAGAAACAGAAGAAATACAATTAGATCCACATGAACTATTACTCGCTGAAGAAGAACCAAGGAATTACAAGGAAGCATCTAGTGACAGAAATTGGGTTGAAGCAATGAAGGCCGAGTTAGACTCGATAAACAAGAATAACACTTGGAAACTAACGGAGTTGCCAAGAGATCACAAAGCAATAGGTTTAAAGTGGGTATTCAAGACTAAGAAAGATGCAAGCGGAAACGTGGTCAGACACAAGGCAAGACTAGTTGCAAAAGGATATGTTCAACAACACGGAATAGACTTTGATGAAGTCTTTGCACCAGTAGCACGTATGGAAACAGTACGACTAATATTGGCTTTAGCAGCATATCAAGGTTGGGAGGTACATCATTTAGATGTGAAATCTGCATTCCTGCACGGAGACCTCAAAGAGGAAGTCTATGTATCACAACCAGAAGGATTTATAAAGCCAGGAAATGAAGGAAAGGTTTACAGACTATCAAAAGCACTGTATGGATTGAGACAAGCACCAAGAGCTTAGAACACGAAGTTAGATCACACCCTAAAGTCACTTGACTTCAAGAAGTGCACTTTAGAGAATGCAATCTATACAAGAACAAGTAAAGCTTCTACACTAATAGTTGGAGTCTATGTTGATGACTTGATAGTCACAGGAACGTCAAAAAAGGAGATAGACATCTTCAAATCTCAGATGAAGAACAAATTTGATATGAGCGATCTAGGATTGCTAGCATACTATCTGGGAATAGAAGTAATTCAAACAGGGGGTGAGATAGGCATCAAGCAGACATGATATATCAACAAGATACTCAAAGACGCTGATATGTTATCCTGCAATGACACAAAGACACCCATGACTCCAGGAACTCAATTAACGAAGACTGAAGAAGGAGATCTAGTAGATGCAACGCATTACAGAAGCCTGATAGGTTCTCTCAGGTACTTATTGCATACAAGACCAGATCTATGTTACCCAGTCAGTCTACTTAGTAGATTCATGCAAGAACCAAAAGAACAACACCTGAAGGCAATAAAGCAAATACTTCGTTACATCAAAGGAACTAAAGAGCATGGAATCATTTACAAAAGACAAGGAGGATGTAAGATCACAGGTTATAGCGACAGTAGTTTTGGAGTTAATACAGACAAAGGAAAAGGAACAACTGGTCTGGTATTCTACTTTGGAGAATCACCTATAACCTGGTGTACACAAAAGCAACAGACAGTGGCACTATCATCATGTGAATCAGAATTCATGGCAGCCACTGCAGCAGCATGTCAAGCACTATGGCTTAAAAGATTGTTAAGTGAAATCACAGGCTGGAAGGAAGAAAAGATAACACTTAGAGTGGATAATGTTTCAGCAATAGCACTCATGAAAAATCCAGTCTTTCATGGAAGAAGCAAGCACATTGACACACGATATCACTTCATAAGAGAATGTGTGGAAAACGAAGATATCACTGTGGAACACATAAGTGGAGAACTACAACGAGCAGACATACTAACAAAGGCACTAGCAAGGATCAAGTTTGCTACAATGAGGGAACTGCTCGGAATTCAAGATTTGAAGCAACTCATGGATGTTCGAGATTAAGGGGGTGAATGAAACCGGTTAATCTCTTAACATCACATACTTAGTTAGACAATTAGAATTAATATTACATATGGCGATTATGAAGTTGAAGGACCAAGGTTGTCAACATGTAAGATGGTAACTACCATCATATTCGAAAAGATGTGTCTACACACACACATCAATACCGAACCGGTACAAGGCAACAAAGGGACAGACGCGACTGTTGGATCGAGTGGACAAGATTCATCGCACCTCTTCAAGTTTCAATCACAACCATACATCCAAGAGACGTGTCCTTTCACAAAGAGACGCAACTATTCACTCGTACCCGTAGAAAACTATAAATAGGGACATATAGATTCATTTGTAACTAACACTCTCAATTCGATATTGTATATACATTCGGTTATTATCAAGTTATTCAAGTTTGTTTGTTAATCACGCTCATTTAGAGATCAAGATCCAATTCGGGCCAACAAATGTTCGGTGCACAAGTTAGGAGTTTCGATGTGTATGAAGAAAAATCAAATGTTGATCTAGAAGAGGAGTACTTGAATCGATTCTATGATCATTTTGATGTCGATAACGGTCACCGGATGGAGAAGGAGAAACTTAAGGAATACATAGAAGATTTCTATGAAGAAGAATTTAAGAGGGAGCGTGAAGAAAAGAAGAAAGCAAACGGTGAAGGTACATCGGGAACCAAGAAGGATGAAGTTGTGTTTTCAAGAAAGCAAAAGGTTTGCTTTATGATCTACTACGAGGGCATGAAAGATAACCCTCGCCAATCGAAGCAAGAGTTACGTGAAAGGGCGGTGGTCCTTTCCCAAGATGAAGATGACGTGATCGAAAACGGTTTAATAATGGATAGTTGCTTAGAACCGTTGGATTTGCTCTTGATGCACCAAGAATTGGCGGGATATGATAAGTTTTATGATGCGAATTTTGATGATGTCTTGATATGGTTCTTGCCAAGTTTTCTTGGTATTGTTAAATCTAGAGACATGCCACCCAAATTGCTAGACGGAAGGGATGTGAATTTGCTTCTTCTGTACCGGGTTGTGAGTCTCAAGGGTGGAATTAAAAAGGTTATTGAAGATGACTCGTGGGCTGAAGTTGCATTAGAGTATGGGTACGAGAAGGATGACGGGTTCGAGATGAAGGTTTCGTATGTTCACTACATCGAGCTATTTGAATGGTACTTCGACTACATGAAGAAAAAGGGTGATACGAACGCAAAGGCTAAAGAGAAAGATGGAAAGAAGGATGCTCAAGACAAGGAGGTCAAGATCGAGGATGATGCGGATTTGGTGATCACATTCGTGGTCACCGATGATGAAGATGCTTGAAAAATGTTGCGGGTCAAGAAAGTTCGTGCTTAAGGGGGAGATTGAAGACCAAAAGTTAATCACGACTTTCTTGTTCGGGCCGCGTTACGTTTACGTTTATAATTGTTTATTAGTTAAATGGGTCAACCACTTATTATGTTTTATTGTTTGCGTCAAACTTGGGCCTGAGGCCACGTTTATGTTTTCTGTTTGGGTCGTATAAGTCCAGAAGGTCTCGGCATTGGATCAGCTTAGTTTGGGCCCGTTTTAGATGAATTAATGTGAATACCGAAGCAGCAGTTATCATGGGAAACAAGACGTACCGATTGGCAAGGTAGTTACCACAGACACATCGCTTCACTAAGGGATACGTCGTTTCAACAGGCACCGGTTCACAGTATTATATATAGGGCTGTAACTTTGTTTTTCAAATGTACCGAATTCACTTGAAGTTTATAAAGTTATTCGAAGTTAGTCACTGATTCTGTGCATTATATTTAATTCGGCAATTGCAGTAAGTTTGTTTCATTGTTCTTGTTTCGTTTACTGTTACAATGCAATTCTGCAAACGTTGTTATTTGGTTGATTGTGATTGTGAGTACGA
The DNA here is from genome assembly GCA_030545235.1 of Helianthus tuberosus. Taxonomy (NCBI): domain Eukaryota; kingdom Viridiplantae; phylum Streptophyta; class Magnoliopsida; order Asterales; family Asteraceae; genus Helianthus; species Helianthus tuberosus. Next base: position 26,516,377 of record CM060351.1, on the reverse strand, counting down.
TGACAACCCGGTCCGTTCCGAATGGTCCTGGGTGTCCGATGATTTTGATACCAACAATACCTAGAAAAGTTTGTTAAACTCTTTATTGACCACATCCTAATTTATTCCAAGTCGTAATACGAGCACAAAAACCAGTAATGGACGATTCTGGAGCTGCTAAGAAAGGAAGAAGAATTGTATGCTAGCGATGTTCTCTAAATACGATTTCTGGATGAGTGTCTACATACAATCATCTCTTTATAATGAACTTACATGATTGCTCTTTCCCAATGGGGTCGTGTATCATGATCAATTATTAGATACTTCGATTAAATTTGATAATCAGCAGAAAATCATCTCCACTCCTGTTTTTTCATCAGCCTGACTTAGTCTGGCAAATGATATACGGTATATTATACTGAATCAAACATTTTTATATATTTTTTTGAAAGGTAAAAGTGTTATTATCACACTAACGGAACTTACAACATATAATTTCAAAAATCACACATTTTGATAACTCAAGTTTATTTAATTTTAAAGAAATGCGACCACACCTTTTTATCACGTAGAAACTACACATCATCACCCTTATTCATGTCGCAAACAATACATGCAATTTTTTGCGAAACTTCGTTCATTGTAGGCCTTATTTCAGGGTTCGAATCAACGCATTTAATGGCAAGAATCAATATTGACTTTAGAGCTTCTTTGATTTCCAAGAGTGGTACGGGCAGACGATTATCCATCAAATCTGTGAGCTTAACCACTTCTGTTGATGAAGATGCTAGGGAAGTAATGATATCGCCAGGGTGCGTTCCTTTGATGATTTCAAACGCTACAACACCGAAACTATAAACATCACACTTTTCCGTTACCTTCATCGTGTAAGCAAGTTCTGTAAAAAATATTGATATTTTGAAATCGTTCAAATTAAAGAGACGACATTATAGTTTGTGATTGTGAACAACTGCAAAATAAATTACCTGGTGCAAGATATCCAAATGTTCCTGCGATGTTAGTCCAATTCAAAGAATTTGGGTTCAGAATTTTGGAGGTACCAAAATCCGAAACACAAGCTTCATACTCAGAATCAAGCAAAATATTTTTGCTTGATATGTCACGATGAATGATAGCGGGCAAACAATCATGATGCATATACGATAAAGCGTACGCAACACCTTTGATGATGTTTACCCTCTTCGTCCAATTCAAACTTTGAGCAGTGTCATCGCATAACATATCAGCTAGACTACCCCCTTCAAGATACTCATAAACCAAAAATGAGTTTTGAGAGTGTGAACAGTAGCCAAGCAGTTTGACGATGTTTCTATGTCGTATTCTTGTCAATGCCGTAATCTCGTTTATAAAATCATTGCGATTGATCACCTCAGAAGACGAATGAAGTCTCTTTACAGCAACTATATCACCTGATGCCAACTTCACTTTGTACACACTTCCACACCCTCCCATGCCGATGCAATATGCTTCCTTAAAATCCTCAGTTCGAGATACAATTTCGTCATAAGTCACTTTTCCATTGAAAGTCGAAATAGAAAAGAAATTATTTTCAGATTTATGTTCGTTCACAAGCTGTGTTGATAGCTGCTTCTTTGATCTCCAGCTATAGAATGTGAATATTCCGAAGAGACAGCCAAGTAGAAGAGCACCAAGAAGTGGAAGGGAAATCACTAGTGCGAGTTTGTGATTCCGATTTGGGGTGCGGCTTTCTAATGCACATTGTTTTAACCCAGTAACATTTCCACACAAATCATCGTTCCCTTGCAATGCTTCTATTGAAAGATTTGAAAACACTTTGCTTTTGGGAAGGGGACCTTGTAAGTGATTATACGAAAGATCAATGCTCCACAATCCATTCATTGAATCGGAACTCTCAGGAATATTACCTGAAAGTTTGTTGTGAGAGAGATTTAGCATCCCCAAGTTACTCATACTGAATAGCCCAGAAGGTATCTCTTTGATGAGTGCATTGTGACTCAAATCAAGAAAAGACAAGTGATTCAATCTACCTAATTGGACTGGGATTTCACCGCTAAATCCGTTGTTGCTCAAGTTTAAGAAAATGAGTTCTGAGGAATGCTGGATTGAAGATGGAATAGACCCGTTGAACTTATTCATGGACAGATCAAGAAGTTGAATTAGCGATCCTAGAACTGGGATTTCTCCAGAAAGTAGATTATTGCTTAAAACAAGTTTCTCCATACGAGTCAACTTTCCAAATTCTTTAGGTATCTCTCCAACCAAATCATTGGAAGAAAGATTAAGAACCACCAACTGAATCATGTTTCCCATGGAATGAGGTATGCTACCTCGGATTCGATTCCCTCCCATCTGTATCGTGGTTAAGTTTCTGCACTTACTCCAGTTGTCAGAGATATCCCCGTAAACCTTATTATCGTTGAGATTGATGTAATTGAGGTGCGGATAGACACCAAAGCTCTCCGAAACATCTCCAGTTATCTGGTTTCCATCAAACCGGACTCGGATCAAGCTTGAGCAGTTGTACAAGCTATTCGGAATTCGACCTGTTAGGTTATTATTGCTAATGAGAAGCTTTTCAAGCTTCCTTCCATTGCAGATTTCATCAGGCAAACTACCAGAAAAAGTATTGTTGGACATTTCAAATGTGACCAGCTTCAGCTTTCCTAATTCCCGGGGTATAGAACCAGAAAGTTGGTTACTGTTAAGAAACAGTTGCTCCAGGGATTGTAGGTTACCAAATGAGTTTGGAATGGAACCACTGAGTTTATTGAATGCTAAATCAAGAATAGAAAGGGATGCCAAGTTTCCTAACTCTTGTGGGATGGGACCAGAAAGTTGGTTGTTCTGAAGAGTGACTTGTTCTAGGGCTTGAAGGTTACCAAATGATCTCGGAATGGAACCGTTGAGTTCATTGAATCCTAAATCAAGAACAGAAAGCGATTCCAAGTTTCCTAACTCTTGCGGGATGGGACCGGAAAGATGGTTCGAGTAGAGATTAATTAGATCAAGGGATTTGAATTGACCCAGAGAGACAGGGATGGGACCAGTGAGATTGTTCAATTCTAGCTCCAGAGATACAAGTGAAGTCATTTTTCCTATTTCTTTGGGGATTGATCCATTCAATTGATTCTGGTATAGAATTAAGTCGGTTAGATTCTTCAGATTGACCAAAGTTTCTGGGATAGATCCAGTTAGATAGTTGTTGCTTAAATAAAGCTCCTTTAGATGGTAAAGATTTCCCAATTCATGAGGAATTGAACCAGAAATATTGTTAACATACAGATAAAGAAAACACAAATTCTTTAACTGACCAAAGGAAGTAGGAATTGAACTAGAAATATTGTTACGATCCAGATAAAGGTAATGCAAATTCAATAACTGGCCTAAACACGTAGGAATTGCACCGGAAAGATTGTTATTAGCCAACGAAAGCCCAGAAAGTAAACTCAGTTGACATAAAGATTGTGGAATAGGACCAGATAACTGATTATCAGACAAATGAAGGGTGGCAAGTTTTTTCTGTTTGCCAATCTCTGGTGGGATTATTCCGCTAAACTGATTAGAGGTCAGAGCAAGATAAACAAGTTTTGACAGATGGCCAATTTCAGAAGGGATAATCCCAGAAAAGTTGTTTACAGTAAGTTCCAAATAAGCCAGATTGGGGAACGAAGAGAAGGAAAAGTGATCAAGCTTACCAATTAACCCAGAGGTGGTGAGGTTCAATCTGATTATGCTGCCAATTTCATTACATGAAACGCCATACCAGTTGCATGGAGACACTGTTTTTTGCTCAGAAAAACTGAGATTAAGATCAGGTGTCCACGAAGGTAGAAGGGTGTTGGTATGTTGGCCACGGAGTGTTGCTTTCCATTTTAAGAGAGCACTAACTTCATCTGAAGAATCTGCAACATTTAAGACACAGAAAGCTGTAAATATTGCATGTAAGATGACTAAACGGGAAAAAGGCGCCATTCTTTGTGTTTATGGGTGTCTACGAGTATGGTTCTTTGTCGTAATTTATAAGGGTGAGAGGGGCACTCCCCTCTTAGGGGAGTCCCCTCTCTTACGCACACCCAATCAGGTTATGCCACGTCAACTCCCCTCTTAAACTCCCTTCACACCCCAATTTGATGGCGGCACTCCCCTCTTAGGTGACTTTTTTTTATTAAAAAAAAAAAGGAAAATCACTGATTGGTTGAAAATGAGGGTTGCCCACCATCTCCTCTCTCCTTCTTGCGGTGTCTCCCCCCCGATTCCCCTCCCCGATTTGGGTCCCCGCGGTGATGGCGGCTGTTCCCGATCGGGGAATGGGGTCACCGATCCCCCTCCCCGCTAGTACCCCGTACACCCTAATGATTGCTTTTGGAGACTTACGGTTTGAAGTCTTCTGAGATTAAACATAAATAATGGAGACTTACTGTTTGAAGTCTTCTGAGATTAAACATAACTAGGTGTAGGACCCGTGTAACCACACGGGTAGGTTTAGTAATAATCGAAATCAAATACTAAAAAACAGATTATAATATATCATTTAAATTTTGGTCTTTAGTTCTATATCTTTATAAAGTACTTTGTTAATGTATGAAGTCCCCTTTGCACAACATGAACTGCACAAATAAGTATTTTGGTTATGAGATCAGACACGTTTTTGTGATTCTAACAAAATAGCATACAAAACCTATAAATAGTATTACTAATAAATTAACCACCAAAATATGAAAAAAAACCAATTATTAGTTAATACCAACGTTCCAATTACACACATACTAAAACAGCTTAAAAAGAACACCATATGTTTAATTAAAATTATTGCCTAATACCAAAGTACCAATTACACAATAGATTATCACACAACATACAAGATGTTGATCTATAGACTACAAATACATCTTCAACACTAATTTCACCATTCAAGAACACATAAATGTTCTTCATAGAGTTACTATAATTTCAACCTATTAAGATGACAAATGAATATTTTGAACATCAATATGAAATGCTTTTATTCTTTCCTCCATTTTTTGTCGGTTCATCTTTAACAATCACAAGTTCAGGAATCCAGAACGTTTGAAGCTGTCTAAGCGTCTCGGGTTTATCACAAGCATAACTCCACACAACTGTATCCGCTCGATTCAACTCTTCCTCTAGCTTAGCTTTACCTTCCAAACTGCATCAACAGTTAAAACAAAAACCTAATAACCAACAACACAATTCAATCAACCAAAGAAATAAAAAACAAACAATACACAATACGCATATAGGACCATAGGTATATAAACAATACGTATAGATATATAGAGAGAGATATATATAGAGACCTGGCTTCTTGAGTTTCAAGAATAGAGGCTAGGGCATGAAGGGACTGCGGTTTAGGGTAATCAGGAGCTGCGGTGATCTTGTCTATCTGTCCCTGAGCTTTCGCAATCAGAATTTAATCTTCGTTATTAGTTTCTTCGTCCTCGTCCTCATCCTCATCGTCTTCTTCCTCATCATCCTCATACTCGTCTTTTGTTGTGTAAACCACTCTTTTAGTGGTCTCAAAACACTGTTTTAACCCAACAGTGGTTTCAAACACTGTTTTATTTTCTAACATCTGTTTTTTAACTCAAACCACTGTTTCTAACATCTGTTTTAACCCAAAACACTGTTTCGAACATCTGTTTTAACCCAAAACAATGGTTTGGGTTAAAACAGATGTTAGAAATAGTGAAACCACTGGTTTGGGTTAAAACAAATGTTCGAAACAGTGTTTTGGGTTAAAACACTCTTTTAGTGGTTCAAAAGTGGTTTCAAAATACTGTTTTAACCCAGCGGTGGTTTCAAACACTGTTTTATTTTCTAACATCTGTTTTTTAACTCAAACCACTGTCTCTAATATCTGTTTTAACCCAAAACACTGTTTCGAACATCTGTTTTAACCCAAAACAGTGGTTTGGGTTAAAACAGATGTTAGAAACAGTGAAACCACTGGTTTGGGTTAAAACAGATGTTAGAAAATAAAACAGTGTTTGAGACCATTTCCAAATCATATTCACCAGATCTAAATAAATTATTATCAATTAGACAAAACAGAGCATACATATACAAGTTTTAATTAATATGAGGAAGAAAGTGACCTGTCGTTTGCTTCCTTCCCTTTCATATCAGCAACTTCTGTTAATGCTTTCTTCCATTTCTCAATCTTCTTACCCAATCACTTCTTTTCTCTTCACTTGCTTCTGCCTCCATTCTCTGTTCATGCTTCTGCCTCCACCTTTTAGATCAAGTGAAGAGCAATTATGTGCAGCTATTATGTACTTACTTTAAAAAATTAAAATACAAATAGTTAAAAAATAACATTACTCAAACCTTGTAGACAGTTAAAAGTGTGAATTCATAGAAGCGAGTTTTCATAACGTCCTTTGGTACAACCATTGCAAGCTCTTTTTCAGTAGGTATCCTATCATAGCAAAAAAAAAAAAAAAAAAAACTCCAAAATAAGACAAATCATATAAAAAGTTGGTTCATAAAAACATCAGTAGCGTCCTTTGTACTTGTCATTCCCACTGTTTCAGTAGCGTCCTCCTGTATGTAACAGATGATGTTAATTTTTGGTTCATAAAAACATCAGTAATTAATATTATCGCAGGTACCTTACTTCAGTGTTTAGTAACATACATGTAGATCGACTAACTGGTAGCATAGGTCAGTCATTTTCTCCTATTTTGAGTATGGGATCCACCTTTTAGATTAAGTGAAGACCGATTATGTGCAGCTATTTTGGATAGAAACCAACACAAATAATTGTTATTTTGGATGATCTGAAACTGTTAAAGATAATGATGAGGTTCAGGGGTAAGCAGACCTATAAATAACTAAACAACCGAAGTGAATAAATAGTACTGATTGTCAAAATAACGGTAATTTGTGTCAAAATAACCATTCTATTACTAATTTTGTTCAGGATTTACCGGCTATATGTGATGAGATTGAAACTCGTTGTTGTTATGATGAGGTACCGACACGTCCTCCAACTCTTCTTCATCAAGTTCTTTGTATCCACCAGCACGTCCTCCTCTAAATACACAAAGCACATATATCATACTTTCTTCAAACTTCGGATTTAAAAGAGAAACAAAATTTTAAATAAATAATGTTTCGGTTCATTCCTCCAACTCTTCTTCAACTGTGCATCTATCGACGCCAATTTCTCCAAATTTCGGTTAGCCATTCAACCTTTAAAACCCTAAAACACAAAACCCAAGAGAATAAATAGTATTGATTGTCAAAATAACGGTAATTCTTGTCAAAATAACCATTTCTTTTCCAGACCCATTCTTCCATAAACCCAAATATGGGTTGGGCTATAATCTACATATATAAGTAACCAATCTAATAATTAAATTACTTTGTGGTGAAGAAAAGATAGATCGCTAGCTATATTAGCTGATAAGCACCTAGAAGATGAATAACCACGCATAGATTAGCTAACGCTACGAGCCAGAAGGGATCAAAAAAGCCGAATCCTGTTAAGAAGTTTCCGGGGGCATCATTTCCAAAAGCTGCATATCCAAGAACACCACACATCATGTAGAACATGGAGCACACAAAGATTCCAACTGTCGCCGCCTTCTTCATGGATTTGTTCTCCGGTGGACTTGATTTCAACGTGTCCTGGATGCATGATAAATCAATTTATAATCTTAATTTACAGTTAAAGGAATAACTAACAATTCAATTACCTGAATCTCGATGAGGACGAAGCTGAAGGAGAAAGCAAAAGCGATATCTCCTATAGCGGATAAAACTCTCCACATTTTTTCCATCGCTGTGAGGCCGTTGTTCCCAATCGGTATTCCGGTCAAACTCGTCTTTCCAACTCCGTTACCGGAAATTTTAGCGATAGAAAGAACAATGCCGGTGGTGGAGTACATAAACGACATGATGGCAGCAATGACTGAGAGTGGGGACAGCTCATGGAAGTTGGGTACTTGGCTCAGGATTATCTCAATGATAGCAAAGATTATCATCAAGGGATTGTTGCTGACATGGCAGTCAGCATGGTGACCGTGCTGGTGAAAACAGATTGATTTATAGATTGCCCTGATAATTAATATAAGTAGGTCCCTTATCAGTGTCAAATTAATCAAGGATCATCTAGCCAGCAGTATATATACTTACGCCATGCTGATGGCAGTGGTAGTGGTGTAGCCGATGGTGATTCCGACAAGAACCCCCATCTGAGCTATGCCACAAAGCTTGTATTGCTGCATTCCTGTGTGCCACAAACATCATATTCGCACAACAAATTAATTAAATGAATTATCCATTTAATTGATTTTAGCATGCATATAATAAACTATCACATGAAGTTTTTTCGTATGTGACATGACATTATAATCTAATTCAGTCACTAAGAGATCAGACATTACTGTTATAAGAAAAATACAACTTAACACATTCATGCTAGCACCAAACAGAAGGTAGCAATTAAGTTATAATAAAAATAAAAGCATTCTAAACAGTGACAAGTATGAAAACCTGAAAGCCTAAAAATGAGTGCAAATTAAACCCGGCCCACCTACGTACTCCAGTGGCATAAATGCGTCTAGACCTGTTACGAATTTTTTTCAGGATTTACCGGCTATACGTGATGAGATTGAAACTTGTTGTTGTTATGATGAGGTACCGGCACATCCTCCAACTCTTCTTCATCAAGTTCTTTGTATCCACCAACAAGTCCTCCTCTACATACACAAAGCACATATATCATACTTTCTTCAAACTTCGGATTTAAAAGAATATGTTGTACCTTATCAAGTGCTTTACTTCCTTCTTAATCAGATCAAATTTGAAGGTCGATGTGTTGTGTGTGAATTATCCCCTGACTAAGAAAACAAAATTGTACATACTACTTTTAGTATATGTAAAAGATTTGCTAAAAACACGTAACTGATCTAAACGCGTAAGCTGGATATTCCATATCGAATTGGTTGTTTACATGATATACAATAGAGAAATACATGCTATACTTACCGTAAACCATACCCGAAACATAAACAGCTTCTTCGATAGATTCTCAACAGCCACTTTGAAATACATGCTATACTTACGGTCCGGAATGTTTCTGGAATCTTGAATCTCAACAGCCACTTTGTGATGGATTGATGAAGCTGAAGCCTCCCATTTCTATAACCCTTTCATCACAAGAAGACAACTTAGAGTCAGTTTAATCGAAACCCTCAATTTAGCTTCAAGAACTATAATTTAACACTCACTTTTATCAGGTAAAGGCAACAATCTATCTTATGACTATTTAACTCACAATTTTTTTGTGTAGATTGTTTATTCCCGCTCAAAACCATGTATTCCATTCGGTAAAAAGAGCGGATCTTTCACCCACTCTTATGTCACTTTGTTTTTCTGGAATCTACACATCTGTTGTTTCTTATGTCAAATTAAAACAGCCGGTGATTTGATTAAACTACTCGAATTACATAACTAACACAAATATGTTTCTATATAATTAATCTACTAATTTATTTCTGGTGAATTGACGCTTTTCTTGGTTATTACAAACAAAAAAGTAAAAATTACCTGCACACCAGATATGGCTTTTACAACTGTTGATTTTCCATGAGCCACATGACCAATCCTACCTGTTTAAACAAAGACAAAACACATAACATTAATACACAGCAGCAGATCAAACAAACAAACATTCAACTAAAACACATCAATTTACCAATATTAATCGTAGCCTGAAGAAATATAACCTCCGGAGAAAGCAGATGCAGCATCGCTACATCCAGCTTGCTCAAATCCTGCTCCATTAAACCTTTTCGCGCCATACTATCACTCTTCTTCAACAAAAGGGATACCTAAAACTTTATCAAGGTCTTTAGGGTTTTCCCACTTCTCTCCTTTGCTTAGAATCTTCTTGAAGATTCCACCATCTTTGCAAATGTCCTTAACGCTGAGCCAGGATAGCAGTTGCACATCGAATAGGAGGGTTGCATTTGGAGGGATGGTTGGAGGCGAACCGGATTCGCCATATGCAAGCTCAGCAGGAATGGTGAAAAGTGCGTTCTCACCCTTCTTCATTGTTTTGATTCCTTGATCCCATCCCTTGATCACTTGGCCTATTGATTAACAACAACCGTGTGTTAATTACAAATTAATTAGCCCTCACATTGCAATCGGCAAGTATATACAGAACAAAACAGATTATGTGATCATATATTACAGTAAAGAAGATTACAAAGGCATTCTCCTTATCTATGATCATAAAACAGAATAAATTCTATGAACAATATAATTATAATTATAAATATAATGAAAACTTAAAAAGGATCGTTACCTTGACCGAGAGTGAACTTAAACGGAGTCCCCCTATCACTTGGCCTATTGATTAACAACAACCGTGTGTTAATTACAAATTAATTAGCCCTCACATTGCAATCGGCAAATATATACAGAACAAAACAGATTATGTGATCATATATTACAGTAAAGAAGACAAAGGCATTGGAAAAGCCAGGTATTTATTTTATGAACCCCATAATGTAACAAACAATCAAAGATTCAAGCATTAATTTGTAACATCTCCCAACCGATTACCAAATACCACAAAGATTAGCCTACAGTCAAAGCCAAAACAAACTAAGAACCCTAATTTCATCCAACAAATAACAGAAGTTCAATCAATTTCAAACGATTGAAGATTCAACATCTCCAAACCAATTACTTACTGAAAACCACAAGATTAACCTACAGTTAAGCCAAAACAGCTTAAAACCCCTAATTTCATCCAACAAATAACAGAAGTTCAAACAATTTCACACAATTAAGATTCAATCAAAAATTTATAACATCTCCCCAGCCAATTACTGAAACCCACATGATTGACCTACAGTCAAGACAAGACAAAACAAACTAATAACCCTAATTTCATCCAACAAATAATCAAAGCAAAAACAATTTCGCACAATTAAAGATTCAATTATATATTTGTAACATCTCACCAATAGATTACTGTTAACCACATAATTAACCTACAGTCAAGCCACCGTCGATATTCTTCTCCCTGAGAAATCCTCTAAGGTAATAATAATTCCTGTGTCTTGTTTGGTGTAGATCTGGATTTGATTTGAGTAATTGAGTGGCTTGTTGTCTCGATTCCAGTTGAATTCTGGTAAAGTTGTTGCTGTTGGCCCCGGAAGTCATGATTTATCCGGTAATAAGATTGTGGTAGGTGTTAAGGAAGGAGATTTAGGGCTGGAGAAGTGCGGCGGAGAAGTGCGGAACTTATGAGTTTTAGAGAGAGAGCATGCGGCGGAGAGAGAGAGTTGAGAGTTCTGGATTTGAAAATGAGTTTTAGAGAGAGAGTTGGGCTTTTTATACGTTGTTGTTTAAATTTTGAAACTGGAGCCAAAATTTTGAATGGGCAGTGGTTTGATGCAGATGTTAGAATTTATAACATATGTTTGGAGGTTTGGAAGGGCAGTGGTTTGATGGCAGTGATTTGAAAAAGGTGGATGTGGGCCATGTTTGAATTTTAAAGTCTTTTAATAAATGAGATTTATGACATCAGCATATCTTACATGACATACCTTAGGAGTTGACACATAGGCAGATTTACATCAGTCAATCTTCTCTTATTATAGATAGTATAGATAATAATAATAAGATAATAATATGAATGGAAGACTTACTGTTGGAAGCAGTGTTGTAAAAGTCGCTAGGCGGTCCCTAGTCGGCCGACTGGGGAGTTGGGAGTAATCGGAGTACTCGGAGAGTACTCGGGGAGTACGCGGACATGGTAACTATAAAGAAAATTAATTGTTATATATTATAAATATATGTTAAAATAAGCATAATTCATGTCAACTGAGTATAATTTAAAATAAAACATGTTTAAAGTTCAAATATTCCGAATACAAGTCCGACTAGTCTGAGTACAAGGTCGAGTAGTCCGAGTACAAGGTCAACAGTCCGAGTACAAGGCCGAGTAGGGCGATGTTGACCGATTTTGACTAATTAAAAGTCAACAAACCACGTTGACCGCCTAGACCGACTAGGCCGACACTTTCCAACTACGTCCGACTAGGCGCCGACTAGGCCGACTAGGCGCCGAGTTTGACCGAGGCCGACTAATTGAGTCCGCCTAGGAGGAAGTCGCCTCGAAGGGGTTCCGAGGACCGAGTACTCGCCGAGTACTCAGCCTTGGAATCCGACTTTTACAACACTGGTTGGAAGTCTCCTCAGACCTAAAGGCATTTTTTGGAGCAAAGAATGAAATTAAAGACTGTATATATGATATTTTGATTACTTAGTAGAGTACTGTATCATGTTTTATATCAAAATTTATGAATAAATTAATAGTTTTATCCGATTGTACCAAATATATTTCTTAAGTAAACTTTTTTTTTTCCTTTTTTTAAACTGACCTGGAAATATGTATCGAAGCAAAAATATTACTAAGGATTCTGTGCTTGTTTATCGCAATGGTATATGCATATGTGAAAAATAAAATACTGTTATACTGTACTAGTTCCTCTCTCATTTCTAATATTTCTAGGTAACCGATGGTATATGTGTTGGGTTCGTAGGGTTTATGGTGGCCGACTCTAGTTATGTAAGACTCATAATTTAAATATCTTAATTTAACAAAATACTAACTTTAAAAAAAAATTGAACCAAAAACTTCCATAAAATCTTACGGAAATATAATAGTTAATACATAAAAACATTTTCTTGAACATGTATTTAGTTACATAACTATTGCATGGCCACTAAGGCCGGAGGGTGTGGGGCGCCACCCTCGCCACATCATCGTCTATAGCGCCCCAAGACTCTATACATTCACACCATGCAATTCAAGAGGGGGCGCCATTGATGGGGCTCCATCATGGTCACGAGAAGGAAGAAGGGTTCAGGTGGGGCCCACATCTATTTCAACCAATACCATTTTTTTTTTATTTTGTTTAATAGAGGTCTCCATCCACACCATGCAAATTAAAGGGGGCTCCATCCACACCATGGATCCTACGTGTCGCTTACGTGGCCTGATAAAGCCCCTAGGGGGCTCCAACCACACCCTCTAGCCTAAGTAATTACTTCATAATCATAAGATTAACAAAAGATGCGGAAACAAATATTCAACGTGTTCGGTTCCTTATCTTGGCTTGATCTTCATCCCAAATGCCTAAATTTGTTATACGGGCATGCCTTCGCCTTACCCTTTTCTCTCTCTTGAGTGAGACTCTCCTTGAGTTCATTTATCTTGTCTTCTACCACCGATAGAATCGTGGTTTGTAGTATATCCATGAGTTGTGGTACACTACTAGAAAACTAGGCAATTGCGACCAAATTTTGCGACTAACATAAGACGGTCGCAAAATTAGTGACCGATTTGTGACTAAAACCAAAACAATCGCAAAATTAAAGACCAATCTATATTCGATCGCAAAACGGTGGCAAATTTTGTGGCCATATTTTTGTGGTCGGAAAACAGTCGCAAATATGAGAAAAATAAAAAAAATAGCAAAAGTTACGACCGTTTAAAGCGATCGCAAATAAAAAAAAAAAAAAACGAACGTTGCGACATTATAAAATGGTCACAAATAAGAGAAATATATAAAAAACAAAAGTTGCGACCGTTTATAGCGGTCGCAGATACAAGAAAAAATAGAAAAAGCAAAAAACTATTCATCATTGTTTAGGGTAAAAACTGCAAATAGTCATAAGTTCTAGGGTAAAAATATATAAGTTTAGAAGCTTCAATCAGACAAAATATTCATCTTCCTTTTTCATCAGTCACGGTCTTCTTTCATCATCCTCATCTGCCCTCCCCAGATTCAATCATCCTCATCATTCAATCCCCAGATCTGCGACTCACAGTATGCATATGGATTGATTAGTTATAGTACTATTAATGTTTTTCTACATATGGACGCTTGAAGTAATTAATAGCTACTGAAAGGTTTGAAGCAATAAAATAACTACTTTATTTCAGCCACTGAATTGGATATCCAACTACATTTTGTTTTAAAATAAGGTTAAATATTTACGAAATTTGCTATTAAATGATGTTGTATATTATCATCAGTAGTTCACTTCAGAGATATATGTCGAATAAGTGATTGTTTTGTGTTAGAATTTGGGTTTAGGTTTAGGTTTTATTTGTTGCTGACTAATTAATTACAAATGTTTGAGTTCAATTTTGCTGTTTTTCATGTCAAAAAGCTATATGAAATTTGCTAATAAGATCAATTTAATTGGTAATTGATTGTATATGAAATTTGCTAATAAGATCAATTTATTTGGTAGTTGATTGAAATCAGATTATGCATATCAAGTTTTAGCATGAAATCTAGTGTGAATTTCGACACGAAACTAACACTAAATTCGCGGATTGGGGTTAGTCTTTAAGGGTTCGGGTCACTTTGGGGTTAAACGCATTTAGCCAAACGGGTTGTGTTCGTGAGTTGACCTGTTTAGCCCATTTAATTTTTAGTTATTTAAATTATGTTTTATATAAAAACTTAAAACCATTTGGCATTTTATGTAAAAAATTAAATTTTAAAAATAAGTTGGTAATTTGGTATAGTTTACACATAATTAATTTGACTCGTTTGAGATAATACGTGACCAGTTTATGTGGTCTCTAGTTGTATGATATCATAATGACTTTACTCATTTAAATACAGGCACAGGTTCATGCGTCTACCCTTCGTCGTCATCGTCATCATCGTCATCATCTTCCCTATCATCACCTACACCGGCAATAACCCAAACGCCTTGCCTACTGCACCTGTAGTGTTTGTTAATTCTGACTTTGGTTTAATTTTGACTTTGTTGCTGAAATTTGGTTTAATTTTGACTTTGTTTCACAAATTCTGTTGTAATTTGAACATGGTAGTTTACTTTTTACAGTTTAATGGTATGGTATATTATATTTGATTGCAGTTTAGTTTCTACGCTTTCATGCAGTTTATTTTATAATTCCTGCAAATGCCATTTGTTTTGTAATCGTCAAATGGGTCAAAGGCTGCACAAATGCCTGTTTTGGCTGCAAGTTTGTTTAATGGGTCAGTTTAATCGTCAAACGGGTCACTTGACTGCAAGTTTGTTTAATGGGTCAGTTTTGTAATGGTCATCTAGGCTGCAAGTTTGTTTAATGGGTCAGTTTTGTAATGGTCATCTAGGCTGCAAGTTTGTTTAATGGGTCAGTTTTGACCGATCGATCTGCCATTTTTTGTTGATTTCAGCAGTAGTTTGATCTACGGTTGAATTTAAGCCACTGTGTGTGTTTATGGCGGCTCCGTTCTTTTCGATGCCTTTTCAACCTTTCGTTTATCAGGTATATGACTAAAGCATTTGTCATTATAAAAACCACCGCAAACTGCTTATTACCAAGTTGTTGAGGCTAATCAGCTCACGATGTTGATCAAATATCAACTGTCAATGACTCACTGAGATCAGAATTGTCACCCCTATTCGTGCAGACGTATATGAAATGAGAATCTGGATCTTCTATAACATAATCAGCAGGAAGCATTCCGTTCTCGGTGATAGGAACAGGTGACAGATACGATTTAGGCGATGAGGTTGAACCTCCTGGCTTTTGGAAACTACCACTCTACCAATGTCAAGTTTACACAAACATCTTTTGGACCATGACGAGAATCCCGTGTTTTACTACTAATAGATTTCCCGTACACTTGTTATTATGGGATATAACACTCCTTCCGTCTTACTCTCTGGAACCATGAATAAAGAATCAGTTTGGACACTGTTGCTTGTATCAGTTGTGTGCTGTTTGTTCCCATAGGATCACTTGTCTGTCCTGTAAATGAATATGTCTAAATAACACAATTAACATCATTCCATTAACGTCAACAAAAAGTGTGTTCCACAAGTGTGATAGATTTAATTACTAAAATAAAAGAAGTTAGAATGATCAGCTGGATTAAACTACAAAAAGTATACAACCATTTATAATTGGTTAATCCTTCGACAAGTTTACAATCCGTTTAAATTGTTTTACGAACCTTTTATAATTGGTTAACCTGTTTTGAACTACCACCCTTAAGAGCGTGAGGTATGGTGGGGCGGGGGTTTGGGCATGGGTTGACACGTGGAGTTCGAGCCAACAAGCCAATAAGAGCCGGCCAGATAGGATCGCTAGCATGCCCCACACCCGGCCTTAAACTCCCGCCCAAGGGGCCACGCCCAAACCCAAGCCCACCCGGGGTGGTGACTTGGGCGTTTCTCTCCAACCCACGCCCCAACCCCCGTCCCATAATCCATAGTCTAAAAAAAGATTTGCATTCAGTTAAACGAACTAAAAATAATTTTCAAACCAAACAAATAAATACCAAGTGTCAATCCAACAATGAGATTTTGTTAGTCATAATATCGCATCAATATAAGAAGTTAGAAACATTTATCATTAAGACTGACTCTTCAAAAATGCTTTCTCTTTAAAATATAAATAAATCCCTTTAAAATTTTCATATCCCGCTCCTAATTCCCCCAATCTCTCTCTCTCAAAACCTAAAACCTAGGTCATGTTTGGCTAAGCTTTTCAAAACAACTTATTGGCTTATTGACTTATCAAAAAGCCAATAAGTTGTTTTTGTGTTTGGCTACGCCAAAAGTCCTTTTTGAAATGGCTTTTTGCAAAGAAGAAAAAAGAGGTTTCAAGAAGTCACAATATTGTGACTTCTTGGCCAGCTTTTAACTTTTCAAAGTACAAATTACCAATATACCCCTTCTTTACCCCCTTATATCTAAAAGAATGCACATTTTAGTCATTTTACATCAATAAGCTAATCCAAACACTTTTTTTAAAAACTCCTTTTCCCAAAAGTCTTTTTTAACTATAATAAGCTTAGCCAAGCATGCCCCTAGATAGGCGAATGGGCGATTCCCCAATCGTTCCTCCACATCACCGAAGATTTACCAATTGATCTGCATAAAACCTAGATCGACGACTCCTAAGCCCACAGTAAACATATGATGAGCCCAAACAAGAGATCCAGCATCTAACCAATTTCTGTCACACTTTTGCTGGTACATCGAAGTTGTTCTTGATTTCACGTCGTTTCACGGATCTAAGGTATTTGAAGGTTAATTTGATTCTATTCCTTGTAGTATCATGGCACGTAGTACAGCAGATGCCGGTAGATGTCGTGGTTTTGTGGCAGGAGGTGGCAGAGGGCAAGGTGTGGTCTCTTATTCTCCCTAATTTTGCCCTAATGTCTTCCTATTTTCTGCTCGTAGACAGTAGTAGACCTAAATCACTGTTATCTTCATGACTTCATGTTTGTTCATAACTCGATCGTGTGTTCGATTTCGATATGATAACTGTTTATATGGATTTACAGTTATTTTATGCTATAGAAACCGTAAACATAGGTTATTTTATGGATAGAAGATTGTTACCAAAAGGATTACAGTGTAGTGGTAATGCAGTATCAAGGTGTGTAGTAAAAGTGTTCTTCCGTAAATGGTTGAGCGTTCTTGTTCAATGATGGACATTGGTGTAAATTACGAGTAGGTTTACTGTGTTTGTGTGACTTAGTCGTTTATTAAGAAGATAGAAAATTGTTCTTTAACTATATTGCTACTGCCATCCCGCTATTATAATAGGATTGGAAAGTTTTAAGAGATTAATTATGTTTTCTTTTGCGAGTGGAACACTGTTGCATAATGATAGGTGACATTACCCCTTGGTGACCCGCGTAGTCCATCCTTTGATCCCTATACCCATGTAACCATTTGTATGCATGTATTCTGTCTTTAGCTCTTTATTTCCTCCATGTTGCAGTCGGTTAATTGTTAAGTGTTTTAGCATATTACTAACTAGTACTTTTATGTAATTGTTTGTGGCAGGAGGCGGCAGGGGGCAAGGTGTGGTCACTGAAGAGAACAGGGCAGCAACAAGGTATATAAGCGTGTAATTAGAGTTCTTTTTTAATTGCCTATTAACGTGTAAGTGATTTGTGCTATAATAGTAAGATTTATCATAAGATTTATCACAGATCAATATGGTGGAGGCAGTTTTGCTAAGAAAAAACTATCTGGAGCCAGTGTTAACAAACTTTCTGTTAGTTCTGTTCCAAAGACCATCACTAAAGAGGATGTAAGTTTTTCATATCTAAGTTCTTTTTTGATTTGTTTTCTGTTAGTAATCATGCAAATTCTTAATTTTTTATTTGATTTCTGTTAGATCCGGCATGCTTTTGAAGAACCTGGACAAGTTGAGGTTGCTTTGGTCAAAAATAAGAGAACAGGGCAACAACAAGGTATGTTGACACATGTCAATATCTTTTTAGGTTAGCGCAGGAATCTGAAACTATAGTTGATCTATTTATTTATTGTAGATATCATGGGACGTACTACGACAAATATCGGCAAGGGTCGTGGCCGAGGTGTTGATCGAAGTAGTGGTGAGCAAGGTCGTAGTGAAGGAAGTGTTCTAGGTAGTAGTGATACCGTTGGACTGAAGTCAAATCAGCAGCATACTTTGATGTCTTCTCCCATTGAGGGTAGTGATGGTGATGATGTGTCTTCGTGCCGTGTTGCTTCTACGAAGCGGTGAGGCTCTTCTCAAGTCCAAGTACCCGAACCAGTGAACTGTGAGTGGATCTATATTATAGATGGAGAGTAAGTACACATACATTAATATTGTTCCTTTATGTGGATATAAAAACGATACTAATGTGGTTTTCATTTATTGCTTCCACTTTATAGATTTAGCAATCAAATAAAGTGTACGCGGATTATTGGAGTAAACCTAAAGGGTATGTGGTCCGATCCATGAGAAAGTTGGAAAGATGTTCCTAATGAGGACAAAAAGCGGTTGTTTGAACGATTCCATGTGTGTACTTAAACAGATTTATGTAACTTATTAAACCATTTTGTATGTTTCTTAAAAAACTCTTTTATTGTAGTGTTATTTTCAGTGGGAGGAGAAATGGAATTGTGAAATATATAGTTGCTGGGGGCGGTGCATTGCTGGTAAAATTCCGGATTTGTTGTGTAGGGTACGAGATCAAGCTAAAGAAACGGCGAGAAGTAAAGATGTACAAGTTGAAGACGATATGTCTGTTCTTACTGATTTTAAACCACCATGGATCAAAACAGAGACATGGAAACAAATGATTGAGATCTGGAACACACCCAAATGGAAAGCGAAGTCTAAAAGAAACAAAAAATCAGAGCTGAATCAATAGGGGGCAAACATACCCTCGGGTCACAAACCTATGTGACTGCCAAAAGAAAAGTGGTAAACGTTGTTAATCATTATCTTTAACCGATAAATATAACATTATTTGTTAACTTATAAATACTAACTTTGTAGGCTGAGATAATTGGGCGTGAACCGTCACACTCAGAGATGAGGAAACAAACACATCTCAGAAAAGGAAGTAGGCCGTTTGATAAAGATCTTGATTGTAGCAGTTCGGTAGTTGAGAATGTTGATTTGGAGGACGTTAATTTGGAGGGCATTGAATTAGAAGTGAATGTACAAGAAAAAAAATAGGCATGGGTTGACGATAGGGCACATGAGACTTGGGTAAGTTTCTTCACTTGATGTAGGGTTTTGATAACTAATATGAAGATTTTATTGTTTATGTGGGCCAAATAACTGTGGTTTTAGCATAATTTTGTTATTGGTGAGATCGATCATGTTTTTATTAGGGTTTTCTTGTTTTTATTTTGCTAACTTGATAAGCATTGGTAGAATGTAGTTGACATTTATGACATTAAAGTCCAAGTTATTTAATATTTTGTGCATTTTGTGGTTAATCTTGATAGGCTGCTAAATAAAGAAAGTTGTGATAATAGCTCTACTTTCTTTATTTGGATTAAAGAAGCAAATCCACAAAACTATGGAAACTTTGTCAACAAATGTAATATCTTAATTAGCTTTAACTAGAGAGAAAACTGTTTGTGGGATGTAAAGATCAATGATGTGAGAAAATGAAAGGGTGTTTGGATTTATATTTTGAAACTGATTATTGCACTATTAAGAACTAGTTAATGTATAATCTGATTATTTCTTACATTTTCTTCTTATGTGAGCCTCCGAATCTGGTTATTTTGACCCCTAAATAATCAGAAAACCGTGATTACCCCAATTACTTACAGCTGATGAAATGCACATCCAAACCCTCTCCGTGTTTAGTTATAGAGGTTACACATTATTCCCCTTGAATGGGTTAATAGGATGATCAAATATGAAGAAGTTGAGACATTTTGTTATAACTTCAAATATCTGGTGTTATTTTTATAAATAATAACAAATTACATAACAATTTTATTGTAGGTGAAATATGAGGGATATCTTTTGGAGAAGTATGGGGAGAAAAGTGGCGAACACCGAGAACTTGACAAAGAATTGTGGTACCGAGCTTCCGGGGGAAAGAAGAGAGGAAAAGTATATGGGTTAAGCAATCATAAGAATAATTTTAACGTTCAGCATCATGGCAAACAAGACCAAGAGGTGCGTTTATTCTTTTAAGTTGTTTGGTTCAAACAAGTTTAAACTCAAATATTGACATTATTTTTTCAGGCAATCACTTCTCAGTCAATAATATGTTAAACTTTTGTATGGATATTATTGAAAAATAGGCTATTTGACGTTAGAAGTCAAACTGACTTTTTCTCTTTATTCTATAATAATTGTATAAGCAGCTAATAAGTTTCATAAATTGTATAAATTTTGATAATGCTGGCCATTAATATTTCACTTTGCATTGGTTTTATTAGATCGAAAGATTGAACATGATTATCCAAGATATAGTGAAAGAAAATGAAGAAGAAAAAGAAAAAGAAAGGTTGAACGATATTATTGCGGGATTGGTGGTGGAAAAAGAGAAAGATAAGGCGGAGAAAGAGGCTATGAATGAGAGGATCGCAAACATTGAAGCGATGCTAAAAGCTAGGTTTCAAAACGTATAAACACTTTGTTTTGAATATGTATTTTGTTATGATAACTTTGGTATTTGATGTTTCAAGTGGGATGTTTTATATAATTGTGAAAATTTGATAATATGTAAAATTTAAAATTGACATTATATGTAGGGTTAAAATAGAAAATGGATAAAAATAATTTTTTAAAAAATAAATAGAAATTGCGACCGAAAAAATGGTCGCAATTTTCAAAAGACAGGCGGTCGGAAAACGATCGTAGTTTGTAAAAGACATGCGGTCGGAATACGGTCACGTCAAGACCGTCGCAACCGAAGTCCCACAAAACCAGGAACAGTCGCAATATTTGTGACCATTATCAAAGTCGCAAAACCCGGGTCGGAAAAGATAACAGCAGTCGCAACTTAGTCGGAATAGAGCAATTGCGACGGGTGTTTTTCCGATTGTAGTTCCGGTCGGAAAACGGTCGCAACAGGGCAATTGCGACCGGTTTGCGACCAAAATTGCGGTCGGAAAAACCTAGTTTTCTAGTAGTGGTAGACTAGCTTCCAAAGCTTTTCCGACTTCTTCGGAAATCTTCTCTTGCATCTCTTCAGTTATGTGAGATGTCGTGTCTCCTCCGGTTGCACCAGACATTTCTTTAACTGAAATGTCCATAATAGGTTAATTAATAACTTGTTTAATTCATTTCCATTCCGTTATATGGGAACTTATACTCATTTACTCCTCAAAATCCTTCAATTTAAAACTCATTATAGTTAGTTCTTACCGGATGTCCTGATCAAGCCTTGAACCGAACACGTTCCATCTTTAACCTTAAGCTCTAATTACCAACTTGTAAGACCCATAATTTAAATATCTTAAATTAACAAAATACTAACTTTAAAAAATTTTTGAACTAAAAACTTCCATAAAATCTTATGGAAATATAATAGTTAATACATAACGACATTTTCTTGAACATGCATTTAGTTACATAACTATTGCATGGCCTCAAGTAATTACTTCATAATCATAAGATTAACAAAAGGTGCGGAAACAAGATCTTCAACGTGTTCGGTTCCTTATCTTGGCTTGATCTTCATCACAAAAATGTTTGTAGTTTACCTGAAACTAAAAGTTTTACAATTTAATAGAATTATATGTCACACCCTGAAATTATCAGAGCTGGCGTGACTGGACTGGTATCTTCATTGCACAGCGGATGCAAATAATCTAAGTCTTTTAGAAATTGAACGCCCACTAAGTACTCGACTCTTCATGGTTCTCCTATTCCAACCGTGCCTTGTCTTGGAAATGCAACCTGATAAAGAAACATTCGAAAAAGTTAACATAAAGTTGAGCGAGTTCATAGTTTGTTTGTAAAAGATTTGAAATAAATCTTTTTGAATAACCGGTTTTTGAAGTATTGTTGAGAAAACGAATTTAAAATCATTTTCTTGTCATGTTATACAGAAACTTTGTATTTGTAACGCATTATGTATGTAAACTCTTGTATTTGTGAAGGTTGTATTTGTAACGCCTTATGTTTGTAAAACCATGTATTTGTAAACCCTCGTATTTGTAATGTTCGTATAACCGTCAATGCCCACCCTGACTTTGACTCTATGCCCGCAAAAATCTTATGCTTTGAATTTGTATAAAACATGGTCTTTAATTTGTGTTGGTGCATGTTTTGTGACAACAGCTTAATAGTTTGTTTATTTAGTCTTTGGATATTTTGTATTAGGCTTAGCATTATTGGTCAGGGAGTTAATTAGTGTTATGGGCTTGGAGAATGGCCTGGCCCAGACCAAAGCCCATGTGCAACCTTGTCCAATATAAACAAGGCTTGGCATAAGGGTTTAGGTTAGACACTTGAGACACTTGAGACATTTTACACACTTAGAGGAATTGAGAGAGAGTTGGAGAAATCTACAGAGATTGGCAGTGGCTGAGAGATTTCTTGTGGGTCTTGATTTGATTGTAAACTTCGTGTTGGATAATCAATAGAAGACCGGATTGAAAGTGTATCGTGTTCTTGATTCTGTTTCTACTCATTTTCTGTGAAATCTGATCTAGAGGATTCCGCACTCTAGGTTAGATCGACGATTCTGTTACGATCCGCACGGTTTAAGGGGGCCTACAATTGGTATCAGAGCATTAGGCTCTTGATTGGCTTGGTTCAGAATCGTTTCTGCAGAAAATCAGCGTTTTTGGACATTTTTGGAGGCTGTTTCGGAGTTCTGCTGCTGATTTCGGATAGAAATCAAGGATTTCGGATCAAAATCAATCATTTCGGATCCATTTCGGATTGATGACTTGGATTTCGAATCAAAAAACAAGTAGTTCGGATCAAAAGACTTGTGAGTCATTTCGGATTAACAACAAGTATTTCGGATAAATCAGCATAAATTTCGAATAAACTTTAAGTATTTCGGATAAATCAGCAAGCTTTTCGGATCCATTTCGGACACGGTTCAAGTATTTCGGATCATCAGGTTGCATTTCGGACTAGATAAGCTTGCATTTCGGATCAGACTAAAGAATTTCGGACGATTTCGGATAGGAGAGTGTCCATTTCGGATCAGACTGGTTCATTACGGATCAGAGGGTCTCATTTCGGATCTGATTAATTCATTTCGGACCAGAAGGTGCTAATTTCGAATCACTTCTGACCATTTCGGATTATCATTTCGGATTTAGGACCATTTCGAACCATTTCGGACCCTTTCTGTTCATTACGGACAAGGTGGAATTTTTCTTGGCTTGCGTAAGAAAAATCTCACTGTTTCGCGTTTAGAAAATTATCCGTAACTCAACTCAGGAAACCGTTTGCACCGTTGGAATCCTTGGATTTTTAGGGCAAAAAAAAAAAACTGTATAATTTTGACATTATATATCATTGGAATCGTAATTTCGAGACGAATCTAACGGTATAATTTGGTAAAAGCTGTTTACGGATATTTTTTGTACGATTTTATCAGTTCGCTTACGGTAAAAGCTAGACAAGGACCAGTAGAGAAGTTAGAATTGGATTTGGACACAGGTTACCAAAATTCATTTAAACTTTTACACTGCGTGATGGCTAAGATGGAAAGTGGTAGTGAGGTTGTTAAAAACTGGCCAAAGCTTATAAACGTCAAAGAATATGCTGACTGTAAAAAGAAGGTTGAGGCCTATGTTCAGAGTAAGGATACGAGAATGTGGAGCTGTATGATTGATGGATACGTTGCTCCCACACGTCGTGTTGAAGGAAGGGTAAAAGTAATTTCTTATGAGAAGATGGATGAATCTGAGAAACAGTTGGTTGATGCTGAGAAGAAAGCTTTCGCAGCAATAAAGATGTCCTTGTCTGAGAGTGTTAAACATACTTTCAAGACGTATGGGACTTCTAGAGAGCTGTGGGAAGCTATGGAAAAACGTTATCAGAACTCTTCAAAAGTAACTATTTGTGATCAAGCATGGGTAGCTGAGCTTACAGCTGTGAAGATTGGAGAGGAAGCTGCTGAGGTAGAAGAGAAGAAGAAAGCTGATGAAGAGAATGCTGAGAAAAAGGAAGCTGATAAGGAAACTGCTGAAAAGAAGGGTGCAGAAGTTTCAAAGGGCTTGAAGGATGTGAATGAACTTACATCAGAGGTGAAGGTATCATCAGAATCTGTAAGTCATACATGTCTTAATTGCACTGAACTACAGGTTAAAGTTAACAGACTATCAGATGAAAACGAAATTCTGTTAGCTGATTTGGAAAACCGAAAAGAGTTAAATGTTCTTTTGATTAAAAGAGAGTCAAATTGTTTAGAAAAACTCAAATCAAATGAACAAGAAATCAGTAGTTTAACAAGCAAAGTCAATGAACAATTACAGATCATTGATTTGGCTCGTGAAACTCTGAAAGAAAAGACTAACGAGCTTTCAGAAAAGTGCACGGAATTGGCTGATGCACAAGCCAAAATTGTAGAACTTCAGGGGAAGTTAAACAATTTTGGAAATTCTTCGTTAGTCAGGACTCAAATTCAAAAAGGTTTAAAAAGGAGTAATGATAAAACAGGGGTGGGGTTTACTAAAGCTTCATCTTCCAAACATCAAGACTACTCATTTTTACCAACTGATGATGAGCTAACTGATGTTGTAACCACTGCACAAGAGGTAGTGGATCCGATAGCTGTGGACTTGCCAAATAGTCCAGTTTCTTTGAAAGAATCTGTAGGGTCTAACAGTACACCTCATAAAGTGGATGAGGATACTGAAGACAAAAAGGCCAAAACATTTAAAAAGGGATCAAACAAAAAGAAAACTTATAAGAAAAGATCCTGTTTTAAATGTCACAACAAAGGGCACGTGGCGAGTTGTCCTTTGAAGAAAGGTAAACAAAAGGTTGATGAGGTTAAGGATGGGAATCAGGTTGGGTCAGACAATAGTGTAAAAACAAGTTGTCAGACAAAGAAACCTGAATTTCAATCTAAACCTTCAACTTCGAAAAGATTTGATAGACCAGGAAGTATTTCTCCACAATTTAGTCAATATAGTGGTAAATCAAATCGTTTTCAAAGTCAAAATAGAAATTTTGGATATCAAAATTGATACCAAACTACTGGTTATAGAAATTTTCAACAAAGAAATGGACATAGGGGTTTTAGTAACTCAAATGTTCAACAACATCCAAAATTTTTCCAAAATTCATGGTATGATAATGGTAGAAGAAGGTATCAAGATAATAATTTCCAAAGGTCAGAAAATCCGAGAGTTCATTGGAACTCTCGCAATCAAAGACGCAGTAGAAATTATCAATCTTGTTCAACAATGGGGAAGCAATGCAAGACTCCACTGAGGAGTGATGGATATTGGATGGATGTTCCTGTAATGGATGAATTTGGAAAACCCAAGACTATCAGGGCTTGGGTTCTAAAGTCTAACTGAGTTGTTGAGTGAATGCAGGATGACCAAGAAGGACTGTTGATGTGTTCGACAGTGGTTATTCCTGTAAAGCATCTGAGGTGAATAGTAGGTTAACATGGGTAACGAACTATTTACTTCTGTGATCATTTTGATTATTTTAAACTTTAAACGTGAAAAACTTTTGTCAGATTTAAAGTGGGAGTTTGTTTGTGTTTAAATTTGTGTTTTGAAACTTACTCCATAAAAACAAAAATTTAGGGGGTGTAAGTTATAAATTTCCCTAAGCCAAAAAGAGTTTAGATAGTGCGTGTGTTTAGGGGGAGTAAGTTATAAATTTAAAAAAAAAATCCAAAAACATTGAAAAATGAAAAACATAAAAAAAAAAATTGGAAAAATGAGTTTTCATGGTGTGAAAAAGAAGAAATGATAGTACATCAGCAAGTTAGGTTGTCACACTCGAACTGAATTAAAATGCTTAAGTGTGATAGCAGCTTCATCATTTGATGTACCAGTAGGCAAAAGCATGAAATAATCAACTTACCAATGTGATATAAACCTAAATGCACTGAGTATGAGTGGGGAACACATCAGTGGTGTATGGTTTAATGACCTTAAATCTTGCGTTGATAGATTGCCAAAATCTGAAGTTTTGGGTCTTTATACTGTTTATTTCATCTGGGGATATCAGGGGTGTCCTTCTGCTGCATCCAGATACATGCTGACCTAGACACACCCAGGATATCTTAAAAGAGCTAAAAATGCCAAAACCCTGAAAATGAAGAAGCTCTCATAGAGAGTCATTCAAAAATGCAAAATGCATAAATCGTACCAAAAATGGTATTTGTCTTAGCCCTCATTAGATATTTTGGTCTCTCTGCTGTACGGAAGTACTGTCCTGTTCACCAATTATCTAAACGTTGAAAAACAAAATGGATGAATTCAGTATACTCACCTACTACGATGAATCTTTGTGCATACCTTGATCGCGGGGGTATATCCTGAAGTGGGACACACTAATATATCAGAATTAATATCACCTTAACGTATCATACGGTAATGGTACTTGAAATGTTCATGCATTTTGTTTAGGTGGACAAACAACCTGGTAATCGTCTTGAACTGCTTTTCACGAAAAAATAAATAAAGAATTATCTAATAGTGTGAAAACAGTTTGATTTTGCTGATATGATCTTCTTGCACATGATACTCACAAAAGAAGTATTGTAAATATTTTTGGGTTTAGTTTAGTTAGTTTAGTTTGTGTTGAAAAATTTCAAAAATACCAAAAATATTTCCTTTTAAAAGATCTCCCATTTTGATCTGACAGGAAGTTGTTTTTGCAAACTAAGATAAAATATTGGTTTATCTTTAAATGTGAAAAAGACTAATGGTTTTTCGAGATACTTACTTGTGTTGCTAAGCAGATTGATGCAGTTATCAAAATGAAGTGCAGAATACAAGTAAAGTGCAGATTGAGAGTGAAGTGAAGATCGTGTGAAGATGCATGGTAGGATCCTTCTACTACAGTGCAAAGAGAAAGAGATATGGAAGTTTTGAAGATACTTGCTTAACCAAAGTTTGCTAGTTCGCTGATCTACAATGAATGAAAGTTTTGGAGATTGGAAGCATCAGCTAAATGGGAGTTTGTTGATGTCAGAATTTGTGTATACCAGACCCGGCGTCGGCGATGGCCAGGCACGGCGTCGTCGATGCCCCCTCCTTCTTCTCTTTTTCTGCTGTGTTGTTTAATCGTCCGTAAACACTAAATCTTTCATATCTTTTGAACCGTTCACCCGTTTAACCTCCCGTTTCTTCCCACGTGATCGTAATTTGATTTTCTATCATGTGAACTTGAAATCTAACATTCGGATTAACATTATTCTTAATTTATAAGCTCATGGCTTTGTATTGATTTACAATATTTTGACCCGTTCATCTTTTTATCAAACACACTCATTGTTTATATTCCAAAACTCACATGAACATTATAACTATAATATTTCCTCATTATCCGAATTTTCATTCACAAGAATTATGCATCCGTTATCTATTATGTGCTTCATTTATTCGACCCGTTCAACTACTAGTAGTTGAACATATATCTAACACAATTCCTACATGTGGAATTGTGCATCTACTAGTCATACTCGCCATAATAGTCTATGACTTTTTAACCCGCGTCCCCGATTCTCGGCTTACGTGTATAATTAATCTCCTACCCATTATCCAAGTATTATTCCGAAGTCATTACTTATGCAACCATTATGGTATGCATTCAGAGTTCATTTGAACCGTTTGGTTAGTCTAACGGAATCCATCACTTCTACTTACCAAATCTTGATCTTTCTATCAATTTGAGCCGTTTGGTTAACTTAGCGAAGTCCATCGCTTTCATACAACCAAACATTTCATAACGTCATTATTTGACCCGTTTGAATATATTAGTGAAATCCATAATTTTCAAACATTCAAACAAAATACAAATTTCTCATTTAGACCCGTTTGAATGTATTAGTGAAATCCTTCACTTTCAAACATTCAAACTTATTGTTAGTTCTCTATTCATTCATTCATTTATTTGATTCGGTTTATTCGTACGGAATCCATCGTTTAAGAACAAACCGAACTTCATGATGATACTTTTATTGTTCAACATATATAAACGTAAAAAATATATTAACAAAAGATCTACGGAGCATATAGCCATGTATATTCAAAGCTTCCCTTTTAAGCGAGTGTCCGCTCCGTCTTGACCACTTGATGATTCGCCCAATTTTCCTATAGGGTTCAATTCGATTTATCATTTAGAACTCATAATACAACATATGTCACGTAATCTGTCAAAATCTCATTTACGTGATCCTTTCATATATTTCAATCAATTCATGATTTTTCTTAGGCATTTCATTAAACATCTTGCGGGCAAGATTTATATACTAACCATTTAAGGCCTAGACATTATCAATTAGACTTGTATACATACATCTTATTACCAAATTGGTTGAAACTCATCAACTAGCTTCAAAATTCAAAGCAATCAAGCACCAAATACATTATTCACAACATCATAGTTCATGTATTCTACATAAACACAAAAACCCACTTACACATCCTAGTGTTTCATTCATATACTTGTAATTAGGCATTTGATCATTCGCAATCTTTCACTTAGGGTTTGTTCCTAAGTTTGCCTACATCATCTATCTTGCATAAATTTCATTAATTCATGTAAAAATCAGAATTTCAAGTTTTCAACAAAACTTTGGATTGTCACCAAATATTAAATTTCAACATACCTTGTGACCTCCTAACTTGGGTGATCACAAATTTATCTTTAGCACTGATTTTTAGCTCGATTTCCTCTTTGATTTTGATGAATTTTGTGAGGTTAGGGTTTTTGAGATGAACTCCCTTCTTGCTCAGTGTTTTAATTGACCAGAACACACACTCTATGTGTGTGTTTTATGTCAAATTTCGTTTTACCAATAATAGTTTCTAATTTGCTCCTTTTAGTCCCTTAAGTTCTTAAATTTTAATAAAAGGTTTCCATTTCTTATTTATCATTAGTTAACCACATATTATTAACTAGGTTACATATTCCTAGTTATATTTCATAAGTTCATGACCAACATATGTCTGTTTATATATATATATATATATATATATATTTATGGGGTGTTATAAGTCCACTCCCCTTAAGAAGGGTTTCGTCTCTGAAACTTAGACACGTACCAAATAATGAAGGGTATAGTCGCTTCATCTCTTCTCTGGACTCCCAAGTGGTATCTGATCCTTTTCGATGTTCCCATTTGATGTTCACTTGGTCGATTTCTTTATTCCTCAAGCCTTTGACCTTTCGGTCAAGAACTGCGATTAGCTTTACAACATAATTCAATTTATCGTCCACTTCAATGTCGTCATTACGTACGTAAGCCGTTTCATCAGCTAAACACTTTCGAAGATGTGAAACATGGAAAGTGTTATGTATACCACTTAATTCTTCGGGTAATTCCAAACGGTACACAACCTTGCCGACCTTGTCGATTATTTTACTCAATTTTCCCATTTTTCTGAATCGAATGATTCCTTTCCACAGAGATACTTTATGCATTACTTTATCACTGATTTGAAACTCGATGGGTCTTCGTCTTTTATCTGCGTAAGACTTTTGTCGATCTTGAGCCGTTTTTAAATGAGCTCGGACCACAACGATCTTCTCATTAGTAGCTTTCACTACGTCTTTGTGAGCGAGTTCACGAGGACCCACTTCACCCCAACATACCGGGGTTCGACATTTCCGACCATAAAGCATTTCGTACGGAGCCATTCCAATGCTTGAATGGTAACTGTTGTTATACGAAAATTCAACTAACGGTAGATAAATATCCCAACTACCACCAAAATCGATAATACATGCTCGAAGCATATCCTCCAGTGTCTGAATCGTTCGCTCGCTTTGCCCATCAGTCTGTGGGTGATATGCGGTAATAATGAATAATTTAGTACCCATTTGCTCTTGAAAATCATGCCAAATTTTTGAGATGAAACGTGTATCTCTATCAGACACGATGGATACCGGCACCCCGTGGCGCGCTATGATTTCGTTCGTATATACTTCCGACATCTTTTCCGAAGTATACGTTTCACGGATAGGAATAAAATGAGCACTCTTTGTCAGTTTATCTACGACTACCCAAATGGAGGCGAATCCGCATGCCGTCATTGGTAGTTTGGTTAAATAGGTCCATAGTAACATGTTCCCATTTCCAAACAGGTATGTCTAGCGGTTGCAATTTACCATATGGTTTTTGATGCCCCGTCTTTACTTGTAAACAAGTTAGACATTTTTCGACATACTTTATTACATATCTTTTCATCCCGGGCCACCAATAATTTGTTTTCAGATCTCGATACATCTTGGTAGCCCCTGGGTGAATTGAATATCGTGATTTGTGCGCTTCGTCAAGAAGAAGGCCCTTGACACCACAGGTATTCGGAACTCATATTCTCCCGAACTGAGTCTTCAACCCATTTTCGTCGTTTACCAAATCCTTTACTTGGCATTTTATGCGTTCTTTCCCCATTTCTCTTCTTTCACTGCTTCAATTTGGGCTTCTCGGATTCGTTCGAGTAAACCCGAAGTTACCATTAATTGCATTGATCGTACTCGAATAGGAGTATACTCTTCCTTTCGGCTAAGGGCATCCGCCACTACATTGGCCTTTCCAGGGTGATAACGGATTTCACAATCATAGTCTTTCACTGTTTTTAGCCAACGTCTTTGTGTCATATTCAACTCCTTTTGATCAAAGAAGTATTTAAGACTTTTATGGTCGGTGAAAATGGTACATTTCACACCATAAAGGTAATGCCTCCAAATCTTTAAAGCGAAAACCACCGCCGCTAACTCAAGGTCATGAGTTAGGTATTTCTTTTCATGAACTTTTAATTGCCTTGAAGCATATGCGATCACCTTTCCCCTTTAGTACACACCCGAGACCAAGCTGGGATGCGTCAGAATATACGACCATGTCGTCGGTTCCATCCGGTAAAGTTAATGCTGGTGCACTGGTTAATTTTTCCTTGAGTGCTTGAAAGGCATTCTCTTGTGCACTTCCCCAGATAAATTTCTCATCCTTGCGGGTTAACTTAGTCAAAAGTGACGCG
Source organism: Helianthus tuberosus (assembly GCA_030545235.1). Lineage (NCBI taxonomy): Eukaryota > Viridiplantae > Streptophyta > Magnoliopsida > Asterales > Asteraceae > Helianthus > Helianthus tuberosus. The sequence continues at coordinate 26,484,925 of CM060351.1, read as the reverse complement.
ATTTTGGATAAATCTTATATAAATTTCCGGTAGTAACCCGCAAGTCCTAGGAAACTCCAAATCTCTGATGGATTCTTCAGAGGTTTCCATTTCGACACCGCTTCTATTTTGGATAGGTCCACCAACACCCCTTCGGTACATATAACGCGCCCAAGAAATTGTACCTTACGTAGCCAAAAGGCACATTTCGAAAACATCGTGTAAGGTCTTTCCCACCTAAGCGTTTCTAGTAGTTCGCACAAATGGCGCGCGTGATCCGCTTCGCTCTTCAGATACACGAGAATATCGTCGATGAATACTATCACCGACTTGTCTAACATTGGTTTGCAAACCCGGTTCATGAGGTCCATGAAGGTCGTGGGTGCATTTTTTAAACTGAAAGACATTACAAGAAATTCGTAATGTCTGTAACGCGTCCAGAAAGCCGTTTTCGGTATGTCTTCATCCTTCACCTTCAACTAGTGATAGCCCGACCTTTGGTCGATCTTTGAAAACCAACTTGCACCTTGCAACTGATCAAATAGATAATCTATCCTCAGAAGCGAGTATCGGTTCTTTACCGTGAGTTTATTTAACTCCCGGTAATCAATACAAATTCGCATGCTTCCATCTTTCTTCTTTACAAATAACACCGGCGCTCCATACAGAGAGACACTAGGTCGTATAAATTCTTTGTCGACTAAATCTTGCAGTTGCGACAATAATTCTTGTAGCTCCGACGACACTAATCTATACGGTGCCTTAGCTACTGGTTTTGCGCCCGAGACTAACCAGATCCCAAACACCACCTCACGCTCGGGTGGTAACCCCGGTAAATTTTTCAGAAACACATCTTCAAACTCCCGTACGACCGGTACGTCTTTAATCTCTGGTGACTCTTTAGTCGAATCACGTATGTAAGTCAAATATGCCTTACATCCGCGTTGAACGAGCTTACGAGCTTCCATTATCGAGCATACAATAGGGTTACTACTCTTCTCCCCATAAATAGTAACATGCTTTCCGCTCGGAGATATTAGTTGTATCTCCTTACGGTAACACATTACTTTTGCGTGGTGTCGAGATAGCCAAACCATCCCGATTACCACCTGGAATTCTCCCATCGACATGGGTATCAAATCAGTTAAATATTCCTCATCATTGATGCTCAATTTGTAATACCGTCACAAATCACAAATAATAAAACTTTTGTTATTACCTATTTCTACTTCTAGGGGCATAGGAAATTTTGTTAACATAAACATAGGGTGTTGAATAAATCGATGTGAAACAAAAGATCTATTTGCACCCATATCAAATAAAATTCATGCTGGAATTGAATTTACAGTAAATATACCTAAAACCACATCGGGTTCAACTTTGACTTGGCCGCCGTTATGTGGAAGGACCTCGCCGTTGATTTCGAGGCTTCGGTCTTCGTCTCCGTAGTTTCATTCTTTCCAATCAATTTCGGGCACTCAGATTTCTTGTGTCCCGGTTTATAACACTTGTAGCACACCGACACCTTACCGGAGCAATTTGAAGCCCCGTGCCCTAACTTCCCACATATAGCACAGGGTTTGTTCTTGAAATAGCATTCGCCCCGATGTGCTTTCCCACATGTTTTACACTGAGGTGATCCCCCTTTCGTGTTTTCCTTCTTTGGAAACTCGTTCGGCTTCTGTTTCTTTATGGGGCTTGGATGTACATCCAACGCCCTCCTGTCACCCCTTTTGATCTATTTCTTTAACTCGATCTCTCCTTCTCAAGCGGCATTTACAATTTTTGTGAGATGTTCATATTTCGAGGGAGTCATAAACTCCCGATACTCCGCACTTAGCATGTTATAATAGTAGTAGATCTTCTGCTCTTCCATCTGCACCAACTCATCGCAGAATCTTAGCTTGTCAAGAAACACCCCCTTGATCTTATCAACCGATTCTCCCTTTTGTCTCAAATGAATAAATTCTTCTTTTATTTTATTGATCATGGCCTTCGGGGTATGTGTCACACCCTGACTTTTGCGGAAGCGTGTGATGTGTGACTTGATCAATATCATTGCATTCAATTATAATAAACAACTATATGATTAAAACATGATGTTCATCAATTCATAAGTTTCAAAATAATACAAACACAAGTTGTTCAGTTTCAACCGACACACTTCATGTTTAGGTTACAAACCATCCAAAAGTATTAAGTTCCATAAAGAGGACTTTTAAACAAAAGAATTTTAAACCAAGGCTTTGATTCGTATACCCTATCTAAGATAAGATATCCAAACCAAACCCTTCAAAAGTAGGATGACATCAAACTTGAAATTACTTCTTGAAATCTTTCTCAAATCTTCAAGATCCATCTAGTTTCCTGAAATACATATAATTTTAAAACATCAACAAAAGTTGAGCGAGTTCATGTGTTTTGTATGTGAGCTCGTAATAACTTGTAAACATTTGAGAGAAATCCTTTGATAACCGGTATGTAAAGCGTCTATGAACAGATCATTAATGTTTTGCAAGGACATTAATATGTGTGGTGCGTAGGAAGTGCTCAAACTTAGCGAATTTCCTCCGGTCCATCCGGTGGGAACGACATAGTCACCACATGCGGCCAATCAAGGACCCATGGGTGGGGCTCGCTACACCCAGATAGATCTACCACTCATGCCCCTCGGTCTAAACTAGATTAATGGCACTTAAGAGAGATACAACCCATCCACGTGATCTAACAGTTCATTCCTTAGCTAAACTGTACCATTGAAACATTTGAAACATGTATTTCACCCCAGATAGTTATAAATCCGAAAACAGTTAGAAGAAAAGGGGGATATGAGCTCACAGATTTGCGTCCGATATCCTGTGTACCCAAAGTAAGTATCCTTAAGCCGTACTACCACCTACACACGTGCTAAGTTTTATTAGACGCTTAGGTCGTGTAACGACTCTTAGTCTTAGTTGTTTATTAAGACTTATTTTTGGGATTCAGTATACTTTGAGTTATACAATCGATGTACATTATATAATTCTCAATTATAAAATCATTAGTTAAAATAAGGATATTTTAACTTAAATTATTCTCCATCCAATTATTTAGAATATTGTTAAAAATAATATATTTTTTGTTAGGAAACTTTATTTGTAAGTATTGAAGAAAATCAGATTCAACTTGATCTATGATGAAGACAACAGTCCTGAAGATCACAACAAGAAGAAGAAGATCAGATAGGACAACTGAAATGAACAACATCTACTTCAAAGAATCACAAGTTGATCAAGAGCTGAAGAAGATTATCAGAGAAGGTCATTTCCGATGGATCTGATGATATTTCTGAGTCTCTGACGATTCTGATCATCAGATTTTCTGATGATTTGTTCACCAGAATTTCTGATGAAGTGGTTTATCAGAAATTCTGATGAATACCCACTTGTCTAAAAATCAGCTCTATCCTGCCACAATAACCGAAGCAACTTGACATTATTGGATATCATGATTACAAATGCAACTTGACTATTGGATTTAATGAATATGTCAAATGGCTACTTTATGCAGGACTTATTGCATGAATAAACAATTGTTTATTCATGTACCCAGCCTTCTATAAATAGAAGGCTCACCAAGCAGAAGACAATGAGTTAAGCTTAGCATTCAATACATACTACAAAACTCTGTTGCCCTCTCACCCACAAAATTCAAGATTCATTTGTAATAGATAATAATCTTACAATCACCTTGTAAAACATTTTGTTTCAAAGTGATATAAACTTGATAATTCTATAGGTCTTGTTTCTTGATAGTCTGATTTCCATTTTCGCACATCTTTTTCACATCTACTGAAATCACTTGCCATATTACGTGAAAAGAAGTTTTTAAGTCCAAACTGGGACCAACAATTGGTATCAGAGCAGTTTGAATAAATTATTTTCAAACGATCAATCTCTCATCTTCTTTTCTCTAAATATGGCCAGCTTTCAATCATGGAATAATGCTTTTATCATTGATTCTATGTCTAAACCTCCGACTCTGGTCAGAGAGGAATACCACCAATGGAAAATCAGGATGGTCAATTTCCTCAATGGTCATGACCGAGCTCTGTTTCAATCCATTGAAAGGGGTCCACATATACCAATGACTGAAATACCAGCTATTCCAGCAACAGACCAATCACCTGCTATCCCTGCCTCCCGAGCTCCAAAAAGTGAATACTTTGGAGTGAGAAAGACAAGGAAAAGGTGGATGGGGATGAAAGGGCAAAGTCACTTTTAATAATGGCCATCCCCAATGACATATTTTCACAAGTTGATGCATGTGCATCAGCTAAGGAAATATGAGATCAGTTGGAAAATCTTTATGAAGGAGGAGAAAGGATGAGAAGAAACAAAAGAACAAACAACGTTTCCTCATATGAGAGGTTCAAAAGTTTACCCAATGAAAGATTAAATGATACATATCAAAGATTTACAAAACTTTTGAACGAGCTAAAGAAATTTGGTATAACAAAATCAAATGATGAAAGAAATATTAAATTTCTAGATGCTTTACCTACAGAATGGAGAAGTCTAACCATGACTTTGTCCTCAACCTTAGAACTAGGAAATACGAGTCTTCATGACTTATACAACATCTTGATCCCCAGAGAGGAAGAAATATTTGAAGAAACCATCCAAAGAGGGGGATCTTTAGCTCTTATCTCAAACTCACAAAGAACACCACCTACCAATGACCCACAACCATTAAACAGTCAAAATCTTCAAAATTTCTGATACATCATCAGATTTTTCAGCTTTTGCTGAAGCAATAGCACTGCTCACCAAAACATTTGAGCATAGGTTGAGGGGATGAGGCCAGAGATACCAGAGAAGTGACAGAGGGAGGATGGATGGAAGATCTAAGGAAGACGGTAGATCTAAGGATAAGGGGAAGGCTGAAGTTGTGTGTTACAAGTGCAAGCAGAGAGGTCACTATGCATCAGAATGCAAGACCAAGAAACTGAAAGATGTTGCTTATTATGAGAAGAAGCTGGAAGAAGCTAAGAAGCAGCAGCAAGTCAGTTTAATTGCAGGGATAGATACATGGCTATCTGATGATGATTCTGATGATGAAGAAGAAGAAGAAATGGCTAACTTCTGCCTTATGACACTTTCTGATGACATACCAGAAACTTCAGGACAAAAGGTAAATTTAGACAATCTTGATCTTGAACACAAGCTAAATAAGCTCATGTCAGATTTTCTAAATCTGCAAGTTAAGCAAAAATCAGATAGTAAAAAATCTGATGAGTTGCAAAGGACCATGAATAAAATCATACTTGAAAACCAATTACTAATAGAAGAAAATTTAGATCACAGAGCTAAAATTGAGTTCTATGAAAATGAAAGAAAAGATCTTTACAAGAAAATTAATGATAAAGAAATTAATGTAAGAGGTTTTCAACAAGCCAAAGATTTCATAAATTTCATTGAGTCCACACCAAAGAACAAAGGAGAGGGTTTAGGATATGTAAAAACAAGAGAATGTAAACCCATTGTCTTTGTAAAAGTAACCCATCAGATTTCTGATAAATTTTCATCAGAATCTGATTCTGAATCTTGCAAGTCAACCTGTTCTGAATACTCTTTTGAATAACCCAACTTTAAATAAAAAAGAAGTGAATGCAAACAAGAATCTTTAAAGACTCCAGAAGCAGTTCACTCATCTTTTCAAAATTATCCACTCATTCCATCACAAGAAAGAATATCAGAAAATTATGATAAATCTTGTATGTGTGTTGACATACTGAAGCTTGTTCAACACCATCTCCAAAAGAAAAATAAAAAATCTGTTTATGGCTCAACATATAATAGATATTCTGATGAAAGGCCATTAAGAGAAAATAATCTGATTAAAATCTCATCAGAAAGAGTACCCAAGCAAGCCTGGGTACCAAAAACCCTCTAATTTTTCCATTTCAGGACCATCATGTGCAACAGATCTGGTACTGCGATTCAGGAAGCTCCAAGCACATGACTGGGGACAGGAGCTTACTCAGCAACTTTGTTTCAAAGCTAGGTAAAATGGTAAATTTTGGAAATGGAGTAAATGGGAGGATCATGGGATACAAATGCATAAGGTATGGATGTTTGACCATAGAGAAAGTAGCCTATGTTGAAGGCTTAAAGTACAATCTGCTAAATCTTGGCCAATTCTGTGATAATGGTCTTTCAAATAACCTTATTACCAGAAAAATGCATAACAATTTGTCTCAATGACAATCAAAAGAAAAGGATTGTATATCTGCTAAAGCACCAGAAAATCTGATAAATTATCAGAAAATCTGATGTATCGTCAGCAAATCTGATATATCATCAGAATATCTGATAAATCATCAGAAATTCTGGTAACTCATCAGAAAACATATTGAAAAATCAGAATCATTGATTGATTATTAGAACAAATTCATGCATGTCATCATCTTTATCTATATCTCATATCTGCAAATTCATAAACTGTAGCGTTTTCGTTTAGTTTTCTTTATTTTTTTTTGCATTTTATTTTTCTTCTTAGTGTTGATAACGTCATATGGCAGAAGATTTTATGGGAACATGTTAGTGGTTGTAAAGCTTTTTCTCTCCTTCATTAAAGACACCTCATCAATATTAAGGAGATTGAAGTGACATATTAGTAGGTAATCATGATATATAATCAGAAAATGGCCGCCTAAATCATTTAATGCAGGAGAGTTTATCTCAGTTATTCTTTATGCCATCTGATAGAAAATTTAATAACAAAGATTGTGTGATGAACAAAATCTATAAGTAGGTAGATGTCATTTATGGCAAACTTTAAGTTTACTATATATGTTCACCACCTTAAGCAAAGATTGTCACCATCACATAAGGAAACTCCAGAAAAATTAACTTCATCTTCTTCTTCAACACTCACACCTTCTCACACTCACAAAAATGCTTACCATAAAAACTGATCGTTTCCCACTTCCTTATCATCCTTACCACAACCTCAAACTAAGGACCAACTTTGAGGGTCCTCACTGGGAAGGATGCCAAACAGTGCTGAATCTGATCATGGGAAGTAACTTGAAATATGCTCTCACAGCCAATATAATAGTCTTCCCAGAAATTCTTCAAATGTTCTGGCAAAATGCAACTTTGTCAGAATATGAGAGTAGAGGACATATATTTATTGAAAGTGTGGTGCTCAACCAAAGAGTTCGAGTGACTGAAGGTATCATCAGGATGGTTCTACAACTCAATGATGATAATGAAGTTCTGATGTTTACAAAGACTGAAATAGAAGAAACCTTGGAGCAGATGGGTTACAATCCTGTAAACTCACCACGAGCAATCACCAAAAATGGCTTCATCAAGCCATGGCAATTTCTGATCACACAAATGGGTGCATGCTTCTCAAAGAAGGTTATTAATCATCATGAAGCATCCCATAGGTTGATGGAGACTGTTCGAGCACTCATATTAGATATACCTTACAATTTCTCTTATTACTTAATGAAAGATTTTGCAAGTAATATGTGGTCTGGCAGGCCATTCTTGATTTATCCTCGTTTTCTGATGAGGATAATCACAAGCCAGCTAGGCTTTGGAGGTGTTCCTACAGGTTATCTCAGAGCTGAGATGAGACTTCAACAAAACATGAATCTCAGTGTGCTCAGACCTACTGATCAGAATTCTGGTTTGGTGACTGATCTATGGGTGCTCCTTGAGATGGATCATGGAGAAGGGGTAGATCTTGATTAGGTTTTTCTTTGTTTAAACTTAGTTTGTGTAGATATTCTGCATGATAATATGTTAATATAGTGTATTTCCTATATTGCTTTGTTGTCTGGCTCATGGTTTGGGAAAAAGAAAAATGGGTAAAGAAAAATGAGAAACATGATCATCAGAAAACAAAAACATTTGACACAAAATTCCGAGTTTCTGATGACAGGAGACAAAATCTGGTAATTCAAACTTAAAATGCATCTCTAAATTTTGTTTTCTGTTAAAACTTCAAAATGATAAAAAGTTTTAGAAAATATCAGAAAAAGCCAAGAGACTTGGATGCAACCAGAGTATTATATGTAAGTCTTCTGATCTTATCTCATTCCCTCTTATCTAAAAAAAAAGAACCTCAACTGAGAAACCTCTTATATCAATCAAAAGAGATACTTCAAAATCTGTTGAAAAGGGTCACAAGTTTAGGGGGAGTCTCAACTATGAAATTCTGTTGAAAGTTGTTGACTTATGTTGACCACATCTAAAAGGTCAACAAAAGTCAGAACAAAAAAGAACAATACATATTTTTAACAGAATTTATGTTGAACTTTTGATGACATCATCATAATAGGACTTTGACTTCCAAGAAAGAGAGGATGCAGAGAAGAAAGCTAATTGGACCTTAGACAAAATGGGGTCCACAAAGAAGAAAAGGTGTCATGTGACCGATAGTTATCTCCAATCAAAATTCAGTTTAAAATTTTTGTGAAGGAATGATTGAAGAAACTACACAAGTTGAAAGGACAAGTTGAAATGGCATAACCACGATTACACGATCAACCGTCATTAAATGTCTTGATACCCATGATCCAACGGTTACATTCTGAACCAAAATTCACATCATACGATCTAACGGTAATAAAGACAATTAATGATCCTTTAACCGCCATTACATGGCACGTTCCATGACCCCTCAACTCCATAAACCCACAATTCTCTGCTAAAACCCTCACTATATAACTCACACTTAGCAGAAATTCAAAAATCACTCACCTTCTTCACAAAAACTTCAAACCGCAAATCCCCTGTTCTTCACTCAAAATCCAAAAATCCCTAAATTTCAAACCCTAATTCACAAAACTCAACAATGGCTGAAGTAAACCTCAACATCCTAATTGTTCAACATGATGTACCTTTTATTGAAGACACAGTATTTCTACGAATGAAAGAAAACAGTCTGCTGATGAATATAGAGCATTCTAAATATGATGTAAGATGTCAACTTCTAGTAGAATACCTTACAAAATGTCAAATTTCAGGAGCACTAACAAAAGGAAGAGAAGTACCAGAAAAGTTACTACAGCAATTTGTTCACACTTTTAATGAATATTAGGAGAATTAGGTCTCTGCTCATGTATGGGGAAATGTTTTTGTAACATTAACCCCTGCAAGGGTAAGAGAATGGCTTGAACTTCCAGCTCTTGAAAATTACATTGAAGCACCAAGGAGAGAAGAGTTGATAAGCTTTATCATTAAGCTTGGTAACAAGAAAAAAAATATCAACAAAATTGGAGCAATAAGAAGAAATGAAATGCAAGCCATCTGGCAAATGATGATGGAAGTGTTAAACAAATGTCTCACATCAAAGATAGGAGGAACTGATCAACTCAGTCAAGCTATTCTAACAATCATGTATGGACTCATAACTGGGTTCAAAATTGATTATGGAACAGAAATCTTTAACCTACTCAAAAGATCAATCCTCACCAGAAATGGAAGAATAACCTCACATCTGCCATATCCAAGGTTAATCTCAATTTTTATTTCTAAAACATTTGCTGAAAGGGACATAGAAATTCAAATTTTGGAAGATATCTGGGGTTCAAATACCGTGAAGGCCTAGAGTTCCAATCATGGATGGGAATCAGACAAAGATATCCCTGAGTTACCAGAAAGCATGCTATGCCTCATTGCACCAGACCAAATCAGATACTCCAACAGAAGAACCTAGCAAAGAAGTTGTTAACTGTTCTTCATCACCAGAAGAAGAAGAAGAAGTTGAGAAGTCCTGGCCATCAGAAACAGAGGCTGCAGGAGGAGAAGGAGTTCTGGAGATAACTAACTCACTAGAAAACAAGACAGAGCATGCTGAGAGTCAACAGATTCATGAAGGAGGAATTCATCATGAATTTGATATTCATCAAGAGAAAGAACATGAACACTATGCAGAATCTCATATTGCTGGAGGAACTTATGAAGATGCTGAAGCACAAAATTATGAACAAACTCACTTTGCTGGTACATCAAACAAAGCCACTGAAGTTTTACATCATGATGAATCTCAGGTTGCTGGTACATCTCTTTTAAACACTGTGTTAGTTAATACTCATTCAAAAGAAACAAACTCAGAAGGTTCAACTAATGTTTCTTACAAGTTAGAATATAGAAAAAATGATGTTGATGAAGAGGTTACTAGTTCCATTAATCTCAACTCTGAATCAGAAAATAAGGAAGAGGATGAGATCCCAACAGATAGAGATCAGGGAACTGATCAAGGAAATCTGGTAAAAGGTAATCTGTTTACCTCAAAAACTTATGGAGAATCATATATTGATATGATTCAAGGACATAAGGAAATCCAGGATTAAAATGTGTTTTTCACCTCTGGTGGAGATGATTCTGGTACACTTAAGGTTGCACCAAAATCTGGTAAAGCCAAAAGTGACCTTATCATTTCCAAAACAGCAGCAAATGTGTTTGCAGCTGGAATGTTAGAAGGAACATTTGTTGTTCCAAATATCCCTGAAACACCCATGAACCAAGAAAATTTGGAAACTGTGCTGGAAAATGTTTACAAAGCCTGCAAAAGAAATCCAGTAGAAGAAAAGCTTGATATGTTGCTGTCAGAAATACAAGGTCAAAGGGCTGATATGAAGACTTTGTCAGAATCAGTGGAGGTGATAAAGACACAAACTGAAAGAAACACTGAAGCACTAAAGTCTCTTCAAAAGATGAAAGAAAAAGCATCAGAATCCAACATCTCTACATCAGAAATCCAGATGATTCTCACAGAAATAGAAAAGATCAAGGCACAAGTTGCAAATGCTGTGGAATCAAGACAATCAAGCAGTGCAAACAGAGTTTTGGAGGAAGTCACCATCCTGACGGCAAGCAACAACAGTATCACAGATGCCCTTGAGAAGCTGTCAAAAGACTGAGCTGCAATACAAATGAAAGCTCAAACTGAATTCACCAAATTTCAGAAAAACATAGCCAGCAACTCATATCATGTAAGAGAGGTGCAACAACTGGTGAAGAAAATGCAATTCAACATTGCAAGATTAGCCAAAATGGATCCCAAAGAAATCATGAAAGAAATTCCTGTTGAAAGCTCACACCAAGAAGCTCCAAAATCAACCCCACACCAATCATCAGCTACACCAATCACCAAAGCTGGAACCACAATGATGGGTTCACCTCCAAATGTCTCAAGAGATGAAATGCTGAAAAGGTTAGCAACTTTAAAACCTCAAGTTGTTACAAATTTGAAACTTATAACTTCTCAAACTGTCCCAAGACCAACGTTGCCTGATGACTCTGCCATGAGTAAATTGATGAATATTCAAACAATGAATTAATGGGAACAAGAAGGTGATTCAAGAAAACCACAGGTTGTTAAAAGAAAAATCTCTGAAACTCAGTCTGTCTTGGTTAGAGAGATAGACAGGGATATAATGATATTCCCTTAATACAATCTGGTGAAATGTTATTTGACAAAAGAAGATGCACCACCAAGACCACTGACTCCTGTCAGAATGGCCTTAAGGGAAGAGAGGATAAAAAGAGGTTCAAGCAGCATTCACTACAAGAATCACAATCCAGTAAAAAGAATATTAAAGGTGGATGAAGTAAAAGTTGCAACTGATGATATTGGAGGAACTTATGTGCAGAACAAATACACACTTCTCAGGGAAAATGGGAAAGAAGTGTCACACCCCGACCGCGTAAAACAACAAATCGCGGCGGAAACATCGGGGCATGTTGCAACAGAATTAATGTTTCACAACCATGGAAATTAAAGTTTCGTTTTATTGATTAAAAGTGTTACAATGTCTTAACAAACAAGGAAAATACAACATAATTAACTAGTCTTGCATCTTTTATTGTCTCTAAAGCCCAAGTCTGTCTATGTATATCTTGATCATCTTATGCAACAGCTCCTGAAAAACACATGTGAAAATATGGTACGTCAGCATAAAAATGCCGGTGAGATACATAGGTTTTTGTGAAAATAGGTGTTATGACTTATGTTTGAGAAAATGTTTAGTCATGAACCTTGTTATTTGCTTTGTTTTGTAAATTACTTGAAAAACAATCAGTTCAGATGATATGTATAAATAAGTGAATAATGTATGGTTAAATGAATAACCAAGTTAAATGAGTTTGTAAAAGATAAGTTGTTTTGTAAAACAATGTCTTGTGAAAAGTATGTTATTTGTATAAAATATTCTATGTCTCAAACTTAAATGATTCAAATAACGTTACGACATGTAATACCATACAAACACTTATATATAGGAAGTACCAGCGGCGTATCCACCATGCTTGTATCATATTACACACGCATCGTTACTTAATCACTTAATCAAACCAAACCAAACAATGTAAAATGTTCATGTCAAGATGTAAATCATGTCAAATATCCATGTCAAATGTCTATGTCAAGTATCCATGTCAAATGTCTATGTCAAATATCCATGTCAAATGTCTATAGTCCAAAAATAGTCAAGTAATGTATAACCAAAATGATATGTATGGTAAGTAAAATTTAGACTACTTAAACCATAAGAAAAAATGTACAAAACAAAGTATTGAAGTAAAACTGGTTTAAATCAAAGTTATGTTTTGTAAGATATATGCATGCTATACTGAATATGAACATTTATGCGGTATTGTGAAAATTCATACATCCAAGCCTTGAGACAGACGGATAACCCTTTCAGTCAAGGTTATCAAAAGAAAATGTATTCGGATTCGGTCATTCCTTCCATCCAAACAAACCCGAGATTACAGGAATGGGATTTGTCAAGTCCTATGGTACCACTACCTACTACCGAGCGGCGTGATCGGTGTTAATGAATGTACATTGTCTCATTTAAACAAACCAAATGTCATACCAAAATGTAAGCATGTGATGAAGATAATGTACCTAGTATGCTAGAGTAAACATACAAGGTAGAGCTGTAAAACAATGTGTCCATATGTTACTGGAACATATGCAACAGAGATGCAATGTAAAATGATGTACTAAGTATGCAAAGTTATCATACAAAGTAGAAAAGTCATGTAAAACAATGTACTAAGTATGCAAAGTCATCATACAAAGTAGAAAATGTAATGAAATCATGTACTAATAGTGTACTAATGAGCATAGCAAGTATATAATGTAAAAACAATGGAAAGCACGAAAGTAACAAGTAGGCACATGTGTTCCACCCCAAAACAGTTTGGAAAACAGTAAAAGAGGGGTCTATGTACTCACTTGAGATTGCTCAGTTGTCTAAAGATAACCACCAAACAGTGCTAGAGATCTCGGAATCAAACGGCACCTAATATAGGTAACTATGTTAATTAACCGGACCTAGATCGGAAGACTGGGTAGCATTAGGGTTTGTAAACCAAACGAGTGTGGAGACTCGTGTGATATGGTTTAACAAAGCCTACATACTAAATGAAACTTAACCTAACTGCTTACGACCCATTACGACCCGTTTAGGTAGCTTATGCTACTTTAACGCGTCGTTCGCGTGAAACGCGTTCGGACCGCCTAACTAGTCCTATGACAAGTGTTATATGCCTAAACATGTTACATAATCAGTTATGTGACAAAAGTTTAGGTTACATATGCTTAATTACCAATTATACATGAAAAGGGTATTCTGGTAATTTACCTAAGGCATATAAACTACCTATCATACAACTACTTAAACGATGTGACCATAGGGTATAACCTAGGAAGGTTATTCCCTACCTACTATGGTCACCTAATGTATTTGGTCGGATCCTAATGATCGACCAAATGGGTCGGGTTCGAGGTATAAGCGATTTATTAGATCGCTTACCCTACGACCCTAGACAACGTGGTAATCAGTAGGCATAGTCCCAAGGGACTATAACCAACGTGATTACACTCACGTTGCGAAGTTCAAACGAACTTCGCATTGACCATTACTGGTCAACGCTGAAAGTCAAACAAAGTTTGACTTTCTGACTCGAAAAGCAGTAAAAATAAGGAAAAGAACGAAAGAATACTTACGAAGGGTCCCCGAATGCTAATCCCGATCCAAGAACTCAGGTATGAAACAATGGTTTCAACTTAGAGCTCTCAAATCAGAATTCTTGTGCAAAATGAGGTTGTGTGGGTTGGGTATTTATAGGAATACCCGAACCGTTAGGATCGTTTCATGGAAAATGTGCCATGATCCAACCCGTACACTTGTCGGAACCTTATGGAAGCTTAAAATGGTTCTTATCATCATGACTAGGCAACTTAGAACATGTGGTGGTGGTTAAATCTGCTGAAAACAGGCTGTTAAAAACTCTGAATCTGGTCAGAACACCCCATACGCATCGTAGGGTATAAACACCATACGCATCGTATGGGTGTACTTTGGCAGATTTACACTTTTGGTCCCTGAACTGTATTTAGGTCATTTTTGACACGTTTAAGGCCCGTTAACCCCATTTCAAAGCTCTAAAATGAAGTTAAAGTATAGGGAACTTAAAACATGTTCAAAAATATCTCGGATGTCGGTTCGTTTGGCCGTACGATCGCGATGTTCGCTTAATTACGACGGAATGCGCATAAGCGCGAAAAACGATCCAAATGACGCGACGAATGGATTTTTCTTAAGGCGAACACTAAAATATAATGTAGTCATGCTTACATAAATTTTTGGATGTCCGGATGTATTCAGAACGTAAGTTATGCGCGAAAATGCAAACTTGTGCACTTTTTGACACTTTTAGTCCCTGAATGACACAAAAGTTTATTTTAGCACACCGAACCCCTCAAAGCCTATTTCTAAGCTATGTAAAGGATATTTATGGTATGTTTAACTTATGGTCATGTTCCGGAATGTCTGTTACAGTTCAAATTGGCATACTTTCGCAGTTTGTCATATTTAGTCCCTGTAAGCGATTAAACTTTGATTTCACCACACCAAACCTTCCAAAACTTATATCTAAGTTATGTAAAGGTTATTTAAGGTATGTTAAGCCTATTTCACTATTCCGGAGTGTTTGTTGGATTAAACTGGTTATATTTACGCATCAGTGCGCGTATAACCTTCCAGAAAGCGATTTAGAGTTTGAAATTGAACAAGAATTGATATGTGCAAATGATACACATATTTTTACAAATCCCAAGTATGAAATATAATATTTCATTGGTTTGGTATTTGTTTGATGGCCGTGGAGGCACAGGTGTTACAGTCTCCCCTACTTTAGGAAATTTCGTCCCGAAATTTATTTAGAGGAAACTTGTAAGAGTTTAAAACATGAAGTTGAAAAGATCGAACAATATTGGCTAGATTTCTGAACTTCTAGTAACTTTAATAACATTATGTTTGCAATGTAAGAGGGACACTTATATACAAGTATATGAAGCGTCATTGGTGCGTCCACCGTACCTCCATTACATCGTTCTCATTTCGTTATTGTTGTCACTATCGGTTCCTTACACATAATAAATCTTACTGTGGTTACCGTGCACCGAATCTCATAATTATGTACGCGTCCATAATCAGACAATTCCTTGCACAGTTTACACAGTCTATTTTATAATGTGTAGGGGAAAACCAAATGAACAATCCTGTGATGAGTGTGACTAGACTGCCATAGAGTCCCGTAGACTAAATCAATAAATGATCTAAATAGACTATCAAGGAGTCTGTCCAGCTACATCACTAGATGTCATTCTTTAACCAAATTGTGAATCAATCCTTTAGACTAGACCACTAAAAAGGGTCTGGAGTGGTACCATATAATCCAAGGGTCTTAACTATTACATAGGAGCCCATTAAGGATTGAAGGTAGTACCTTTGAATATCCTGCTACGAATCTCTCATATGAAGATATGAAAGATCCTGCGAGGATTTGGATAACGAATATCCAGAGTATTAAAACACAAAAAAAATACATGAAAGAGAACATAAGATGAATAAACACATAGTCGCATAACCACAAAATTGCTAACTAGAAGTTTGTTCTTCTAACAGAGTACATGTATTTAAAGCACACTAGGAATCCATCTTGTGGATTTCATTTGGTACTTTAAACATTTCCGAGAATCTAACTATAAAGATAGAAAGATTCAAAAAAAAAAAAATTCGATTTCGATTACTAGAACTCGAAATGTTCGAATTAAGGTACATAAAGAATCCAATTAAGGACTCTGATTTGAATCATGATCATCCACAAGGGTCTAATTATAGAGATAAAAAGATCCCATATGGATTGTAGAAGTTGAAGATGCTTTGAATTCTTGCACGGGATGTGCTTAAGTCAAAACATGAAGTAAAATGCTTATGAGGTTGAGATGCTAGATATGTCAAGGCGACATATGAAGCAGAATTTGAAGGTTAAGTAAATGTACAAGGAAGATATTTTTGAAAACTGTGCATGGGGTTCTTTTAAGAAAAATATGTTTAGTGTTTTTGAACCTTATATATAATACTTTTGATATCATAAAGTAGGTGTACTAGGTAGGTATATTTATAAAAATATTTTAAAATCATGCGAGATGAATTTTTGAAATTATGTATAAGGTTTTTGGAAAGACATGAATGATGCTTTTCGAAATCATGCACTTGATGAGAAAATGTACTGTGTTAATATTGTCTTCAGACTATATGAAATATTTTGAAATTGAAAGGTTGGCTTTGATAACATGGCCAATGTTTTTGAAATAACATAGACAATGCATCTAGAAGAATTGTTTTCAAACTATATGAAATGTTTTGAGATCATGAAGATTTGTTTTGAAATACTTGTACTGTGTATGTTGAAAAATTAAAACGTAATGGGTAGGAGACTTGAAAATATCCTTAGTTATCCAACCAAGGATTCAAAGGTACTGATGTGCAGAAGCATGATCACTCATAATGTCACTTTATTTTCTGTACTTCGTATCTTAGAATGAAACGAGTACTTAAAATTTTCGAAGGAATCATGAGCAATCATTTGAAAGAGAGAATCACAAGAGTAGTTTGTAAGGAACATAGTTCCTTAATGTAGGTAACATAGGAAAAGTCATACACACATGTAACTATACTTGTATATCAGAATTGCGAACAACAACTTTTATTTATGAACAAGACATATTGTTTCACAATACACGAGAACAAAAGAAACAAAGGCATAAGACAGTAACATCCTTTGTTCAGCCGAATGCTCATCCAAGGGTTGGATTTGCATTAGCAAGCTTTGGGCAGTTGTTCCTGAAATGGCTCGTATCGCCACAGTTGTAGCAAGTACCACGTGGGAAACGAGCTTGAGTAGGGTTGACTTGGGGTTGGGTAGCAGCAAGGTTTGTAGCAGCTTTGTGTTGGGCAACAAAGCGGCATGTGTTGACCAAATGTCCCCGCCGTCCACAGTAGGTACATTTCCAGCAGGGTAGGAGGTTTGAATGATGACCGTTGCATCGCTTGCACCTAGGAGCAGTTCCTAAGTACTGCTTCCTAGCTGGTGGCCTTGCCACTTGGCTAGGTCCAGCTTGATTAGGTGTAACCGCTGCGGGTTTCCTTGAAGCCTTACGCTTCCTTGATGTTGTTGCAAGACTGACTACTGCTTCCTTTGGTGTCTCTTGAGTGGCTTCATTGTCGAGACGAGAGGCTTCATTGTTAAGACGAGAGGCTTCATTGTTAAGACGAGAGGCTTCATTGTTAAGACGAGAGGCTTCATTGTTAAGACGAGAGGCTTCATTGTTAAGACGAGAGGCTTCATTGTTAAGACGAGAGGCTTCATTGTTAAGACGAGAGGCTTCATTGTTAAGACGAGAGGCTTCATTGTTAAGACGAGAGGCTTCATTGTTAAGACGAGCCATGGCAATACCTAAATCCACAGTCCTCTGAATCACTTCGCCAATTTGCTGGACAAATTTGGCTGTTCGCTCGGGCATTTGACCAGTTCCAAGAGGAATAGACATTCTAGAAGAAAATGAAAGACAGAGGAAGAAACGAGTGAAAGGTTATTGGATAATCAATACAAAATGGTAACGAATGAAAATTGTGATCATTTGTTTGTTACCTAAGGCAAACAAATGAGATGACGACAAATCAAAGTAAATGGGTACATTGAGATGATGACAAATCAAAGTAAATGGGTCAAAAATAATGTATCGCGAAGACATGCTCGCCTATAAGTGAACACTCATCCCAAGAATTCCCAGGTAAGCACAACTGGTCTCGCGTCTGATGAGATGTATACGAAGTGCTTGCCTAGACAGAAAACCCAGAATACAGGCATTCACCCTTCCAGTTTGCACGTGTTCACATTATTTAAAACCCAAAACCTTGACGATGTTTTTGAAAACCCCAAAAGGGTTCAAAACCATATAACAGAGAGTTCAAAACCTTATAACTGAGGGTTCAAAACCTAGTAATCAATCATCCTAGAACAGATGATTAGTTTTCAAAGTGGTTTTGAATTTTATGTTCTTGTTGTGGTCGTCGCCTAAGGATAGGTGACGGTATTGTTTTATGACTAAACGCAAGTAAACTCGCGTTAGGGTCCTAAGAAGGTTATAGACTAGGTCAAAGCATTACTAATTACTAATAACCTAATTCCCTATAACCATTGGCTCTGATACCATCTTTTCTGTCACACCCCGACCGCGTAAAACAACAAATCGCGGCGGAAACATCGGGGCATGTTGCAACAGAATTAATGTTTCACAACCATGGAAATTAAAGTTTCGTTTTATTGATTAAAAGTGTTACAATGTCTTAACAAACAAGGAAAATACAACATAATTAACTAGTCTTGCATCTTTTATTGTCACTAAAGCCCAAGTCTGTCTATGTATATCTTGATCATCTTATGCAACAGCTCCTGAAAAACACATGTGAAAATATGGTACGTCAGCATAAAAATGCCGGTGAGATACATAGGTTTTTGTGAAAATAGGTGTCATGACTTATGTTTGAGAAAATGTTTAGTCATGAACCTTGTTATTTGCTTTGTTTTGTAAATTACTTGAAAAACAATCAGTTCAGATGATATGTATAAATAAGTGAATAATGTATGGTTAAATGAATAACCAAGTTAAATGAGTTTGTAAAAGATAAGTTGTTTTGTAAAACAATGTCTTGTGAAAAGTATGTTATTTGTATAAAATATTCTATGTCTCAAACTGAAATGATTCAAATAACGTTACGACATGTAATACCATACAAACACTTATATATAGGAAGTACCAGCGGCGTATCCACCATGCTTGTATCATATTACACACGCATCGTTACTTAATCACTTAATCAAACCAAACCAAACAATGTAAAATGTTCATGTCAAGATGTAAATCATGTCAAATATCCATGTCAAATGTCTATGTCAAGTATCCATGTCAAATGTCTATGTTAAATATCCATGTCAAATGTCTATAGTCCAAAAATAGTCAAGTAATGTATAACCAAAATGATATGTATGGTAAGTAAAATTTAGACTACTTAAACCATAAGAAAAAATGTACAAAACAAAGTATTGAAGTAAAACTGGTTTAAATCAAAGTTATGTTTTGTAAGATATATGCATGCTATACTGAATATGAACATTTATGCGGTATTGTGAAAATTCATACATCCAAGCCTTGAGACAGACGGATAACCCTTTCAGTCAAGGTTATCAAAAGAAAATGTATTCGGATTCGGTCATTCCTTCCATCCAAACAAACCCGAGATTACAGGAATGGGATTTGTCAAGTCCTATGGTACCACTACCTACTACCGAGCGGCGTGATCGGTGTTAATGAATGTACATTGTCTCATTTAAACAAACCAAATGTCATACCAAAATGTAAGCATGTGATGAAGATAATGTACCTAGTATGCTAGAGTAAACATACAAGGTAGAGCTGTAAAACAATGTGTCCATATGTTACTGGAACATATGCAACAGAGATGCAATGTAAAATGATGTACTAAGTATGCAAAGTTATCATACAAAGTAGAAAAGTCATGTAAAACAATGTACTAAGTATGCAAAGTCATCATACAAAGTAGAAAATGTAATGAAATCATGTACTAATAGTGTACTAATGAGCATAGCAAGTATATAATGTAAAAACAATGGAAAGCACGAAAGTAACAAGTAGGCACATGTGTTCCACCCCAAAACAGTTTGGAAAACAGTAAAAGAGGGGTCTATGTACTCACTTGAGATTGCTCAGTTGTCTAAAGATAACCACCAAACAGTGCTAGAGATCTCGGAATCAAACGGCACCTAATATAGGTAACTATGTTAATTAACCGGACCTAGATCGGAAGACTGGGTAGCATTAGGGTTTGTAAACCAAACGAGTGTGGAGACTCGTGTGATATGGTTTAACAAAGCCTACATACTAAATGAAACTTAACCTAACTGCTTACGACCCATTACGACCCGTTTAGGTAGCTTATGCTACTTTAACGCGTCGTTCGCGTGAAACGCGTTCGGACCGCCTAACTAGTCCTATGACAAGTGTTATATGCCTAAACATGTTACATAATCAGTTATGTGACAAAAGTTTAGGTTACATATGCTTAATTACCAATTATACATGAAAAGGGTATTCTGGTAATTTACCTAAGGCATATAAACTACCTATCATACAACTACTTAAACGATGTGACCATAGGGTATAACCTAGGAAGGTTATTCCCTACCTACTATGGTCACCTAATGTATTTGGTCGGATCCTAATGATCGACCAAATGGGTCGGGTTCGAGGTATAAGCGATTTATTAGATCGCTTACCCTACGACCCTAGACAACGTGGTAATCAGTAGGCATAGTCCCAAGGGACTATAACCAACGTGATTACACTCACGTTGCGAAGTTCAAACGAACTTCGCATTGACCATTACTGGTCAACGCTGAAAGTCAAACAAAGTTTGACTTTCTGACTCGAAAAGCAGTAAAAATAAGGAAAAGAACGAAAGAATACTTACGAAGGGTCCCCGAATGCTAATCCCGATCCAAGAACTCAGGTATGAAACAATGGTTTCAACTTAGAGCTCTCAAATCAGAATTCTTGTGCAAAATGAGGTTGTGTGGGTTGGGTATTTATAGGAATACCCGAACCGTTAGGATCGTTTCATGGAAAATGTGCCATGATCCAACCCGTACACTTGTCGGAACCTTATGGAAGCTTAAAATGGTTCTTATCATCATGACTAGGCAACTTAGAACATGTGGTGGTGGTTAAATCTGCTGAAAACAGGCTGTTAAAAACTCTGAATCTGGTCAGAACACCCCATACGCATCGTAGGGTATAAACACCATACGCATCGTATGGGTGTACTTTGGCAGATTTACACTTTTGGTCCCTGAACTGTATTTAGGTCATTTTTGACACGTTTAAGGCCCGTTAACCCCATTTCAAAGCTCTAAAATGAAGTTAAAGTATAGGGAACTTAAAACATGTTCAAAAATATCTCGGATGTCGGTTCGTTTGGCCGTACGATCGCGATGTTCGCTTAATTACGACGGAATGCGCATAAGCGCGAAAAACGATCCAAATGACGCGACGAATGGATTTTTCTTAAGGCGAACACTAAAATATAATGTAGTCATGCTTACATAAATTTTTGGATGTCCGGATGTATTCAGAACGTAAGTTATGCGCGAAAATGCAAACTTGTGCACTTTTTGACACTTTTAGTCCCTGAATGACACAAAAGTTTATTTTAGCACACCGAACCCCTCAAAGCCTATTTCTAAGCTATGTAAAGGATATTTATGGTATGTTTAACTTATGGTCATGTTCCGGAATGTCTGTTACAGTTCAAATTGGCATACTTTCGCAGTTTGTCATATTTAGTCCCTGTAAGCGATTAAACTTTGATTTCACCACACCAAACCTTCCAAAACTTATATCTAAGTTATGTAAAGGTTATTTAAGGTATGTTAAGCCTATTTCACTATTCCGGAGTGTTTGTTGGATTAAACTGGTTATATTTACGCATCAGTGCGCGTATAACCTTCCAGAAAGCGATTTAGAGTTTGAAATTGAACAAGAATTGATATGTGCAAATGATACACATATTTTTACAAATCCCAAGTATGAAATATAATATTTCATTGGTTTGGTATTTGTTTGATGGCCGTGGAGGCACAGGTGTTACAAGAAGAAAGAGTGACTGACGAAGAAATTGTTGACAAGTTACATCCTTTAGACATTCTGTTTATGAAGGATCATTATGAGAAAGAAAAGCAAAACAACAAAGAAGTCAGAAGAGCATTAAAGGGTATATCAAAGGCTAGAATACAACTGTTTGAAAGAATGGCTTTTTCAGACTTTGATTTGTGCATCAACTATGAACATGTGCACAACAAAAAGGTCTATGTCAGATCACCAAAGACAAAAGTTCCCTTAGAGATATTGGAAGATGCAAGATCTGGAGACATCATTGAACTACCAAGTAAAACTGACAAACATAACTATGGTGTCATCTTCAGAGATATTGAAAGAAACAAAGCTCTGTTCAGAAGTGTTGATATCTACAAGTACTCAAATCAGACTCTGAAGTTTATCATGAAAGGTATGAACAAGAGACAAGAACACCGTCAGAAGATAGGAAAGAATTTGGAAGGTCACAGAAAAGAAATTGAACAAATGATTGAAGAATGGTTTCAAGCAAGGACCTGGTATAAAGACATGTATGACATCTGCAACAAGTACATCTCTTACAAGAAGCAATTAAAGAAAGGAGATGTGCACAAGTAGTTGAAGCTGACTTGAAGAACGTGTTTTTTTATTCTCATTTTTATTATGTAATTTGTTTTTCAGAACATCAGTAACTGGTTTGATTTGCAAATGTTAAGTTTCCACTGTTTGGAAATTTTCTATTCATGAGATAGTTTATTTTCTTACAATAGTTAGGGGGAAACTGTTAGGAAACTTTATTTGTAAGTATTGAAGAAAATCAGATTCAACTTGATCTAGGAAGAAGACAACAGTCCTGAAGATCACAAGAAGAAGAAGAAGAAGATCGGATAGGACAACTAAAATGAACAACATCTACTTCAAAGAATCACAAGTTGATTAAGAGCTGAAGAAGATTATCAGAGAAGGTCATTTGATGGATCTGATGATATTTATGATGAAATATCATCAGTCTCTGACAATTCTATTCATCAGATTTTTTGATGATTTGTTCACCAGAATTTCTGATGAAGTGGTTTATCAGAAATTCTGATGAATACCCCACTTGTCTAAAAATCAGCTCTATCCTGCCACAATAACCGAAGCAACTTGACATTATTGGATATCATGATTACAAAGGTAACTTGACTGTTGGATTCAATGAATATGTCAAATGGCTACTTTATGCAGGACTTATTGCTTGAATAAACAATTGTTTATTCATGTACCCAGCCTTCTATAAATAGAAGGGTCACCAAGCAGAAAACAATGAGTTAAGCTTAGCATTCAATACATACTACAAAACTCCATTGCCCTCTCACCCACAGAATTCAAGATTCATTTGTAATAGATAATAATTTGACAATCACCTTGTAAAACATTTTGTTTCAAAGTGATATAAACTTGATAATTCTGTAGCTCTTGTTTCTTGAAAGTCTGATTTCCATTTCTGCACATCTTTTTCACATCTACTGAAATCACTTGCCATATTACGTGAAAAGAAGTTTTTAAGTCCAAACTTGGACCAACATTTTTAACTTGACATGTTATGTGTTTCTCACATGTATATTTTCTAAGTATGGGTATACTTGTATTTGCGTATTTTGCCAAGTATTGGTAGTGTATTTCGGTATGTATTTATACGTATAGGAATACGTATTTTCTTGTATTTATTAAGTTTTTTATACTTAATTTGTGTATAATTTCCGAAATATTATTTTTATACAACTAAAAATCACCAACTTTATTCTCTTAAAATATATATATTTTAAGAGAATTTTTATAGAAAGACTATCTATAAATTTTACTTGGCAAAAATAAGTATACTTCAAAAATATCTATAGATTTTTATAGAAAGACTATCTATAAATTTTATAGAAAGACTATCTATAAATTTTTATAGAAAGACTATCTATATATTTTTAAGATTAAGCTTAGAAAAATATATATTTTTAGTTTTCACCAAAATAATATATTTTTGAATTGTCTTTGAAAATATATACTTCAAAAATATCTATAGATTTTTATAGAAAGACTATCTATAAATTTTATAGAAAGACTATCTATAAATTTTTATAAAAAGACTATCTATATATTTTTAAGATTAAGCTTAGAAAAATATATATTTTTAGTTTTCACCAAAATAATATATTTTTGAATTGTCTTTGAAAATATATACTTCAAAAATAATATATTTTCTATTTTGACAAAATATGATATATTTTGTAATAGTTGTAAAAATTCCATATTTTGCCATTTCTTCGGTTTCAAAAATACCGTTTGTCACAGTTGTTAAGTTACGATTTTATTTCCGGAACATAGATATATTGTCCAATGTTCTTTGTCCGATTTGTTCAATATTCGGGTATAAATTATATATTTATTTTCTTGTGATTTTGGTAATATTTTCATATAACAATTTTTAGTATTTTGGTGAGTTATATTATTTTCAATGTTCCTAATTTTTAATATAACTAATACTAATAATATACAAGTAGCACATAATTTTGTGACATCTAAATATATATTTTCCTAAATACACACTTAGTCATTTTTATTATCAAAAATCAACCTCCAATATTTGTAATTTAATAAACAAAATTATGGCAAATTTTATATTCAAAACCAAGATAAAAAATTACTTGTAAACACTTGTTTAAAAATATATTTCTAAGTGTTTAATTTTTACAAAATTTTTCTCATAGTTTCCCCTTAAAAATGGAGATTTTCATGCTTAATAGCATATCATTTTCTTTTAAAAATTCATCATCAATCAACAACAATCCTCATATAACTTACCATAAGCCATAAATATGCATTTTTACAATATGACATGAACTTGAAGTTAGTAAAAGCTTGTAGTAATTTAACATGTTGTTTAATATGTTGTAAGAACACTAAATCCATAGTTCTTATTTTATAAAACTCATTCTTATGAAATTTCATCCTTTACAACTTGTAAGATGATTTTTCAAAAACTAATTTTCTTGAGTTTTTCATGACTTACACATATCAAGTGTTCCATCTAACACTTAAAACAAGCTTTCTTTCTTTCAAAAATTAAACCATGTTAATTATTGAAGTAAACTTTAGTTTCTTGAAAATCTTATATTTTGAAATCTTACATTTTCAAGACTTTTATCTTGTAGGAATAATCATCCTTCACATAATCATGTTCAACTTCAAGTTCATAGATCACATAAAGGATGATCAACATAAACTTCTCAAGATCCATCCTCACACTTGCTAGATCATGTGTTTAATCATCATCTAGCAAGCTTCATATGGTGATCTACACCATACATACAAGTAATCAACAAACAAATTTACTACATACACTTAAACAACTTTGATCTTCATGTTTTTAAGCTTTATGTTCATGATCATGTTTATGTTTTGTTGAGATTCTTCAGATTACCACGTTACATTATACATTAACCACTAAGATTAAGTGTAAAAACAAGATCAAAGAGGCTTACTACTAGCTCTAAGGCTAGGGAAGAACAAGTAGCAAGATGATGAAAAAATGAGATGGATAAAGGCACTCCAAGAAGGTCCTTCAAGTTCCTTAGCTTCCAACCTTCCTAACTATGCTTGTTACACCTTATGATCATCTTTGATTACTTTAGAATGGACTAGAAAAATTATGATGATGAAGGGGTGCTTGGCCGTGAGCTTCTTGAAAGGAGAAGGAGAGTTTTGTGAACTTGGTGGGTGTTAGAATGATGAGAGTTAGTGTCTTGTGGTTTTATAAAAACTACTTCCAACATAAGTTTAGATAGTGGTTATTATGCTCCATATATAATAAACAAGTTACATAAATTAATCAAAAGAATTCAAGGGAGTGGGGCTTAGACCGTCCACCTAAGGGGGGGGGGGGGGAGTTAGTTTGATTTCAATTGTTGGTTACAACTTCTAGTTACATGTTAAGTGTTATGTTTAGGGATTTAAGTGTTCAAGTGTTTTAAGTAGTAATATGATGTATAGTGATCATAACTAGCTTTGTAAAATTAAAACAATGCTTATAGTTGAATTTTGGTGTTTTGGGTAGTGTCCGGTTGTTCGTTTGGTTACTGGTTCGTTAAGATGCCTAATTGCGCAGTTTAGTGTGCAATATGATGTCTTTTATGACAGTTTTGATTCCCGACACTTATTAAGTTATTCTGGACAATTAAACCTCATTTCTGCATTATATTTTGAGGTTAAAATGCTGAATTTTACTGTTTTCTGCAGAATTCTACAGTTTTAGTGTCTTTCGGGCACTTTCTAGCACTTAAATTATCACTCGGAAGGCAGTTTTATAGTCCCTACTTTCCTACATAGCATTCTACTGTAACTCTTGGTTCTAGGACTCATTCTGTGTTCTAACAACATGTCTGTCTGAGTACTGAACTCCCGTCAGTACTTCTAGTTTATTTGATTATTGTGCTGGTCTCACTTTGTGTACTAATTGAACCATACCGGGTTGCATGTAATAATGATAAGCAATCATGCAACATGTAATGCATTTGTATGTTCTTGAAAGTAATCAGAAAATCATTCATATCATAGCTCAATCATGCATAGTCATTAAGGTACAAATTACTGTTTATATTGTACGGAATACATGGAAAAGTGCCAGTTGTCACATTCTCCCCCCGTTAAAAGAATTTCGTCCCGAAATTCAAGTTGTGTTACCGGGTGCAGGGGAGTTGTGAAACAAATGTGTATACTTTGACTTGATTCGGTCTTCACGCTCCTAAGTGAACTATTGGCCATGACGTGAATTCTAACAAACTTTGACAAGTTTAATACGACTTCTCCGTGTTTTGTGGACCTTCCAGTCCGTAACCTCGACAGGTTCTTCAGTAAACTGGAGTTTGTCGTTGACATGAATCTCGTCTGCAGGAATGACGACTGTTTCTTGGGTCGGACTCTTCTTGAGATTAGACACGTGAAATGTGTCGTGAGCACTTCTAAGTTCTTCTAGAAGTTTCAGCTTATATGCAACAGTTCCGATTCTCTCCAGAATCTCGAAGGGACCATTGTACCGTGGATTTAACTTTCCACGTTTACCAAACCGTATCACGCCTTTCCAAGGCGAGACTTTCAGTAGAACCATATCACCAACCTCAAATTCCAATGGTTTCCTTCGCTTATCGGCATAGCTCTTTTGTCTGTCACGGGCTGACTTGATCCGGTCGCGTATCTGCGCAATCTTGTTTGTTGTTTCCTGAACTAACTCTGGACCAATAACCTGTGTATCTCCGGTCTCCGCCCAACACAACGGGGACCAACACTTTCGTCCATATAATGCTTCCAACGGGGTGGCCTGGATGCTGGTGTGATAACTATTATTGTAGGAAAACTCCACTAAAGGCAAGTGAGTATCCCAACTTCCACCAAAGTCCATCACACAAGCACGTAGCATGTCTTCAAAAGTCTGAATCGTCCATTCACATTGGTCGTCCATCTGAGGGTGAAATGCAGTACTATGATTCAACTGTGATTCGAAAGCTTGCTAACATGATTGCCAAATCCTTGACACAAAACGACCATCTCGGTCGGACATGATAGAGACGGGTACTCCATGACGTGCCACAATCTCTCTGAGATATATTTCTGCTAACTTCCTTATGTTGTCTTTCTCGCTGATTGGTAAGAAATGCGCAGACTTCATGAGTTGATCAACAATCACCCAAATCATATCGTGTCCTCCTTGGGTTATTGGCAGCTTGGTAATAAAATCCATTGAGATCTGTTCCCACTTCTATACGGTAATCTCCGGCTATTGCAGTAACCCTGATGGTTTCTGGTATTCCACCTTAACTTTCTCACAAGTAAGACAGTTCCCACATACGTAGCAACATCAGCTTTCATCTTGGACCACCAATACCAGTCCTTCAAGTCTTGGTACATCTTGTTGGATCCTGGATGGATCAAGTACCTTGACTTATGAGCTTCATCTAAAATAAGTGCTTGTAGATCTCCGTGAAATAGAATCCAAACTTGTTCCATGAAGTACACAGTTCCATCTTCCTTTGGGAACAATCTTACTTCCATTCCACACAATGCTTCAGCTCATAACTTCTTTGGTCTAAGCGCTTCCTGCTGGGCTTCACGAATCCTAACTGTGAGATCAGTTTGTATTGTCATCTCTAAGGCTCGCACCCTTAGAGGCTTTGCATGCTCCTTACGGCTCAAGGCGTCTACTACAACATTCGCCTTTCCCGGGTGATACTTGATCTCACAGTCATAACCATTCAACAGCTCAACCCATCTTTATTGTCTCATATTCAAATCCTTCTGATAAAAAATGTGCTGTAAACTCTTATGGTTTGTGAAGATCGTACAGCGAGTACCATACAAGTAATGATGCCAAATCTTTAATGCAGATATCACTGCTCCAAGCTCAAGGTCGTGCGTTGTATAATTCTTCTCATGAACCTTCAACTGACGTGACCCGTATGCGATGACCTTGTCTCGTTGCATCAACACGCAACCAAGACCTTGTCTCACAATAGACCACAAATCCATCGGTACCGTCAGGCAAGGATAGAATCGGTGCGTCGCAGAGTTTATCCTTCAAGGTCTAAAAAGCTGATTCTTGTTTCTCTCCCCAATCAAACTTCTTATCCTTCTGGGTTAGGGACGTTAGCGGCTGAGCAATACTTAAAATTTTTTCAATGAACCATCTGTAATAGCCTGCTAACCCCAAAAATTGTCGTATCTCAGTTAGCATCTTTGGGGCTTCCCAATTCTTGATTGCTTCTCTCTTGGCCGGGTCAACATGGATTCCATTCTCATTCACCACGTGACCTACGAATTGCACCTCGTGAATCCAAAATTCACACTTTGACAGCTTTGCATACAACTGTTCTTTCTTTAAAAGTTCCAAGATAGCTCGAAGATGTTGCTCATGTTCTCCTTTGGTCTTCGAGTAAATTAGGATGTCATCAATAAACACAATCACAAACTTATTCAAATATGGATTGCACACCGGATTCACGAGGTCCATGAATACAGCCGGTGTGTTTGTTAAGACAAACGGCATGACAATGAACTCGTAATGTCCGTAGCGAGTCCTAAAGACCGTTTTAGGGATACTTTCTTCTTGTATTCGCAGTTGTTGATATCCTGACCTCAAATCGATCTTCGAGTAGTAGCTAGAGCCTTGTAATTGGTTGAACAAGTCATCAATCCTCGGAAAGGGGTACCAATTCTTGATGGTTAACTTATTCAACTCCCTATAGTCGATACACATTCGAAAACTACCATCCTTCTTCTTGACAAAAAACCCTG
Source organism: Helianthus tuberosus (assembly GCA_030545235.1). Taxonomy (NCBI): domain Eukaryota; kingdom Viridiplantae; phylum Streptophyta; class Magnoliopsida; order Asterales; family Asteraceae; genus Helianthus; species Helianthus tuberosus. The sequence goes on along the minus strand of CM060351.1, from coordinate 26,455,555 downwards.
GAGCTCCTCAGGGTGAGAAGCTCGGCCTTATGAATCCCTTATCCAACAACTCCTGGAGTTGCATAGATAACTCTTGCATTTCGGACGGCGCAAGTCGATACGGTGCCTTGGCTACAGGAGCGGCGCCTGGAACTAAGTCAATATCGAATTCGACTTATCTCTGAGGAGGTAATCCTGGCAAGTCCTCGGGGAGGACTTCAGGAAAATCCTTTACCACCGGAATGTCTTCAAGCTTTGGCTCCTCAACTTTCTGATCAACTACGTGTGCTAGAAAGGCAACGCATCCTTTTCGTAAACACTTCTGTGCTTTCATACAGTTGATAATTCGTAAGGGCATCACATGCTTCTCTCCATGAATCACAAGCATCTCCTCATTCACTAGCGGAACGCTAATGGTCTTCTCGTGGCAAACTATTTCCGCACGGTTGTTAGACAACCAATCCATCCTGACAACCACACCAAAGCTTCCCAATTCAACCGGTAGAAGATCAATAGAAAATTCACGCTCTCCAAGCTCCAAAGTACAACCCTTAATCACTTCATTCACTTTTACTAACTTTCCATTAGCCAGTTCTATAGAACACGGGACGTCTAGCTTACTTGCGACTAGGCCAAGTGCATTCTTAAAGTCTATAGATATGAAACTAAAGTCGGCTCCGGTATCAAACAGAACAGATGCATTGCGTTGGTTAATAGGGAACGTACCCGTAACCACATTAGGATCCTGGCGTGCTTCTCTCGCTCCAATAGTAAACAATCTTCCTCGGGCTTGATTGTTCTTAGGGCAGTCTCGCTTGAAGTGTCCCATGTCACCGAAGCCAAAACAACCCTGGCCGCGTTCGTTTCCATTTCCGCCCTGATTGTTATTATTGTTTCCTCCATGGTTCCCATTACCAGTTTGATTTCTGTTTCCAGCCCTAATTCTGTTTCGTCCCTGATTATTGTTTCCACCCTGGTTTCGGTTGCCATACTGATTCCCATTCCCACCTTGGTTTCCATTTCTGTGTCCTGCACCATACCAGCATGTCTCCTTTGCATGCCCAACCTTCCCATAGTTTTCACACTTATGGGTCCTGCACGGACCCGTATGATGGTATCGGCACTTATCACACTTGGGTAGAAAACATGCATACCCTTTTCCCTTATACTCAAATTTTGTTGCGCTAGTCTGGGCCTCTGCTGGCGGGTTGGTATCCCTATGCTTGTTGGTGTTGTTGTTTGCTCGGGTGCTCTTTTTGAAATTCGTAAACTTCCTCTTGTTGTCGCTTGAGGATTCCACGTGAGTTTCCTTCTTCTTGGTTTCAGATATAGAAAACTTTCCCATATGAAGAGCTTCTTCAGTGAGTGCTACACTTAGATACATAACCGCTGCGATTGTCGGAGGCTTAGAGGTAGTAACCATGCTTAAGATTTGAGGCGCAAGTCCCCAAATAAACCGCTCGATTCTTTTGAATTCAGGCTCGACAAGATAAGGAACAACCCTTGATAAATCATGAAAACGCTGAATATACTCGGCAATCTTTGGTCCATCCATCTTCAGATTCCAGAACTCAGTTTCTAGATTCTGGATTTCAGCTCTTGAACAGTATTTCTTACGCATCAGTTCCTTAAGCTCATCCCAGGTTAGCGCATATGCAGAAGTTTCGCCTAGAGTTTGAACTTGGAGATTCCACCAGGAGAGTGCACCATCCAAAAACAACCCAGAAATATAAGTGACTCTCTGCTCAGGTGCACATTTGCTTATTCTTAGCACATAATTGTTCTTCTCAACCCAGCGAACAAAAGCGACGACACCTCTCGTGCCATCAAAGTTAAGGGGCTTACAATCCAAAAATTGCTTATAAGTACAGCGTGTAACATAAGCAACACAATTCACGAGTGAGCATTGACAATGCACAATTGGAAATATCCAAAAGATTTGTAATGTGTCTTAGGTGACTTAACATTACCTGTTGGAGGGTTATTTCCAGAAGTGCCACCGCTGTGCTCTAAGCGGAGGGCTTCATGCTGTTCAATTGCCTGTGATATATGTTCTTGAAGTTCAGCTTCGTTTCTTGGCAAAGTGTTGGTATTCGTGCTGCGTCTGGGCGGCATTTTTCTTCTAGTAAGAAGTATCGGGTAGGTTAGACCTTATTTGTTAAATAATTGTCTAGGAGGTGTATATATATATATATAGCATAAGTAATCATCACATCAAGCAACCACGTAACCACATAAACACAACATGCACATATAATTCAACAATGTATTTAATGAGAAAATGACCATTGAGCTTTTCATAAATATTTAACCGCATGATACATTGTTTTTAAAAGTAGCATAACAAAATGGACCCAATGTGACATCACTTCAGTTAAACAAGTCTACAACAATACAAAAGTAATAATCATTTTTATTCCACTTTGTCTTCTGGGGTCTTCCAAAAGTCTTCAGCTCAATCATGTTCTTCTCATCAAAAAGGGTACCTGCATAAAAATAAAAGATCTAAAGTGCTGGAGGCGGCGGGGGAGGAGGGAAGAAGATCAGGCTATGGAGGTGAGCAAGCTCGTCCTCCAGCTCGTGTATACGACGGACAAGAAAGCTAATCTACTGCTCCGCTGTCAAAAAACAGGCGTCGAAGCCCTTAATAGTAGTGGGAGTAGCTGATGGAATAACAGGAGGGATCGATGGTGGTGGTGGGGGAACAAATGGAGGATATGATGGTAGTGGAGGCTGCCTGGTGCTCTCCCCGAACTCAAGCTCTAAAACTCGATAGCTGAGTATCTCAAACTACAACTGCAGGGATAGGAGTAGATCATCACGTGTGTACCCAACATGGTGTGATGGGTGGTATGGATCAGATATCGGCATGGTGTATGGGGGAAACCACCTAGGAGACTGGAGTGAACTGAGGTATAGGTGGGAAATCGGCAGATGCGAAAGGATCAAAACTCGGGGGCTGACCAGAAGTACCCTCCCCTGGGCGTGGAGAAGGTATCTCATGCTGAAAGACGATAGGAAGGTTAGTACGATGAGCGTCGGTAGCAAAGGGTGGCCGAACAAAAACAGTGGGTGGAGGCTGTGAGACGACTGGTGCAATGGGAGGTAGATTGAGAGGAGCTGAAACTAGATCAAGGATATGATTATGAACAGGAGGTTGTGTGGGAGCACGGACTGGAGAGGATGGGGCGGCAGACATGGCGTCGTCATCGTCAAGATCAGTCGCATAGGCCCTGACTCCTACAGCATGAAGGGTCGATGAAGTCACAGACTCGAAGGAGTCTGCAATGGAGTGTAGATCGGAGTCGGATGAAATATCGATAATAGAGATGGCCGGAGTGTTGGTGCATACATCTGTCGACTTCGTCTTGTATCGAGTCTTGTAATAGTGTAGAAAGATCAGGGCACGATATTCGAGAAAGTGTGAAAGGTGGGTATTTCGCACGAAATGAAACTAGTTCATTTCGTACGAAATAACATTTGCTATTTCGCACGAAATGACAAGGTTATTTCGTGTGAACCTGTTTCGTGCGAAATAGGCCAGCCTATAAATAGGTGCTTTGTGATTTCATTTGGAACGATTTGATTCAGGCAACGAAGTGCTGCAGAAGTGTCTCTAGGCAGTAAAACGTTGTGTTTTCAATATAAAAGACAATTAAAGTGATTTCTTGTGTTTTCCAGCTGAAATAACTCCGATATGTTTGTTTCCGCCTCTCATATTGGACGAGTTCTCTTCTGGTATCAGAGCTCATGAAGAAGAGTTCTTACCATTTCAGCTGCAAAATCTGATTTCTACACCTTTTCAAAATTAAACTTGATTTCACGGTCAAAACCTTGAAAGAATAAGACTTAAAATCGGACTAAAAGCTGATCAATTTGACAAAAACATGGCCGAGATGATGACATCAGCCGTATTTCGCACGAATTGAGGATTTCATTTCGCACGAAATCACTCAGATTCATCTATTTCGTACGAAATCACATATTCATTTCGTACGAAACAGCTTTTTCATTTCGTTTGAAAACTGTGGTATTTCAAATGAAATCAGTTATTTCGTACGAAACCAGTTATTTCGTATGAAATCACTTCATTTCGCACCAAATTGGTATTTCGTTTGACTATTTCGCACGAAATCAGTCATTTCGTGTGAAAATCTTTATTTCGTGTGAACTCATTTCGTTTGAAGTTGTTTTGCAAGTCATTTCGTTTGAATAAGGTCATTTCGCACCAAAGGTTATTCTGTGTGAAGAGGTTATTTCGTTTGAAAGTTGTGAATTTGTGAAACTTGTTGCCGACACATGGAAGAGGAATTTTATAACGCCTTTGCTACTCCGATTACTATTGCTCAGAGCACTATGTTAGAATACAAAACGGGGACCATGCAAAAACCGCCAAAGCTCATGAATATTGAGGAGTATAAAGGATGGGAGGAGCGTTTTGAAAATTGGGTTCAAGCAAATTATTTGGATGCTTGGGAATGTGTTGAAACAAAATATATTAGACAGTTAAATAATGATGAAGAGGAGATTGCTATTAAAGACCTAAGTGTTGATGAGAAAAAGAAATACAAAAATGAAAAGATGATGACCAGTTTACTGCAACAAGCTGTTAAAGAAGATATCTTGGTTTTATTGCAACACAATGGAAGTGCATATTCAATTTAGAAAGCATTAAAATCTAAGTTTGTTGGAAGTCAAGAGATGATTAAGAACAAAAAATCGCTTTTGAAAAAGGAGTTTGATTTATTTCGTGGTTTAAAAAATGAAAACACCAAGCAGATTATTGAAAGATATTGCAATTTAGTAATGAACATGAAGAGATTGAGCATCACAAAAGATAATGAAGAATTGATTGAAAAGTTGGCTGATGCGTTGCCACATGAGGTTTGGGGCACGTACCTTATGATGTTAAGGAATAAGAAAGGGTTTAACAATCTAACTTTGAGTAAATTTATTGAAAAACTTGAAGCTCAAGAAATGGAACAACGGAAGATCTCAAGAATGAAAGATTTTGATGCTGAACATGATATTGGTCTTTATTACAAAGGAGGTATCAGTGATAAAACCAACATGTCACCAAAGATTGAAACTGCATTCAATGCTAAAAATTCATCTGGAGGATTGTCTCAAGGATCTAGTAGCAAAACGAGATTTTCTTCGTATCCATCATTTGATCCAAATTTTTCAACGACAAAGAATAGCAAAGTTCTCCAATGCAACATTGCACTAAATCTTGAAAATGATCAGAATTACTCAGAAGAAGTTGCAAAAAGTCACATGTCTTTGTTAGTGACTGTGTTAGAATCGTATGGGAGTTTAGTAGCAGGAAAGGTCGGGAATCCAATGTTGACAAAAGAGGATTATGATCAGATTGATGCTGAGGAGATGGAGTTAATGGATATAAAGTGGTGTAGGGCGAGTGTGTTGAGACGAGCTGAGAAATTCAAACAGATCACTGGAAGAGATGATTTCCGTGATGCTAATGTTTCTACTTTGGGTTTTGATAAATCTAAAGATACTTGTTTTTCAAATTCAACAACAATGATTATCATCGAAAGGCGATCTATCATCAAGTGGCTCAACAATCAAGTCAACAACAACCACAAACTGCTCATGCTAGGAAGTAGATTGATGAATAAAAGAAAGCTTATATGGTGAATCAAGATAATGGAAGTTCGACTAAAGGATTCAGTTTGAATAAATATATTTCAGCAGAAAGTGAAGCATATTTGATGAACAAAATGATAAATCAAGATGATGAAAGGCTTCCAGAAGGTTTTAGTTGGGACAATTACTGTTCGGATAAAGAATTTTTAGCAAAAGCTTTTGTTGCTCGAGTTGAAGAAGATAGTGATAATGATGATTATTATGCAAACAGAATGAAAGAGCACTTAAAAATGCTGGAAGAGAGTGATAGTGATGATGGAAAAGTTCGAGCTAAAAAGAAGAAAGTTAAAAAACAGGTTTCAAGGTGGGAGCAGAAGCTGATGCATAAAAGATTTGTAGGATCGTGTTGTGACCCAAACGAGTCAATCAGAAGAGTTCTTGTCTGTTTCAGAGGCGGAAACTAAGAAACAGACTTGGAAAACAGCTTGTTTCACTATTAATTGTCTTGCTTATTGATAATAACAGCAGATCAAATGACTCGTCGGCAGTAGTTCGGTACCGGAAACAAGAACATTACAAATGATTCCGTTTGGGGTGTTTATATAGGATTCTAATTCCGTTTGAAAGTGGCAGTGTGTCACTTCAAGCGGAATTAACCAGGTTAATTTCGCTTGAAAGTGTCACTTGTCATTTCAAGCAGAATTAGGTCCTTCAAGCGGAATTACCCTAAACACACCCTAAAACCTCCTATTATTCGTACAACGCGCCCTGATCTAACAATTCTAATACTAGACTCGATACAAGACGAAGTCGACAGACGTATGCACCAACAGACTCCCCCCGGATGTTGACGAGTCTTAAGTGTCGAGTCTTCAATGTCTTCAGTCTTAATCAGTCTTTGGGCTTCCAGAATCTCTATCTGGCTCTTATCACACTCTAGTTCTTTCTTCAGCTAATCTCTCCCTCGGATGATGCTGTATCAATCTCTGGCATCTTCAGGATCAAATACCTAGCTCTTTCATCTTCAGACTCTCTCTCTCTCTCTAACAGACTCCCCCTCAACTTGTGCTGGGATCGTAGTCTGACTCATACTCTGCTCACATGTTTACAGGTTCAAGAATCGCAACCTGGCTTTCTCAAATGTTTACAGGTTCAAGATTGATTCCTGGTTCACCTGCGAATTCTCTACCCAAAACATAGGTTTCATAAAAGATAGGATATAACAAATTTAGAAACTCTGCTAACCACTTGAAGACACAATTTGAATACATCATTTTCAAATGACGTACAAAAAGATTTATCATGTAAGTCACTGATGAACCACTTGTAATTATATCAATTTTCATTTTAAACATCTTCAAACAAACTTTCCCAAACCTGTTCATCATGTTTAGCACTCGGAATTTTGAAATTCAGCTCTTCAACATCAGTTGTCTAAAATCTTTTTGAATTTTTCAAAATTTATGCTAAAACATCTTTTTGGATTTTTGACATAACAGAAATGAAATGCAGTAAAGAAATATACACACACACTATTTTTGTGAGTTTGTGTAAGAGGATCATATCAGATTTTGAGACAAATCACCAACACCGTTAAGCTTTAAACATTTTAAGTTCTAAACGATTCACTTAGATTGTCAGTATACTGATCCACTTAAATTTTCACACAAAGTTCAACTGTTTCGAGATACGAGATTAATGTTTTAGATACTTAAACTTATTCGCGTGTCCCACCTCAGAATATACTCCCGTATCCAGATCCCAATATTCAGTCTTACAGGTGAGTATACCTAGATGATATCTGTAAGGGGTTAAATTGCGAGACTGTGAGAGCTCAGGTCAGAACTTTCGTTCAGCAGAGAGATGACGGTTCGACATTAGGTGGGTCCCCTTTAGAGGATCTTTTTTACAACAGCACATGATTTGCATTTTGCAATGTTTTATCATTTTTTATGCTGAGGGCGGGCTATATTTCAAGCAAGCGTAAAGTATTCTCCGGGGACTAGGCCATTGCTTCTGCAAAATCAGAGTCCCGGGAAAATACCCCATATATCACTAAGCATAAAGACCTAGTATCTCAGAAAGAGGGGTCCTTCAAACAAGATTTCGGGGGTTACCCATATATCTGAGAGATGTTACCCACGATATAAGCAAGTTTGAATTTAAGTTTATATCTCGTCACAATCTACTAAATGTGCAAAAACCTACTGGCACATCATCAGTGAGACCGTTTATCACTATTTAACTTTCCATTTCTTTAGCATGCTGTGATCGTCCACTGATGTACTATCATTTCCTCTTTTTGACAGCAAAACTCATTTTTGATTTTATCATGTTTTTGACTTTTTCAAATTTTCTAATGTTTTTGGATTTTCTGAAATTTTTGCTTCCCCTAAAATGCAAACACATTTAAGGAAATTTGAAAACAAACTATACGAGCAAATTGACAACTGATATCAAATCACTTCAAATCGCCATCCACTTGGCATAAACAATCAGAACTCCCATCCACTTGGCATAATCAAATGGTTTTTCTGGAAAATAAGTTTCGTTGATTTTATCACTTGTAAGATTTAACATTTCCCGATTTTAATCAAACAAACACATGTAGAAAATCAAGTACAACTTAATGTCCCTGATTTACCACTTGTAAGTCGAAATCACTTTCGTAAATTTCTCAAGAAATATGCCGATTCCTGCTCCTCGCTTACCAACCTGGGAGCTCCGTCAAGTCAGGAATTTATGGTGAAAATGCTGTCACCCAAGCCTGACCAGCCTTGGGTGATTTTGGTGGCAAACATCTGTCCCACCAACATTTTGATTTATAAAATTCTTTAGCACCTTTCACTTTTCCATCAACCATTTTCCCGAAAATATGTTTAACCTTTCCATTAAAAGCCTTTTCAGCATCAAATTCTTTGTTACCAGCAAAGAATTGACCTGAAATCTCAGTTTTACCTACTTTCAACTTCAAAATTTCCTTTGACAACTTGGGAAAATTTTCATCGTTCACTTCTGGAACAGAATTCTCAACCTTTTTCTCAACAGATGACTCCTCTGATTTTATGGAATCAGATTCATTGTCAGAACTACCATCTGAACTTTTCACAACCCATCTTTGTTTGTTCAAATCACCTTTTCTTTTGTAAAACCGTTTTGAACTTTCACCTTCTTCGGAAATTGAATTTTCAAACACTTTAGGTTTCTCAATTGATTGTTTCTTCTCAATTACAAGTTTTTCTTTCAATTTTGAGTTAGAAGTAACTCCCTGTTTTGTGTTGTTGAACTGTTGGAAATTCCAAGCAATATGTCCAACTTTTTGGCATTTAAAATAGGTTCTTTTGTCAACTCTTTGAGCAAATTTCTTCACATTCTTCTTTACTTCAGCAAGAAACTCTTGATTTAACTGTTTCCAGAATGGTTTCTTCTGCTCATCTTCAGAACTTCCTCCTGAAACAAATTTTGTTTTTGGTTTATAATTTTTCTCATTTTTATAATTTTCCGAAGAATTAAAACCTAAACCTTTCTTTTTGAAATTACTGTTATGGTTTGGTTTCTTTTGAAAACCATAACCAGAACCGTAACCCATTTTCCTGTTTACTCTTTGTTGAATTCTTGATGAAGTGTACTTGTTAGGTTTTTCAGCAAGATTTAAATCTTTTATTTCAGAAATATTAATTTCTGTTAATTTGAAAACCTGTTTGATCATTTCAGTTTTGACACTTCTTATTGGGAATTCCTCATCAGAATATAATTTGTCTGAATCATTCAAAGTATATGCCACTTTGATTGATCCATCATTCAAATTAGATTTTGATAACAAGAATTCTTTATTGTAAACCCTTTTAACCGGTGAACTCGGACTCTTTTCTGACGAACTCGGACATTCAGACTTAGACTCCGGTTTTGACTCTTCGTCCGTATCCAACACCTGATCGACCACTCTTTTTAATAACTCAGACTCATGATCAGTGTCAGACGCTGTGAATGTGACATCAATATTGTCTGGTAATTCATCAATTATTTCAGACTTTAACTTGATGTTGACTGCCTTTTTTAGACGCTCCTCGTTAGGATTCCTGGGGGAATAACTCTCATAGATTGGAGGCGGACACTTGTTATACTTGACACTCTGTGTCTTACCAGCATCTGTGTCTTCCGTCTCTTTATATTTAAACGCTTCAAGATCTGCAACAGTAGGATAAACACGATCAATCAAATAATCACATGTTGTATAACTCAACAACAAACGTTTAATCCTTTCACTCTCAATCTTTTCAAGTTCTAACTCCTGTTTCAGCTTAGCACAATCTTCAATATATTCATTGATGAGGCTCTGCTTTGTCATTAATGTTGAACTCATCATTGTCATAGAAGCATCAACCTCTTTGTTTGTCTTGTTCAAACCATCAACTGTTCTATTCAGAACATCATATGACTCCTTCACATACTTCACATCAGACAGTAAATCTTCTTTAATCTTCTCCAAATCAGCAATCTTCTTATCTTTCTCCTCACAAACTTTGCAAGATTCTAAACACTTCAAACATGGTTTTTCTACTTCAACCATTTTTTCAACTATCTTTTCAACCTCGACAATCTTTTCAACTTCAACGAGTTTCTCAACTTCAACATTTTTTTCTATTTCGACAATTTTCTCTACTTCAACAAGTTTTTCAACTTCGACTATTGTTTCGACTTCAACTATTTTTTCTACCACTTTCTCCACTTCAACGATTTTCTCTACTACTTGTTCAGTTACTGGTTCAACATTAGCTTCTCCAGCTTCTGTCTTTGCCTTTTCATCAGCAAAGATTCTTGCTGCTTCTAACTCTCTCCTCAATCTGGCAATCTTCTTCAGATTCAGCATCTCCATTTTATCTGCAAAAAAGAAATTAAAACTGTCAGGATCTATGCCTTTTCTAGCTTTGTGAAGATATTCTTCCTCATCATCGGTATCAATATCACTTCCTAGATCTGGAAAAAACGGTATTCTTTTCTGACTAGCCTCATCTTCATCCAGAATTCTAGAAACAAAACATGAACCTTGTGGAATATATTTATCCCAGCTAAATCCCTCTGCAACTAGACCCGAACCTTGTGGAATGTAGTTATCCCAGCTAAATCCCTCTGCAACAAACACATCATCTTGATCAATTATCCCAAAATAAGCTTTCTTATTTGGCATCTTCGACCACTTTTCCATGAGCAGTTTTTGGATCCTTTTGTTGAGTATGTTGATCAATCTGATGAAAAATTGATTTCTGATAATAATTGTTCTTTTCTTGATTCCCGGTTGCTTCTTTATTTGTACATTCTCTCTTAAAATGACCCTTTCCTTTACACCAGAAACATGTAACTTTTTATTTGTCAAAACCCAACGGAGAAGTAGCCATTCCTCGAAACTCATCTCTACCAGTAATTTGTTGAAACTTTTCTGCCCTCCTACAAGCACTAGCCAAACACCACTTCACATCCATCAACTCAAGTTCCTCTGCATCAATTTGGTCATAATCTTCTTTTGTAAGCATCGGATTTCCAATCTTGCCAGCAATCAAACCTTTATAAGATTCCAACATAGCAACGAGTGATGCCATGTGTTGCTTGGCTATTTCTGGAGACAGATTTTGACCATTCTGAATATTCAAAGTAACATTGCATTGAAGATTTGTTGAATTTTGTCGTTGAGAACTTGATGTTGTATGATTCGGATCAAAGCTTGAATATGAAGATGAAGATCCACCACTTTGTGTCACATTACTACCCTTTGTTCCAGACGAATTATCAGAACTAAAACCAGTTTGGACCTTTGGACTAGGACTGGGGGTAGCCTCAAACTTGTTCCCTCTGTAATACAAACTGACATCTTGTTGAGCATTTGGATTCGTCATGATAGCAGTTTTCTGAATATCCAATTCATGCTCTTCAATTTTCTAAATGAACTGTGCCAAATTCTTACTCTCAGACTTCCTAATGTGTTTCAAAATCATCAAATAAGTTCCCCACTTATGTTATGGTAGCGCTTCAGCTAGTTTATCAACCCACTCATCATCCTCTTTCTCAATGTCCAATCTTTTCATTTCCAATACCAGATGACAATATCTATCAATGGTCTTCTTTGTTGTTTCATGGTCAAAAGTTGAAAACATATCAAACGATTTCTTCAATAATGCCTTTTTGTTTTTTATCATATCTGCGCTTCCTTTGAATTTTTGAATCAATGCTTCCCAAATTGATCTAGCCGTACCATTATGTTGGAGTAAAACAAAGATATCCTCTTTAATCGCTTGTTGAAGAATACTGATCATTATTTTCTCACTTGTAAATTTCAATTTGTCACTTTCTGAATAATCAACAATAGCTTTTTCAATCCCACGTTCATTCTTTGGTTTCTCATAATCTTTCAACAATGAACACCATGCGTCAAATTTATAAGCTTGCACCCAGTTTTCAAAACGAGTTTTCCATCCTTGAAAATCTTCAATGTACATGAGCTTTGGCGGTTTCTGATAAGTTCCTGTCTCATTCTCATTGTACACAGTTTCAGCAGCTGTGACAGGTGCAATCGGTGTAGCAAACGCATTGTAGAATTCCTCGTTCATGATTCGGAAATTTTTTTTCACAAAAACTTAGTTTCAAACGGAATATGGTTTCAAGCGAAATTACTCCTCAAACGAAAACACTCTCAAGCGGAATCACTGTTGAAGCGGAATTACACCCTCAAACGAAATACCCCTGAAGCGGAATTACTGATTTCGTTTGAATCAGCACAATTTCAAACGGAATACCACCTAGAAGCAGAATTACTGATTTCGTTTGAATCAGCACAATTTCAAACGGAATACCACCTAGAAGCGGAATTACCTAATTTCGCTTGAAACAGATCAAACGGAATTAGACTTTGAAGCGGAATCAGGTAATATCAAGCGGAATAATGTGAACTTTTCAAGCGGAAATACGATTTCAAGCGGAATCAACCTGCTAATTCCGTATGAAATGTTGCTGACATCATCATTTTCGATCTGTTTTCAAACAGAATTAAGAATTTGATCAAGTTTTAAGCTGATTTTAGTTTCAAAACTCTCAAGGATTCATTAAAATACTGTTACGCATGTCCTATGTGAAATTCAAGACTTTGTGACCGAGAAAACTAGTTCAATTTCAAAAAGAAGGTGTAGAAGACAGAAATAACGGTTGTTTTGGTAAGAACTCTTCCTCCTGAGCTCTGATACCACATGTAGGATCGTGTTGTGACCCAAACGAGTCAATCAGAAGAGTTCTTGTCTGTTTCAGAGGCGGAAACTAAGAAACAGACTTGGAAAACAGCTTGTTTCACTATTAATCGTCTTGTTTATTGATAATAACAGCTTTACAGATCAAATGACGCGTCAGCACCAGTTCAATACCGGAAACAAGAACATTACAAATGATTCCGTTTGGGGTGTTTATATAGGATTCTAATTCCGTTTGAAAGTGGCAGCGTGTCACTTCAAGTGGAATTAACCAGGTTAATTTCGCTTGAAAGTGTCACTTGCATTTCAAGCGGAATTAGGTCCTTCAAGCGGAATTACCCTAAACACACCCTAAAACCTCCTATTTTCTCGTACAACGCGCCCTGATCTAACAATTCTAATACTAGACTCGATACAAGACGAAGTTGACAGACGTATAGGATCGTGTTGTGACCCAAACGAGTCAATCAGAAGAGTTCTTGTCTGTTTCAAAGGCGGAAACTAAGAAACAGACTTGGAAAACAGCTTGTTTCACTATTAATCGTCTTGTTTATTGATAATAACAGCTTTACAGATCAAATGACGCGTCGGCAGCAGTTCGGTATCGGAAACAAGAACATTACAAATGATTCCGTTTGGGGTGTTTATATAGGATTCTAATTCCGTTTGAAAGTGGCAGTGTGTCACTTCAAGCGGAATTAACCAGATTAATTTCGCTTGAAAGTGTCACTTGTCATTTCAAGCGAAATTTGGTCCTTCAAGCGGAATTACCCTAAACACAACCTCAAACCACCTATTTTCTCGTACAACGTGCCCTGATCTAACAATTCTAATACTATACTCGATACAAGACGAAGTCGACAGACGTATGCACCAACAAGATTTATGTGAAATGTGAAAACTGTGAAGCGGTGAAAAAGTAAAATAGTACTTTGATTCATAACATGAACAGATTGAAAGAATCCTATGATGTTTTGAATAAAGCTATGAATCAATACAATCAATCAAGTAGTGAACAAGCTACAGCAATGAAGACACTACAAGGAGCTTTCATGACAAAGCAGAAAATTGTTAACAATTACATTGAGAAGTGTGCTATACTGGAACAGAAACTAGAAACCCAGAGGATTGAAACAGAGAGAGTAAACAGGTTGTTAAAAAGTTACTCATGTACTTCTTATGTTATTGACAGGATTTATCCAACCGTTGAACGCATGAAGGCATTTGATGAAGAGGAAGTATCTGAAGACAAGAGTTCTGAAAAGAAGAAGGATACTGAAGTGAAGAATTATGGTAAGAAACATAGTGCCAGTTACAACAAGTGTCCACCCACGCTTGAAAATGGATATTCATCGTGAAATCCAAATTCAGAAAGAGTCAATAAGGCAACCAACTTACAATGGGAATCTGAACCTTCATATAATTTGCCAGACAACATTGATGTCACTTTTACTTCGTCTGATACTGATCATGAGTCCGAGTTAATAAAGAAAGTGGTCGATCAGGTGTTGGATAAAGATGAAACCGAAGAGTCAAAGTTGGAGTCAAACTCAGAGTCAAAGTCTCAAACATCAAGTCCAACAATCAAAAAGGGCAAACGGGCTTATAATAAAGAATTTCTTCTATCAAAATCTAATTTGAATGACGAAACATTCAAAGTGGCTTATACTTTGAATGATTCTGACAAATTATATTCTGATGAAGAATTTCCAATAAGAGGTGTTAAACCAGAAATGATAAAAAAGGTTTTCAAACTAACAGAAATTAATATTTCTGAAATAAAAAATGTAAATCTTTCTGAAAAACCTAAAAAGTACACCTCAAGAGATCAACAAAGGTTAAACAAGAAAAAGGGTTACAATTCTGGTTCTGGATTTCAAAAGAAACCAAACCATAACGGTAATTTCAAAAGAAAATGTTTTGGATTTATTCCACCAAAAAATCATAAAAATGAGAAAACTTACAAAACAAAAACTGTTTTTGTTTCAGGAACATCATCTGAAGAAGAAAAAGAGCAATTGTTTAGGAAGCAGACAAACAAAGAATTCCTTGCTAAAAAGCAAGAAGAAATGAAGAAGGAAGTTGCTCTGAAAAAGGAAATGAGAACCTGTTTTCAATGCAAAAGACTTGGTCATATTGCCAGGAATTGTCCTAAGGCAATTCAAACAAAACAGGGAGTTTCTGTGACAACTCGAAATTCCGACATCCTTTATTTGCATTTAATGCACGTTGACTTTGACTTGTTTGACTGGTTTGACTTATAACTGTACACTGATTGTAATTTGAGATGATTGTTGGATATGCTACGTGCTGATATGATAATACTTATTGTGATGGTTACATGCATATGTGTTTAATGATTTAATGGGAACCTGTTGTAAACACTCAGACTATTAAGCCCTGTGTAAACTCGACGAAACACATGTGCCATTCGTCATATACCACCCGACGAAACAGGTGTTTCGCCATCAACATCTCGACGAATCAAATGTGATTCGCCGGCCCGTCAGTTTCGCCAAGCCCAGTAAGGGCCCAAAACACTTAGACGCGTATAAGTTATACGGAACCGCTCAATTCGTCATTTTAGCAAAACAGAAAAACCCTAGAGCTCCCACTCCTGTGTGACGGCATATTAGAGTTCTCGAAGCCTCGTTAAGAGATTAAACCTTCGTACTATCGACCTCGGTTAGTCATATGTTTGTTTAATCAATTTCATGACTCTTGATTTCTGAATTCATGCTTAGGTATATGTTTGATTTATAGAATGGTTATGAATATGATGATGTTGTTTCGTTATGCATGCTTAATCGATTTCACAGCTATATCTGAAACGTGGTATTGATTTAGGGTTTCTTATAAACAAGATCAGATTGTTGATATTGATCATCAGAATAGTAGGTTGATAATGTTAAATCCGGGAATGTTGTTGGATGGCCTAGGGTTAATTCATGGCTTTAGTTATGATTGGAAATCACGGATATTGATGTTTTGCTGGATGAATATCGTATGACTTGTGTATGATGATGGTTGTATGATTTCGGCTGCTAGCATGATTAGGGTTTCTGTGTATTTTCGTAACTGCTGTAACTGTGTTTACGAATCAGACATTCGACGAAACAGGAATCTCGGCGAAACAGAATGTGTTTCGCCAAGAGTCGTCGACGAATCAGAATCCTGATTCGCCGAACAAGGCCACGACGAAACTGAAGGTGTTTCGTCAATATCTGTGTTTCGCCAACATGTGTGTTTCGCCGAATAGCTGATCTGTGCAGGAACTTGAGTTAATTCTGTTAAGTGTTAACTGGAATATGTAACTGCTGTTAAATGTTAAACATGACTGGTATGATTGTGATTACGTGTTACCTGCTTACGCATGAACAACTTAAACACAAACTGATTATGTATACGTGCATACCTTAGGACGTGACTGATTAACCGTGAGCACATACTTAGCATACCGAGCGAAACAAGGTGAGTTCACACTCTTTCTAAGGCATGGGATTCCCGGTGGTTTGGGAATGGGTTAAGAAACTAAAATGGAACCTACATATTCTCCTTGGGTAGGATATGTACCGCCATCCTCCATGGGTAGGATGCCAATATAAATCCTGTGTATTCTCCTTGGGTAGAATACATACGTTCGTCCTCCTTGGGTAGGACAACAATCTTAACGTACGTTCGTCCTCCTTGGGTAGGACAACAACCTTAACGTACATTCGTCCTCCTTGGGTAGGACAATCACACTCGCTACGGTCCTTGGATCAAGAAGGGCACGTACAAATACGACTAGTCAACACTATTCATCGCACGCATGCCTGGACTGGCAGCAAGGACTAACGCGATACAATTTCTAAACTTCGCAAACATGCCTGGAATGGCCGCGAACTATACTAGAACAATCTTCGCAAACATGCCTGGAATGGCCGCGAACTATACTTTAATCTTCGCAAACATGCCTGGAGGGCCGCGATACAAATATAACTAGTCTATAAAACATGGGAAACCCCCACTAAACTTCGCAAACATGCCTAGAGGGCCGCGATGCTATTACATACGATTTACGAAACGAACATTATAACTAAATAACCAACTGTGAACTCGCTCAACTAGTTGTTGACTCTCTGTTACATGCCTTGCAGGACCATAGGTACTTACGGAGCTTGCACGGGAGGCACGGTCGTTGTGGACATGGATCGTGAATGTGTTGTTAAACATTATAACATTTTGTACTTAAACTTATGTTGGGTTTTACACTAATGCTTCCGCTACACACTTGTATATATTTGGTTTTGTAAACACCTATCGTATTGATGAATGACTTTTGATATATATATAATTATGTTCAATATGATTGGTGGCTTGATCCTGGTCATGTCACGCCTCCAAGCGGTGGTACTCCGCGTGTGGATTTTGGGGGTGTGACAGTTTCTCTTAAAGTAAAAGAAAAGATGGTTGAGAATGAACCACCAACAAAACAATTTAAGGTTTTCAAAAATTCAAAGTTTGAAGTTGGTGAGTGTTCAAAAAGTTTTTACAGAAGAAAAGTAAATCTTGACAACCATAAGTGGGTCGTTAAGAAATATGATGATAGTTCTAGCAATGATTCTGATTCAACAAAATCAGAGGAGCTATCTTCTGGCGATGAATCTGATTCCACAAAGTCAGAGGAGCCACAAGTTGAATGAAAAATTGAAAAATCAGTACCGCCAATGGATGATGCAAATTTTCCACCATTGAGGGCTGAAAATTTTAAACAAAAAGTTGGTAAAATTGAGATTTCGAATCAATTCTTTTCTGAAAAGAAAGAATTTGATGTTCAAAAAGCCTTTAACTCCAAAGTGCAACATATTTTTGGAAAAATGGTTGACGGGAAAGTAAAAGGGGTAAAGGAATTCTATGAGAAGAAAACAAAGAAACCAGGTGAAGATGGGTCATCCCAGGTTGGTAACTGGGATAGAACCTATTATGATTAAGCTCTGGACTTGCCGGAGCTCCCAAGATTGGTAATTGTAGAGCAGGAATCGACATCATTCTTGAATTTTGTATGTTTGTGAAAACCTACAAGTGGTGAATCAGGGACATTAAGTTGTACTTGATTTCCTACGAGTGGTATTTGTTGATTGAACTTAAAACTGTTATATTTTTCAAAAGGTTGAAGATGAAAGAACAAGGTGATGAATTGATCCCCTAATCTACAAGTGATTTCAGCAAAACTTATTTTTCGAAAAAACCATTTGATTAAAACAAACTTAAGTGTTTTGAAATCATAATGGGAAAATAGTTTGTTGTCAGGGGGAGTTCTGATTGTTTATGCCAAGTGGATGGCTAATTGAAGCAATTCACAACAGTTGTCAGTTTACTTGAACAATTTATTTTCAAAGTTTCTTTAAATGTTTTTTAATTTTGGGGGAGTAAGAATTTTAGAAAATCCAAAAACATTAGAAAATTTTAAAAACCCAAAAACATGATAAAATCAAAAATGAGTTTTGTTGTGAAAAAGAGTAAATGATAGTACATCAGTGGACATTCACGACATGCTAAAAAATTGGAAAGATAAATGTGATAAACGGTCTCACTGATGATGTGCTAGTAGGTTTTTACACATTTAGTAGATTGTGTCGAGATATAAACCTAAATTTCAAACTTACTTATCTCGTGGGGAAGATCTCTCGGATATATGGGTAACCCCCGAAATCTTGTTTAAAAGACCCCTCTTTCTGAGATACTAGGTCTTTATGCTTAGTGATATCTGGGGTATTACCCCGGAACTTCTGATATTGCGGAAGCAATGGCCTAGTCCCTGTATAATACTTTTCGCTTGCTTGAAAAATAGCACCCCTCTCAGCATAAAAAGTGATGAAACATTGCAAAATGCTAATCATGTCCTGTTGAAAAAAAGATTCTCTAAAGGGAATACACCTAAAGTCGAAACCATCATCTCTCTGATTTTGCGGAAGCAATAGCCTGAGCTCTCATGGCCCTCGCATTTAACCCTTTACAGATATCATCTAGGTATACTCACCTGTAAGACTGAATATTGGGATCTGGATACGGGAGTATATTCTGAGGTGGGACACGCGAATAAGTTTAAGTCTCTAATACATTAATCTCGTATCTCGAAACAGTTGAACTTTGTGTGAAAATTTAAAGTGGATCAGTATACTGACAATCTAAGTGAATCGTTTAGAACTTAAAATGTTTAAAGCTTAACGGTGTTGGTGATTTGTTTCAAAAACTGATATGATCTTCTTACACAATCTCGCAAAAATATTGTTTGTAAATATTTCTTTACTGTATTTATTTATTTTCAAAAATCCAAAAAGATTTTCAGTGTGTTTTAGCATAAATTTTGAAAATTCAAAAAGATGTTCGACAACTGGTGTTGGAGAGCTGAGTTTCAAAATTCCAAGTGTTAAACATGACGAACAACAGGTTTGGGAGAGTATGTTTATGAAAAAAGATATTTTTACAAGTGGTCATCAGAGATTGTAAATGTTAAATCATTTTGAGATTGTTTTTACAAGTGGTTAATCAGAAATTCTAAATTTGTTAAATCTTGTCTATTGAGAATCTTATTGTTAGGTAGAGATGTGTGCAGGTCTTCGTGGTTAAACCTGAGCTGGATGAGAGCCAGGTCACGACCTGAACCTGTGGAAAAGCTATTCCAGACTGCGATCCCAGTTTATTGATAGGGGGAGTCTGAAGACGCTGATGCTAAAACAGGATAAGAGCCAGGATTTCAATTCTGAGAAAAAGATTCAAGAGATCTGATCAAGAGAATTAGAAAGCTCAAGAGCCAGATTAACTTTCAAGGAAAAGATTTGAGAGAGAAGAGAAAGAGATTGAAGATACTTACAATGGAGAAACTTTGGAAAGAGCGTGAAGACTGATAAAGATTGAAGGATTGACAACCGAAGACTCGACACCGAAGACTTTGTCAACATCAGAGGGGGAGTCTGTTGGTGCATACGTCTGTCGATTCCGTCTTGTATCGAGTCTTGTAATAGTGTAGAAAGATCAGGGCACGATATTCGAGAAAGTGTGAAAGGTGGGTATTTCGTACGAAATGAAACTAGTTCATTTCGTACGAAATGACACTTGGGTATTTCGCACGAAATTACATTTGCAATTTCGTACGAAATGACAAGGTCATTTCATGTGAACCGGTTTCGTGCGAAATAGGCCAGCCTATAAATAGTTGCTTTGTGATTTCATTTGGAACGATCTGATTCCGGCAACGAAGTGCTGCAGAAGTGTCTCCAGGCTGTAAAACGTTATGTTTTCAATATAAAAGACAATTAAAGTGATTTCTTGTGTTTTCCAGCTGAAATAACTCCGATATGTTTGTTTCCACCTCTCATATTGGACGAGTTCTCTTCTGATCGACTCATTTGGGTCAGAAAACGATCCAACACAGAGAATGTATTTCCAGAACAATGACATCATCCACCTCGCCGTCACCCTGGTCGCCAACGGGGTGATCTCCCACAAAAATGTCAAGATCATCATCAAGTAAGTCATCGAAAGGCCAATCCTCGGGAGGAATGGCAACAAGAGGAAGGGCATCTATCGGTATGGACTCTACAAGGTGCTCACCATTGGGATCTTCGATGATCAGTTGGTCGTGGATCGGGAAAGGAAAAGCAAGAACGTCATCAAACAACTGGACGTCGTCTCCAAAATCAGGTAAGGCAAAAGGCTAGAAGTCGTCACCATCCTTCGATAATATCTCAGGGTCACTCTCTATGTTGGATGTGAAGATTGGGTCTGGTGCTACCTCATCGTCAGATACGATGGCCATAAGGTCGTGCTCTTCTGATAACCCGCTGCTCTCGGACGATGACATAAGTACATGTAACATAACATCATAACATATGTACATTTAATTATTATTACTTAGTATATACAGGCAAAGGCAGGCATGTAACATGTATAGGCAAATGAAGGCATGTGATATGTATAGGCAAAATAAGGCATGTGATATGATGCCTTTTTGTAACACTTGTGCTCCGTAAACACTGTACGATGTAGAAGAATATCATTTATCAAAGAAATAATGTGTCTTATTTTCGCATACCGAACCCCTCAAAGTCTATTTCTAAGCTATGTAAAGGATATTTATGGTATGTTTAACTTATGATCATGTTCCTGAATGTACGTTGCTATACGAATCGACAGACTTTAGCAGTTTGACGCAAATAGTCCCTGTTTGATCAAATAAGTTTATTTTCACATACCGAACCCCTCAAAGCCTATTTCTAAGCTATGTAAAGGATATTTATGGTATGTTTAACTTATGATCATTTTCCAAAATGTACATTGCTATCGAATCGGCAGACTTTTGCAGTTTGACGCAAATAGTCCCTGTTTGATCAAATAGGGACTAAAAGCAACAAAAAGTGCATAAGTTTGTATTTACGCGCATATCTTACGTTCTGAACATATCCGGACATCCAAAAATTTTTTTAATCATTAAAATATTTTATTTTAGTGATTGGAATGCTAAAAGACCATTCGTCGCGCAATTTGGATCGTTTTTTGCGTCCTTTCGTATTTTGTCGTAATTAACCGAACAACGTGATCGTATGACCAAACGAACCGACATCCATGATATTTTCAAGCATATTTCATGCCCCCTATACTTTAACATTCTTGTAGAGCCTTGAAATTGGGTTAACAAGGCTTAAACGCTTCAAAAATCAAGTTTTAAGCTACAGGGGCCTGTTCTACCAATTTATGAAAGTTGCTGATTAGACTCCCTCGCCTTGGGCGAAGCCTGAATCTCTTGTCTTCACGGCCCATGACAACTGATGCTGGGTAGAAACCATTTTTTTCATTTCAGCTGCTGTTTCCTTGGTTTTTAACATGGTTTTCAATACATGGAGCTTGTTTTGAGTATTTAAAACAATGGGCAACATGTGTAGGGCTAGGATCAAGCTTTGATCCACTCAAAAACACATGGAATGATCCTAATGGTGCTTGATTCTCTATAAATATCCACCAATTTTTCAGATTTCAACTTGCTCATTCTAAATTTCCTCTCAAATCTGCTCACTTGAAGCTATCCCTCTTGGTTGAAGGCTTCAATCTTCAGTATTCTTTGTTCTTGATCCAAGCTTGGACCCTTTGTAAGTCTCCTTCATGCTTGGTTATGCATTTCAAGCATGAAAGTCAAACTGTGTTTGACTTTCTGCTTTGACCATGTTTGGTCAACACAAAGTTCATTTGAACTTTGCAACGTGAGCGTAATCACGATGGTTATAGTCCCTTGTCACTATACCTACTGATTACCACGTTGATTAGGCGTAGTGACGAGTCAAAGTTTCGGTCAAAGTACGTATCTATGCGTATTTTGCGACTAAGCTATTTTCGGGTATCAAAACACTTTGTTTTGATATCAAACATATTTTCTAACTTAGTTAAACATGTTTTAACATGTTTAACTCATCACTCTTAGTTTAGTGCTTATATAGGGTCGTAAGTTAAGCGGCCTAAACAACCGCTTAGACTTTCGAACCGACCCGTTTGGTCGATCATTAGGATCCGACCAAACATATATTTTGACCATAGTTGTATAGGGAATAACCTTCCAAGGTTATACCTTATGGTCACCTCGTTTAGTTAGTTTTATGATAGGTAGTATATATGCCTTAGGAAAATGACCAAAATGCCCTTTTTACGCATAATTTCATTTTAAGCATATGTAACCTAAATTTTGACATCTAAACTGATTATGCAATATTATTAGACATGTTAAGGCATATAATGCTTGTCATAGGGCTAGTTAGGCGGTCCGAACGCGCTTTTGCGCGAACGATACGATAAAGTAGCGTAAACTACCTTAACGAGTCGTAACGGGTCATAAGCACTTAGGATAGGTTCCGACTTAGAATGTAGGTTTTGTTAAACCATATCACAAGAGTTCTAAAACTCATTTGGTTTACGAGACCTCATTTTATCCAATCTTCCGACTTAGGTCCGGTTTATTAACAAAGTGTGACAACTGTGTTCTGTAATCATCGTATAATGTAAAAAAATGTTGATTATCAATAAAAAAATGTGCTTTGGTGTAATTATATGTGTTATTGTGTGTAATGATTTTACAATTTGATTCGATTCCGATTTCAAGCTTTAAATCACTTTCTGGAAGGTTATACGCAAACTGGTGCGTAAATGCAATCGGTTTAACGCGACGTACACTCCAGAACTGTGACGTAAGCCAAACATACCCTAAATATCCTTTACATAAATTATAAATAAGTTTCAAAGGGTTCGGTATGGCAAAAACATGTTTGTTCGAACTTTAGAACTATTTACGACAAAACTGCGAAACGAACGTTGGTGACCGTCCGGAAATATTTAAATCCTGTAAATATTCTATTATGATTAAAATTTTATTTTTAATCAGGTCCGTGTTGAAAAATAAATTAAAACGCTTAAAAACGTTATTTTTCAAGTTTAAGCGCATACCGCGTGTTACTGCGCAACACAGTGCTTATTCTGCAAAACGCGGACAACACAGTCAGTCTCGGCAACTGAAATTTATTTCAGTAATATTTTGGCGAGTTTATTTTTATAGAATAGTAAAAATAATTTGAAACGCCTTAAACCGAGATTTAAACGCTAGACAAAATACCCGGTATCCAGTTAAACACCTGTTTTTATCTATATTACCATCAAAATTACATTTAACCCCCCATATATAATTCACGGTTACAAAGGGGGTGGCCCCCACCAAAATCTTGCCAAAATCATATGTGATCCATCTTGATTCTCTTAGATTTATTTTGATCTTTGTTTTGACACTTGTAATTGCATGCCTTCATTCCCATGTCTTCCATATCTCTACTAATATCTTACAAGATCACAAATCACACTCCACTCCTTCTCTCCTCTCTCGCAAAACCGTAACATCACCACCACCTCCATATTCATCCTTTGCAACTTTGTTCTTCAAGATTCCACACCATTTCAAGCTAAATTCAAGTTAGTGTGAAGATCCAAAGGTGTTTCCAAGGTACATTCAAGTGATTTCAAGCTTCCTATCATCAAAATCTCATCCCACAACCTACTTAAATCTTGAAGGTATAACATTTATTTTTAAATCATACTTTTGATTCTTGGTTGTTCTTGATGATTTGAAGTTTCTCTTGAATCTTGGAATTTTCACAAACTTGAAATCTAAAATGAAATGGGTCTTGATACAAGTAAAAAAAATGGTGGTGTATATGTATGTATATAACCGTACATATATATGTGGGTTTATGAGTTTTGAAGTTTGATATCTTGATAAGTACTTGTTTATGTTGTTGCTTGTTCTTGAATGATAGTTAAAATGCAAGTGTTTAATGATCTATGCATGATATGATAAATGTAAATCACATCAGCAAATAAACATGAATAAGTTGCATATTTGATGCATTTGAACTCATATAAAATGATGTTGATATGATAGTATGCTTTAGACACTTGTACATGAGAATACATGTTGATTTAGAGCTCAAGAAGTGATAAAAAATGGTTGTATGAAAAAAATGATTTTGAACAGATTATAAGCACTAAAAATAACCTTATTTGGTATATTATAATGGCATGAAACTTTGACATAGGTTTGATAGCTTTGCATGTTGTACATATAGCTTAAAAAGTGGTAAAATATGAGAAATTTGCATGATTTATATGCTTTATGTAAGACCTGCACTATCATGAGTATAACCATTATTATATTTAGTACATAAAATGGGTTATGTTAAAATTTCAAGTCGTTTCGATTTGGGATGGTTCGGGTAACGTTTGATGCAAAACTATGCGGTAAAACGGTTAAAAATCGGCTTTTCGGAGGATTTTTATAAAACTGTTTTAGATCAGTAAGTAAACTGATATTTTTGATATAAAAATAAGTATTTTAACTTATATTAAGTCTACTTGGTGTTTGGTTAGTCATACGTGACTTCCGACGCCCAAAAATGTTACCGAATCACAAAGATAAGTGTTTTTCGACATACACTAGAATGGGTTGTTCATGGGTAAATTTTATGTGTTACAATGTGCTATGTGTTTTACAATATGTGTATGATGATGTGTTAGTGTTGACAAGATTATGTGTATTACGCTAACCCATATATATAAATACACTAATATAATAAAAAATAATAACTTTTTGAGAAAAACCTCAAAGTTATGTGAAAATTCTAAGTATCGGAGAAACTTATGTATTTTGTGGGTTTTTGATTATTAAATCATTCTTATTTAATTTAGGACGAATAAACAATTTGAGAGATTGTGTTAACATATAAAAAGGCACCCAAAGGTGAGTACATAGATCCCCTCTTTTACTGTTTTCAATTGTTTTGGGGTGATTCATATTTATCAAAACGATTTCGATGTTTTAACGATGGTTTCAAAACGAGTAAGATGGTTTATACTAAACTAATAACGATTTCGATAATGTGAACGAGCTTGTTGGTTGTAGTTACATAACGAATGACATTCATTAGCATTGATCAAGCCGACCAGTATTAGGTTATGGTACCATAGGATCTGACAAATCCCGTTATCAGACTGCGCCCATGGTTATGTGTGGGTTAGGTGGGTAACGACTGAATCTGATGATTGTTAACTTACCCTTTGGTGGTTTGTTAATACGAGTTGAATGAGTTGAACGATGAACGAGTCACAAAGGTTTGAATGTTATTAGCGAGACGACCAAAAGTAGTTTTCACAATTAAAACGAGAACGATTTGTACGAGAACGATTTTGAACGATTGAACGATTATGAACGATTTAAACAAATGAACAATGATCTATAACGAGAACGAGTTAAACGATGTCACACAACGATGTTTACGAAACTATATAAACCATACGAGTTTTATTACGAGAACGATTTATGATTTGGTTTACGAAAACAAATGTTTTGGGTTAAGATTCATGGCATCGAGGTTTATAAATTATAACCAATCTGTTTTGACTTGGTTATTCATTTTACAATACAAACATTTTACAAAACAAGGTTTCAAATATCGATTAACGAAGTTGTACGAGATATTTCAACGAGCCATGAATCTGACACTCACACAAAAACTATGTGCTCACCAGCATTTCTTTACTGACTTTGTTTTTACATATGTTTCAGGTGATGTTGCTTAATGTTGATTGCGAATAGGATGCATGCTCACTTAGGACTGGACGAGGCCTTAGTGATTTAATAATGATGATAGACTATGTTTGACTTACTTGTTTAACTTTAAGACAATGTTTAATATTTAATAAAACGAAATTCTTTGTATCCATGGTTTGAAACAATAATTCTGTTACAACACTCCATGACGTTTCCGCCACGATTTGTGTAGGGTCGATTTGACCGACCAAGTGAGTCAATTAAAGTCAATACACACTGTTTGAAAGGTGGAATCAATCAAACAGAGTTGAATTAGTACAGAATTGAGTAGAAAACAGAGAATATCACTTTAACACTTGTTTCTCATTAATAATTCACTTGAAAATCCGGCAGCAGTTCGGTACACAACTTCTGATTCCGTATGAAAATGAGAAACCAACTTGCCTATATATAGGCATCAGATTTCACTTGAAATGACACAAGTCATTTCAAGCGGAATTACTTCATCTGATTTCCCTTGAAATGACCAAGTGTCATTTCAAGCGGAATTACATCAAAAATCACATAATTACACTTTAGACCCCTGACAACCCTATACAAACATGACCTAGACTTAAGACATTGGCTGAAGACATTGTGCACCAACAAACTCCCCCTTGGATATAGCCGGAGTCTTAAGTCTAGTCTTCAGGTCTTCACAGCGACTTAAACTTTTCTTCCCTTTGCTTAGGCTTCTTCAGGAGCAGCTTCCTAAGCTTCTCGTTCTCATCAACTCTTTTCTTCTCTTCAGCAGCCATTCTTTGTGCCAAAGTATGTCTCAATATATTATCTTTGTCTTCACGAGCCTTTCGTTCTTTCTCAGCTTTCATCTTTTCTTTCTTCTCAATCTCTCTCCATTTTGTATTCCATTTGTTATCAGCATTGATACCCTTTTGAAAGAAAATGGATACAACTTTCTGGAATTGCATAGCTTGCTCTCTATCTTCCGCTTTGAACCATATCTTGTTCATAAACAAACATTCGATGTCTTTAGCAGAGCAGTTCACCAGCCACAGAGGATCATACACAAAGATTTCTCTAACTTCATTTTCAGTCCTGTAGGTAATTACAGCTTCTGTTGACAAACAGCTGTATACACAACACACAAAACCTTTATGAAAATCTTGCTCCATTTTTGGCACAGGAATATTCTTCAACACTCTAGGCTTTTTCACATGCAAAATTTTCTCTTCATTCCCAGTCTCTGGATTTACCCTCTTCACTTTCTTCGGGTAATGAGGCTTCCAGTGCTTGAATCCATTTAAGGCTTCAAATTTAATCAGGCCCCACATTTGTACGTCAAGTTTTTTAACAGGATAATCCAGTGTTCTACGTTTCGACAATTCTTCTACATCCCACCATGGTAGGGACATGATATCATAAAGAAGTTCAAAATACTGTACACCGTATTCCCTTCTAATAGCATAAGCATTAACTTGCGGTAGAAATCCCCAACTGATAATATCCCCCAGTGACACTCCCCTGTCTCTGCTATAAAACTTCAGTGGCCTCTTGAACTTTCTTTCATTTGTCTGTCTAAACCACTTCTTTCTTTCTTCCTTCTGTGCATCTTTCATAGTACCATCGAAATTCTTATCTTTCAAAATTTCTGCTACTTTCCTTCTCAGCTCATCTCTATTCTCTTGAGTGAAAAATTCAATAAGTGTAGGAAAATCAGACGTATCTACATTCACATCCTCTTCATCACTGCAATCTTCAACTTCAACTCTATCCTAGTTGTCTGCTTCATTAACATACTTGTATTCATACTCAGGCTGTTGATTGACATCAAACACATTCAACTCCTCTTCAAAATCAAACTTGAAATCTGGATCAGCAATACGCGTCATTTCTTTAATATCAGCCATTGTATGTGTATGCTTGAACTCACCTTCCTCTACTTCAGGCTCTAGACGCAGAATTAACTTTTCTACTTTATCAACATTTTGATCATCCACGTGCTCCCCCTCACCTTCAGCACTCTCATGTTCTTCATTTGCATCATCATGCATATAATCATCAACATTCTATTCATTTGATGCTTCAGTGACTTTAATACCAGATGCACCCTGATCGTCATCATCATCATTATCACTAGAACTACTAGCAGAATATACTTTATCAAGATCATCTGCCTTATCCTCCTCATCATCCTCTTCATCATCATATTTACAAACATCTTCTTCATCATTAACCACATCAAGTAACACGTCTTCATCAAAAATAGCAGATACAACAGAAATAGGAACAGGGTTCTCAGCTGATAGCACAATTGCTCTCTCTTTAGAAACACCTTCAATGCCTTTTCCCTTATCCTTCATTTTAGCATCAATCTCTGCTTGTTTTTGAGCTCGAATTTATTCAATCTTTATCTCATCAAATTGTTGCTCAATAGATTTACCAAGCATCTTTTCTAGCACTTTGTTTATCATAAAAATCTCATGCTCTTTCACTGCTTTGGCTGCTTCAATCTCTTTATTCTTCAACTCAAAGTATTTATTTTGCTCATCTCTGCGTGTCTTTTCTTCAAGCAATTTAGCTATTTGAACTTTCATTACGTCAATTTCTGCTTCATCAGCTTCAATCTTTTTCAACAATGCAGAATTTTGAGCTTCCACAGACTTAACACGCTTTTCCATTTTCTTCTCACGATCAACCAACTTTTTGTTCTCAACTAAAACTTCTTGAACTTTCTTTTCCAAAAATTTCACTTGTTCATCAGTTGCAAAATTGAAATCACCAATGTCTTCAAGTGGTATATTCTCCGGAATGTTTGGAAAGGTTTTGTAACCTGAAGAACCAGGTGTAGTTTGAACAGGTGGTTGTGTAGATGGTGGTGTTTGAAAGATTTGTTGTGAAGAAATGATAGGTTGTTCATGTTGTGGTGTATGGTCTGGTGGAGATGAATGTGGTGGAGAGAGATGTAATGGTGAAACATGTGGTGGAGGTGATGGTGGTGGTGTGGATTGTTTTGGTGGTGATTTATGTGGAGATTGTGGTGGTGATGGTTCATGTTGTGATGATGGTTGGCTAGGTTCTTGAATAGGTTTCTTGTTCAACAAAATCTTCAACGTCTTTGCTTTCTTTGGAGTTACCACTAGTTTTCTTGCAGTAGCTTTCTTTTTGCCTCCAGAGGTTGGTGGCGTTTGAATCTCTTCTTGTGAAGGAGTGTACACATCATCATCATCTTTACCACTCCTTCTTCTCTTTTTCTGTTTCTCTTTCTCTACAGCAGACATAACTATCTTATAACGTTCAATTTCATCAACTTCATATTCAGAAGAACTTGTTGTGCTTTTATCAACATCATCACTTTCTACAACACCAGCAGCTTTTTCTGATTCAGCATTGAATTTAGTAAGAGATTTCAAAAGTTCTGCAAATTCAGGAGAAAAACGAACATCTCCTTCAACATTCACTTCAGTTTCAGCTTCAGCTTCAGCTTCATCTTCATCTTCAGCTTCAACTTCTGCTTCTTCATCAGACTCATCAACAAGTAAAGTCTTAGGAGTTTTCTTTTGACGCTTTTTGGGTTGTGAAGACGAACCCTCTCCTGCTTGCACTTTAGGAGTTACTTTCCTACTCCTCCTCTTCTTCTCCTTCAAGAACCATTCATTTCGAGTTTCTTTGAAATCTTTAAGAATTTTCAATTCATCTGCATATCCAGCTTCTTTCATCTCTTCTTCAATCCTCCAGTTTTGATGATTTACTGGATCTGGATCTTGATAATTGTTATCTTTAATGAAACCAAAGAACTCTGCTGCTGTAGTTGGCTCTGGATGATTCGGATGATATCTTACCAACTGCTTCACAGAATCGTTATCCATATGAGATAGAATCAGTAAATCATTATTCTCATCTCTTACAATATCAGGATAGGCATGATTAATCATCATCTGAAAAAATCTTGGATACAACCAAGTCTTCCTCTTAGAAGTAACCTCATCCACTAAGTAATGAAACACAATATGCGAAAAGTTGTACTTTTTGTTCAACACAAGGGCAACCACCATATTCATGTTATAATCGCGCATAGCATCATATCCTCCCTTTTGGTGACTCAAGGCCTGTAACACTGAGTGAATCAAAAACTTGTAAGGCTTTGTAAACTTCGACTTCAAGTAATTTGCATTGTTCAGTGATCCATTGTAACCCATCCAAAGCATACATCCTTTAACCATTCTCTCTGGAAATTTTGTTGGAGAATTTTTATCATCTGGAAAATCTATCACTTCTCGTACAAGTGCCTCAGAAATAATGATTGGCTTTTCTTCACCATTCACTTCAACAACTGAATTGATTACTTTGCTTGCTTCATCATAAGTGGCATTCTCCCAAAAACGCTTAATGTGAGATCTGAAAACCAAGTGTTGGTTCGTTAATGCTTTCTGAATTGGCAATCTCCTTATGAACTCCAAAATACTTCTGAATTCCGACAGCATTGGAATCCTTGTCTCATTAAAATCACGGCAACTGTTGTGTAGTGCGTTAACCAACACTTGTGAAGGTTGAAAATAACATCAAACAAACAAATAAGACACTTTAAAATTTTTTCATTTTACACATCATTCAAATGAAATCATAGAAATATTCATCACTTCAAGCGGAAATACAGTTCAAACGAAATCATTCATTGAAGCGAAGTAACAAACTAGTTTCAAGCGGAATCACTTCAAACGGAATCCCTTATTCCGTTTGAATGTCACTTTCATAGAAACACTCATTCAAGCGGAATCATACTTTGATATTTCATTTGAAACTGTCAACATTATTTCAAAAATTTTAAAGATCTGATGGCAAAATTGATGGACTGGGTTTGTTTATTATCAGATTCCGAGCATGTGGGTATGTTTTTTATCCACTTTGTCCAACAAAAACATCCTAGATCTAAGTCAGAAGTTCTGTTCAACGTAGTTCAAACCGGAAACATAGATCTGCAACAATCAACACTCAAATACTAACATACAATGAATTCCGACTTCACCCTTGTGATTATCATTCATTTTAGACCATTATTAAACCCTAAATCTAAATTATCTACACTGTTCATCGCTGACACACACAGATAGTTAAAATCTGGTTCAAATTGGCCAAATATCTCACATTCACCATGTTTAAAGTTGAGTAAACCAACTAGAAACACAAGATCTAAACACAATCGAGCAGTATAACAGCAAGAACACAAGGTTTTTGAGGTCTCACTTGAAATCGCCAGAGGAGAGGTTGAAGCGGAATAAGAAACAAATAAGTTGTTCAAGCGGAAACCCTCACCTATTTATAGACGGGCTGATTCCGTTTGAAAATGCCACATGCAAGTTCAAGAGGAATCACCACTCAAGCGAAATGCCATGTTGAAGCGGAATCAGTGTGTTTCAAGCGAAATTTTCTTTTTCAAAATTTAACTTTTTGAATTTTCCAGATTTTACCAATACACCCAGTTAACCAAGTCCAAGTTAATGACCCTGGTCAACTGTTTAGCCTGCCAAGTCCAAGTTAATGACCCTGGCTGACCAATTATGAAGTAGCAGACTTTCTGAAATGATTTAAGTCCAAGTTAATGAACTTTTGTACTTTCAAGCAATTACCGATCACTTTTCACAATCTTCTGCTTACCCAACCCTCAAGATCCAGACTTGTTCAGCACACAAGACTTTGATCATCTGATCCCCAACGTCTGTTTTCGAAAATAAGATGAAAAATAAAATCTTTTTGGATTTTAGAATGAAGATAAGCAATAAACTGTACACACAATCTTTTTTGTGAGCGTGTTAGGGGATCATATCAGCTGCCGACGAGATACAAGTACCGTTAAGCTTGGATTACATTTTCAGCATTAAACAGTTTGCAATGATTGTCGATATACTGGTCCACTTTAAATTTTCACACAAAGTTCAATCTGTTCAGGATACGAATTTAGTGTTTTAAGGCTTAACTTTTATGCGTGTACCACCTCAGAATATACTCCCGTATCCAGATCCCAATATTCAGTCTTACAGGTGAGTATACCACAGATGATATCTGTAAGGGAATAAATTATGAAACAGTACGAAACCGTGAGAGCTCAGGTCAGAACTACCGTTCAGCAGAGAGATGACGGTTTGACTTTAGGTGGGTCCCCTTTAGAGAATCTTTTTTACAACAGCATTGATTAGCAATTTTATTGTCTTATCATTTATGCTGAGGGCAGCGCTGTTTTTCAAGCAAGCAGTAAAGTATACTCCGGGGACTAGGCCATTGCTTCCGCAAAATCAGATGTCCCGGGATAATACCCTAGAGATCACTGAGTATAAAGACCTAGTATCTCAGAAAGAGGGACCTTTCAAACAAGATTTCGGGGGTTACCCATATATCCGAGAGATGTTCCCCACATAAAAGCAAGAAATTTTATGTTTATATCCCGAACAAATCTACTAAATGTGTAAAAACCTATCGGCATATCATCTACAAGACTGCTTAACACATTTATACTTTACATTTCTTTAGCGTATTGCGCTGTCTAGCTGATGTACTATCATTTCCCCTTGTTACACAAACTCATTTTTACTTTTTCAAATGTTTTTGGATTTTGACATTTTATCATGTTTTTGTATTTTTCTGCAACTTTCTCCCCCTAAAAACAAAAACATATTTTTTGTGTTTTTGGTTTTTATCAAAAACAGAAAATAAACTGTACAAAAACTTGACAACATAACGTGGATCACATCAGATCGCCGTCCTCCTCGGCTTCACACTCGATTACCCTCCCAGAAAATAGATTTTTCATCCCATTTAATTTCAAAAGATAATTAAATCTTTTTATATCAAAAGGTTTAGTGTAGAAATCAGCCTTCTGTTCATCGGTGTGTATATATTCTATTCGGATTAACTTCTTTCCGTAGCAATCACGGATGAAGTGATGCCGAATTTCAATATGTTTAGTTTTCGAGTGGTGAACCGGGTTTTTAGTTATGTTAATAGCCGCTTCATTGTCCACAAAAATCAGAGTATTCAAGAACTGCAAACCAAAGTCTCGCATCTGCTGTTGGATCCAAAGGATCTGAGAGCAACAGCTCGAGGCCGAACGTATTCTGCCACGCACATAGGGAGCGCTACTGAGGTTTGTTTCTTGCACTGCCAGGTGACCAGTCGAGTTCCAAAGAACTGACACCCAGCAGTGGTGGACTTAGCATTCTGCTTGCAATAACCAAAGTCCGAATCAGCAAAACCTGTGAGAGAGAAATCACCAGACTTAGGATACCACAAGCCGGTGCTTGGGCAGCCTTTCAAATACCGTAAAATACGTTTCACGATCGTCAGATGTGACTGGCGTGGGCTAGACTGATATCGGGCGCACAAACACGTCGGATACATGATGTCCGGGCGGGAAGCAGTAAGATACATCAAATATCCAATCATTGACCGATACAGCGTCTCATCCACTTTCTCTCCACTCTCGTCTGGGCAAATCCCATGATTCTGAGCTAGAGGGGTTGATGCTGGACTGGATTGAGCCATGTTGAACTTCTCCAGAACATCGTTTACATACTTTGTTTGGTGAATGAAGATTCCTTCGGGCATTTGCTCCACCTGTAGCCCTAGGAAGAACTTCATCTCCCCCATCGAACTCATCTCAAATTTCTTTTTTATCACATCCTCAAAATCTTTACACAACTCGTCATTTGTTGAACCAAAGATGATATCATCGACTTAGATTTGCACGATTAAAAGATGTCCTGCAACTTCCTTGATAAACAACGTACTATCAACTGTCCCTCTGCTAAACCCGTTGGCCAGCAAATGTTGGGAGAGCGTCTCATACCAGGCTCTCGGGGCCTAGTGTAGTCCGTAGAGCGCTTTATCCAGAAGATAGACTTTGTTCTTGTGTACTGGATCAGTAAACCCCGGCGGTTGACCAACGTACACTTCTTATTTGATTGTGCCGTATAGGAATGCAGACTTCACATCAAGCTAATAGACTTTGAATCCTTTCCACGATGCAAATGCTAGGAAGATTCTTATCGCCTCGAGCCTAGCTACAGGGGCATACACATCAGTAAAATCGATCCCCTCCTGCTGGCTGAAACCCTGTACTACCAGTCGTGCTTTATTCCTTACAATCATGCCTCTATCATCTCTTTTACATTTAAAGACCCATTTTGTCTTTATCAGCTTCTGATTTTCAGGAAGGTCTACTGATCTCCAAACACCTAACTTCTCAAACTACTGCAACTCTTCTTGCATAGCATTCACCCAGCTATTTTCAGTCAAAGCTTCCTTATATGTTCTGGGTTCTATCTGCGAGATAAAACATTTAAGTGAGAATTCTTCGTGCAAAGGAGCAACAGAAGTATAAAAACAAGTAAGAGATCTGTTGATCTGGTCTTGCGTTTTAACACCCTCTGAAGGTCACCAATTATCTGCTCTGAAGGATGGTAAGATAGAGTTCGTGGCATGACACTGTCAGGCACATTCACTTTCGATTGCAGATTCATGATTTCTAGATCACCGGTGTGATCCTCAGCTTCAGTCGTAGCAACATTTGGATCCTCATCAAATATCGGACCGTTTTCCGAATCTGAGTCATCGGATTGATCAAATGATGGAGTTGGTTCCTCTGGTGGTTCGTGAGCTGTTCCACTGGGACCGGCCTTGTGATCGTTTGTACCAGTTGTAGGAATGTTTGTACCCACATCAGGTTGAGAAACCACCAACGGTCTAGGTATCTGATCTTGTACCATTGATTGCTGCTGTTGGTATAAGTAAGCAAGTTCCTCTTCACTCAGTTCTGTCGGCAGTTGGAAAGACTCCCAGAGTTTGTCGTAATCGAAAAGCAATCTTTGTCCAGGAAGTTGAGGTGGAGCCGTATGCTTCTGACAGTCTACATGCTGAACTTCAATTACCTTCTTCAGGCATGGAACAAACACTCTTTTTAGCGGACTCGCATATCCAATAAAGAAACCCTCATTACTCTTCGCGTCAAACTTTCCATCTTGATCAATGAAGGTACATGGTGATCCAAACGGCTCTAAAAACTTCAAATTTGGCTTGTAACGATGAAGAAGTTCAAAACACGTTTTCTTGTATTTCTTGACGGTTAGAACCCGATTTAATGTATAGCACGCCGCTGCCACAGCTTCACTCCAGAAAAATATTGGTAACTTGGAATCGGCAAGCATCGTTCGAGCTGTTTCAATGATGGTACGATTCTTTCATTCAGCTACACCATTTTGCTGTGGAGTGTATGGTGCACTGAATTCATGAAGAATTCCTTTCTCGTTATAGAACTCGAGCATGCGATTATTCTTAAATTCCGTTCCATTGTCACTTCTTATTCTCCGGATTGGCAATTTGTAGACCGTTTCCATCTTTTTGAAAAGAATCATCAAAGACTCAAACGTTTGATCTTTCCTTTCCATGCACACCACCCAAGAAAATCTAGAGAAGTCATCAGTGACTACTAGACAGTATAAGTCTCCGCTGATACTTTCCACATTGACTGGTCTAAAGAGATCCATATGGAGTCTCTCGAGAGGCATTCTGATTGAATTCAGCAACTTCTGTGGGTGTGACTTCTTTGTCTGCTTTCCCTTCTTGCAAGCTACACAATCATCATTCAAATGAAAGCTTTTCAAATTTACACCTTCAACTAAATCATTATGTACAAGAAAGTTCATTTTTCTAACATGAATGTGGCCCATCTTTCGATGCCACATAATCGACTCTTTTTCAGTTGCTTTGGTTTTTGACACAAAACATTGTTTTTGATAATCAGTTGTTGTTGCGACACTCATATCAAGAATGTACAGATCATTTTCTCGTGGAGCTCGCAACAACACCATTTCTTCCGGAATTTTGAAACCAGGTTTTAAGACTATACATTCGTTTTTAGTAAAGTGGACAGTAAATGATTTGTCACAGATCTGCGAAATACTCAGCAGATTGATTTCAAGTTCAATTATATAGTTCACTTTATAAAATGAAATGACTCCATTCATGAGAGTCCCTTGACCAACAATCCTTCCTCCCTGATTCCCAGCAAATCCCATGTATCCTCCATTTAAAGATTTAACGTCATAAAGCAATGCTAGCATTCCGGTCATGTGTCTTGACGCTCCGCTGTCCATTATTCACTTCGAGATGAACGACTTCGGAAGCCCCTGCAAACATCACAGACAATTTATTCAAATAATGAGACCCATGACTTCTTAACACTCGGAATACTTCCAAACACAAAATCACAATCTACTTCAACTTTCGGAATATTGAAGATGACATTTGGGACCACTGGTTTGACTTTTGATTTTAAATCTTCCTTCTTAATCGGTGGAAATTCTTCAAGTAACTTATCAAGTTCAAATCCAAGTTTGTCAACATCGTCATCAAAAACTTTTGATTCGACTTTCAAAACATTTTCCATCTTCTTTACTTCAACTGATTGTTTTGGTTTTACCACCCATGATTGGTTTTGAAAAAAATTTGTCTTTGGATAAATTTTTGAAGTCTTTTGGGTTTTCGAAGATTCACCAATCTGAAAAGTTAATTTCGGCTTTTCTTCGGACTTCAAAGATTCACCTCTTTTCAAGATTTGAATGGGGGAAACCATGGGTTTTTTACCCTTAACATCAGTTGGAGTTTTAGGTTTAGGTTTTTGCAAAACAGGTTTCTTGAAAATGGGGTTTTCAATCTTTTTGGTGCATTGTTTCGCCAAATGACCAATTTCATTGCAGTGGTAACAAACACTTTTGTCATACTCAACAAAAGTAGACGTGTAGGTCTCTTCTTTCAACTTTTTCGCTGCATTGAAATCATCTATGGCTTTTTGACTGAAAATATAAGCCTTTTCATCAACAAAGTTCATTCCCATGACAAAAACATCACACATCTTATCTTTTGGCTTTACCACATGTTTAGCCATCTTCTTTTCAAACCCAATACCTTTGTTTTTAAAATTGTTTCCATTTTTCTTGTTAGACCCATTGTAACTCACCCAATCTTTCTTAACAGGGTTGTTTTGTTTCACAAAAGACTTTTTAGGTTTTGAAAAGAACTCATTGTTGTTTACCTCAGAAATGTCAATCTCAACCAATTTAAACACCTTTTCAACATTTTTCATGTTCGCATTCTGGATTGGATACTCAAAATCTAAATAGAGTTTGTTAGTTCCAACCATTGTGTAAACCACCATAATCGGATCCTCATTCACAACCTTTTCTGATTTTGGTATAAACTTGTCCAAAAAGTTACCATCATCTTCAACATCAGACTTGGAACTTTCCAAATGAGTTTTCACAGTTTCAAAATCTGAGTTATCACTCTCTTCGTCTAACACTTGGTCAACAACGGTCTTGATCACCTGTGACTCATTGTCAATGTCGGACAGAAAGAATGTAACATCAATACTCTCAGGCAACTCATTCTCAATGATTCTCGATTTGAGGTTCAAAGCAGCTTCCACCCCATCTGGATACTTCTGAGTGTAATGACTCCACATTGGGGGTGAAACACTGTTAAAGACAGGTGTTGCATCTGGTTGTTGTGGGACAATTTGTTCAATCACATATGAAGATGCAACATAACTCATCAACTTCTTATCAATCCTTTCATTCTCAATTTTTGTTAACTCCAATTCCTTTTTCAATGAAGCAATCGTGTCCAAATGAAAGTTGATTTCCTTTTGTTTAATAATAACTGTTGATTTTAACAATTTTGTGGCTTTATCATTTTCAAGACTCTCATTTTGTATCATTTTGATAGATCTAGCCAACGTGTCATACGCTTCTTTTACTTCACTCAGATCAAATTTAAGTTCATCAGTATATTGTTTCAATTCCTGAAACTTTGTGTCCTTTTTAAGACACTCCATGCAGGGTTTTGAACAATTTTCGCATGAAGTTTCAGACATTGACTCAATATTTTCAACAATCTCTTCATTTTAATCAATTTTAACACCCTGTTTACCGACATTATCAGATTCTGCCTCAGACACTCCTTTTGATTTCCCATTGATCTCCTCACTTTCTGATTTCCCATCAGACTCCTTTTGACCTAACTCTGCTTTGACCGACACGTTTTCCACTGACTCGGTATCAACATACTCTGGTTTTACAGATTCTGTGTCTACCTCTTTCAGTTTTGCCATCAAGGCTTTGTCAGCAATCTCTTTCAGTGTTTCTTCAGTCATTTCTTTTGAGACATCAATTATCTCTTCAATCGGAGCTTTCTCAACATCATACTGTGGGCAAAATCCGGTTGTTGGCTCACTGAAAAAACCTGCAAAAGAATCAACCACATTAGGAGGGATAATTGATTTTAAAGAACTAGCTAAAACCTCTTCTTTGGATTGATAATAGTGGTTTTCTGCAGCGACGTCTTCATTATCAACCAAACTTTCTTCATACACATCTTCACTAACAACCTCTGTTTCAACAACACTCTCAGACACCTCTGCAATCTCAGCCATCATTGCTCTACCCTCACTGCCCGGGATATACTTGTCCCAACTGAAACCTTCAGCTACCTTTTCATCATCTTGGTTGACTATGAGAGCTTTTTCTGGCTTGTTTTCTATCTGAGGTCTTTGAATGACAGGTTATTGATTTGTCTTGTGATAGATCGCCTGTCTGTAGTAATCATTGGTAAATGGATTTTGGTGATTGTTGACCTATCTATTCGGACACTCTCTCTTAAAATGCCCCTTCTCTTTACATCTGAAACATGTCACTTTTGACTTATCAAAACTAAGCTATTGATCCGGTCCTGCCAATCTGTTCCGACCCGTAATTTCCATAAATCTTTGGGCTCTTCTCACCAAACTTACCATACCCCACTTGATGTCTATCAATTCGAGCTCCTCCGGATCTATTTGATCATAGTCCTCTTTCGTCATATCGGGGTTTCCTATTCTCCCAGCAACCAAACTCTCGTAAGATTTCAACACTGATGCAAGTAGTGCTATGTGCTGTTTAGCAGAAGATTCAGTAAAATCTTGAGCGTTCTTAATGTTTACTGCAATGTTGCATAGTATCCCCGGACCTTGACCCTGATTGTTCGAGCTTGAAGAGCTTTGTGGAGTAAATTTTTCGGGAGCTTTGGAATTTGGCTCATAACTTGCAAATGGTGAAGGCTTGTTCTTGCTTGATGTACTCGACGAAGCACCAGAAGTTAAATTTGCACTAAACCCTGTTTGAATCTTCGGGCTTAGATTCGTTGTTGCAGGAGAACTGCCTTTGTAGTATAGCGAAACATCCTGTTGAAAATTTGCAGAATTCATCTATTTAATCTTTGTTAACTCCAACTCATGAGCTTCGATCTTCTCTATGAAACCACTAAGACTCAAATTAACATAATCTGAATTGTTCTTCATCACCAGCAAATAAGTACCCCACTAATCATATGGCAACGCGTCTGCCAATTTATCGATCCACTCTTCATTGGTCTTTTTTATTTCCAATCTCCCCATCTCCACGACTAGATGACAGTATCTCTCAATCAATTGTTTTGTAGTTTTACCTTTCATACCAGTAAAGATGTCAAATTGTTTCTTTATCAAAGCCTTTTTGCTTTTGATCATGGATACACTCCCTTTAAACTTTACTTGCAACGACTGCCAAATAGATTGTGAATTATCTTCATGCTGTAACAACACCAAGATATCCTCTTTAATCGCCTGTTGAAGAATACTCATCATCTTCTTTTCAGCTTTGAAATCTGCTTGTTCAGTTTGTGTCAAACTGCCAATTGACTTCGCAAGACCCAAACCATCTGTAGGAGGAACATATTTCGATTCTATCTTAATCCAGCACTCAAAGTGGTTTGCTTGAACCCATGTCTTAAACCTTCCAGACCAACCCGAATACTTATCGATATTCATCAGTTTAGGTGGTTTCTGCATCGTCCCTAACTCATTTTCCATATTCACGTTTTGCACAATACTGCCAGATGTTTGTGCTGCTGTCATCCCACCGCCGGCAAAGAAGTTATAAAAATCCTGATTTTCCATTTTATGAAAACAGTTTACGAACAAATTTTTAAGTTTTGAAAACAGGTTTTACACGAAATCAGACTTTCGAACGAAATTACGAACAATATGGACTTTCAAGCGAGATAAGGTTTTCAAGCGAAATCAGTATTTTCAAGCTGAATTAGATTTCAAGAGAAATAAGTACTTTCAAGCGGAATCAAGTGATCATTTAAGCGAAATCACCAACTCAAGCGAAATCAGGTGACTTTC
Organism: Helianthus tuberosus; assembly: GCA_030545235.1. Lineage (NCBI taxonomy): Eukaryota > Viridiplantae > Streptophyta > Magnoliopsida > Asterales > Asteraceae > Helianthus > Helianthus tuberosus. The sequence continues at coordinate 26,415,369 of CM060351.1, read as the reverse complement.
AAGCGAAATCACTTATTTCGCTTGATATTACTTCAATTGTTCAAGCGCAATCAGATCTTTTCAAGCGGAATATCGTATTTCACTTAAAATAACCACAATTTTCAAGCGGAATCAAAAAGTTACTTCAAGCAAAATCAGGTTTTTAGTCCATTTTTATCAGTTTTAGTCCGAATTTTGATCTGATTCTCTCAAGGGTTTGTTAAAACACAGTTTTACACACAATATCAAAAACTCAGTCCATTTTGTCCGGTAAAAAGTCCAGAAGTCCAAAAAAGTGTAGAAAAAGGCACTGATTCAAGTGTATTGGCTCATAACTGGCTCTGATACCAATTGTAGGATCGATTTGACCGACCAAGTGAGTCAATTAAAGTCAATACACACTGTTTGAAAGGCGGAATCAATCAAACAGAGTTGAATCAGTACAGAATTGAGTAGAAAATAGAGAATATCACTTTAACACTTGTTTCTCATTAATAATTCACTTGAAAATCCGGCAGCAGTTCGGTACACAACTTCTGATTCCGTATGAAAATGAGAAACCAACTTGCCTATATATAGGCATCAGATTTCGCTTGAAATGACACAACTCATTTCTAGCGGAATTACTTCATCTGATTTCGCTTGAAATGACCAAGTGTCATTTCAAGCGGAATTACATCAAAAATCACATAATTACACTTTAGACCCCTGACAACCCTATACAAACATGACCTAGACTTAAGACATAGGCTGTAGACATTGTGCACCAACAATTTGTTGTTTTACGTGGTCGGGGTGTGAGAGGAGAAGTTGGTATCAGAGCCAATAGTTATAGGGAATTAGGTTATTAGTAATATTTTGACCTAGACTATAACTTTCTAGGACCCCAACGCAAGTTGATTTGCGTTTAGATTTAAAAAAAAAAACAAAACCGTTACCTACCTTTAGATGATAACCACAACGAGGATACAAAATCCGAATCTGCTTCAAAAATTAATCATCCATTCTAGGATGATTGATTACTAGGTTTTGAACCCTCTGTTGTAAGGTTTTGAACCCTTCCAGTTTGACTCATTTTGGCTTAGTGCCTTCTGATTTTTCAAAATCTCGTCGAAGTTTGGGTCTAAATAATGTGAACACATGCAAACTAGAAGAGTGAATGCCTGTACCCTGAGTTTTCTGTCTAAGTCTAGAGTGTTCGTACAAATCCACATAATCGGACCAGTCACTCTTACCTGGGAACTCTTGGGGTGAGTGTTCACTTATAGGCGAGCATGTCTTTGCGATACATTATTTTGATTCATTACTTTGATTAGTCACTGCGTGTCATTTGTTTGTTCGAGGTAACGAACAAATGATCGCCTTCCTTATGTTTCGTCAACATTTTCAATACCTCTTTTGTTTTTCCGAATTGTCAACCTCACTCGTTTCTCATATTTCCTTGTTAGACAATGCCTCCTCGACGTGATGCATAATATTTTACCGCTGAAGAAGTCGCAGCCCTTGTCTCTTAGCAAATGGCTGCTGTGCTTCCAGGCGTTGTGACCCAAATCCACGAGCTATACAACAACAACAATAATAACATTGCATAATGTAATTTCAAGAGTTTCAATTCTGCTAAGCCGCTAAAGTTTTCTGGGTCGCAAGGAGCAACTGTGCTCCTTCAATGGTTCGAAAGTATCGAGAACACATTCAGACATGTGCAATATCCGAATGGGCATAAGGTTGAATTTGCATCAAGTGTGTTTGAGAAGCGTGCTCTTACGTGGTGGAACGGAGTGATGCGCGATAGGGGTGCCGAAGTGGCATTGGCACAAACATGGGAAGAGCTTCGAGCTCTCATGATGAGAGAGTTCTGTCCCCGTCACGAAATTCGAGCTTTGGAACGAGAGTTTGACGATCTAAAACAAGATGGGGGAGAACACCGTGCGTATACTGATCGATTTGAGGAACTCAGTCTTTTTGGTCCTACTATGGTTACCCCGTTGGAGAAACCGATAGAGAGGTATATCGATGGTTTACCCGATTCCATACTGGATATTGTGACTGGCGTTAATCCTACTACTGTTCGTCAAGCGATCGAGTTATCTGCTACCCTGACTGAGTCGCAAGTCAGGAAGGGTAAACTTACCTTCAAGGGTTATAAGAAGAAGTCGACCGAATCTGTCAAGGAAAAGGGTAAGGGTAAGAAAGGTGAGTCATCGAAGAAGTTGAGAAAGCGAAAGGGTGCTCAGAACTTTGCAGTTACTACTCAGAACCCTCAGAACCCACTAGCTCAACCGCCTATGAAGAAAGCATATGCTGGTACCGCACCCCATTGTGCTCGCTGCAATGGTCATCATGTTGCATAACAAGCTTGTAAGCAATGCACAACGTGTGGTAGGTTTGGGCATCCGGCCAACGTTTGTCTTTCGGGTCAGAATCAGATTATTCAGAATCAAGCTCCAGTCCAGGGGAATGCTGCTAGATTCCCACCGGGCTCATGTTTCAATTGTAGAGAGTTTGGTCACTTCCGCAACAACTGTCTGAGGTTGGCAAATGCAAATGCGAACCCGAATGCGAATGTCAACGAAAATGTGAATCCAGCTCGTGGGTGAGCGTACAATCTGAATGCTAACGAAGCGAGGGCTGACAACGAGGTGGTTAATGGTACGTTTCTTGTTAACAATCGACCTGCATCTATTCTTTTTGATACTGGTGCTGATAGAAGTTTTGTTTCATTATCTTTTGAGCCTTTGCTTGCGATACCTAGAACTAAACTGAGGAAACCCTTATCTGTCGAAGTTGCTACTGGTAAACCTCTTGTTCTCGATTCTGTTATACGTGATTGTCAGTTAAACCTTGATAACCATCTTTTTCCCATTGACCTCATGCCGATGCAACTTGGGAGTTTCGATATTATCGTGGGGAATGGATTGGTTAACCAAACATCATGCTGAGGTGGTTTGTTTCGATAAGATTGTTCGTATTCCTCTTCCGTCTGGCGATGTTCTGGAATTTTGTGGCGAGAAGCCATCTGGAGGTTTGAAGTTTATGTCGTGTACAAAGGCCCAAAGTTATTTGCAAAAAGGATATGTTGCTTTCCTGGCACATCTCACCGAGGAGAAAGGCTAGAGCAAGAGTATTCAGGATATTCCGATTGTTCGGGATTATCCAGAGGTGTTTTCCGATGAACTGCCTGGTTTGCCACCAGTTCGTCAAGTCGAGTTTCATATTTACCTTGTACCCAATGCCAACCCGATTGAGAAAGCACCTTATCTTCTTGCACCGTCAGAGATGCAAGAGTTATCGAAACAGCTCCGAGAGTTGTCTGATAAAGGATTCATTCAAATATGTATTGATTATCATGAGCTTAATAAGCTTACCATCAAGAAGCGATATCCCCTACCTAGAATTGATGATCTCTTCGACCAGCTGCAAGGTGCTTCATGGTTTTCCAAGATCGATCTGCGATCTGGGTATCATCAACTTCGTGTTCTCGAAGAAGATATTCCCAAAACTGCTTTCCGTACGAGATATGGGCACTACGAGTTCACTGTCATGCCTTTTGGTTTGACAAATGCCCCAGCTATCTTCATGGACTTAATGAATAGGGTCTGTAAACCTTATTTAGACAAGTTCATCATTGTGTTCATCGATGATATTCTCATTTATTCAAAGTCTCGAGCCGATCACAAGCAACACCTTCGTTTGACATTGGAACTCCTAAAGAAGGAACAACTTTTTGCTAAATTCTCCAAGTGTGAATTCTAGCTTAGAGAAGTTCAATTTATGGGTCATATTGTCAATGAGCAAGGTATTCATGTGGATCCTTGCAAAATAGCTGCTATTAAGGATTGGAATACACCGACGACACCTACAGAGATTCGATCATTTCTTGCTCTTGCTGGTTATTATCGTCGATTCATTTCTAATTTCTCAAAGATCGCGGTTCCACTCACTGCTTTGACTCAGAAAAATTAGCCCTTTGAGTGGGGACCTAAGCAAGAAGAAGCATTCCAAACGTTGAAATGGAAACTCTGTGATGGTCCTGTTTTATCTCTACCTGAGGGAAACGATGATTTTGTTGTCTATTGTGACGCGTCGAATCTAGGACTTGGTTGCGTTCTTATGCAACGAGGTAAAGTCATAGCTTATGCTTCTAGACAGCTGAAAATTCATGAGAAGAACTATACGACTCATGATCTTGAATTAGGAGCTGTGGTTTTCGCACTTAAAATCTGGAGACACTACCTCTATGGAACGAAGTGTGTGGTTTTCACAGACCACAAAAGTCTCCAGCATATTCTCAATCAGAAGGAGCTGAACATGAGGCAACGACATTGGGTTGAACTCTTAAACGATTATGATTGCGAGATCCGCTACCATCCTAGTAAGGCGAATGTCGTAGCCGATGCGCCTAGTCGAATGGAACGAGTCAAGCTTCATTCTGTCTGAACTCTATCTGATATTCAATCTCGTGTCCTTCAAGCTCAACGATCTTGTGTGATTAAAGGCTTATTGAAAAATGAGCTACCGCTTCAACTCGAACTTAAACTCGAAACGAAAGACGATGGGTTGATATATTTCAAGGATCGTTTGTGGATTCCGAAACAAGACGATCTTCGCACCTTGGTAATGGACGAATCTCACAAATCTCGATATTCGATCCATCCTGGTGCTGATAAAATGTACAAGGATCTTCATACTCTGTACTGGTGGCCTGGTATGAAGAAGGATGTTGCCTTGTATGTATCAAAATGCCTAACTTGTCTCAAAGTCAAGGCTGAACATCAACGACCTTCTGGTTTGCTTGTACAACCAGAGATACCAGTTTGGAAGTGGGAGAACATTGCAATGGATCTCATCACTAAGTTACCGCGTACATCTAAAGGTCACGATGCTATTTGGGTTTTTATCGATCGATTAACGAAATCAGCTCATTTTATACCGATTCGTGAGGATCTATCTGCTGATAAACTTGCAAAGATTTATGTTGATGAGATTGTATCACGACATGGTGTTCCTTTGGATATCATTTCCAATCGTGATGCTTGGTTTTCATCTCATTTTTGGAAGACCATGCAATCTGCGTTGGGAACCCAACTGAATCTAAGCACTGCTTTTCATCCCCAAACAGATGGACAATCTGAGAGAACGATTCAAACTTTGGAGGATATGCTTAGGGCATGCGTGATAGACTTTGGTGGTAATTGGGATTCTCATCTTCCACTGACCGAGTTCTCTTACAACAACAGTTATCATGCTAGTATTAATATGGCACCATTCGAAGCTCTCTACGGTCGAAAATGTCGTTCACCTGTCTGTTGGAATAAGATCGGTGAAGCTCAGCTTACTGGACCTGAGCTCATTCTGGAAACAACAGACAAAATCAATAAAATCCGTGATAATCTTGTGACAGCTCGAAGCCGTCAAAAGAGTTATGCGGATATGCGACGCAAGCCCTTAGAATTTCAAATCGAAGACTGTGTCCTACTCAAGGTGTCACCTTGGAAGGGAGTGGTGAGATTTGGAAAGAAAGGAAAACTTGCACCACGATATGTTGGACCATTTAAGATTGTTGAAAGAATTGGAAAGGTTGCCTATCGACTAGAGCTACCTCCAGAGCTTGGAAATATTCATCCGACTTTTCACGTGTCCAATTTGCGAAAGTGTTTAGATGATGCTGATCTTCACATTCCTCTCGACAAGATTCAAATCGATGAAACAATGCACTTTTTTGAGAAACCTGTGGAGATAGTGGACCGTACATTCAAACAGTTGAAGAACAAACAGATTCGATTGGTCAAAGTTCGCTAGGAATCCAAACGTGGCCCCGAGTTTACTTGGGAACGTGAGGACCAGATGAAGACGAAATATCCGCATTTGTTTTCACAAGTTTCCTCTAAATAAAATTTCGGGACGAAATTTCCTAAAGTAGGGGAGACTGTGACAACTGTGTTCTGTAATCATCGTATAATGTAAAACAACGTTGATTATCAATAAAACAATGTGCTTTGGTGTTATTATATATGTTATTGTGTTTGACGATTTTACAATTTGATTCGATTCCGATTTCAAGCTTTAAATCACTTTCTGGAAGGTTATACGCAAACTGGTGCGTAAATGCAATCAGTTTAACGCAACGTACACTCCGGAACTGTGACGTAAGCCAAACATACCCTAAATATCCTTTACATAACTTAGAAATAAGTTTCGAAGGGTTCGGTATGGCAAAAACATGTTTGTTCGAACTTTAGAACTATTTACGACAAAACTGCGAAACAAATGTTGGTGACCGCCTGGATAGTATTTAAATCCTGTAAATATTCTGTTATGATTAAAATTTTATTTTTAATCAGGTCCTTGTTGAAAAATAAATTAAAACGCTTAAAAACGTTATTTTTCAAGTTTAAGCGCGTACCGCGTGTTACTGCGCAACACAGTGCTTATACTGCAAAACGCGGACAACACAGTCAGTCTCGGCAACTGAAATTTGTTTCATTAATATTTTGGCGAGTTTATTTTTATAGAATAATAAAAGTAATTTGAAACACCTTAAACCGAGATTTAAACGCTATACAAAATACCCGGTATCCAGTAAATAACATGAGTATAACCATTATTTTATTCAGTAAATAACATGGGTTATTTTAAAATTTTAAGTCGTTTCGATTTGGGATGGTTCGGGTAACGTTTGATGCAAAACTATGCGGTAAAACGGTTAAAAATCGGCTTTTCGGAGGATTTTTATAAAACTGTTTTACATCAGTAAGTAAACTGATATTTTTGATATAAAAATAAGTATTTTAAATTATATTTAGTCTACTTGGTGTTTGGTTAGTCATATGTGACTTCCGACGCCCAAAAATGTTACCGAATCGCAAAGATAAGTGTTTTTCGACATACACTAGAATGGGTTGTTCATGGGTAAATTTTATGTGTTACAATGTGCTATGTGTTTTACAATATGTGTATGATGATGTGTTAGTGTTGACAAGATTATGTGTATTACGCTAACCCATATATATAAATACACTAATATAATAAAAAATAATAACTTTTTGAGAAAAACCTCAAAGTTATGTGAAAATTCAAAGTATCGGAGAAACTTATGTATTTTGTGGGTTTTTAATTATTAAATCATTCTTATTTAATTTAGGATGAATAAACAATTTGAGGGATTGTGTTAACATATAAAAACGCACCCAAAGGTGAATACATAGATCCCCTCTTTTACTGTTTTCAATTGTTTTGGGGTGATTCATATGTATCAAAACGATTTCAATGTTTTAACGATGGTTTCAAAACGAGTAAGATGGTTTTACTAAACTAATAACGATTTTGATAATGTGAACGAGCTTGTTGGTTGTAGTTACATAACGAATGACATTCATTAGCATTGATCAAGTCGACCAGTATTAGGTTATGGTACCATAGGATCTGACAAATCCCGTTATCAGACTGCGCCCATGGTTATGTGTGGGTTAGGTGGGTAACGACTGAATCCGATGATTGTTAACTTACCCTTTGGTGGTTTGTTAATACGAGTTGAACTAGTTGAATGATGAACGAGTCACAAAGGTTTGAATGTTATTAGCGAGACGACCAAAAGTAGTTTTCACAATTAAAACGAGAACGATTTGTACGAGAACGATTTGTACAAGAACAATTTGTACGAGAATGATTTTGAACGATTGAACGATTATGAACGATTTAAATAAATGAAGGATGATCTATAACGGGAACGAGTTAAACGATGTCACACAACGATGTTTACGAAACTATATAAACCATACGAGTTTTATTACGAGAACGATTTATGATTTAGTTTACGAAAACAAATGTTTTGGTTAAGATTCATGGCATCGAGGTTTATAAATTATAACCAATCTGTTTTGACTTGGTTATTCATTTTATAATACAAACATTTTACAAAACAAGGTTTCAAATATCGATTAACGAAGTTGTACGAGATATTTCAACGAGCCATGAATCTGACACTCACACAAAAACTATGTGCTCGCCAGCATTTCTTTGCTGACTTTGTTTTTACATATGTTTCAGGTGATGTTGCTTAATGTTGATTGCGAATAGGATGCATGCTCACTTAGGACTGGACGAGGCCTTAGTGATTTAATAATGATGATAGACTATGTTTGACTTGCTTGTTTAACTTTAAGACAATGTTTAATATTTAATAAAATGAAACTCTTTGTATCCATGGTTTGAAACAATAATTCTGTTACAACACTCCCTGACGTTTCCGCCACGATTTGTTGTTTTACGTGGTCGGGGAGTGACACATAGTTACCTATATTACGTTCCGATTGATTCCGTGATCCTTCAAGCGTTATTTGATTTTTATTTCAAGATCATTAAGCAATATCAAGTGAGTACATAGTCCCTTCTTTTACCGCTTTCAAATATTTTGGGGTGAAACACATGTTCCTACTTATTACTTTCGTGCTTTTCGTGCTTTCATGACATATACTTGCTATGTTCAATAGTACGCATATAGTACATGATTTCCATTATGCTTTGCTATGTATGTTGACTGAGCATGCTAGCACATTGATTTCATAAACATTTTTGTTACATATGTTTACTTAGCATATGAACACATTGATTTACATTACATTTCTGCTATGTGTGTTTACTGAGCATGCTAGCACATTGATATACATGACATTTCTGCTTCGTATATTTATTTAGGATACTTAGTACATTATTTTTCACATAACATGCTTACATTTGGTATGACATTTGGTTTGTTTAACGGGTCAAAAATACATTCATTAACACTGATCACGACGCTCGGTAGTATGTAGTGGTACAATAGGAATTGACAACTCCCATTCCTGGAATCCTAGGTTTGTTTGGACGTAAGGAATGACAGAATCCGATATATATAATTGATAAACCTTTAACTTGTTAAGGGTTTGTCCGACAGTCGCAAGGCTTGAATGTATGCGATAAACATTACTGCATAGATGTTTGCATCAATAAAGCATTTATTTTTCAAAACATAACTTTTTGATTTAAAAAGACTTTGTTTTGTACATTTTACCTATGGGGTTGAGTAAATACTTTTTTATTCCCCATACAGGACATTTGATTATACATTGACATTAAACATATGGTTTGAGTATATACCTTTTTACTTGCCATCCAATACAATTGATTATACAAGACATGGTTTACACATAACATTGGACATTGTTTACATATAACAAATTGACATTTGGTTAACAAGACATTTTTGGTGGTTATTTAGTAAATGGTTTATATAACGAGACGTGTGTAATATGATAAAAGCATGGTGTATACGCCGCTTGTACTTCCTATATATAAATGCTTTTATGATGATATTACATATTGTAGCGTTATCCAAATCGTTTCGACAAAGACATAATACATTTTATGCAAACGACATATTTTATACAAATTCATTTTTACTTGGTTAATTATTTAACCATGCATTATTGTTTTATATCATCTGATTTTCTTATCGATTTTCGTATGATTTATAAAAGAAAACATTTTATAAGGTTCATGACTACTTTTTGCTAAACATTTCTTTTAACTTACAAGTCATGAATCATGCATCAACAAAACCTATGTATCTCACAGGCATTTTTATGTTGACGTATTTATTTTCACATGTGTTTCGGGAGCTAATGCATAGGGTTGATCAGGATACACTTAGGCGGACTCGGGCCTTAGTGACATAAAAAAAAGCAAGAATAGTTTAAATTATGTTATGTTATCTTTGTTTTAAGACAATGAAATCTCTTTAATTCAAATAAAATGAAACTTTAAATACCATGGTTGTGAAACAATAATTTTGTCGCTCCACTCCCCGACGTTTCCGCCGCGATTTGTTGTTTTACGCTGACTGGGTACAAGGACTCCAATATTAGCACTCTAAACATCCTACAAGTCTCAATATATAAAGAAAAGTTGACACTAAAAGGTTTAGGTTTATGTCATACTGAATCATTGTATCACAACATCCTAAATCCTAATAGTGATTTGGGATAACGCCACGAAGGGTAATACAATAAGCACACTTATATATAGGAAATACCAGCGGCGTATCCACCATGTGCTTATTGTATTACTCTAGTTTCGTTATCTAAATCACCAACAATCTACACATAAACCATAACCATCATGTCGTAAAGTACTTCTTAAAAACCTCACTATGAAGATAGGAAGATCTAAGACGTTACTTCAAATATCCTCTAAGAATCTAACTATGAAGATAGGTAGATCTTTTAAGGATTTGGATAAACATCGTATTTGCATAATCAGAATAGTATTCATAAAAGCACTTTAGTAAACACATATATGCTATACATTTGGAAAATAAATCGGTTACACATATGAATCACCCCAAAACATTTGAAAACAGTAAAAGAGTGAGAACTATGAACTCACTTGGGATTGTGTATAGTTCTTGTTCTAAAGATATAACAAAGCTCAAAAGACCAAGAGTTCAAGTGTTGAAGCGGTTCCTAGTGTATCGGATACTAAGTTAGTGAATCGACACCTAAATCGGAAGATCGGGTAGAATGAGGTCTCATAAACCAAATGAATATTGGAACTCATGTGATATGGTTTAACAAAGCCTACATTCTAAATTGAAACCTAACCTAAGTGCTTTCGACCCGTTATGATCCGTTAAAGTAGTCTACGCTACTTTAACGCGTCGTTTGCGCATAAGCGCGTACAGACAGTCTAACTAGTCCTATGACAATTATTATATGCCTTAACATGTTTAATTATGTTGCATAATCATGTAGATCCCACCAATATCAGTGTGATTAAGGATTGGGATACACCTACTACTCCTACTGAGGTTCGTTCATTTCTTGGTCACGTGGGTTATTACCGCCGCTTTATTGAAAACTTCTCCAAGATTGCGGTTCCTCTCACTGCTTTAACTCAGAAGAATAAACCTTTCGAGTGGGGATCCAAGCAGGAAGAAGTTTTTCAGACCCTGAAACAGAAACTTTGTGATGCACCTATCCTATCTTTACCTGAGGGCAACGGCGATTTTGTCGTCTATTGTGATGCATCCAACTTAGGCCATGGCTGCATTTTCATGCAAAGGAACAAAGTCATAGCTTATGCATCGAGACAGTTGAAGATACACGAGAAGAACTACACGACTCATGATCCTGAGTTAGGTGCAGTAGTTTTTGCTCTCAAAATCTTGAGACACTACCTTTTTGGTAAAAAAATGTGTGGTTTTCACTGACCATAAAAGCCTTCAACACATTTTCAATCAGAAAGAGCTCAACATGAGGAAACGGCGTTGGGTAGAACTTCTAAACGACTACGATTGTGAAATTCGCTACCATCCTGGTAAGGCGAATGTCGTGGTTGACGCATTAAGTCGTAAGGAACGTGTCAAGCTTCACTGTGTCGAGGTTCGATCTGATATTCAAACTCGCATTTCTCAGGCTCAACATACTTGTGTTACACAAGACTTGATGGGTAAGGAATTACCATAACATATTAAGCCTGATCTTGAACTGAAAGACAATGGGTTCTATTATTTCATGAACCGTTTGTGGGTCCCAAGTCAAGACAATCTTCGCACCTTGCTAATGGATGAAGCTCATAAGTCTCGTTATTCTATTCATCCTGGTTCAGACAAAATGTATAAGGATCTTCGAACCCAGTACTGGTGGTCGGGTATGAAGAAAGACATTGCCTTGTACGTAACCAAATGCCTTACCTGTCTCAAGGTTAAGGCTGAACATAAACATCCCTCTGGATTATTAGAGCAACCAGAGCTACCGGTTTGGAAATGGGAAAACATTGCTATGGATCTTACTACCAAACTGCCACGCACTAAGAAAGGTCATGATGCCATTTGGGTAGTTATTGATCGTCTTACAAAGTCAGCACACTTCTTGCCGATTCGTGAGGATCTATTTGCTGACAAACTTGCTAAAATCTATGTGGATGAGATTGTATCCCGTCATGGCATTCCTTTAAACATTATATCTGATAGAGATACTCGATCTTCATCTCACTTTTGGAGAACCATGAAATCTGCAATGGGAACCTAACTTAATTTGAGCACAGCTTATCATCTGCAAACGGATGGTCAATCTGAAAGAACAATCCAGACATTGGAGGATAGCTTAGAGCTTGTGTGATCGATTTTGGTGGTAGTTGGGATTCGTATCTACCGTTGATTGAATTCTCCTACAACAATAGTTATCACTCCAGCATCAACATGGCTTTTTTCGAAGCTTTATACGGTCAAAAATGTCGTTCACCAGTCTGCTGGAATGAGATCGGTGAAGCTCAGCTTACTGGACCTAAGCTCATTCTAGAGACTACAGATAGGGTCAAGAAAGTTTGTGATATCCTTCAGACAGCTAGAAGCCGTCAAAAGAGTTACGCGGATATACGACACAAGCCCTTAGAATTTCAAGTCGGTGATCGCATTCTACTCAAGGTTTCACCTTGGAAAGGAGTAATCAGATTTGGAAAGAAAGGAAAACTTGCACCTAGATATGTTGAACCATTCAAGATCGTTGAAAGAATCAGAAAAGTGGCCTACAGACTAGAATTACCTCCTGAACTTGGAAATGTTCATCCAACCTTCCACGTGTCCAATCTTAAAAAATGTTTAGCTGATGAGAACCTCCACATGCCACTTGATGAAATTCGTGTTGATGGCACGATGCACTTCGTTGAGAAACCTGTGGAAATTATAGACCGTGAAGTCAAGAAAATCAAACGCAAGCGCATTCCAATCATCAAAGTTCGCTAGGAATCTAAACGTGGACCATAATTTACTTGGGAACATGAAGATCAAATGAAGATGAAATATCCACATCTATTCTCACAAGTTTCCTCTAAATAAATTTCGGGACGAAATTTCCTAAAGTAGGGGAGACTGTGACATCTGTGCTTGTGTAATCATTGCATAAACTATGAATAGTTCAATTATCGATAAAACAATGTGATTTGATCCCAATATTTGTTTATTTATGTTTGACATTTTGCACGTTTTGATTTTTGTTCAATTTCAAACTCTAAATCGTTTTCTAGAAACTTATACGCAAACTGATGCGTAAACGTAATCAGTTTATCGCGACAAACACTCCAGAACATCAACATATACTTAAGATACCTTAAATAACATTTACATAACTTAGAAATAAGTTTTAAAGGGTTTGGTATGGCAAAATCAAGTTTATTTGACTACAGGGACTATTTGCGACAAACTGCGAAAGTCTGCCGATTCGTATAGTAACGTACACTCTAGAACATGATCATAAGTTAAACATAACATAAATATCCTTTACATAGCTTAGAAATAGGCTTTGAGGGCTTCGGTATGCGAAAATAAACTTATTTGATCAAACAGGGACTAAAAGCGTCAAAAAGTGCATAAGTTTGCATTTACGCGCATATCTTACGTTCTGATCATATCCGGACATCTAAAAATATTTTTAATCATTAAAATATTTTATTTTAGTGATAGAAACTCAAAAATTTCATTCATCGCGCAATTTGGATCGTTTTTCGAGTCCGTTCGTGTTTCGTCGTAATTAACCGAATAACGTGACCGTACAACCAAACGAACCGACATCTGAGATGTTTTCAAGCATATTTCATGTTCCCTATACTTTGACATCATTATTGAGCCTTGAAAATGGGTTAACGGGGCTTAAACATGTGAAAAATTGGCTTAAAACATGGAGGGACCAAAACTGTAAATATTGAAACTGTTGTTGAACTGCTGGTCGCTCGCGGGGCGCGTAAGACTGGGCTAAGTCTTACGCGGGGTGTGACAGCCCCTATCTGGGCAGAAAACTTGTTTTCTGCAAACAACAGCTGTTCCTTGGGTTTTATACATGCTTTTTCAATGCTATGGGATTGTTTTTAAGCTCCCCTAGTATCTAAAACAGTGGGTAACAAATGTATGGCCATGATCAAGTCTCAAAACATGTGGAATGATCCTAACGGTTCTTGAATTTCTATATAAACCCAAGATTTCTCAAACCTAACTTGCTCATTTCCTCTCAAATCTGCTTATGGGAGCTATTCCTTGTTGGTTGAAGGCTCTATTCTTCAGTATTCTTGTTCTTGATCCAAGCTTGGACCCTTTGTAAGTCCTCTTCATGCTTGGTTATGCATTTTAAGCATGAAAGTCAAACAGTGTTTGACTTTCTACTTTGACCATGAATTGGTCAACACAAAGTTCGTTCGAACTTTGCAACGTGAGCGTAATCACGATGGTTATAGTCCCTTGTGACTATACCTACTGATTACCACGTTGATTGGGCATAGTGACGAGTCAAAGTTTCGGTCAAAATACGTGTTTATGCGTATTTTGCATCGAAGCTATTTTCAGGTATCAAAACACCTTGTTTTGATATCAAACTTGTTTTCTAACTTAGTTAAACATGTTTTAACATGTTTAACTCAACACTTTTAGTCTAGTGCTTATATAGGGTCGTAAGTTAAGCAGTCTAAACAACCGCTTAGACTTTCGAACCCGACCCGTTTGGTCGATCATTAGGATCCGACCAAACATGTTTTGTGACCATAGTTGTATAAGGAATAACCTTCCGAGGTTATACCTTACGGTCACCTCGTTTAGTTAGTTGTATGATAGGTAGTTTATATGCCTTAGGAAAATGACCAAAATGCCCTTTTTACGCATAATTTCATTTTAAGCATATGTAACCTAAATTTTGACATCTAAACTGATTATGCAATGTTATTAGACATGTTAAGGCATATAATACTTGTCATAGGACTAGTTAGGCGGTCCGAACGCGCTTTTGCGCGAACGACACGTTAAAGAAGCGTAAACTACCTCAACGAGTCGTAATGGGTCATAAGCACTTAGGATAGGTTCCAATTTAGAATGTAGGCTTTGCTAAACCATTTCACATGAGTTCCAATACTCAATTGGTTTACGAAACCTCACTCTATCCGATCTTCTGATTTAGGTCCGGTTTATTAACATAGTTACCTGTATTAGGTGCTGTTTGATTCCGTGATCTTTCAAGCGTTACTTGGTTGTTATTTCAAGACTATTGAGCTATATCAAGTGAGTACATGGTCCCCTCTTTTACTGTTTTCAAATATTTTGGGGTGATACACATGTGCCTACTTGTTACTTTTGTGCTTTTCGTGCTTTCATGACATATACTTGCTATGTTCATTAGTATGCATATAGTACATGATTTCATTTATGCTTTGCTATGTGTGTTGACTGGGCATGCTAGCACATTGATTTCAAAAACATTTTTGTTACATATGTTTACTTAGCATATGGACGTATTGTTTTACATTACATTTCTACTATGTATGTTTACTGAGCATGCTAGCACATTGATTTACATGACATTTCTACTTCATATGTTTACTTAGCATACTTAGTACATTGTTTTCACATAACATGCTTACATTTGGTATGTTTAACGGGACTAAAATACGTTCATTAACACTGATCACGCCGCTCAGTTGTTTGGACGTAAGGAATGATAAAATCCGATATACAAAATTGATAAACCTTTAATTTGTTTAAGGGTTTGTCCGTCAGTCGCAAGGATTGGATGTATACGATAAACATTACCGCATAAATGTTTGTACCAGTAAAGCATTGATTTTGCAAAACATAACTTTTGACTTAAACTATGATTTATTCAAATACATTGTTTTGTACATTTTACCTATGGGATTGAGTAAATAATTTTTATTCACCATACATACATTTTATTACACATAGACATTATACATATTGTTTGAGTAGATACTTTTTGCTTGTCATAAATAACATTTAATTATATAAGACATGATTTACATTTGACATTAGACATTGTTTACACATAAACATTTTGACATTGGTTTAAACAAGACATTTCGGTGATTATTTGGTAAGTGATTTAAATAACGAGGCGTGTGTAACATGATAAAAGCATGGTGGATACGCCACTGGTACTTCCTATATAAGAGTACTTTTATGATATTACATATCGTAGCATCATCTAAATCATTTCGACAAAGACATGATACATTTTATACCTATGACATATTTTCACAAGACATTGTTTTACAAACGACATATTTTATACAAACTCACTTTTACTTGGTTATTTATTTAACCATGCATTATTCTTTTATATCATCCGATTTTCTTATCGATTTTCGTATGATTTATAAAAGAAAACATTTTTATAAGGTTTGTGACTACTTTTTGTTAAACATTTCTTTTAACTACAACTCATAAACCCTGCAATAACAAAACCTATGTATCTCACATACATTTTTATGCTGACGTACCTATTTTCACATGTGTTTTCAGGAGCTAATGCATGATATGGATCGTGACACAATAATTTCTAAGACAATGTAATCAAGTTAATAAATAAAACTAAACTTTTAATACCATGCTTGTGAAACAATAATTCTGTCGCTCCACTCCCCGACGTTTCCTCCACCGTTTGTTGTTTTACACGGTCGGGGTGTGAAAGAAGAGCTGATACCAACTCTTCTGTTACACCCCGACCGCGTAAAACAACAAACCGTGGCGGAAATGTCAGGGAGTGGAGCGATAGAATTATTGTTTCACAACCATGGTATTTAAAGTTTCAATTTATTTGAAATAAAGTGATTAGATTGTCTTAAAACAAAGATAACATAACATAAGTTAAACTATTCTTGCATCTTTTATGCTACTAAGGCGCAAGTCCGCCTAAGTGTGTCACGATCCATATCATGCATTAGCTCCTAAAAACACATGTGAAAATAGGTACGTCAGCATAAAAATGTCTGTGAGATACTTAGGTTTTGTTTATGCAGGATTCATGATTTGTAGTTAATAGAAATGTTTAACAAAAAGTACTCATGAACCTTATAAAATGTTTTCTTTTATAAATCATACCAAAATCGATAAGAAAATCAGATGATATAAAAGAATAATGCATGGTTAGCTAAATAACCAAGTGAAAATGATTTTGTATAAATTATGTCGTTTGTAAAACAATGTCTTGTGAAAATATGCCATTTGTATAAAATGTAACATGTTTTTGTCGAAGTGATTTAGATAACGCTACGATATGTAATATCATAAAAGCACTTATATATAGGAAGTACCAGCGGCGTATCCACCATGCTTTTATCATATTACACACGCCTCGTTATTTAAATCACTTACCAAATAACCACCAAAATGTTTTGTTTAAACCAATGTCAAAATGTTTATGTGTAAACAATGTCTAATGTCAAATGTACATCATATCTTGTATAATCAAATGTTATGTATGGCAAGCAAAAAGTATTTACTCAAACCATAGGTAAAATGTACAAAACAATGTATTTGAATAAATCATAGTTTAAGTCAAAAGTTATGTTTTGCAAAATCAATGCTTTACTGATACAAACATTTATGCGATAATGTTTATCGCATACATTCAAGCCTTGAGACTGTCGGATAAACCCTAAAACAAATCAAAGGTTTATCAATATGTTTTCGGATTCTGTCATTCCGTACGTCCACACAAACCTATGATTCCAGGAATGGGAGTTGTCAATTCCTATGGTACCACTACATACTACCGAGCGGCGTGATCAATGTTAATGAACGTATCTTAGTATCGTTAAACAAACCAAATGTCATACCAAATGTAAGCATGTTATGTGAAAATAATGTACTAAGTATGCTAAGTAAACATACGAAGCAGAAATATTTATGAAATCAATGTGCTAGCATGCTAAGTAAATATACA
Organism: Helianthus tuberosus; assembly: GCA_030545235.1. NCBI lineage: Eukaryota > Viridiplantae > Streptophyta > Magnoliopsida > Asterales > Asteraceae > Helianthus > Helianthus tuberosus. The sequence goes on along the minus strand of CM060351.1, from coordinate 26,397,637 downwards.
TAGCAAAAATGTAATGTAAAACAATGCGTCCATATGCTAAGTAAACATATGTAACAAAAATGTTTATGAAATCAATGTGATAGCATGCTAAGTAAACATACATAGCAAAGCATAATGGAAATCATGTACTATATGCGTACTAATGAACATAGAAATTATATGTCATGAAAGCACGAAAAGCACGAAAGTAACAAGTAGGCACATGTGTATCACCCCAAAATATTTGAAAGCGGTAAAAGAGGGGACTATGTAAACACTTGATATTGGTTAACAGTCTTGAAATAACAACCAAGTAACGCTCGAAGGATCACGGAATCAAACGGCACCTAATATAGGTAACTATGTTAATCAACCGAACCTAAATCGGAAGATTAGATAGAATGAGGTCTCGTAAACCAAATGAGTATTGGAACTTATATGATATGGTTTAACAAAGCCTACATACTAAGTCGGAACCTATCCAAGTGCTTATGACCCATTACGACTTGTTAAGGTAGTTTATGCTACTTTAATGTGTCATTCGCACAAAAGCGCATTCGGACCGCCTAACTAGTTCTATTACAAGTATTATATGCCTTAACATGTCTAATAACACTGCATAATCAGTTTAGATGTCAAAATTTAGGTTACATATGTTTAAAATGAAATTATGCGTAAAAAGGGCATTTTGGTCATTTTCCTAAGGCATATAAACTATCTATCATATAACTAACTAAACGAAGTGACCATAAGGTATAACCTCGGAAGGTTATTCCCTATATAACTATGGTCACGAAATATGTTTAGTCAGATCCTAATGATCGACCAAACGGGTCGGGTTCAAAAGTCTAAGCGGTTGTTTAGACTGCTTAACTTATGACCCTAAATAAGCACTAAACTAAAAATGACGAGTTAAATATGTTAAAACATGTTTAACTAAATTAGAAAACATGTTTGATTTCTAAACAAAGTGTTTTGATACCCGAAAATAGTTTCGTCGCAAAATGCGCAAAATAGGCATTTTGACCGAAACTTTGACTCGTCACTAAGCCTAATCAACATGGTAATCAATAGGGATAGTCACAAGGGACTATAACCATCGTGATTACGCTCACGTTGCAAAGTTCAAACGAACTTTGTGTTGACCAACCATGGTCAAGGCAGAAAGTCAAACACTGTTTGACTTTGATGCTTGAAATACATGAACAAGCATGAAAGAAACTTACAAGAGGTCCAAGCTTGGATCAAGAAGAAAGAAAACTGAAGATTGAAGCCTTCAACCAAGAGGGATAGCTTCAAGAGAGCAGATTTGAAAGGAAATTTGGAATGAGCAAGTTGAAATGTGAAAAACCCAAGCTATTTATAGGAAATCTTGGATTAATAGGATCATTACATGTGTTTTTGAGTGAATCAAATCTTGATCCTAGCCCTACACATGTTGTCCATTGTTTTAAATACTCAAAACAAGCTCCATGTATTGAAAAACCATGTTAAAAACCAAGGAAACAGCTGCTGATTGAAGAAAACAAGTTTTGTGCCAGCTCCAGGCCTCGCCGGCCCCGAAGACAGAGGCACCAGTCTTCGCCCCTGGTGAGGGAGTCTGATCAGCAACTTTCACAAATTGGCAGAACAGGCCCCTGTAGCTTAAAACTTGATTTTTGACGCGTTTAAGCCCCGTTAACCCATTTTCAAGGCTCAATAATAATGTCAAAGTATAGGGAACATGAAATATGCTTGAAAACATCTCGGATGTCGGTTCTTTTGGTCGTACGGTCACGTTATTCGGTTAATTATGACGAAACGCGAATGGAAGCGAAAAACGATCCAAATTACGCGATGAATGGTATTTTTGCATTCCAATAACTAAAATAAAATATTTTAATGATTACAAAAATTTTGGATGTCCGGATATGTTCAGAACGTAAGATATGCGCGTAAATGCAGACTTATGCACTTTTTGACGCTTTTAGTCCCTGTTGGACAAATAAGTTTATTTTCTCACACCGAGCCCCTCAAAGCTTATTTCTAAGCTATGTAAAGGATATTTATGGTATGTTTAACTTATGATCATGTTCCGGGTGTGACATTAACATAACTTAAATAACCATTACATAACTTAGAAATAAGTTTTGAAGGGTTTGGAATGGCAAAAACAAGTTTATTCGCTTACAGGGACTATTTGCGACAAACTGCAAAAGTCTGCCGATTCGTAGAGTAACGTACCACTTGTGCTCCTTAAACACTGTACGATGTAGAACAATATCATTTATCAAAGAAACAATGTGTTTTGGTCTCAAAAATTTCTTATTTATATTTGACTATTTCACGTTTTGATTCTAGTTCGATTTCAAGCTTTAAATCGTTTTCTAGAAAGTTATACGCAAACTGATGCGTAAACGTAATCGGTTTAATGCGACAAACACTCTGAAATAGTGACATAGGCTTAACATACTTTAAATAACCTTTACATAACTTAGAAATAATTATTGAAGGGTTTAGTGTGTAAAAAATAAGTTTATTCGATCACAGGGACTATTTGCGTCAAACTGTGAAAGTCTGCTGATTCGTATAGCAACGAACATTCCGGAACAAGATCATAAGCTAAACATACCCTAAATATCCTTTACATAGCTTAGAAATAGGCTTTGAGGGGTTCGGTATGCGAAAATAAACTTGTTTGATCAACAGGGACTAAAAGTGTCAAAAAGCGCATAAGTTTGCATTTACGAGCATATCTTACGTTCTGAACATATCCGGACATCCAAAAATTTTTTTAATCATTAAAATATTTTATTTTAGTGATTGGAATGCTAAAATACCATTCATCACGTAATTTGGATCCTGTTTGATGTTCGTTCGTGTTTCATCATAATTAACCGAACAACGTGATCGTACAACCAAACGAACCAACATCCGAGATATTTTCAAGCATATTTCATGTCCCCTGTAAGTCCCGTAAACCGGATCTTTCAATGATATCAAACAACACCAAGTTTGTGCGGAATCCAAACTTGTTGTGATTCAAGAATAAACACAAGAAACAGAAAATACGAAGAACACAATACCGAATCACTTTCAAACTTGCACATGATTCTATTACTATCAAATAGCAAAACCGTCTGGTACAAGTTCCTAACCAAAATCGCCTCCCTCTCTAGCTCTCTAGAATTTCTGTAACAATGGAGGTTCTAAGAGATTCCCACACGTACGAACCCTAAAACAAGTTATAAACTTGTTTATATACATAGATAAGCCCACTTCCCACATAGGCTCCCCTTGGGCCTGCTTGGCCCACATGGCCTAAAGCTTGGTCCAAGTGACCTATAAAGGTCCAAAACCTAATATAAACTAACCCGGTAATGCCCAGTTCGTAACCATAGCCCGTTATGTTAATTTGATGCGTCAGTCTCACACTTTAGGGCCTAACAATCTCCCCCTAGACTGATGCCATCAAATTGTCTTCATAACATGAATTCAGCAATGTCTTCAACAAAGTCTTCGGTTGTCGCTATGCTACAGATGTTGTGGAAGCTCTTGACTTCTGAACTCTTAGCACTGGGTCATTTTCTTCAGCTCTTGTGGTTAGCTTCATATCAGGATCTTGATCAGCAGTTGCTTGAAAATCTTGTCAAAAAGAATGTGAGAGGAGGATTCTCAACAGCTCTTTTCTTCTACAATCTTTGTCTTTCAAGCAGGTTCATGGTACTTCTTCAAATGTACTTTCACTCTCAGGCGGCGTTTTGTATCCGGTTCTTCTGACTCAGGTACATCTTGTTGTTGTGCTGCTTCAGGCTTCTTCAGCACCTAACAGCATCTCAATCTTCATTAACCCCTGTTCTTGATTGATATCAAGTTCTGCACATGCTCACAAACTCATAAGCAAACATTTCTTGTGCAACAGGGAGAGTACCATATGAACACTAGATACATCCAAATACTTGTACTCGGATTTCACAATTTAAATTCTTTCAACTTTTGATGATCAGTCAAATCTTCAAGAACGGTTATATTTTTAAGTTAAAGAAATCAAATAACCACACTAGTTTTGGATTTATAGAAAAGCAAGACACTATTTTTGTATTTTTGAATTTTTCATTTTTTTTTAATTTTTAATTTTAAGAACTAGAAACAAATAAAAATTCAAAATATAAACAACTACCATAAGGTACTACGTTTACCATCTTGTCCATCGTTCTTGCAAGTTGACTGAGTAATACATGGTATGTCGCGAGAGTGTTGCAGAAGTGATCGCACTTCGGGATCTAAGGCATCAACACGCTAAGTTCCAGCAAACAAAGATAAGTGAGGAAAGTATAGTCCAATCATTTGACGCTGAGCCATCCAACTCAGGGACGTTCGTACTAGCACCTAACATTCTACACAGTTTGCTAGGCGTTCAGATGTGTGATCAGGTGATACTCGATAGCATCGAGATTCGAAAGGATTCAGAAAGGGGTGAAAAGATCATGTTCGAGTAGGAGACAATCACTGTTATGACTCCTATAGACTGATGAGTTCTAACATAACATCAATTAATAGAGCGAAACCCCTCTTACACTCGTTAAGCCTCACTGGGACTCACATGCACCCCACATTATTATTATGTGTGCACCCATAATAATAAGGCAATTTGCATGCTTATCTCAGTGCCTCTTAACTCGCGCTAAAGGGTTCCCCGAATTCAAGCTATAAGACAGATGACGCCACAACATAGATCATGAAAGTTCAAGAAGAGTCGCACTCTTAAAACACGTAACATGGGTTGGTAACGTAGAAGTTCATACTGCAGTGCTAAGTGTGCATTCACGTGTGATGCTATTCATAAGCAAACACGAGATATACTATGCAATAGTAAACGAGAAACGAACCTTGCAGTATGGAGTTGAGTGTCATGGCCGATTTCGGTACTGTTCGGTTATAGTTTGGTTTTATAAAAATGCTTTAAAACCAAGTTCACTATAACCAGTGGCTCTGATACCAAACTGTCACCCCCCCAAAATACCACCCATGGGAAACCCTAGTAGGCGTGTGACAAACCAATAACGAGCCACCAATCATATTGAACCAATCACAAGTTGTTAAATAAAATCATCAATTATTAATAAAAGTGCCATCAATAAGTTTAAATGGAAACCAACATGTTCAGCGGAAGCAATTAATAAACCAAAGTTAAACCGTTTCGAAACCAATGTATAGTATCAATAATTCAAACACATGAATCCTTCCAGTCGACCCATGACCACTCTAGCTATACCAGACAGCAAGTTCCCAAATCCAAGATATCTAACGACCTGCGAGCATGCAACAAGTGTATTAGACAAAGCTGGTGAGTTCATAGTTTTACGAAAACGTTGGTTACCAAGTGTATAGTTAATCCATTGAATTTAATTCCAAAAGTAATGTTGATAATAACCCGAATACAAGACGGCTTCTGATTATTTTGCCCTTTCTCCAATGCTCCTATCAAAGCATTCGTCATGACTAGGTCATTAGTTCAACACCTGTCCTCCCAGGTATGGGGTGAGGTTTCCAAACCTAAGTAGCGCTACTAACTAATACCATGTTACCTCCCCGGTAAACAAATAACACGGAGGGACTTTAAAGGTGATAGGAAGAGTATATTATCCAACATTCTCGTTTTTACCTAAAAGACTTATCCCTCCCCGGGATACCCACTGACTGTCCCAACCACCGGGATGCATGCTCAAGAGTAATGAACTCACCTTAGAGTGCTCGGTTTGATAATGTATTTCTAACGTTAAATAAATGTTAAGTCCGTTACTCGCGACCTAAGGTATAATGTCATAATAGTGAGTACACGAGTAGGGTTTTGCATTACCTTAATGTCCAAACAATCCGATGTCTAATGTAATACTTTTTGGCAGGCAGTAACACACAACACACAGTTATTTATCCTTACTATATGTTCGAGACAATAGACTCACAACCAACTTGTATTACATCAAATAATTCATCAAATCATTATTGATTTAACATACATATATATAATAGTCTAATACTTTAACTATCTGTTCACTTAATTCAACACACATACATATTAGATTAAATTGAAACAACTATGATGCTTAATCAATTGTTTGAATTTCCACATACAGTGAAGTACACTTGTGGCCCAAACCTTATCTGTGTACCACAGCCCCTTCATGCGGCCCAAATAACTATCACACAACACAACTGCTACCCAACCATATTACCCGGTCCATGTATGGGGTGGCCTGAGTTCCTATGTGTGGCCGGTTGGGCTTGTGGCCCAGCACTCATGGTGCGGCCCAATGTGCACTCCAACATTCAAACTTTTGTGCCACAAAACCAATCCATTAGCTCCATATTTCACGTAATCCCAACCATAGGTACGACTCTTTTGTTAAGTGGCCCAGTTATATATATACAACCCAAGTTGCTATTCCAATTGTTACCCTTATCCTAGTTTATAATTACCCCTTATTATACCTTATAGTATACATCTAAAATCATGAAGTTAATAATATGGATCAACAGCAAATTATCCTATGACTACGCAACATGACTCAACCGGTTCATTAACTCAACAAACCCATCAAACGATGTCGCGCACATGGACCCTAACCCATTTATCCATACTATTCGATAATAGCAAGTAATACCCTAATCATTTAAACAATCAGTTAAATGTCATCCGAATCCTATCATTATCAAAACATCTATTATTTCAAGATTATTGGAAATCCTTATATCAAGCACATCATGGTTCCGTTAACAGTTTACATGATCACAACTAGTCACTATGGATCTTGTTACTACACATATAAATCATGTACAATCTAATTGCTACTAATCAATCACATAACATAACCATCATGTAGCATACGCACACACTATTGTTACTTAAACTCATACATAGCAAGATCATTATCAAGAATTAACATACAAAAGAAATCACTAACCCACTAAGCTCGATGTAGGATCGTTTGCACGACCAAACGAGTCGTTCAGAAGAGATCTCGTCCAATACGAGAGGCGGAATCAAACGTATCGGTGTTATTTCAGCTGTATACACATTAGAATCACTCAATCTATCTCTTGTATTGATTTGATGACGATTACAGACTTGGAGATACTTCGGCAGAGCTTCGCTACCGGAATGACCAAGTTACAAATGAAAATCACAAGTCACCTATTTATACTATTTCCATTTCGTTTGAACAAACCTTTCCAGTTCGTTTGAACTGTCCACTTCGTTTGAACTGACCACTTCGTTTGAACTGGCCACTTCGTTTGAACTGGCTTGTTCACCTCTGTTTCCTATTTATCTCGAACTGTGTGACTTGTTTTATCTATTCTATTACAAGACTCGATACAAGATGAAGTCGACAGACGTATGCATCAACAGACCCCCCTCGAATGTTGACGAGTCTTTAGTGTCGAGTCTTCGGTTGTCAAACCTTCAGTCTTTATCAGTCTACTCACTTTCTTCAAAAATTCTCCATTGTAAGCATCCACAATCAATCTCTTTCTCTTTCTTCCATAATCGTAACCTAGCTTTGAGCTCCTTCCACAAGTATCTTCAGAATCCGAATCTATCTCTACTATCTTCAGACTCTCTCTTGATGTCCTCAGACTCCCCCTCTCACTAAGCTGGGATCGCAGTCTGTAATTCACTTTCCACAGATTCTCAGATCATAACCTGGTACTTATCTAACTCAGATATCGGAACCTGGCTAACCTGCACACATCTCTACCCAAAAATAAGTTTCACAAATTTAAAATTTTGTAAATTTAGAAACTACTTGCAGGTACCATTCAAAAAATGATTTAATCTTTGATAATCATTTGAAAACACAACTTCTTCATACATTCTTTCCCAAACCTGTTCATCAAGTCTAGCACCTGGAATTTTGAAAATCAGCTCTCCAACACCAGTTGTCGAAAATCTTTTTTAATTTTTCAAAATTTTATGCTAAAACACACTAAAATCTTTTTGAAATTTTTGAATGTAATGAAATGCAGTAAAGAAATATTTACAAATAATATTTTTGTGAGTTTGTGTAAGAGGATCATATCAGTTTTTGAGACAAATCACCAACACCGTTAAGCTTTAAAACATTTTAAGCTCTAAACGATTCACATAGATTGACGATATTGTTGTCCTCTTAAACTCAATCTAAAAACTTTTGAAATGCTTACCAATACGTTAAGGTATATTAATATTGCACTAAATTCACGATCTCAGCATATCCCCTCATCATGCAATACACTAACTCAAGTAATGCCTTTAAACTTTTATCAACTGTGATTTGTGCAAAAACAAAGCAGAATGTTTAAACATTAACAATCAGGTCGATACTTCCGTATACGCAGAGAAAGTCCAATGTTTAAACAAAATAAGAAAATAAAAACAAGTTGAAGTTGTTTAGGCTTTAACCACCAGGTCGATACTTCCGTATACGCAGAGGTGATCCAAAGCTTAAACGAAACACCAAAGAAAATAAAGCAGAACGTTTAGGCAATAACATCCAGGTCGATACTCACGTATACGCAGAGGATGTCCAATGCTTAAACAAAATAAAGAAATAAAACAAGTTTAAGTCTTTGCAAAATGAAATACACAATCACAGCGACTTTTCAGCAAAGTTGTGAAAGTTCACAAACTTAACCAGTTTTATGTCTTTCGACAATCAGCGATTACTGAGTAGGCACACAATTAAGAAGGAGAAAACTAAGTACTATGCTTTTGACCATGTTTCCCACTAGAACTAGGCTTTTTCATTTAAGTTTGTATCGTTATCGCAAATCTACTAGTCTAGCTGAGCCTACCGTCACATCTTTAGTGAGACCATTTATCACATTTTGACTTTCCATTTCTTTAGCATGTCGTGATAGTCCACTGATGTACTATCATTTCCTCTTTTTCTCAACAAAACTCATTTTTGATTTTATCATGTTTTTGGATTTTTCAAATTTTCAAATGTTTTTGGATTTTCTGAAATTCTTACTCCCCCTAAAATTCAAACACATTTAAAAGAAATTTGAAAACAAACTATACAAATAAAGTGACAACTGATATCGAATCACTTCAATTCTTCATCCTCCTGGCATAAACAATCAGAACTCCCCCTTACAACAAACTATTTTCCCATTGATTTCAAAACACTCAAGTTTGTTTTAATCAAATGGTTTTTTCGGAAAATAAGTTTTGTTGATTGATTTTACCATTTGTAGGTTAGGGGTTAAACTCATCATATTGTGTACCAACCACTTGTAGGAAAATGCAAGTACAACTTAATGTCCTTGATTTACCACTTGTAAGAATAGTCCAATCAAGTTCAAACTAATGGCCTTGATTGTACTACTTGTAGATAAAAACTTTTTTCAACCACATGGCTTACCAACCAATACCACTTGTAAGTTACCATATACGGGTTGAATTCTCAAGATGCCGATTCCTACTCCTCGCTTACCAACCTAGGAGTTCCGGCAAGTCACACTTGTACAAAAACAATTTTCATAAACAAAGAATGATGCCGATTCATGCTCCACGATTACCAACTTGGGAGCTTCGGCAAGTCAGGTTTTTATTCTTTGAAAAATATAGACACCCAGGCCTGACCATCCTTGTGTGTAACCACTTCTTCACTGTTACATTCAACCGACCTGTGAACACTCCTTTTGGAAGCATAGAATTCTTTCACTCCTTTGGCCTTACCATCAACCATTTTTCCAAAAATGTGTTTCACAGTTCCGTTGAAAGCCTTTTCAACATCAAATTTATTCTTTTCAGAATAAAATTGATTTGAAATTTCCACTTTTCCAATTTTCTTTTTAAAATTTTCAGCCTTTAGTAATGGAAAATTTTCATCATTCACAATCGGAACAGATTTCTTATTTTTCTCAACAACCTGTGGCTCCTCTGTCTTTGTGGAGACAAATTCATCTCCAGTAGATAGCTGCTCTGATTTTGACAAACCAGATTCATCACTAGAACTACTTCCTGAACTCTTAACCACCCACTTCTGATTTTTCAGATTTTCTTTTCTTTTTAAAACATTCCTTGAACATTCACCAACTTCAAAAATTGAATTTTCAAAACCTGTAAATTTTCTGGTTTTAAGTTCAGTTTTCTCAACAACTTTTTCCTTTTGTTTACCAGAGACTTTTTGTTTTGTTTGTATTGTCTTGGGAAAATTTCTGGCAATATGACCAACTGTTTTACATTGAAAACAGGTTCTTGTCTCTGTCTTCTTCTGAACAACACTTTTCTTCATCTCTTCTTGCTTCTTTGCAATGAATTCTTCATTTGTTTGTTTCCAGAATGAACTCTTCTGTTCTTTCTCAGCACTTGTTCCTGAAACAAAAATAGTTTTTGGTTTATAAATTTTCTCATTTTTATAGTTTTTCGGTGGAATAAATCCTAGTCCATTCTTTTTGAAATTACCATTATGGTTTGGTTTCTTTTGAAAACTATAACCATAATTGTAACCCATTTTCTTGTTTAAACGTTGTTGAACTCTTGAGGTGTAAGGTTTAGGTTTTTCAGAAAGATTTGTATCCTTTATTTCAGAAATATTAATTTATGTTAGTTTGAAAACCTTTTTAATCATTTCCGGTTTAACACCTCTTATTGGAAAAGCCTCATCAAATTATAATTCGGACTCTTTATTATACAACCGTTTTCCCTGTTTGGCTTTTTGAATTGACGCATCGGACTTTGACTTTGATTTTGACTCTGACATTGACTCCTCTGTTTCATCTTTATCCAACACCTGATCGACCACCTTTTTTATTAATTCGGACTCATGATCAGTATCGGACGACGTAAAAGTGACATCTATACTTTCTGGCAAGTTATCCGATGACCCAGACTCCCACTGTAAATTTGTTGCCTTTTCGACTCTTTCAGAATTTGGATTTCGAGGAGAATATCCATTTTCGACCGGGGGTGGACATTTGTTATAGACAACACTTGGTTTCTTACCAGAAATCTTCACTTCATCATCTTCTTTTGTTTCTGAAATCTTTTCTTCAGAAGCCTTTTCTTATTTAAACGTCTTCAAACCTTCAACTATTGGGTAAATCCTGTCAACCACAAAAGTAGAACATGAGTAACTTTTTAACAATCTATTTACTCTCTCAGTCTCAATTCTCTGAGTTTCCAGTTTCAGCTCAAGCTTAGCACATTTCTCAGTGTAATAGTTGACATTGTCAAGCTGTCTCATGTATGCCCCTTTGAGTGTATTCATTGCTACAACTTGTTCACTGTTCGACTCGGTGTACTTATTTATCTCTCTGCTCAATGTATCATATGATTCTTTCAGCCTTTTTATGTTGTGCAGCAATTCATTGTTCTGCATTATCAAAGAATCACAATTCATACACTTCTCAGCAACCTTGACTGCTTCAGCATCTGTTTTGATTTCAAATTCTGGAACTTCTTTGACTATTCTTACTTGAACTTCTTCAGCTCTTTTCTTTTTCTCAGCTTCAACTTGTCTTTTTTCTTCTTCTTCTTCTTCCTCTTCATATCTTTTCCATTTCTCCTCTTCAGCTTCTCTAATTTTTCTATATTTTTCTGCCCAATATTCATCAGAAGCATTAGCAACACAACATTTATGATTTGTAGATTTGTTCGGATCATAATCATCCCAGTTGAAATTTTCCCAACTAAAGCCTTCCGGTAACTTTTCATCATCTTGATCTACCGCACATGCTTTACTATCTTTTGGAATGTATTTATCCCAATTGAATCCTTTTCCATCATCTTGATTAACAAGGCATGCTCTCTTTGAATCTTCAATTTCTTTTCTACCATGAGCTGTTTGTGGATGTTGTTGTTGATGTGGCTGTTGAGCAACTTGATGATATAACGCTTTTCGATAGTAATCATTGTTTCCAAAGGGATTTTGAGCTCCACTTGCTTCACGATTGGTGCACTCCCTCTTGAAATGCCCTTTTTCCCTGCAACGAAAACAAGTAACTTTAGACTTATCAAATCCTAAATTTGAAACATGTGCATCGCGAAAATCATCTCTGCCTGTAATTTCTTTAAACTTTTCAGCCCGTCTCAACACACTAGCCATACACCATTTTATATTCATCAATTCCATCTCCTCAGCATCAATTTGATCGTAATCCTCCTTCGTAAGCATTGGATTCCCGATCCTCCCTGCAACTAAACCTCCATAGGATTCAAACACAGTTACCAACAAGGACATGTGGCTTTTAGCAACTTCCTCGGTATAATTCTGATTATTTTCAAGATTCAAAGCAATGTCGCATTGAAGAACTTTGCCACTTTTTGTTGTAGAAAAATGTGGATCAAATGTTGGAAATGAAGAAAATCCAGTTTTGCTGCTTGATCCCTGAGATGAACTTTCTGAAGAATCTTTTGCATTGAAAGCAATTCCAACTTTTGGAGAAAATTTGATCTTATCACTAACACCACTTTTGAAATACAATCCGATGTCTTGTTCTCCATCATAATTCTTCATCCTAGCAATCTTTCTTTGCTCCATCTCTTGAGCTTCAAGATGTTTGATGAACTCTCCCAGTGTTAGCTTTTTATATTCCTTTCTATTATTCCTCAATATCATCAGATACGTTCCCCAAATATCATGTGGTAACGCATCAGCTAGTTTTCCAATCAGCTCATCTGTATCCTTTTTGATGCCTAATTTCGACATATTTTTCACCAAGTTACAATATCTTTCAATAATTTGCTTGGTGTTTTCTGATTTCAATCCACGGAATAAATCGAATTCTTTCTTCATAAGTGACATCTTGTTCTTGAGCATATCATCACTTCCCAGAAATTTTGCTTCCAATTCATTCCAGATCAAATAAGCACTTCCATCATGTTGAAGCAGAACCAAAATGTCTTCTTTAATCGCTTGCTGTAACAGACTCACCATCAATTTCTCATCTCTATACTTCTTTTTCTCATCAGCACTCATTTCTCTAATTGGCATTATCTGATTACCGTTCTTTGTTGGCCTTTCATATGGAACCTCAGTATGTTCCCAAGCATCCAAATGATAAGCTTCAACCCAGTTACCAAAACGTTCGGACCAACCATTATAATCATCAATATCCAAAAGCTTAGGCGGTTTTTGTGATGTCCCTATCTCATTTTCAAGCAATGTACTTTGAGTCACAGTCATCGGACTAGCAAAAGCATTGTAAAACTCGTTGTCCATGATTTAATTTTCAAATGTTTCACAAAACTGACTGTTCAAGCTAGCTGAGTTTGAAACAAACTGATTTGATGCGCACTGGTTCACCTCGTGAATCACCTGGAGAAACAAACAAACAAACTATCAGTTTAAACGGACTGAATAAGTAAACGTGTGTGTTTGTGAAATCAATCTAAGACTCGTGTCAAAGATTTGCGAATTCGTTCCAAAGTTGTTGAAGTAAAGATCACTGAATAAATGGGCTTGATCGGATGTGCCAAGTAATATGGGCTTCAAATGATTTGAACTTTATACTCCAACTTTAAATGGGCCAAAGATTTCGAAATACTATAATGGGCCGATGAACTTCAAGTATGTCCGTTAACAATAAAATCTGATTAGACCACTTGATTTACTTGGGCTGACAACAATAACACTAATGAAACCCTATTGAACCGAGTTTCTTTTGTCAATATATGACCGTCAAAAATTATTTCCTTTCTTATCTTATTCGACCGAGATTCACAACAGATGACCAACACTTTTGAATGTCTGATTGGGCCGTTGAATTAAAGGCCTAATATATTCTTGTAATCACGTGATGATTTTTCAAAGCAAATTCAAATGATTTGACCTCACAATCTTAGTGGACGACAACAATGCATGGACCGACAACCCTTTTTGATTCAATTGAATCTTTCAAACGAACTGATGACCTTTTCAAACGAACTAAACAACCTCAGACGAACTGTGATTATACAAACGACCTGATCAACTGTTTCAGACGACCTGAACGAAGAACAAACGAACTGAATCTCTTAAACGAACTGAAGTTCAAACTAACTGAACTGAAAAGCTTTCAAACGGACTGACGACTTCAGATGAACTGTGATTCAGACGACCTAAGGTTCAAACGATTTGAAGTACACACGAACTAGCGATTCAGACGAACTGAGATTTAAACGATCTAAAGTTCAAACGAAGTAAGTTCAGACGGACTTGACTCTTATGTGGACTGGATTTTGAAGCGAAGTGAACTGATAATACCACACAAACTGATCCTTTTTCATACGAACTAGCCAATCCGTGTGACCTTTCAAACGAACTGGATTCAAAGTCTCAAACAAACTGAACCATTTTTCAAACGATCTGATGTAATTTTCTCAAATATTATCACGTTTTCGGTTGAATTAGAATCTGATATGTTCAAGGATTGTTCTACTATGAATTCCGAACACAATGATGTATAATTTGTTCAATATCGTCCACCGAATCGTCATAAATCTGAGTTTGAAGTTCTGTTCGTGTGAATTGAATAACTCTCAAACGAACTGGTCAGTTTTTATGCAAATTGATTGAGTTTTACTTTGTTTTATAGTCTGTTACTTTCACCAATTATCTAAACCACTGTTTCGCACAATATACTTCAAAAACAAACCATTTTATCCATAAATTCCAGTTTAATTTTGAAAATACGTGACAGAAAGGTGTAGAAGCAGAATTTATCGGCGAACATCAGCTGAAATAGCAAGAGCTCTTCCTCCTGAGCTCTGATACCACTTGTAGGATCGTTTGCACGACCAAACGAGTCGTTCAGAAGAGATCTCGTCCAATACGAGAGGTGGAATCAAACGTATCAGTGTTATTTCAGCTGTATACACATTAGAATCACTTAATCTATCTCTTGTATTGATTTGATGACGATTACAGACCTGGAGATACTTCGGCAGAGCTTCGCTACCGGAATGACCAAGTTACAAATGAAAATCACAAGTCACCTATTTATACTATTTCCAGTTCGTTTGAACAAACCTTTCCAGTTCGTACGAACTGGTCCAGTTCGTACGAACTGTCCACTTCGTTTGAACTGACCACTTCGTTTGAACTGGCCACGTCGTTTGAACTGGCTTGTTCACCTCTGTTTCCTACTTCTCTCGAACTACGTGACTTGTTTTATCTATTCTATTACAAGACTCGATACAAGATGAAGTCGACAGACGTATGCACCAACACTCGATTGACTAAGATAATGCTCCGAGGGGGGGGGGTTCTGCTGCCGTTCGTAAGTTTGAGAGAATCTTAGGGTTGCAATAGGTTGGAAAGAAAAGAGTTATGAGAACCCCTACATGCATTTAGGTATCTAAAAGGAAAGGGGTTTGGGATTGGTTTAGGCTTTGATTCGGGCCCAATCCTATGTGTGGGCCAAGGTGAGATGGACCCCTTTAGCCGAATAGTGTGTGCCTCATTTGACCACTATATGTATTCAATTGACTGAAAGAAAATCACGTGATACTACATGATCATTCAAACAATTTGCTTTTATTAATTTCAGTTGAGACTTATAGAACCAAGATTTCTATAAAGTTTACCACTTATTGGACCGCTAAATTCACTTTTATCTTGTAATGGGCCACCACAATGGTTTTAATACATATCATGTGGGCCGATGTCAGTTAAATGATTGAATCCATTGTACCTCAACACTTTGTAATAAATGGACTTTGGATCGAATAAGTATGACTGTGGATCAGGTATTAGATAAGTAGCCCAACAGCAAGGTATTAGATTAGGATGACTGAGGATTTTACCTCGGGTATCACATCATCCCCATCTTGAAAGGAATTTCGTCCCGAAATTTGATAAGTACTGCAAAAGTGACACAGTAACCCAAAAGTGACACAATGTTAGGTCAGGATTGCTGTGGATTTCCCCAGGTGCCACATCATCCCCAACTTGAAAGGGAATTTCGTCCCGATATTCGCCAATGATAACGGACGTTGACACAATCGTTTAGATAACTGCGGATCCTAGAGTTTACTCCGACCATTACGTTCCCACGTGAACTCCGGTCTACGGCTTGAGTTCCAATCCAAGCTTCGCGACTGGAATCCAACTGTGTTAACGAATCTCGACTTCCTGGTCCATGTGTTTGATAAATTCCTCCAGTGAAGGTATCGCACGAGTTTCATCAGACAACCACTGCCTTAGGTCGAAACATGAAGGACATTGCGTATGTTACCCCATTCGTTGGGTAACTCAAGTTTGTAGGTTACAGTACCGATTCTTCCCAGACTGCTGAATGGTCCGTCGTGACGTCAGTTAAGCTCGCCATGCTTCCCAAGCATTCCACACCCTCCCAGGGTGAGACTTTCAACATGATACGATCGCCTATAGCGATCTTCCAGCATTTCCCAAGTTTATCGTTTGCCCAATGGCGATAAGAAATGCTCTAATCCTGACGTGAGCTAAGGGCATTGTGTATTACCTGACATAAATCATGCATAGATCAAATTCAGAGGTAGCAGGAGTTGTCACCTCGTACCTAAAAGCCGCCCCTCTCCGAGGAGTATTCATAGCTGTGACGACTCATCCTTTCTCTTGATTGCAAGAAAGTGTGCTGGTAACGTGAGCCCATCAACGATCATCCAGGTGATAATGTTTCCATTTCAAGTTGTAAGTAGACCAGTGATAAAATCCATGGCAGTCTATTCCCATTTCCATATATGCGTTTCTGGTTGCTAATATCCCACCTTGACTTTCCCACAAGTCAAACATCGTTCCCATGCGTTGCTATGTGGGCCTTCAGGCCCGGTCACCTGCACATGGATGAATAGGATATCGAGGCCCATGTGCTTCGCCTGCACCAGTTCCCTAAGGTTGCTGTACAGTGAGGTCCATATTCATTCCATGAAGCAGCAAATATCGTCCGTCCTGCCAAAGGTTGCTTCCCTATGCCCCGCATGGGTCTATCTTGAGAACTCTCTTCCTTCAGTTCTTCAATTTGAACAGGGCGAGTCTAATCAGGTATGTTAAAGTCGATAGCGAGCTGCAAAGCTCGTTCACGTCCAGGTTTCACGGTCGTATTCATTCAAAAGTTCCACCCAGCGTTGCCATCACACGTTTAGCTCCCTTAAAATAACGGTATACGGGAGGCTCTTGTGATTGGTCTAAGTGGTGCATTTGGTACCATCCAAGTAATGCCTCCAATTTAAACCCAAAGTCTACGGCTTCCACCGCAGGTCGTGACTCGTGCAGTTCTTCCTGTAGGTCCATTACGTAAGTCATCACTTTCTCGTGTTGCGTCGGTGTGTAAACATTGCAGACTTGGGATTCGAAAGCTGAAAAGACGTCCTCCTGTTTTATCCTTCACGAACACAGCACCCTACTATGCTAAAGAGATTTAAGCTGCGCGATCTTCGAAAAACCTTTGGTGAATCTGCGATAGAGTCTAGTGTGACCAAGAAATTGCTGCATCCTCGAAGGGATCTTTGGTGCCGAACAATATCTAACGAAGTGGGTCTTTAGCGAGATCCACATGTATTCCTACTTCGTTGATCATATGACCAAAAATGTATCTCTCGAATCCAGAAGTTACCATTAATAAGACTTCGTGCGGAGTGGCTCCTCCCTCAGGAGCCCTAAAATAAGATACAAATGTCGCCCATGATGTTCCTTCCTCTTGGAAATGATCCAGAACGTTATCCATAAATACGGTTGATTCATGTGGTCCATAAAGCTGCTGGTGTGTTGATTAACTCAATGGTCATGGTGTACAAAGTCGCAATGGTCGTATTGCATTCGATATGCCGTTTCAGGAACATTCTCCTCTTGGTCTTCCGTCAATACATGGTCGAGGAAAACAGTTCTTGATTGTCACCTTGCTGGGTTCTGGATAATCAGTACACATACGAAAAGGATTTATCTTCACGAATATAGTTGGGGCTTCCCAAAGCGAACAAAAACTATGTCCAATAAAACTCCTGTCCAACAGTTCCTGTAGATAGTCCTTGCAACCCTCCTGGTGCAAGATGGTATATAGCACGAGTAATCAGGGCTGCCCATGTCGTGAGATCAAACTGAGATTCTGCCTAACAGTGGTGGAAGTAAATCTGTAAGCTCTTCGGGTAGCACACTGAGAGGAATCACGAACAATTGATGGATCCTCGATCCTCTTTTCCTTAGCCTCAACATCAGTAATGGTTGCTAACGTAGCGGGGTGATCCCTCCGTAGACACTTCTGGGCCTTCATAGCTGATATGGCGCTAACCTTTGCACCACTCTGTTACTTTAGAACAATTAACGATTTTCCACACAAAATTTTCTCCACACAAGGTATGTCTGCGCGATTTCTGAATAACCAATCCATACTAACTACTACATTGTAACCATCAGGGGTAGTAGAAGGAAGGTCGATGTCGAACACCTGTCCCCCAAAGTCGAGTTTGCATCCCAGCGAACATATAAGGCTCCAATTGACTTGCATCAGCCGACTCCACAACAGGTTCGGTTTCAAGAAGCATCAGGGTTAAACGGAACAGAGACGAAGCGAATAGCTACCCATCCAAGCTATCGTGTTGCTATTACGCATGGTATAGCCTATGCCAATACTAAATGTCCTTCCATGAGCTTTATTTCCAGTGCTGTTTTCGTCACGAGAATTTCCAGTACTGCCGTCGTTCCCTTGGTTGTCATCACCTTGACTTAACACAGTCAATCCTTGTCGAGGTCACCTTCGTTTCCATACTGTAAGCTACGATCGTGAGTACCTTGATGTTGCCGCGACTGTTGCCTCTAATATTGTTGCCTGTAATGGTGTCCTGCGTCCTTTCACCAACAAGGTCCATCTTTTCACATTCCGTGCCACGTCCTAAGGCACTACTCATGGTGCGGGCGGTTACACAGTCCGCTCTACAGTCAATCGTCATCGATTTTGTCCCGATTGGTTCATAAGAGTTGACTCCCATGAGTCGCTGGCTGGGGTTAAGGGTTTGATTGGAGTCAAATCGCTGTTGTTCATTGCCGGTAACTAGAGTCATTCAAATGCTGAAGTCGGTAAGGTACTACGTTTACCATCTTGTCCATCGTTCTTGCAAGTTGACTGAGTAGTACATGGTATGTCGCGAGAGTGTTGCAGAAGTGATCGCACTTCGGGATCTAAGGCATCAACACGCTAAGTTCCAGCAAACAAAGATAAGTGAGGAAAGTATAGTCCAATCATTTGACGCTGAGCCATCCAACTCAGGGACGTTCGTACTAGCACCTAACATTCTACACAGTTTGCTAGGCTTTCAGATGTATGATCAGGTGATACTCGATAGCATAGAGATTCGTAAGGATTCAGAAAGGGGTGAAAAGATCATGTTCGAGTAGGAGACAATCACTGCTATGACTCCTATAGACTGCTGAGTTCTAACATAACATCAATTAATAGAGCGGAACCCCTCTTACACTCGTTAAGCCTCACTGGGACTCACATGCACCCCACATTATTATTATGTGTGCACCCATATTAATAAGGCAATTTGCATGCTTATTTCAGTGCCTCTTAACTCGCGCTAAAGGGTTCCCCGAATTCAAGCAATAAGACAGATGACGCCACAACATAGATCAAGAAAGTTCAAGAAGAGTCGCACTCTTAAAACACGTAACATGGGTTGGTAACGTAGAAGTTCATACTGCAGTGCTAAGTGCGCATTCACGTGTGATGTTATTCATAAGCAAACACGAGATATACTATGCAATAGTAAACGAGAAACGAACCTTGCAGTCTGGAGCTGAGTGTCATGGCTGATTTCGGTACTGTTCGGTTATAGTTTGGTTTTATAAAAATGCTTTAAAACCAAGTTCACTATAACCAGTGGCTCTGATACCAAACTGTCACACCCCCAAAATACCACCCATGGGAAACCCTAGTAGGCGTGTGACAAACCAATGACGAGCCACCAATCATATTGAACCAATCACAAGTTGTTAAATAAAATCATCAATTATTAATAAAAGTGCCATCAATAAGTTTAAATGGAAACCAACATGTTCAGCGGAAGCAATTAATAAACTAAACTTAAACCGTTTCGAAATCAATATATAGTATCAATAATTCAAACACATGAATCCTTCCAGTCGACCCATGACCACTCTAGCTATACCAGACAGCAAGTTCCCAAATCCAAGATATCTAACGACCTGCGAGCATGCAACAAGTGTATCAGACAAAGCTGGTGAGTTCAAAGTTTTACGAAAACGTTGGTTACCAAGTGTATAGTTAATCCATTGAATTTAATTCCAAAAGTAATGTTGATATTAATCCGAATACAAGATGGCTTCTGATTATTTTGCCCTTTCTTCAATGCTCCTATCAAAGCATTGGTCATGACTAGGTCATTAGTTCAACACCTGTCTTCCCAGGTAGGGGGTGAGGTTGCCAAACCTAAGTAGCGCTACTAACTAATACCATGTTACCTCCCCGGTAAACAAACAACACGGAGGGACTTTAAAGGTGATAGGAAGAGTATATTATCCAACATTCTCGTTTTTACCCAAAAGACTTATCCCTCCCCGGGATACCCACTGACTGTCCCAACCACCGGGATGCATGCTCAAGAGTAATGAACTCACCTTAGAGTGCTCGGTTTGATAATGTATTTCTAACGTTAAATAAATGTTAAGTCCGTTACTCGCAACCTAAGGTATAATGTCATAATAGTGAGTACACGAGTAGGGTTTTGCAATACCTTAATGTCCAAACAATCCGATGTCTAATGTAATACTTTTTGGCAGGCAGTAACACACAACACACAGTTATTTATCCTTACTATATGTTCGAGACAATAGACTCACAACCAACTTGTATTACATCAAATAATTCATCAAATCATTATTGATTTAACATACATATATATAATAGTCTAATACTTTAACTATCTGTTCACTTAATTCAACACACATACATATTAAATTAAATTGAAACAACTATGATGCTTAATCAATTGTTTCAATTACCACATACAGTGAAGTACACATGTGGCCCAAACCTTATCTGTGTACCACAGCCCCTTCATGCGGCCCAAATAACTATCACACAACACAACTGCTACCCAACCATATTACTTGGTTAATGTATGGGGTGGCCTGAGTTCCTATGTGTGGCCGGTTGGGCTTGTGGCCCAGCACTCATGGTGCGGCCCAATGTGCACTCCAACATTCAAACTTTTGTGCCACAAAAACAATCCATTAGCTCTATATTTCACGTAATCCCAACCATAGGTACGACTCTTTTGTTAAGTGGCCCAGTTATATATATACAACCCAAGTTGCTATTCCAATTGTTACCCTTATCCTAGTTTATAATTACCCCTTATTATACCTTATAGTATACATCTAAAATCATGAAGTTAATAATCTAGATCAACAGCAAATTATCCTATGACTACACAACATGACTCAACCGGTTCATTAACTCAACAAACCCATCAAATGATGTCGCGCACATGGACCCTAACCCATTTATCCATTCTATTCGATAATAGCAAGTAATACCCTAATCATTTAAACAATCAGTTAAATGTCATCCGAATCCTATCATTATCAAAACATCTATTATTTCAAAATTATTGGAAATCCTTATATCAAGCACATCATGGTTCCGTTAACAGTTTACATGATCACAACTAGTCACTATGGATCTTGTTACTACACATATAAATCATGTACAATCTAATTGCTACTAATCAATCACATAACATAACCATCATGTAGCATACGCACACACTATTGTTACTTAAACTCATACATAGCAAGATCATTATCAAGAATTAAAATACAAAAGAAATCACTAACCCACTAAGCTCGATCGACTGAGATAATGCTCCGAGGGGGGGGGGGTTTCTGCTGCCGTTCGTAAGTTTGAGAGAATCTTAGGGTTGCAATAGGTTGGAAAGAAAAGAGTTATGAGAACCCCTACATGCATTCACGTATCTAAAGGAAAGGGGTTTGGGCTCGGTTTAGGTTTTGATTCGGGCCCAATCCTATGTGTGGGCCAAGGTGAGATGGACCCTTTAGCTGAATAGTGTGTACCTCATTTGACCACTATATGTATTTCATTGACTGAAAGAAAATCACGTGATACTACATGATCATTCAAACAATTTGCTTTTATTAAATTCAGTTGAGACTTATAGAACCAAGATTTCTATAAAGTTTGACCACTTATTGGACCGCTAAATTCACTTTTGTCTTATAACGGGCCGCCACAATGGTTTTAATACATATCACGTGGGCCGATGTCAGTTAAATGATTGAATCCATTGTACCTCAACGCTTTGTAATTAATGGACTTTGGATTGAATAAGTATGACTGTGGATCAGGTATTAGATAAGTAGCCCAACAACAAGGTATTAGATCAGGATGACTGAGGATTTTACCTCGGGTACCACACATACCCCCACGATCAAGGTAAGCACAACGATTCATCGTAACAGGTGAGTATACTGATGTCATCCTTTTTTATTTACAATGTTAAACCATTGGTGACAGGTCAGTAATTTCGTACAGCAGAGCGACCAATGATTTTGTCCAACGAGGGCGAGACAAATACCTTTTTGTTACGAATTTGGCTCTTCGGGCATTGGGAATTTTCTCATTTTGAGATTTTATTCCTTAGGGTTTTTGTCCTCTTTGGGATCTTTTAAGATATCCTGACTGTGTCTAGGTCTGCATATAATCTGGATGCAACAGAAGGACAGCCAAGATATCCCCGGATGATTCAACAATATAAAGACCCGAAACCTCAGATGTTGGCTATCTATCAATGCTAGATTTAAGACCATAAAATCATACGCCGTTGGTATGTTACCCACATGGTACATAGTTCGTTATGTTTATATCACTTAGTATATTTTATCATTTTGAGCGTTAAGCCTATCAACATATCGCAGTAGATCCTAGTCTTTTCAGCTATGGCACCTCACATGTGTTAGTCAAACCCTTTAACACAAACATTTATTTCACTTCCCATATCATGCAATTTATCTTTTTGGCTTTTTCATTTTTCTAATGTTTTTGTATTTTTCTTATTTTCTCCCCCTAAAACAATGCAAATATATATACATCAAATTCTTTTTGTATTTTTCTTTTCTGAGATTTCTCCCCCTAAACTCTATATCTATCTATATGTCCCTCTCCCCCTAAATTTGTGCCTAAATCTTGTATTTTTGCGCAAATTTACCATTTACTAGAGAAAGGACACTTTATATAGAAAATAATGAACTAAGAAAGAGAAAAAAAATATTTTTGCTTAACCGTTCTGTCATCAGATTGAAGACTAATCAATATTCAAATCAAAGTATTGAATTTAAATGGTACCTTTTGCTGATCTTATCTTACTTCTCTAATCTCCTCCAAAGGAAACATATCATCTGTAAAAAAAAATTGAACTTTTTGCAACAATGAAATGTTACCCGTTTTTATCTCTAGAACAACCGCTATCAACATTCCAGAGATTGTCAACAACTCCTCCTTGGTTGTTCCTGAAAAATAAGGAGATCAGTAAGACATGGGTACCCAGGCCATCGTGGTCCTGGGATTTCCTAAAGCATCAAAATAAGACACTTCCTTTAAACATAAGTCCCCTTTCGTCTCAAAGATTGGAGACGTTGCTGCTTAGGATTTGGGTTTCCAAATCTGATTCGGTCTAGCAAACGCGTTTGTTGCCTTCGTTTGAGCAACTTTAGCTGTTTAAGGTTTGTTAGTTTTAGAAACAAGTTTTTGTTCCTGAACAGCCTTGCGTTTGTTTTTAGCAGCGTTCCAATCCCCATCAGAAGGTTTAACCTTGGGATTCACATTCTTCATTGCCTTAGGTGATGATACCTTCATTGGCTTGGAATGATTGTTATCATTTGATGTAACCCTCTTATTTTGCATATAGTAGGGTACGTAGGGACGCCTTATGCGGTTTCGAGCAATGTGACCAGCAATGCTGCAGTTGAAGCATGTTAGAAAGCATTCTGATCAGCTGGATTTGCTCTTGCAGGCCCAAAAGGACGAACCGGTCCTTTCTGTGCTTGATTTTGTTGCACATTTCCTACAGACGACAATGAATTTGGATGCCTATACTTATCTTTTGTAGGGGCCTTCTGTGGTGGAGATTTCCTTTGATTCTTCTTGCTTTCCTTAGACAGCAAGTCTTGTTCAGAAATCTCACCAGTCTTTCTGAAACCCTTGTTAGCATAGTCAAAAGCATATTTCTCACATTTTCCATTACAGACTGGCTTAACAAAAGTATTTTTCACATTACAAGCCTTTTGCGGATGATTGCTGCCTATTGAGGACTGTGGAGAGCCTGATTGTCTTTGATGTTTAGGCTTCTCATTCCTTCTCCTTCTATTTGCTCATTTCGGCTCTTGTTGCTTGATCTGAACCCTTTCATTACTAACAGAAGGTTCAGACTTCTCAGATTTTGTACTTGGAGCCTTGTTCACATCAGTCTTCTCTTTATCTTTCATGTCATCAGCTTTGACAGAATCAGAGATTTCTGGTTTATCGGATGAAACACCAGAAACTTCAGCTGAAATATTTGACGAATTTTCAGCACAAGACTCAAGTGGGTTCAAGAGTGGTTCACTTCAACTTCGTTTTTCAAAGAAGTCTCCTAATCCTGATCCTTTTGAGAATGTGTTTAAGTGGTTTCACTGAATGTATCCTGAGGGACCTCACCTGTAACACTATCATCAACCAAGGGGTTAGAAACATCACATTCACAATCATTAACTGAAGAAAATTCATCACCAGACTTATTGTTCACAGATTCAACACAAACATCATTAGTCTTGCCCAAAACATCGGGCCCATTAGACGCTAAGGAAGCAAACATACTAAAAATACTTTATCCCAAAACAAATTCATAATTAGTTTCATCAAAACAATTTTTAGGTAAATCAGAATTTAAAGCTTGTTCTACCCCAAGAGTATCTTCACATCTCAAGTCTACCTTTTCTTCTGCACATGTAAACGATCTGTTAGGATCAACATTTCCTTTAGAGATAAAATTTATTGATGGGGCTGGTTGTTTATTACCAACAAATTTGTTGTTGACTGATGACTTATCAGTTTTTCGGCCATAAGTCATCTTGCCCTCATTTATTAACTCCTCTTCTGTAAAAGGCAGATATGTATAGTTATGATTGTATGGAGGAGGAGTTTTAGTGTATCCCAAACCAACGCCTTTCTTTTCTTTGTACTCTAGCTGAATATCACAAATGTCCTTGACCAATTTGCTAGAAGTGTCATATTTTTTAATATTAATTTCATTAACCTAATATTTCAACTTTATGTCTTCTAGCTCCTTGGTCAAGGCCTTAATTGTTGGTTGAGCATCTTTAAAATTACAATTCTTAACGCTGATTTCTTCTTTCAACTGAATGATATCTTTCCTTTGGGCTTCAATTTTTTCTTTATAAAATTTTTCATTTTTAACCAAAGTAAAGTTTTTATTTTTAATATCTTTGTAATCTTGAATTAAATCAGCGTTATGTAACCGATAAGCCTCATTTCTTTCTCTACACTCAGGAGTGCAAAAGACAGAAAGTATCTCTTCACGTTCTTTGGACACGGGTTTGTTAAACATAAATGCCATAATTTCAGTGGGTGGTTGATACTTTTGTTCTTTTCCTCAAAACACAAACCAAAAGAGAACCCGTGTACTCGCTAACTCAAACCCTTTGCACGCGAATGAACCCGCTTTCTGAACCGCGCCTCAAAACCTGTCAGACCGATATCACAAACAAAACAAACCCCCCTTTTCTTTAATTAGAAAAATCTAATTAATCTTATAATAGTTATTATTATTAATATTATTATTATTATTATTATTATTATTATTATTATTAAACCTAATGATTATTCAATGATTACTAAAAGATTATTAATATTACAATTATTATAAATAATAAAACCTATAACCAAATGAACGTAACTTTCAGTTGATGTTTCAAATATGTTTCCCGATACACCAAACCTGTCACTTTATGTCTCTCCTTTGTTATTTCAACACCAACAACTCAATGAAAACAATAGAAATTCGGTGGTAGTGTTCTGTGGTTGTTATAGGTGACCGGAGGTGATGGAGTGAAGGACGTCGGAAAGCTGGTAAACAGTGAAACAGTGGAGAAGATACGATTCCGATGATGAAGGTGATGACCGGCGGTTGGAGAATGACGGAGATGAGATGGACGGAGGTGGTTCCCGGAGATATGATGGCCGGTGAATGGTGAGGTGGTGAACGACGACGACCAGAGATGATGGGTCGAGACTGGTGAGGTGAGGAGTCGAGACCGTGACTCGAAATCATGAGAGATGGGACCCGAGACCTGTTGACTCGAGACTTCAACAAGTGAGGTGGTTGAAGATTGCGACTCGAGATAATGGATGTTAATAGCTCGAGATCTCGGTTGTGACACGGAACCGTGAAAAAGATAACTCAAGACCAGTGGAGGTGATGGAGGTTGCGAGTCGGAACGATGTTTGCGAGTCAGAACGGTGGAGTCAAAATGGAGATTGCGACTAAAAACCTTGACAACTCGAGACCAGTGAGTCGAAATAACAGTGACTCAAAACCTTGTGACTCGAAACCACAAACAGATGGGATGGGAACTTATAACCGGAACCTTTTGTGAGGTTGATTGCAACTCGAAACCGTGAGGATGTTGATGAGTCGAGACCTTGAAATATTGATGACACGAGACCAGTTGTAGAGATGTGAGTTGAGACTGTGAGTCGAAACAGCGGTTGCGACTGAAATGATGTGAGTCGAGACCGGCACTTAAAAACTGTTGGATAATGATGAGTTGACAAATGATGGAGTGGAAGACTCGAAATCACAGCTGTATTGCTTACTCCTTCTAAATTTTCAACTGATTCACGTGAAACACTTTTAACTTTCCTAAAACAAAGGATTTTTTAAATCTTTTTAAAAGTTTCAAGATATTGAAAAATTTCAAGATTTAAAAAAAACTTAATTTTATCTTTTCAAAAACACTTTTCAGTATAATCGAACAAGCAAAATATAATGATTTTTTTAATAAAAACCGAAGAACACTTCGAAGAACATGAAGAACACAAAGAACACCAACCCGAAAATGACGAAAATCTTGAATCTTTGATATCACACCGAGCCTAGAAATAGGTTCTAATGGCTCTGATACCAATTGTAAGTCCCGTAAACCGGATCTTTCAATGATATCAAACAACACCAAGTTTGTGCGGAATCCAAACTTGATTTGATTCAAGAATAAACACAAGAAACTAAAAATACGAAGAAAACAATACCGAATCACTTTCAAACTTGCACACGATTCTATTACTATCAACTAGCAAAACCGTCTGGTACAAGTTCCTAACCAAAATTGCCTCCTTCTCTAGCTCTCTAGAATTTCTGTAACAATGGTGGTTCTAACAGGTTCCCACACGTTCGAACCCTAAAACAAGTTATAAACTTGTTTATATACATAGATAAGCCCACTTCCCAATATGGGCTCCCCTTGGGCCTGCTTGGCCCACATGGTCTAAAGCTTGGTCCAAGTGACCTATAAAGGTCCAAAACCTAATATAAACTAACCCGGTAATGCCCAGTTCATAACCATAGCCCGTTATGTTAATTTGATGCGTCAGTCTCTCACTTTAGGGCCTAACACCCCCATACTTTAACATCCTTATAGAGCCTTGAAATTGGGTTAACGGGGCTTAAACACGTCAAAAATCAAGTTTTGAGTCACAGGGGCCTGTTCTGCCATTTTGGGAAAGTTTCTGTCTGAAAGCTCTCGCCTGGGGCGAAGACCAGAGCTTCTGTCTTCGCGGCCCGCGACAGCTGGACCTGGCAGAAACATTGAATCTGGCTTTCAGCAGCTGTTTCTTTGGTTTTTAACATGGTTTTTTAATACATGGAGCTTGTTTCAAGTATTTAAAACAATGTGCTACATGTGTATAGCCAAGATCATACTTCAAAACATGTGGAATGATCCTAATGGTCCTTGATTTTCTATATAAACCCAAGATTTTCAAAAACCCAACTTGCTGATTCATCTCAAATGTGCTCTTTGGATCTGATTGGAGCTTTCCCTTCTTGGTTGAAGGCTCCATTCTTCAGTATTCTTGTTCTTGATCCAAGCTTGGACCCTTTGTAACTCTCCTTCATGCTTGGTTATGCATTTCAGGCATGAAAGTCAAACAGTGTTTGACTTTCTGCTTTGACCATGATTGGTCAACACAAAGTTCGTTTGAACTTTGCAACGTGAGCATAATCACAATGGTTATTGTCACACCCCGACCGCGTAAAACAACAAACCGCGATGGAAACATCGGGGAGTGGAGCGACAGAATTATTGTTTCACAACACATGGATCAAAAAGCTTCATTTTATTGAATTATTAAATAATTACATTGTCTTAAAGTTGAAACAAACAAGTTCACATATCGACTATCATCGTTATTTAAGTCACTAAGGCCTCGTCCGGTCCTAAATGAACATGCAACCTAGACACAATCAACATCATTCAACACCATTCAACACCACCTGAAACATACGTGAAAATAACGTCAGCAAAGAAATGCCGGCGAGCACATAGGTTTTGTGAGAGTGTCGGATTCATGGCTCGTTTGCATGTTGCAATACCTCGTTTGACTTCAAGAATCGATATTTAAAAACCTTGTTTTGAAAAGAGTTTGGTATTGCAATATGAATAACCAGCTCAAAATAAGTTGATTATAGTTTATAAAATCTCGTTGCCATGAATCTTAACTCAAAACATTTGTTTAGGTAAACCAAATTGTAAATCGTTCTCGTAATGAAACTCGTATGGTTTATATCGTATCGTAAACATCGTTGCGTGACATCGTTTAAAATCGTTCGTCCAAGTGAACTAAATAATGCCACGGAATGTAATATGATAGAAGCACTTATATATAAGAAGTACCAGCGGCATATCTACCATTTTCATCACATTAAACCCGTCCCGTTATCTAATCACATACCAAAAACCAATCGTTCGTTCAATTTATTTAACTTGTTTAAATCGTTCAAATAATTCAAATCGTTCAATCGTTTCAATCGTTCAAAATCATTCAATCGTTCAAATCGTTCTCCTTTTAATTGTGAAAACTAACTTTTGGTCGTCTCGCTTACATCATTCAAACCTTCGCAACTCGTCCATCGTTCAACTCGTATTAACAAACCACCAAAGGGTAAGTTAACAATCATCAGGTTCAGTCGTTACCCACATAACCCCCATACATAACCATGGTGGCAGTCCGATAACGGGATTTGTAAGATCCTATGGTACCATAACCTAATACTGGTCATCTTGATCAATGTTAATGAATGTCATTTGTTATGTAAATACGTCCCAACAAGTTCGTTCACATTATCAAGATCGTTTTGTTTAATATAAACCATAATATTCGTTTTTCAAATCATCGTTGAAAGCATCGAAATCATTTAACACATATGAATCACCCCAAAACAATCGAAAACAGTAAAATAGAGGAACTATGTACTCACAATGTAGTGCAAAGAATCCTTGATTTAATGAACTAAACAAAGCTCGGGCAAACCAAGGAAATCAAATAGTACCTAGTAATCAGATCGCTAGGTTAATAAATCGACACCTAAATCGGAAGATCAGATAGAATGAGGTTTCGTAAACCAAATGAGTATTGGAACTCAGGTGATATGGTTTAACAAAGCCTACATTCTAAATCAGAACATATCCTAAGTGCTTACGACCCGTTACGACCCATTAAGGTAGCTTACGCGACTTTAACACGTCGTTCGCGCAAATGCGCGTTCGAGACGCCTAACTAGTCCTATGACAAGTATTATATGCCCTAACATGTTTAAATATGTGGCATAATCAGTTTAAGTGACAAAATTAAGTTACATATGCTTAAAATCAAATTATGCATGAAAAGGGCATTTTGATCATTTTCCTAAGGCATAACTACCTATCATACAACTAATTAAACTAAGTGATCATAAGGTATAACCTCGGAAGGTTATTCCCTATACAACTATGGTCACAAAATGTTCTTGGTCAGATCCTAACGATCGACCAAATGGGTTGGGTTCGAAAGTCTAGGCGGTTGTCAAGACCGCTTGACTTACGACCCTAAACTAGCACTAGACTAAAAGTGACGAGTTAAACATGTTAAAACATGTTTAACTAAGTTAGAAAACAGGTTTGATATCAAAACAAAGTGTTTTGATACCCGAAAATAGTTTCGTCGCAAAATGCACATAATCGGCATTTTAACCGAAACTTTGACTCGTTACTTCGACTAATCAACGTGGTAATCAGTAGGTATAGACAAAAGGGACTATAACCATCGTGATTACGCTCACGTTGCAAAGTTCAAACGAACTTTGTATTGACGAATTCATGGTCAAAGCAGAAATTCAAACACTGTTTGACTTTCATGCTTGAAAAGCATAAACAAGCATGAAAGAAGCTTACAAAAGGTCCAAGCTAGGAAGAATTTATCCAAAACACTCAGGTATGAAGCCTTAGCTTCAACTTAGAGCATATTTAGATCAATTGTGCAAGGAATGAAGGTTGAACATGGTGGGTATTTATAGGAAGTCTTGAGTTCTTAGGATCTTTACAAGTGTTTTTGAGCAAACCAAAGCATGATCTCCACCATACACTTGTGGCACATTGTTTCTAATACAATGGGAACTCAAAAACAATCAAATGGTATCCTAAAACCGTGTTAGAAATGCAAGAAAACAACTGTTGAAGCCAGATTCAATGTTTCTGGTCTGATGGTCTGTCACGCCCCGCATAGGAATAGACTCCATCTTTCGCGACCTGCCAAGTAAAGTTTCACAGATTGTCAACTTTAGTCCCTGCAAGCTATAAACTTGGTTTTTGATGCTTTTAACCCCCGTTAACCCCATTTCAAGGCTCTACAATGAATTTAAATCATAGGGAACATGAAATATGCTTGAAAACATCTCGGGTGTCGGTTCGTTTGGTCGTACGGTTGCGTTATTCGGTTAATTACGATGAAAACTCGAACGGACGCGAAAACGATCCAAATTACGCGACGAATGGTATTTTTGCATTCCAAACACTAAAATAAAATATTTTAATGAATACAAAAATTTTTGGACGTCCGGATATGTTCAGAACGTAAGATATGCCCGTAAATGCAAACTTGTGCACTTTTTGACGCTTTTAGTCCCTATTGATCAAATAAGTTTATTTTCGCATACCGAACCCCTCAAAGCCTATTTCTAAGCTATGTAAAGGAGATTTAAGGTATGTTTAGCTTATGATCAAGTTTTGGAATGTTCGTTACAATACAAATCGACATACTTTTGTAGTTTGTCATAAATAGTCCTTGCGATCGAATAAACTTGTTTTCGACACACCAAACCCTCCAAAACTTATTTCTAAGTTATGTAAAGGTTATTTTAGGTATGTTAAGCCTATATCACTATTTCGGAGTGTTTTTCATGTTAAACTGATTACGTTTACACTTCAGTTTGCGTATAACTTTCCAGAAAGCGATTTAAAGCTTGAAATCGAACTAGAATCAAAACGTAAAATCGTCCAACACAAATACACAAACATTAACACCAAAACACATCGTTTCATTGATAATTGATATTTTTTTACATCGTACATTGTTTACAGAGCACAGTTGTCATAGTTATAGTCCCTTGTGACTATACCTACTTATTACCACGTTGATTAGGCGTAGTGACAAGTCAAAGTTTCGGTCAAAATACGTATTTATGCGTATTTTGCAACGAAGCTATTTTCGGGTATCAAAACACTTTGTTTTGATACCAAACCTGTTTTCTAACTTAGTTAAACATGTTTAACTCGTCACTTTTAGTGTAGTTCTTATATAGGGACGTAAGTTAAGCGGTCTTAACAACCGCTTAGACTTTCGAACCCGACCCGTTTGGTCGATCGTTAGGATCCGACCAAACATATTTTGTGACCATAGTTGTATAGGGAATAACCTTCCGAGGTTATACCTTATGGTCACTTCGTTTAGTTAGTTGTAAGATAGGTAATTTATATGCCTTAGGAAAATGACCAAAATGCCCTTTTTGCGCATAATTTCATTTTAAACATATGTAACACATGTTTTGACATCTAAACTAATTATGCAACATAATTAAACATGTTAAGGAATATAATACTTGTCATAGGACTAGTTAGACCGTCCGAACGCGCTTATGCGCAAACGACGCGTTAAAGTAGCGTAGACTACCTTAACGGGTCATAACGGGTCGAAAGCACTTAGGTTAGGTTTCAATTTAGAATGTAGGCTTTGTTAAACCATATCACATGAGTTCCAACACTCATTCGGTTTACGAGACCTCATTCTACCCGATCTTCCGATTTAGGTGTCGATTCACCAACTTAGTATCCGATACACTAGGAACCGCTTCAACACTTGAACTCTTGGTCTTTTGAGATTTGTTATATCTTTTGAACAAGAACTATATGCAATCCCAAGTGAGTTCATAGTTCCCCCTCTTTTACCGTTTTCAAATGTTTTGGGGTGATTCACATGTGCAACCGATTTGTTTTCCAAATGTACGGCATATATGTGTTTACTAAAGTGCTTTTATGCATACTATTCTGATTATGCAAATACGATGTTTATCCAAATCCTTAAAAGATCTACCTATCTTCATAGTTAGATTCTTATAGGATATTTGAAGTACAGTCTTAAATCTTCCTATCTTCATAGTGAGGTTTTTAAGAAGTACTTTACGACATGATGGTTATGGTTTATGTGTAGATTATTGGTGATTTAGATAACGAAACTAGAGTAATACAATAGGCACATGGTGGATGCGCCGCTGGTACTTCCTATATATAAGTGTGCTTATTGTATTACCCTTCGTGGCGTTATCCAAAATCACCATTAGGATTTAGGATGTTGTGATACAATGATTCAATACGATAGAAACCTAATCCTTTTAGCATCAACTTATCTTTATAAATTGATACTTGTATGATGTTTAGAGTGCTAATATTGGAGTCCTTGTTTGGATTCATTGAGTACTTTAATACGTATGCGACTAGACAATATGAAGAGAACCGGATCCCTGTAATATTTATCTATCTTCATACCTAAACATACATGGGATGTTTAAAGTGCTAATATTGGAGTCCTTATTTGGATTCATTGTGTACTTTTGCCATTCTTTGGCTTCAAGATCTATTTTCAATTGACAGCTCTCGAAGTTGTCAAAGTATTGCAATACCAAACTTTTTGCCATTTATTTGGCTAACAAAACCTATGTACTCGCTGGCATTTTTATGCTGACTATTTTTCACATATGTTTCAGGTTTTCAACTATTCAAGCATGCAACGCATAGGACTGCATTCAGGCCTTAGACTTCTTAATCAAAAGACAAATACATGTATTCTTTGTTTATAAAACAATGTTAATAATATTGAAACAATTTAGTACCAGTAGTTGTGAGCAATTTGTAACGTGACTCCCAGATATTTCCGCTGCGTGTTAATGTATTACACGATTGGGGTGTTACACTTTTCATGGTTCATTCCTAGTTTGACAAGTCTACCCCATGTAGACTATACTGCTAAC
The DNA here is from genome assembly GCA_030545235.1 of Helianthus tuberosus. Lineage (NCBI taxonomy): Eukaryota > Viridiplantae > Streptophyta > Magnoliopsida > Asterales > Asteraceae > Helianthus > Helianthus tuberosus. The sequence continues at coordinate 26,364,084 of CM060351.1, read as the reverse complement.
TAATGTCCTTGCTTGTATTTCTTTCTTTCCTTTGAAAATGTTTTGTTCCATGGATCTCGGCGTTTTGTAAATGCAATGAAAAATATTTTGTAAAAATATTTTCGTGAGAGAATCCTAGTGATTGCAGTCTAGACTCGAGAAGGAATCCTAGTTCACTACAATCGAAGCTCTGATACCAACCTGTCACACCCTGACTTTTGCAGAAGCGTGTGATGTGTGACTTGATCAATATCATTGCATTCAATTATAATAAACAACTATATGGTTAAAACATGTCGTTCATCCATTCATAAGTTTCAAAATAATACAAACACAAGTTGTTCAGTTTCAACCGACACACTTCATGTTTAGTTTACAAACCATCCAAAGTAATAAGTTCCATCAAGAGGACTTTTAAACAAAAGACTTTTAAACCAAGGCTTTGATTCGTGTATCCTATCTAAGATAAGATATCCAAACCAAACCCTTCAAAAGTAGGATGACATCAAACTTGAAATTACTTCTTGAAATCTTTCTCAAAATTGCCAGATCCATCTAGTTTCCTGAAATACATGTAATTTGAAAACATCAACAAAAGTTGAGCGAGTTCATGTGTTTTGTATGTGAGCTCGTAATAACTTGTAAACATTTGAGAGAAATCCTTTGATAACCGGTATGTAAAGCTTCTATGAATAGATCATTAATGTTTTGCAAGGACATTAATATGTCAGGTGCAAAGGAAGTGCTCAAACCTAGCGAATTTTCTCTGGTCCATCCGGCAGGAACGACATAGTCACCACATGCGGCCACTCAAGGACCCATGGGTGGGGCTCGCTACACCCAGATATGTAAGACCTAACTTAAAATCACAAGATTTGTGACATTTATCATGCATTTAGTACAAATTTTTTTTTCGAGTTTACAAAAACTTCATGGTTTTAAGATCATACTTGATCATAACATTCAAGCCTACATCATGCTAGATAAACTTTCAAAACATAATTTCAAATGTTTACATGTCACTAAAACAAAATAGACAAAATGCGGAAGCTTTGTTCGGTGTGTTCGGTTCTTGACATGGGTTGATCATCCCCCGGGGTCTAAAGAGCATCTTTACCTATCATACAATGTCATTTAAAAGATTAGAAATCAAGGCATTTGAACAAAATAATTAAATACAAGAAATTATATATTTTGTTTTCAGCGCTTTCACCCGCCCGTGTCAGCTTAACATATATTATTCACAGCCCCTTCACCCGGCCGTGTCAAAAGTTCACCCGGCCGTGTCAACTCTGCACGTTTATTTTTCATCAAATTTACATCCAAACCTATACAAACTCATTTTAATTTCTTGGGGTTCATTTCTTAACATGTCTAAGCTATCATCCATTACCCGGATCCATTATTCATATAGTTTACGTTCCCGCTACCCGGTTTAAGTTTTGCTTTATTTTGACCCGTTTGTTTACAAGTTCAACAACTTGTTTTGTGTCATCTCATGTATTCGGCCATTTACCCATTTCCATGTTTACCAATTATGACTTTCGCTTCCCTCCCGAGAGCGCTCATGTCATAACTATCATGCTTAATCCTAAGGATTTAATCATGCTTTTCGGAATCGATTAGCAAACAAATGTTCCGAACTATAATCCCTCTACAAGGGCTCATGTTTTCACAACGGATTTGTGTGTTCGTTACACAACTTATGCTTGATACATAACCAATCAAAGTGATGGCTATTAGTTTTAGATTTGTAACACAACTTGTTTTGACCCGTTTGGGTGCCGAATGGATATCCCCATTGCTAGACACATCCAAACTCTATTTCTAACTCATGTTTTGACCCGTTTTACTTGCTTAAAGCACTTTGTCACTTCCGTGACATATTGGTGTATCTTGATTACCAAATTTCAATATAACAACATAAGACTAACAATTAAACATAATGTAGCGAAACGGTAAATTTCGTACCTTTAGAGCACACCTTTCCCACGCGTATTCCCTCCGGCTTGTCCGCTTGACGATCCGGATTCCTTGCCTAGAGAGTTCAATTTACAATTGGTTTAGAATTCTTTGCATGATTATTAACGCATCATTATAAACAATAATCAAATCTGCATTTTCATCCTATTTTTATCATTTAAATCCCTTCTTAGGCATTTCAACAAACACCTAGCGGGTCAGATTTTCACATAATCATTACCAAGTTCATGACTTGTAATTATCATCCAATTTCACTTCAATTAGTCAATTCTACACATGTCTTAACATCAATATTTCTGAAATTACTTCTTAAATTCAGATTGTGCTAGAACAAGAGTTATAATTCTAGTATTTATCAAGTTTCTTCAAGCTCATCAATCACCTACAATGGTGATTATGAAATCCTACAAGTATCATGCAAGATTTTGTCAAGAAATCATTTAGGGTTTGTTCCTAAACTTCATATCACTTCCAATTTCATATATCTAACACAAAATCAAGCTCAACATTCAATTTCTATCACATGCAAGGAATTTGAGTTGAATCAAAACAACCTAATTTGGGATACCTTATGATCCCTTTGACGAGGTGATCATGAATCTATGTTCAGATTTCGATTTTGACTTGATTTGAGCCTTCAATTTGGGAATTTTGTGTGAAAGCTAGGGTTTGGATCCAAGCACACACAAAAGTGTGTGTTTGGTGTGTTTGTTTACTATTTTAGTAATTAAGTTTCAGATTTGGCTAGATTGGTCCCTAAACTTTTATTTAACCTTTAGTTTAAGTGTTTTAACCCTATTATGAGTTATTTCAAGACTTGTAGCTAACTGGGTTATAGGTTCCTAGTTAGTTGGTTCTTGTTTATTTAGCGTTTTATTATCCTGATTTTAATTTTATAAATTTCGGGGTGTTACAAGTCCACCCCCTTTAAAAAGGGTTTCGTCCCGAAACCTGATTCCGTACCGAATATTGTGGGGTAGAGTCATTGCATCTCCTCCTCGGATTCCCATGTGGTATCCGAACCCTTCCGGTGTTCCCATTTGACCTTTACTTGATTGACTTCTTTATTCCTTAAGATTTTCACTTTACGATCCAAAATCGCAATGGGCTTCACCACATAGTTAAGTCTATCATCCACCTCGATGTCATCGTAGTGGATATAGGTTGTTTCGTCCGCCAATCATTTCCGAAGATGTGACACATGAAATGTGCTATGAATTCCGCTTAATTCTTCTGGTAGTTCAAGGCGGTACGCTACCTTCCCTACTCGTTCGACAATAGTAAACGGTCCAATAAATCTTGGGCTTAATTTTCCTCTCTTTCTAAATCGGATAACCCCCTTCCATGGGGATACCTTGAGCATGACCTTGTCGCCAACCTGAAACTCGATCGGTCTTCGCCTTTTGTCTGCATACAAATTTTGTCTATCTTATGCAGCTTTCAAGTGTGCCCGAACCACCTCAATATTTTCGTTAGTAGCTCGGACTATATCTTTGTGAGCGAGTTCACGTGGACCCACCTCACCCCAACACACCGGGGTCTGGCACTTCCTACCGTAAAGCATTTCGTACGGCGCCATTCCGATACTAGCATGATAGCTGTTGTTATATGAAAATTCGACCAAAGATAGATAAACATCCCAACTACCTCCGAAGTCAATAATACATGCTCGTATCATGTCCTCCAACGTTTGTATTGTTCTTTCACTTTGTCCATCCGTCTGAGGATGGTACGCAGTACTGATGAACAATTTGGTTCCCATTTGCTCTTGAAACTCTCGCCAGAAATTTGAAGTGAACCGGGTATCCCTATCGGACACTAGGGATACCGGTACTCCGTGGCGTGCCACTATCTCATTAATGTAAACCTCCGACATCTTTTCTGACGTGTAAGTCTCACGTATTGGAATAAAGTGAGCACTCTTTGTCAATCTATCAACCACCACCCATATTGCATCAAATCCGCGGTTCGTCCTCGGTAGTTTGGTTAGCAGGTCCATTGTAATATGTTCCCATTTCCAAACCGGAATTTCCAACGGTTGAAGTTTACCGTATGGTCTTTGGTGTTCTGCCTTGACTTGTAGACATGTCAGGCATTTTTCCACGTATTTCGCTACATCTCTTTTCATTCCGGGCCACCAATAGTTTTGTTTCAAGTCATTATACATCTTGGTGGCTCCCGGATGGATGGAATAACGGGATTTGTGAGCCTCATCCAGTAGAAGCTTTTTAACTCCACATGTGTGAGGAACCTAAATTCTATTGAAACGTGTTTTCAAACCGTGATTGCCTTCCTCGAGATCCTTAAATTGACCAACAATCCTTTCTTTTCTCCAATTTTCCACCTTCACTGCTTTAACTTGTGCTTCTCGGATTCGTTCAAGTAAACCCGAGGTCACAATAAGTTGCAATGATTGTACTCGTATAGGGGCATAATCTGCCTTTCAGCTCAACGCATCTGCCACTACATTGGCTTTCCCGGGGTGGTAGTGTATTTCACAGTCGTAATCCTTGACCGTTTCCAACCACCGCCTTTGCCTCATGTTTAATTCCTTCTGATCGAAGAAATATTTCAAACTTTTATGGCAAACACCATACAAGTAATGTCTCCAAATTTTTAAGGCAAACACCACTGCTGCCAGTTCAAAGTCGTGAGTCGGGTATTTCTTTTCATGGATCTTCAATTGCCTCGAGGCATAGGCGATGACCTTGCCTCGTTGCATTAAAACACACTCGAGCCCCGAATGCGATGCATCCGAGTATACCACCATGTCATCAACTCCTTCCGGTAATGTTAACACCGGAGCGTGAGTTAACTTTTCTTTGAACGTTTGGAAGGCTTCCTCTTGCTTGATGCCCCATACAAACTTTTCCTCCTTGCAAGTTAATTTGGTCAATGGTAAAGCAATTTTGGAGAAATCTTGTATGAATCTCCGATAATATCCCGCGAGCCCTAAAAAGCTTCGGATTTCTGAGGGATTCCTTGGAGTGTTCAATTTTGACACGGCTTCAACTTTTGACGGATCCACTAGTACTCCGTCGGCACTAATGATATGCCCAAGAAACTGCACCTCTCGTAGCCAGAAAGCGCACTTTGGGAATTTTTCATACAACTTTTCTCGTCTGAGTGTCTCTAACACTTCTTGCAAATGATACACATGCTCAGCTTCATTCTTTGAATACACTAAAATGTCATCGATAAATACAATTACCGACTTATCCAACATCGGTTTGCAAACCCGGTTCATGAGGTCCATGAAAGCCGCGGGTGCATTAGTCAACCCAAAGGGCATTACAAGGAACTCATAATGCCCGTACCGCGTACGAAAGGCCGTCTTCGGTACGTCCTCCTCCTTGACTTTCAATTGGTGATAACCCGATCTGAGATCAATCTTTGAGAACCAACTTACTCCTTGTAGCTGGTCAAACAAGCCATCAATTCTTGGAAGTGGGTATCGATTCTTCACTGTGAGTTTGTTTAACTCTCGGTAATCGATACACATGCGCATACTACCGTCTTTCTTTTTCATGAATAGAACTGGTGCGCCCCACGGGGATACACTCGGTCGGATAAACCCTTTGTCGAGCAATTCTTGGATTCGAGACATCAATTCTTGTAGCTCCGACGGCGCAAGCCGATACGGCGCCTTGACCAAAGGTTTTGCGCCCGGAATCAATTCGATTCCGAATTTTACCTCCCGTTCTGGTGGTATTCCCGGTAGTTCTTCCGGGAACACGTCTTCATAATCACGTACCACCGGCACATCTCCAATTTTGAGGGATTCTTTCTCCGACTCGCTTGCGTATACCTTGTAGGCCTTGCATCCATGTTTCATAAGTTTGTGGGCTTCTAGCATTGAGCATACCACCGGGTTACCCCATTTTTCACCATATATCGTAACGTGCTTTCCACTAGGAGACGTCAGTTTTATTTCCTTTCGGAAACAAACCACCTTCGCGTGAAATCGGGACAACCAATCCATCCCCACGATCACTTGGAATTCTCCCATCGACATCGGGATCAGATCTATTGTGTATTCTTCGTCATCAATGCTCAATTTACAGTTTTCACATACATCACAAACGATAAAACTCTCGTTATTACCTATCTCTACTTCTAAAGGCATAGGTAATTTTGTTAGAACAAACGAAGGATGTCGAATAAATCCATATGAAATAAAGGATTTATTCGCACCCGTAACAAATAATACACGTGCAGGAATCGAGTTTACAGCAAATATACCTGAGACCACTTCAGGTTCAACCTTTGCTTCTGCGGCAGTCATTTGGAAAGATCTTGCCTTTGCTTTTGGGGCTTCACCTTTCGGGTCTTGCCCATCTTTCTTTCCAACTAGCTCCGGGCATTCCGATTTTTTGTGACCCGGTCGGTAACAATTGTAGCAAACCGTCACTTTCTCCAGGCATGATGTAGCCATATGTCCCGTCTTCCGACATATGGGACAAGGCTTATCCTTGAAGCGGCATTCGCCTTTATGACCCTTTCCGTAGATTTTGCAACTTGGCAACCCGCCTTTTGCATCCGATTTCTTCACCGTTTCGTTTGTTCGTGCTTTCTTGGTAGGGCTTGGATTAACATCATGTGCCCTTCGTTCACCCCGTTTAACCTGCTTTTTCAGTTCAATCTCCCGTTCCCGAGCAACATTTATGATCTTGGTAAGGGTCTCGTATTTTGAAGGAGTCATAAACTCCCTATACTCGGCGCTCAACATGTTATAGTAGTAGTATATCTTTTGTTCTTCATTCGTCACCAATTCATTGCAAAACTTCATCATATCCATAAACGTTGCCGTAATCTTGTCTATGGTCTCGCCCTTGTGCCTAAGTTGCATGAACTCTTCCTTAATTCTGTTAACGACCGCCTTGGGGCTATGATGTTTAAGAAATGGCGTCTTAAACTCCTCCCGTGTCATGACCTTAGCCGCTTCACTACCGATCTCTCTCTTTTTGTTATCCCACCAATCTTTCGCTTGACCCTTTAATTGACCCGTACCATAGGCTACATAGTCATCTTCATCACAATGGGTCCTCTCGAATACCCCTTCAATATCACTTATCCATCGTTGGCACACTATTGGGTCAACCTCCCCATTATATATTGGTGGTTTACACGCCATGAATTCCTTGTATGAACAAGGCTTTCGTCCTCCGGGCTTTTCCTTTTGCTAGAATAGAACTATCTTCCAATTTCTTGATTCTCTCGTCTACTATCGATAGAACCGTATTTTGAATTTTATCAATAAAGTCCGACAAACTATTTTCGATCGCCTTTCAAACCTCTTCGGCAATCACTTCTCTCATTTGTTCGGTGACTCTTGGCACCGCATCATCATTACCTCCATCCGCCATCTCTATTACTGAAATGTTTACATTAATTGTTAAACATTTCATTTATAACATATGATTTACTTGTTTTAATTTAATCAAGTTCATAACTTGATTCAACCGTTCTTGTTTCATGCATTTCTTGTGTTTGAGTGAGCTTACACACTCTTTTCATGGATATTTGTTCATGATTTATTTCTATATTTTCTAAATCTACTTAAAACGATTAACTCTTACCGGATGCTTGGTCAAGCTTGAACCGAACACACTTTATTGACAACCTTTAGCTCTGATTACCAACTTGTAAGACCCAACTTAAAATAACAGGATTTATGACATTTATCATGCATTTAGTACAAATTTTTTTTTTAGTTTACAAAAACTTCATGGTTTTAAGATCATACTTGATCATAACATTCAAGTCTACATCATGCTAGATAAACTTTCAAAACATAATTTCAAGTGTTTACATGTCACTAAAACAAAATAGACAAAATGCGAAAGCTTTGTTCGGTGTGTTCGGTTCTTGACATTGCTTGATCATCCTCCGGGGTCTAAAGAGAATCTTTACCTATCATACAATTTCATTTAAAAGATTAGAAATCAAGGCATTTGAACAAAATAATTAAATACAAGAAATTATATATTTTGTTTTCAGCCCCTTCAGCCGGCCGTGTCAAAAGATCACCCGGCCGTGTCAGCTTAACATATATTATTCACAGCCCCTTCACCCGGCCGTGTCAAAAGTTCACCCGCCCGTGTCAACTCTGCACGTTTATTTTTCATCAAATTTACATCCAAACCTATCCAAACTCATTTTAATTGCTTGGGGTTCATTTCTTAACATGTCTAAGCTATCATCCATTACCCGGATCCATTATTCATATAGTTTACGTTCCCGCTACCCGGTTTACGTTTTGCTTTATTTTGACCCATTTGTTTACAAGTTCAACAACTTGTTTTGTGTCATCTCATGTATTCGGCCATTTTACCCATTTCCATGTTTACCAATTATGACTTTCGCTTCCCTCCCGAGAGCGCTCATGTCATAACTATCATGCTTAATCCTAAGGATTTAATCATGCTTTTCGGAATTGATTGGCAAACAAATGTTCCGAACTATAATCCCTCTACAAGGGCTCATGTTTTCACAACGGATTTGTGTGTTCGTTACACAACTTATGCTTGATACATAACCAATCAAAGTGATGGCTATTAGTTTTAGATTTGTAACACAACTTGTTTTGACCCGTTTGGGTGCCGAATGGATATCCCCATTGCTAGACACATCCAAACTCTATTTCTAACTCATGTTTTGACCCGTTTTACTTGCTTAAAGCACTTTGTCACTTCCGTGACATATTGGTGTAGCTTGTTTACCAAATTTCAATATAACAACATAAGACTAACAATTAAACATAATGTAGCGAAACGGTAAATTTCGTACCTTTAGAGCACACCTTTCCCACGCGTATTCCCTCCGGCTTGTCCGCTTGACGGTCCGGACTCCTTGCCTAGAGAGTTCAATTTACACTTGGTTTAGAACTCTTTACATGATTATTAACGGATCATTATAAACAATAATCAAAGCTGTGTTTTCATCCTATTTTTAACATTTAAATCCCCACTTAGGCATTTCAACAAACACCTAGCGGGTCAGATTTTCACATAATCATTACCAAGTTCATGACTTGTAATTATCATCCAATTTCACTTCAATTAGTCAATTCTACACATGTCTTAACATCAATATTTCTGAAATTACTTCTTAAATTCAGATTGTGCTAGAACAAGAGTTATAATTCTAGTATTTATCAAGTTTCTTCAAGCTCATCAATCACCTACAATGGTGATTATGAAATCCTACAAGTATCATGCAAGATTTTGTCAAGAAATCATTTAGGGTTTGTTCCTAAACCTCATATCACTTCCAATTTCATATATCTAACACAAAATCAAGCTCAACATTCGATTTCTATCACATGCAAGGAATTTGAGTTGAATCAAAACAACCTAATTTGGCATACCTTATGATCCCTTTGACGAGGTGATCACGAATCTATGTTTAGATTTCGATTTTGACTTGATTTATGCCTTCAATTTGGGAATTTTGGGTGAAAGCTAGGGTTTGGTGGAAACCCCTGGTCGCTCCTGTCTTCTGTTCGATCCAAGCACACACACAAGTGTGTGTTTGGTGTGTTTGTTTACTATTTTAGTAATTAAGTTTATTATGAGTTATTTCAAGACTTGTAGCTAACTGGGTTATAGGTTCCTAGTTAGTTGGTTCTTGTTTATTTAGCGTTTTATTATCCTGGTTTTAATTTTATAAATTTCGGGGTGTTACAAGATAGATCTACCACTCATGCCCCTCGGTCTAAACTAGATTAATGGCACTTAAGAGAGATACTACCCATCCACGTGATCTAACAGTTCATTCCTTAGCTAAACCATACCATTGAAACATTTGAAACACGTATTTCATCCCCGATAGTTATAAATCCGAAAACAGTTAGAAGAAAAGGGGGACATGAACTCATAGATTTGCGTCCGATATCCTGTGTACCCAAAGTAAGTATCCTTAAGACGTACTACCACCTACACACGTGCTAAGTTTTATTAGACGCTTAGGTCGTGTAACGACTCTTAGTCTTAGTTGTTTATTAAGACTTATTTTTGGGATTTAGTATACTTTGAGTTATACGATCGATGTACATTATATAATTCTCAATTATAAAATTATTAGTTAAAATAAGGATATTTTAACTTAAATTATTCTCCATCAAATTATTAGGAATATTGTTAAAAATAATATATTTTTTGTGGCACCTGGGGAAAATCTGCAGCAACATCGGGGGATTTTCGAAGATCGTGCAGCGTTAACCTCTTCAGCACAGCAGGGTGCTGTGTATTCGTGGGAGACAAAACAGGAGGACGTCTAGCACAATGCACTGAGCACCGTCTTTACCCGAGGGTACGGGTGATTTAGTGGTATACCATGATGGTTTGAATCAGAGTCCTGATTACACCCCGATGCAACATGAGAAGGTGATGGCTTATGTGGTGGATTAACAAGAAGAATTGCATGACTCACAGCGTGGGGGTGGAAACCATGGTCTTGGATTTCAGTTGGAGGAATTACTTGGACGGTACCAAATGCACTACATAGACCGATCACAAGGGCCTCCCGTGTACCGTTGTTTCTAAAGAGCTAAAACATGCAATGACATTGCTGGATGGAACCTTTGAATGATTTCGACTGTGAAACCTAGACGTGTATGGCCTCGCAGCACACTATCAACTCTAACCTACCTGATCAGATCTGCCCTGCTCAAACCGAAGAACTGAAGGAAGATAATTTTCAAGTTAGGTCCATGCGGGGCATGGAGAAGTAATTTTTGGCAAGTTGGATGATATTCGCTACTTCATGGAACGAATATGAATTCCACTATACAGCAATCCAAGGGAACTTGTGTTGGGCGAAGCACACCAGCCTCGTTATTCTAGTCATCTGAATTTTGATGGAATATAGTAGGATCTAAGGATCTCGTACTGGCGACTGGGCTTGAAGGCCTACACAGCGAAGCATGTGAATGACGTTTGACTTGCGCGAAAGTCCAGGTGGAACATCAGAAACCTTCTGGTTTGGGTCAGTCACCAGAAACACCCTTATGGAAATGAAAACACATCGCCATGGATTTGTCACCGGTCTACTTAAAACTTGAAACGGACATTGTCACCTGAGTGATCGTCGATTATCTCACGTAACCCGCATACTTTCTCGCAATCAAGAAACTGACAAGCCTTTAAGGCTTGTGAATATTCCTCGGAGAGAGGCGGTGTGACAACCCTCAAAACCCCATGTATTCCGTACAATTCATTAATGATAATTAAAGTGTTTGACGACTGTGTGGAATTACTTAACTGCTCTCTGATTTCTGTGTTATACTTACATGTGCGTGTTAGCATACTAATAGTATACAGAAAAGTTACTAAAAAGTCCGGTATGTTTTCCTATGTGTTAGGAATTAAATGTGTTACAAAAAAATATATGTAAAAGACGCCTTACGGAACAATTTAACAACTTAACGGAACAGTATCCGACCGAACAACCGGACATTACCCGGGACACTAAATTTTTGGCAGACACTCTGCGTTATTATTTTTTGGCTAGTCATGATCCCTGTATGCCATAACACCCGCTAAAAAGCAATCCACTAACATATAAAATCTAGTCTCTTATAATCTAACTCATGTTTACAATTTAGTTGAAATGTTGCCAACATACCCCCCCCCCCCCAACGATTTTTGGTCCTTGTGGACCCACCATATCAACCTTCCATACTTCAAATATATGTATTGATTTTATGGCAATTGTTTATTGGATTTGTTACTTGTAGGATCCACCAAAATATGTGAACATGTTTTATAATATCTTGGCCAAGATTATAACCATCATTCACAATTTTATTTTTATTTTTTTCTTCTTCTCTCCCTTACATAAAGCTACGGCCAAACCCCCCTAAATATCACCATCAAATCTCACAAAGATTACATTCATATTTTATATTGGATCTTGCTTGGTGAAGTAAACATAAAATTTGAAAGGAATAATAATAAGTATGGAGGCAATCTTACAAGGGTCATATCATATCTTTCACCAAGATCACACCCTCATTCCTTACATCTCTCCCTCTCTTCGGCTCCACCCCATAACCGAAACCCATCACCACCACTTCCATCATCCATCTCTTCCATTAACAAGTGCAATCCAAGCTTTGAAGGTGAATCTATGGAGGTTACCTCTTGAAGGGTTTCAAAAGAGCTTGTTTCAAGACTTTTCACCATCTTTTCTTACCAACTTTGCACTAGATAAATCCCTACCTATAAGCTAGTAGTAAGTCTCATTTTAACTTGTTTCATCTTGTTCAAAATTATAATTTGTAGTATGATGTGTTGTTGTTTAAATCGCTAAAAGAACATAAGACTAGAAGATGTTAAACAAAAATTTAAAGAATATGAAAGTTACATAAAAGTTTACTTATGTATGAATCATGAAGCGGAATCTTGTTGGTTTGAGGGTTGGTTAAATCATACTTGATGTTGATTGTTGGTTTCTTGTTAAATCCATTGTTCGGACACTCGTTGATGCGATTTAGTAATGCTTAAACCACGAAACAGCATTCTGATGTACTTTTTCAGCCGCATTCAACAGGCTGTAAACAGACTTTAACAAATCGAAAAACGGAATTTCTGAAGCCTAAATCGGGTCTTTTCGAAAAACGAAGAAAATGGCGATAGAATCGTATTTTTTTGAAGTCGTTTACTATTTTAAAAGTCTGTTTTCGTGACAGCAGCTAAGGCTGATTTTTACTGCAGTAAAATGGGCTGTACGTTTTCGGTCGTAATTTGAAACCTGAATTGAACCAGCCCCTAAAATTCATACCATAGATAGTCACTAATGTATTTGTGACCCTCGAACAAGAATTTTGTCAAACGGGCTTCCGAGGAATTTTAGACGAATTATTCCGTAAACTGTGATCAGAATGTGACAAATCTGATCACAGTTCGGTAGACGATTTTCTACAAAATATTGGTAATGAACCGGACCCCGATATTTTTACACAATAAAATAAGGAACGTTTAAGACATCCTGTAAAAATTTGGGAATTTTTGGAATAATTTAACTATTTTATTTAAATGTCCGAAAACAGCCGGTTTTGAATATTAATGCTGAATTGACATAAGTTGTGACTTGCGTGTCTAAATGTCGAGTATGCTATCGGTGAATGATCTAACATGTATTTTGTGTTACGTGCAATATCATATGTTTGTTTATGAGTGGGGAATGGATGGGAAGTTTATATGGGCATAAATCGTTAAGTGTGTGCCTGTTATGTGGCCGAAGTAATGTGCAAATAAACCATACGTAGGATACGTGTTATGCATGAGAAACTGATTGTTATCCGTACCTTATTAGGACGTGATTGACCGACCTTGACTGTTAACTATATTTGAGAACCTAACCGAGCAAACCAAGGTGAGTTCACACTCTTTCTAAGGCGTGGGATTCCCAGGGGTTGGGAATGGGATTGAATAACTACTTGTACTATCATTACTATTAAACTACTTTTTAGTGTCCTCGGATTGAAGGGCACGTACGTAAAACCTACGTACACGATCATAAGACCATCAACTCTATCACTTTAAGTCCCTCAATTATCGACTTAATCGCCGAGGCCTATGGCGAGCGGGTCATTAGTTAATAGCGCTATTAGGTTTAACAAACCTCACACCGTGCCAGTCGGACGGGCGTGTACTAATGGACTATGGGCAAAGGGTCAATGCTGATAGACATTGACTTAGGGCACCTCTTACATTTTCGTAGCAGTCGATACGCGTGGTCTAGTAACATATGGGAAACCCCCACTAATCTTCGCAAACATGTCAGAAAGACCGCGATACGAACTTATACGATACATGGTTTTCAAAACGAACAGATGATTTACAAAACGAATGCTATAACTAAACAACCAACTGTGAATTCACTCAACTTTGTTGTTGACTCGTTGTTACATGCCTTACAGGTCGCTAAACATTTGGAGCTTGCACGAGGAAGGAGTCGTTGTGGTATGCGGACGGTTATGTCCAGTGTTTAATGTTTAAAACATTATGAACTTATTAAACCTATGCGTTGGACTTTAAACTTATGAACTGCGAACTTATGTTTTGAACTTTACGTTTATGCTTCCGCTGTCTAAATTAAAAACTTGGTTAACTAGCTTTTGGTCACCAATCGTATTGTGGTTGTCTTTATTTACTTAAGTACGTTGTTCAGTATGATTGGTGGCTCGATCCTGGTCATGTCACGCCTCCAAGCGGTGATACCCCGCATGGTGGATTTTGGGGGTGTGACAGGCGGCTTCTAGGCACGAGGTGCCAACTCTTATTACCTCTGATTAAGATTTGCATTCATACCCGATTCTTGGAAGGAAACACACAACACCATTGGCTCATGACGAATGGTCAAAGCAAACGAACCATCCTGGCACTCGACGACATGCTACGAGCATGTGTGTGGTTGGCTTTAGTAAAATTGGAAGGACACTTACCTTGGTTGAGTTATACTGCAGCAATTACCACTCAAGAATTCACACAGCTCCGTTTGAGACAGTATATGTATGATAATGCCAATATCCTTGATGGACTAAGGTGGGTGACAACCTACTCACAGGTCTAGTACTTGTACTTGAACTCTTGGGAAGACTAGTTAGATCGAAAATCATTTGGTGGCAACGCATGACCGTCAGGAAAGCTGATAAACCTAGGGAAACACTGGGAGATCGCTGTAGGCGATCGTATCATGTTGAAAGTCTCACCCTGGGAGGGTGTGGAATATCCGAGTGATTAGATTTAGTCATTGGATGATGATTTTTGATGTGATTAATTTGATACAGGAATGAGTTATGATGTGTTATTGATAATGTTTAATTATATGATAAGGTGTGACTATTAGGATAAATAGAATCCTTGGTACATGTATGACAATATGATGACGTGCATGACAATTGGATTAATGTCTTTCTGTGGATAATTATGGTTAAATCGGGCTGTACCTGAATGGGCCGCACACCTTCTGATAAGTGTTGGGCCACACAACACTTGTAACGAACTCGTTTAAACCATTGGGCCATACACGATTGATAACTGGGCTTGAAGTGTGTGCTAGTAGATTATGTAAGTATATGGTATGTTTGAGCGATTACATGTTAAGCGATGGTTCAGTGGCTCTAGAAGAATGAATAAGCTGTCATGATTTGAATTACATGTGTGCGTTACGTGAGCAATAAATGTGCTTGATGTGAACAATGAATACGTGAATTATTTGTACGTGAAAGGTGTGGTACATGTGCATGTAGAACTGACTGTTATCGGTAACCCTTTTAGGACATGTTTGTTCAACTGAATAACAAGTAACAAATCATACCGAGCAAACCAAAGGTGAGTTCATCTCTCTTGAGCATGCGTCCCGGTGGTTGGGACAGTCTTTGGGTATCCCTGAGAGGGGTCGGTTTTGGGTAAATCATGGGTATTCCTGAGAGGAATATGTCTTTTGGGTAAATCTGGAATGTTGGATAATATACTCATCCTATCACCATTAAAGTCCCTCCTTGTTGTTTGTTACCTGAGAGGTAACAGAGTATTAGTTGGTAGCGTTATCTAGGTTTGGCACCCTCTCACCGTATCTGAGAGGAGTGTGAACTAATGACTCAGTCATGCCCAATTCTTTGATAGGAGCATTGGGGAAAGGGCAAAATAAATCTGGAGCCGTCTTGTATTCGGGGTATTATCAACATTGTAATCAATGAACGGAATTAAACACTTGGTAACTAACGTTTTCGTAAAACTATGAACTCACCAGCGTTGTCTGATACACGTGTGTGCATGCTCGCAGGTTATAGATATGTGGAACATGGGAACTTGCCGTCTGGGATGCTAGAGTGGTCATGGGTCGAGATACATGGAAACTTGGAAAGAGACTAGCTGATTTCATACACTTGGGTTTTGGTTAAACTATGTATTATGCTTCCGCTGAACATAACGAGTTATAAATTATGATTTTGTAACACTTATTTGAAATGAATGAAAGCTTTTTATTTGAAAACTTGTATGGGTTCAACATGATTAGTGGCTCGTTGTTGGTACATCACACGCCTAGCAGGGGTATTCCCTATGTGGTATTTTGGGGGTGTGACATTTTTAACTTGATTTGTTATGTATTTCTCACATGTATATTTTCTAAGTAAGGGTATACTTGTATTTGTGTTTTTTGCCAGGTATTGGTAGTGTATTCCGGTATGTATTTATACGTATAGGAATACGTATTTTCTTGTATTTATTAAGTATTTTATACTTAATTTGTGTATAATTTTTGCAATTTTATTTTTATACAACTAAAAATCACCAACTTTATACTCTTAAAATATATATATATATATACATATATATATATGTTAAGAGAATTTTTATAGAAAGACTATCTATAAATTTTACTTGGCAAAAATAAGTATACTTTCACATATATCTTAAAAATAACATATTTTTAAGATTAAGCTTAGAAAAATATATATTTTTAGTTTTCAACAAAATAATATATTTTTGAATTGTCATTGAAAATATATACTTCAAAAATAATATATTTTCTATTTTGACAAAATATGATATATTTTGTAATAGTTGTAAAAATTCCATATTTTGCCGTTTGTTCGGTTTTAAAAATACTGTTTGTCACATTTGTTAAGTTACGAATTTATTTCTGGAATATAGATATATTGTCCAATGTTCTTTGTCCGATTTGTTCAATATTCGGGTATAAATTATATATTTATTTTCTTGTGATTTTGGTAATATTTTCATATTATAATTTTTAGTATTTTGGTGTGTTATATTATTTTCAAGGTTCCTAATTGTTAATATAACTAATACAACCAATATACAAGTAGCACATAATTTTATGACGTCTAAATATATATTTTCCTAAATATATACTTAGTCATTTTTATTATCAAAAATCAACCTCTAATATTTGTAATTTTTATAAACAAAATTATGGCAAATTTTATATTCAAAACCAAGATCAAAAATTACTTGTAAACACTTGTTTAAAAATATATTTCTAAGTGTTTAATTTTTACAAAAATTTTGCCATAGTTTCCCCTTAAAAATGGAGGTTTCCATGCTTAATAGCATATCATTTTCTTTTAAAAATTCATCATCAATCAACAACAATCTTCATATAACTTACCATAAGCCTTAAATATGCATTTTTACAATATGACATGAATTTGAAGTTAGTAAAATCTTGTAGTATTTAACATGTTGTTTAATATGTTGTAAGAACACTAAATCCATGGTTCTTATTTTATCAAACTCATTCTTATGAAATTTCATCCTTTACAACTTGTAAGATGATTTTTCAAAAACTAATTTTCTTGAGTTTTTCATGACTTACACATATCAAATGTTCCATCTAACACTTAAAACAAGCTTTCTTTCTTTCAAAAATTAAACCATGTTGATTATTGAAGTAAACTTTAGTTTCTTGAAAATCTTATATTTTGAAATCTTACATTTTCAAGACTTATATCTTGTAGGAATAATCATCCTACACATAATCATGTTCAACTTCAAGTTCATAGTTTACATAAAAGATGATCAACATAAACTTCTCAAGATCCATCGTCACACTTGCTAGATCATGTGTTTAATCATCATCTAGCAAGCTTCATATGGTGATCTACACCATACATACAAGTAATCAACAAACAAATTTACTAGATACACCTAAACAACTTTGATCTTCATGTTTTTAAGCTTTATGTTCATGATCATGTTTATGTTTAGTTGAGATTCTTTAGATTACCAAGTTACATTATACATTAACCACTAAGATTAAGTGTAAAAACAAGATCAAAGAGTCTTACTGCTAGCTCTAAGGCTAGGGAAGAACAAGTAGCAAGATGATGAAGAAATGAGATGGATAAAAGCACTCCAAGAAGGTCCTTCAAGTTCCTTAGCTTCCAACCTTCCTAACTATGCTTGTTACACCTTATGATCACCTTTGATTACTTGAGAATGGACTAGAAAAATTATGATGATGAAGGGGTGCTTGGCCATGAGCTTCTTGAAGGGAGAAGGAGAGTTTTGTGAGCTTGGTGGGTGTTAGAATGATGAGAGTTAGTGTCTTGTGGTTTTATAAAAACTACTTCCAACATAAGTTTACATAGTGGTTATTATGCTCCATATCTAATAAACAAGTTAGATAAATTAATCAAAAGAATTCAAGGGAGTGGGGCCCATGTTGGACCGTCCACCTGGGGGGGGGGGGTTAGTTTGATTTTAATTGTTGGGTTTAAGTGTTTTAAGTAGTAATATGATGTATAGTGATCATAACTAGCTTTGTAACATTAAAACAATGCTTCTAGTTGAATTTTGGTGTTTCGGGTAGTGTCCGATTGTTCGTTTGGTTACCGGTTCGCTAAGGTGCCTAATTGCGCTGTTTAGTGTGCAATATGATGTCTTTTATGACACTTTTGATTCCTGACACTTATTAAGTTATTCTGGACAATTAAACCTCATTTTTGCATTATATTTTGAGGTTAAAATGCTGAATTTTGCTGTTTTCTGCAGAATTCTACAGTTTTAGTGTGTTTCGGTCACTTTCTGGCACTTAAATCATCACTCAGAAGGCAGTTTTATAGTCCCTACTTTCCTACATAGCATTCTAGTGTAACTCTTGGTTCCGGGACTCATTCTGTGTTCTAACAACATGTTTGTCTGAGTACTGAACTCCTGTCAGTACTTCTAGTTTATCTGATTATTGTGCTAGTCTCACTTTGTGCACTAATTGAACCATACCGGGTGCATGTAATAATGATAAGCAATCATGCAACATGTAATGCATTTGTATGTTCTTGAAAGTAATCAGATAATCATTCATATCATAGCTCAATCATGCACAGTCATTAAGGTACAAATTACTGTTTATATTGTACGGAATACATGGAAAAGTGCCAGTTGTCACACTATGGTGTTTAAGGAATGGTATTTTGAACTCCTCCCACGTCATAGTTCTCGTAGTCTTGATTCCTTATTCCTTTTTAAGATTGTCCCACCAATATTTAGCTTGACCCCTTAATTGACAGGTCCCGTAAGCTACGAAGTCGGTCTCATCACAGTGGGTTCTCTTGAAGACCCCTTCAATATCGCTAATCCATCGTTGACAAACGATTAGATCAACTATTGTAAATTGGGGGTTTACATGCCATAAACTTGTTATGCGGGCATGCCTTTGCCTTACCCTTGTCACTCTCTTGGGTGAGACTCTCCCTGAGTTCATTTATCTTGTCTTCTACCACCGATAGAATCGTGGTTTGTAGTCTATACATGAATTGTGGTAGACTAGCTTCCAAAGCTTTTCCGACTTCTTCAGAAATCTTTTCTTGCATCTCTTCAGTTATGTGAGATGCCGTGTCTCCTCCAGTTGCAACAAACATTTCTTTAACTGAAATGTCCATAATAGGATAATTAATAACTTATTTAATTCATTTCCATTCTCTTATATGGGAATTTATACTCATCACACCAAATCATATGTGATGTATCATTCTTTTTCGGTTTGGTCAAGTATATAACTTGCCTCACCTTTTATACTTAGTGTATTTCCTGGGTTCGAGAGTATTAATACACTCCTCCCATACACTTTTATATCATTTACTCCTCAAAATCCTTCAATTTAAAACTCATTATAGTTAGTTCTTACCGGATGTCTTGATCAAGCCTTGAACCGAACACGTTCCATCTTTAACCTTAAGCTCTGATTACCAACTTGTAAGACCCATAATTTAAATATCTTAATTCAACAAAATACTAACTTAAAAAAAATTTGAACCAAAAACTTCCATAAAATCTTATGGAAATATAATAGTTAATATATAACAACATTTTCTTAAACATGTATTTAGTTACATAACTATTGCTTGGCCACAAGTAATTACTTCATAATCATATGATTAACAAAAGGTGTGGTAACAAGATATTCAACGTGTTTGATTCCTTATCTTGGTTTGATCTTCATCCCAAAAATGTTTGTAGTTGACCTGAATCTAAAAGTTATAAAATTTAATAGAATTATAACACAACGGGAACAAACAACTAGACTTTGGATGCAAAAATATAACATTTCAGCAAGTTTTGGACCAGGGTGGCGTCGGCGACGCCCCCTAGTTTTTTACGTCGGTAACATTTTCCGTAGGCAGACAAGAAGGACGTCGAGACCAGACCCGGTGTCGGCGACCACCAGGCATGGCGTCATCGACGCCCCCTCCTTCTTCTCTATTTTTGCTGTGTTGTTTAATCGTCCGTAAACACTAAATCTTTCATATCTTTTGAACCGTTCACCTGTTTAACCTCCTGTTTTTTCCCACATGATCGTAATTTGATTTTCTATCATGTAAACTTGAAATATAACATCCGGATTAACATTATTCCTAATTTATAAGCTCACGGCTTTGTATTGATTTACAGTATTTTGACCTGTTCATGTTTTTATCAAACGAACTCATTGTTTATATTCCAAAACTCACATGAACATTATAACTACAATATTTCCTCATTATCCAGAGTTCCATTCATAAGAATTATGCATCCGTTATCTATTATGCGTTTCATTTATTCGACTCGTTCAACTACTAGTAGTTGAACATATCTAACACAATTCCTAGATGTGGAATTGTGCATCTACTAGTCATACTCACCATACGAGTCTATGACTTTTTAACCCGTGTTCCCGATTCTCGGTTTAGACATATAATTAATCTCCTACCCATTATCCGGGTATTATTCCAAAGTCACTAATTATGCAACCATTATGGTATGCATTAAGACCTCATTTGAGCCGTTTGGTTAGTCTAACGAAATCCATCGCTTTTACTTACCAAACCTTGATCTTTCTATCAATTTGAGCCATTTGGCTAACATAGCAAAGTCCATCTCTTTCATACAACCAAACATTTCATAACGTCATTATTTGACCCGTTTGAATATATTAGTGAAATCCATCACTTTCAAACTTTCAAACAAATTACAAATTTCTCATTTTGACCCGTTTGAATGTATTAGTGAAATCCTTCACTTTCAAACATTCAAACTTATTGTTAGTTCTCTATTCATTCATTCATTCATTTATTTAATTCGGTTTATTCGTACGGAATCCACCGTTTAAGAATAAACCGAACTTCATGATGATACCTTTATTGTTCAACATATATAAACGTAAAGAAAATATATTAACAAAAGATCTACGGAGGATTAGCCACGTACCTTTAAAGCTTCCCTTTTAAGCGAGTGTCCGCTCCGCCATGACCACTTGATGATTCGCCCAATTTGCCTATAGAGTTTAATTCGATTTATTATTTAGAAGTCATAATACGACATATGTCACGTAATTTGTCAAAATCTCATTTTTGTGATCCTTACATATATTTCAATCAATTCATGATTTTTCTTAAGCATTTCATCAAACATCTTGCGGGCAAGATTTATAAACTAACCATTTTAGGCTAAGACATTATCAATTAGCCTAGTATACATACATCTTATTACCAAATTAGTTGAAGCTCATCAACTAGCATCAAAATTCAAAGCAATCAAGCACCAAATATGTCACACCCCGACCGCGTTAAAACAACAGACCGCGACGGAAACGTCGGGGAGTGTCGTAACAGAATCATTGATTCACAACACATGGATAAAAGTTTTGTTTTATTGAATTAAATGTATTACATTGCATTAAAATTAGAAACAAAACATGAACAAATTAACTTCCATTGTTATTAAGTCACTAAGGCCTTGTCCATTCCTATGTGAGCATGCATCAATATCATCATCAAACATCATCAACTATGGTACCTGAAACACATGTGAAAATACGTCAGCATAAAAATGCCGGCGAGTACATAGGTTTTATGTGAGTGTCAGATTCATGGCTCGTTTTACCTTTTGAAATAACTCAAACAAACTTTGTTATTCGATATTAGAAAACTTAGTTTCGTAAAATGTTTATATTGTGAATTGAAATAACCAAGTTAAAACAGATTTGTTATAATTTATAAAACCTCGATGCCATGAATCTTAACTCCAAAACATCTGTTTTTGTAAACCCAGAATCGAAAATCGTTTTTGCAATAAAACTCGAATGGTATATATATTGTTAAAAAAACCTTGTAATATAACTTTGTTTTGATAACATTTGCCCAAGTGATCTAGATAACACAATGATATATAATGTGTTAAAAGCACTTATATATAGGAAGTACCAGTGGCATATTCACCAAGCTTTTAACACATTACACCCGCCCCATTACCTAATCACTCCCCTAACCCAACGGTTCAAACAGTTTCAAACGGTTCACATAATTCAAACAGTTACAAACGGTTCACACAAATCGAACGGTTACAAACGGTTCACACAAATCGAACGGTTACAAACGGTTCACACAAATCAAAAGGTTACAAACGGTTCACACAAATCAAACGGTTCACACAAATCAAACGGTTACAAACGGTTCACACAAATCAAACGGTTACAAACGGTTCACACAAATGTAAAACAATGTGTCCATATGCTGGATGAACATATGCAACAAAATGTAATTATGAAAATCAATGTGCTGGCATGCTAAGAGAACATACATATCAAAACATAATGAAATCATGTACTATACGTGTACTAATGAATATAACAAGGATATGATAGAAAAGCATGAAAAAACATGAAAGTAACAAGTAGGCACATGTGAATCACCCCAAAACAGTTTGAAAACAGTAAAAGAGGGGACTATATACTCACTTGAGGATTCTTAGAAGTCTTGACTAACAACCAAGCAAAGTTAGAGGGATCACGGAAATTAAACGGCACCTAATATAGGTAACTATGTTAATAAACCGGACCTAAATCGGGAGATCGGATAAAATGAGGTTTCGTAAACCAAATGAGTGTAGGGACTCATGTAATATGGTTTAACAAAGCCTACATTCTAAAAGGAAACCTAACCTAAGTGCTTACGACCCATTATGACTTGTTAAGGTAGCTTACGCCACTTTAACGTGTCGTTCGTGTAAAACGCGTTCGGATCGCTTAACTAGTCCTATGATAAGTATTATATGCCTTAACATATCTAATAATGTTGCCTAATCAGTTTAGATGCCAAAAGTTTAAGTTACATATGCTTAACTACCAATTATGCATGAAAAGGGCATTTTGGTCATTTTACCTAAGGCGTATAAATAACCTATCATACAACTAATTAAACTAAGTGACCATAAGGTATAACCTCGGAAGGTTATTCCCTATACAACTATGGTCACTAAACATGCTTGGTCGGATCCTAATGATCGACCAAATGGGTCGAGTTCGAAAGTCTAAGCGGTGGTTTAGACCGCTTGACTTACGACTCTAAACAAGCACTAAACTAAAAGTAACGAGCTAAACATGTTGGAACATGTTTAACTAAGTTAGAAAACAGGTTTTGATATCAAAACAAAGTGTTTTGATACCTTAGAGTAGTTTGGTTGCAAAATACGCATAAATACGCATTTTGACCGAAACTACGACACGTCACTACGCCTAGTCAACGTGGTAATCAGTAGGTATAGTCACAAGGGACTATAACCATCGTGATTACGCTCACGTTGAAAAGTTCAAAAGAACTTTGTGTTGACCAACTCGTGGTCAAAGTACAAAGTCAAACACTGTTTGACTTTCACGCTCGAAAAGCAATAAAAGAACGAAAGAAGCTTACAAAGGGTCCAAGCTACGGAGAACTTGATCTATAACACTCAGGTATGAAGCAAAGGCTTCAACTTAGAGCATTAAAATGATCAAGGGTGCAGAAAATGGAAGGAGGGCATGGCTATTTATACTTTTCAGTTCACCATTAAGATCGTTTCTTGCTAAAGAAAGAATGATCTAGGCCATCTATGTGGGCACATGGTATTAGAAACCATGGGGACATGTAAAAACCATCAAATCTTGCCCAAAGTATCCCAAATCAGCTGCCAAAACCATAAAAAAACAGCTCAAATGACCAGATACAATGTTTCTGACTGGCAGGCTATCACGCCCCGCATAAGATACAGCTTAATCTTACGCGGCCCACCTAGTAAAGTTTGACAAAATTGCATCTTTGGTCCCTACACTTGAGAAACTTGTGTTTTGATGCATTTTTGACACTTTTAAGCCCCGTTAACCCCATTTCAAGGCTCTAAAATGAAGTTAAAGTATAGGGAACTTAAAATATGCTCAAAAACATCTCTGATGTCGGTTCGTTTGGTCGTACGGTTGCGTTATTCAGTTAATTACGACGGAAGTCGTAACGAACGCAAAAACGTTCCAAACTAAGTGACAAATGGAATTTTATCATGCCAATCACTAAAATAAAATATTTTAATGATTACATAAATTTTTGGATGTCCGGATATATTCAAAACGTAAGATATGCGCGAAAATGCAAACTTATGCACTTTTTGACGCTTTTAGTCCCTATTGATCAAGAAAGTTTATTTTTCGCACCGAACACCTCAAAGCCTATTTCTAAGCTATGTAAAGGATATTCAGGGCATATTAAACTTATGATCAAGTTTCGGAATGTTCGTTACAGTATGAATCGGCACACTTTCGTAGTTTGTCGAAATTAGTCCCTGTAAGCGAATAAACTTGATTTCTACACACCAAACCATCCAAAACTTATTTCTAAGTTATGTGAAGGTTATTTAAGGTATGTTAAGCCTATTTCACTATTTCGGAGTGTTTTTCGCATTAAACTGATTACGTTTACGCATCAGTTCGCGTATAACCTTCTAGAAAGCGATTTAAAGCTCGAAATCGAACAAGAATTGATATGTGCAAACGATACACATATTTATACAAATCCCAAATGTGAAACACAATATTTCATTGACTTGGTATTTGTTTGATGGTCGCAGAGGCACATGAGTCACAGTCTCCCCTACTTTAGGAAATTTCGTCCCGAAATTTATTCGTAGGAGCCTATCTGTGACTTTGTGTTAAATAACCACCAAAGATATGCAAGGCATAATCCTGTCATTTCCTCAACGGACATTCTTCAGAAATGAAAATGAACGGACGGAGTCATTTTCCTCAACGAGTATTCTTCAGAAATGGAAATGAAGGAATAATAAAAAAGGATATTCATTTCCTCAACGGACATTCTTCAGAAATGAAAATGAACGGACGGAGTCATTTTCAACAGGTATTCTTCCGAAATGGAAATGAAGGAATAAACAAAAGGATATTCATTTCCTCAACAGACATTCTTCAGAAACGAAAATGAACGGACGGAGTCATTTTTGACGGTTGCTTCATCAGAAACGGAACTGAAGGAATAATCAAAAGTATATTCATTTCCTCAACGGACATTCTTCATAAACGAAAAATGAACGGACGAAGTCATTTTCGACGGTTGCTTCATCAGAAACGGAAATGAAGGAATAATCAAAAGGATATTTATTTCCCTCAACGAACATTCTTCAGAAACGAAAATGAACGGACAGAGTCATTTTCAACGGGTGCTTCGTCAGAAACGGAAATGAATAGAATTAACTCAAAAGGATATTCATTTCCCTCAACGGACATTCTTCAGAAACGAAAATGAACGGACGGAGTCATTTTCAACGGTTGCTTCATCAGAAATGGAAATGAATAGAATTAACTCTAGACACATGACAAAACTTGTTGTGGTTTCTGTGCACTAAATTCCATCATTATGTATGCATCCATAATTACGTAATTCCTTGCACACTCCGCACAGTTTGTTTTATAATGTGAAGGGGATAAAATTTGAATAAGCTCGAGACAACTTTGATTAGGTCAGCACATAAACACAAAATTGTTTTCTTGATTATTAATTTGTTATCAGTTTGTTATTAATTGTTATTATCTTGTGACCGATTTGAACATGGGTATTTAAGGTATATCAGGAACCCAATTGATGGACTCCAACGTCCTCAAGAATCTATCTGAAAAGATAGGATGATCTTCCAAAAATTCAATTTCGATTACATGGAAACGTAACGTTCGAATTTAAGGTACACAACAATTAAGGACTTACGGAAATACCCTTAGGTACCCCATTAAGGATTTATAGTGGTACTTTAGGTATTTGTCCAGAGTTATAACTTGCACCTTGTACTTCGTTTCCTTGGAAGAAACAGGTACTTAGGATTTTCGTGGAAAACGCAAGAGATCATAAAATGGAAGAGTTTTGGGAGTAGTCTGTTTTTCAAGGAATACGGTTCCTTGATTGTCGGTATTGTAAGGGATATGTTGTTTATACATGTAACCACATAAATACATTGCAATGTAAATCAAAGATTTAGTTATAAACAACAACAACAACCATTTCATAGACCTTGACAACAAAAGAAAATAATACATAAAGCTTGATTATTTCTAAACAGTGTTGTCTTTTAGTTGGTCAGATGCTCATCCCTGCGTTAGATTTGCATTAGCAAGCTTTGGGCAATCCCTTCGGAAATGACCCTTCTCGCCACAGTTGTAGCAAGACCCTGGTGGAAAACGAGCTTGAGCAGGATTGTTGCCAGCTTGATTTGGTGCAGCTGCAGCTGGGCAAACTCTTGCTGTATGACCTATAAGTCCACAAATTTTGGCATTTGCGGCACTTTACACTGGCATGATGATGAAGGCTACATTGGTTGCACAAGGGTGCAGTTCTGTTGTATGGCTTCCTAGCAGGGGGTTGAGCTGGTTGGTTGGGAACAGCTTGATCATTGTGAGCAACCACGGTGAAGTTCGGAGAAGCCTTTCGCTTCTTGGACTTCTTGGAGGACTCAGTCTGCTCATCCTTTGGTTTCGATTCCTCGATCGGTTTCTTATCACCCTTTCGGAAAAGTTTACCTTTCCTAATCTGAGATTCAGTCAAGGTAGCGGATAACTCTATTGGGATTGAACCCTACCAGAGGAACAGATAATGTAAAGCCAAAACCTGGTTACAACAGTGGATTCACAATAAGCAGCTGTTTACACTAAGTCTTCTCCCTTGAAAGTGATTACAACAACTGATGGTCTTATATCCACTGCCCGGATACAACTGCTGCTCTACATAACTACTGATGAAGCCTAGAAGACTGCTGAAAACTAAGTACTGCTGGTACAAACTGCTGATGACAAAGCACTGCCCAGTCAAGGACTGATCAACCTTGAGGAAAGCACTGGTGAATAGAGAGAGCAGTAGTTCAGTATATCACCTGTCTTATGTATTATCAGTTGTTAGGTTTAGCAGTGTTTGTATAAGGTTAGTAGATAAAGGGTTGTTAGATTGTTAGACGTCGCTTTCATGGTGACGTCAGCTGAGATGCATCAGTGGATTGAATTGTCTATAAATGGAACAGTACTCTGTACTGTTACATTTGTTTTCATTTTGAGAGAGTCCTTCTCCTCAATTCAATCCTTTCATCTTATGCAATTCAACCTTGGGGCATCTGGCTGAGGGGGAGCTTAGTATGTAAGCATATCTGTAATCATTTGACTCTTATTGTAAATCTTTTGACTGAATGAATTACATATGCTTTCTCAAACTATTTTCTCCTTCGATTGTGTTTACAAAGTTTGTTATCTATTTCCGCTGCACTTAACATGTTTTCATATTCATTGATTATTCAATTTACACAAACAAGCACAATCATCAGAGCCTAAGATCCTAACAATTGGTATCAGAGCCTGGACAGTCAAAATTTGATCTAACAAATAATTTGACATAACAGTTCGGCTCAAAATTCATTGATACTAAGGTTGGTTGTATTCAGTTGAAAACAGAGTAACGAGAAAACCATGATCAAAATGGTTATTCAAAAACTCTGTAAATCAACCAAGATGTCATATGACACACAAATTTCATACAACAAGTGATTTCATGCACAAGACACTCATGGTTTCTAGATCTGAAAACAATATCTGTTAAACTATGAGATTAATTCTTATTTTCTAAATTGATTTCAAAATTGTTGATATGTAAATTGTGATGTTTTCATTAAATACTAAAGTATGAACCTCAGATTAACAAAACCTATGTTCATAAAAACATTGATGTTTTGCTAACACAAAAAGAGGGAAATTAAAACTTTAGCCATTTGATCTTATGTGTTGAAAACAGGTTGAGATCCTCAAAAGGAACAAATCAACTTTGTCTAAATACATTAAGAAAAACAGGGGTCAACATAGTCCGTATCATGTGTAGTGTGAGATTGGCTGAACAACTTATGCAAACATGACTAATTCTCTCAAAACATTACTGCAAAATGATTTTGGACTAAAATTCACAAAAACTCGAAAGTATGTTTATCTCAAAACTTTTGAAGTCAAAAGAAAAGAGTATAAATGTAAAACACTTAAGAGTCAAAGCTTGGGGTAATAATGGTCTTTAAGCAACTGTTTGTACTCATTGGTTTAAGAAAGTTCAGGTGACAGTAGTATTCTCAGTGATTGAGCCTACAAAAGGACTGGTCCATGTGTCCTCATGTTTGTAATCAACTGACCATTTTCATAAACTTGAGAATGATATGATTATGTTTTTTTATTTGAAAATATACCAAATCCCTTTTGATGTTGTTCTTAGAGAATCCTTTAACCATTTTTTTTCAAAAGGATTTTCTCGAATAACCAGGATATATTGTTCAATTTTTAAGAATAATATAGTTTGAACTTTTGCTTGTTTTTGTTGGCAATAGTTTCTGTTACCTGTCAGGAAATAGTACCTATTTTTGTTGGTATTATTGTCCTCATAAATGGGTCAAAAGGAAATGGTAAATATGTCAAGTTCATGTCATACTCAGGTTTGTTCTTAAACATTTATCAAAGGTTGATTGCTAAACATTGTTTAAATTACTGGGGCACTCATGTTTTAATTGGATATTAAACGAAAATGAGTTGCCTTAGCAAAAAGTTCTCATCATCTGGGGTACTAAACCACTGTCCTTCAAAATTGACATGTGGCAAAAACCTTGAATGAAATATTCTCAAAACAGTTGCTGAAATACTTGTCCTTCAAATCTGTATCATTTACCCTAATCAATGTTTTGTTCGAACATCTGCTCTCTAAATACTGTCCACTGCTGAAAGTTAGCCACTGATCTTTCATTTTCTTGACAAGCACGGATGTTCAAAATCAATATCTTATCCACTGATATGCTATCCACTGATAGTAAAAATCATCAACTGTCCACATTATTACCGTTGTAACCACTGATGCTTGATTCATCAAGTGGCTCTTAAAACAACTGTTCTCCACCCTTCATCCATTTCATCAGTGTTTGACACGTGGTCAGTTTTTAGCCTTCAGATCATAATAACCGTTGCCACATCAGCGATCATTTTTTTCCCTAAATAAAACCCTGATCAAAACCCCAAACAGGGTTTTACACTGTCGAATTGAATTCCAAAATTCTCTTCTCAAAGCAGTTTCCAACCTTTCTTCCCAAAATCATTCTTCGTTCTTCTCTGCAAAAATGACAAAATCAAAATCAAAACCAAAATCAACATCATCTTCAAAAGAGGTGGCTCAAACGGCCGAAGAATCCATCGAGATACCTTACAAATCTCCACATAATTATCTGGGCTTGCTCACAAAACCTACCGATAACCACACTTTTGATTCCATCATTGATACATTATCTGCATCAAAGTACAAAACTTTGTTGACAGCAGATGCTCCCATTTATCTACAAACCCAGAGAGAGTTTTGGAAAAAGGCGACTCTTGAAAAACAAAACGATAAAGTCATTGCCATCAACTCCTCGATACAGGGTAAAGTGATTCAAATCACTCCGCAAACAATCTCAGAAGTCTTCAAACTCGATGATCAGAATGGTAAAACTTCTTTTGACAAAAACGAGTTAAAAGCTGATTTCTTGAAAAGGGGATATGCAGAACAATCAAAGGTAGATACCTTACAAAAAGGTTATTTTCCATCTGCACCCAGATTTTTGTTCCACACACTTTTAAGTTGTGTTTCAAAAAAAAACAACAGCGTTTAACGAAATACCATTGAAGATTCAATGCCTGGGATATGCTATTTTAAACAATAAAGATTACAACTACTCCCAGGAGATCTTCAATGACATGGTAAAGAATGTTGACAGCAAATCATTTCTTCTTTTTCCAAGATTTCTGAGCTATTACTTTAAACAAAAATTTGAAAAAGAGGATGAAAATTTGCCCAAACAAGGTGACCATTTTCAAATAAAAGGCTTAACAAAAGAAACATTTTCAAGAATGATGGCACCAATAAAAACAAAAGCAGAAGTGTCTGAGCAGATTTCAGCAGTTACCACTGCTCCTCAGACATCTGCTGCTGAGCCCACTGCTCCAGGTGATCAGAGCAGCACTACCACTGCTTTGAAACCCACACCTGACATCACCAAAAAGACCAAAAGAAAATCTTACAAAAAGCCCACCAAACCCAAGAAAAAGGCAACTCTGGAAGATGAGATCCCAGAGCAACTGCCTGTGACAACACAAATGTCACCACAAACCACTGCTGCTACTTCCTCACAGCAGTTGGTAGAAAGATCTCCACCATTGCCTAAAACTCCTCCTGCATCCTCACAAAAGGATCAGGTTGTAATCACAGGGACACCAAATTATGAAGCTCTGGATCCACTTGGCTCTATCTTCAACAGTCCTGATCCCAAGGACATGTCTCTTTCAACTCCCATGCCCTCACCCATCATATTACCACAATCAATACTACCTTTGTTTTGATCCCAATATTTGTTTATTTATGTTTGACATTTTTTCATGTTATGATTTTTGTTCGATTTCAAACTCTTAAACAACGTCTGGAAAGTTATACGCAAACTGTTATGTAAATGTAATCAGTTTAACATGAAAAACATTCCGGAATAGTAACATATGCTTAACATACCTTAAATAACCTTCACATAACTTAGAAATAAGTTTTGAAGGGTTTGGTATGGCAAAAACAAGTTTATTCGCTCACACGGACTAGTTGCGACAAACTGCAAAAGTATGCTGATTCGTATAGCAACGTACACTCTGGAACAAGATCATAAGCTAAACATATCCTAAATATCCTTTACATAGCTTAGAAATAAGCTTTGAGGGGTTCGGTATGCGAAAATACGCTTATTCGATCACATGGACTAAAAGCGTCAAAAATGCGGAAGTATGCATTTATGTGCGTATCTTACACTCTCACACTTGGTAAAGGCCTCCTACCTGGTTTTCTAGTTCTTTTTCTTCAAGCATTGGACCATTGTAAGTGTTCCTTCTTGCTTGATTTGTTATTTTAAGCAAGAAAGTCAAACAGTGTTTGACTTTCAGCTTTAACCATGATTATTCAAGACAAAGTTCGTTTGAACTTTGCAATGTGAGCATAATCACGATGGTTATAGTCCCTTGTGACTATACCTACTGATCACCATGTTGATTAGTTGAAGTGACTGTAACACCCCAATCGCGAAATACAACAACAGGCGGTGGAAATATCAGGGAGTCACGTTACAAATTGCTCACAATTACTGGTACTAAATTGTTTCAATATCATTAACATCGTTTTACAAATAAAGAATACATGTAATGGTTCTTTTGATTTAGAAGTCTATGGCCCGAATGCAGTCCTATGCGTTGCATACTTGAATAGTTGAAAACCTGAAACATATGTGAAAAACAGTCAGCATAAAAATGTTGGCGAATACATAGGTTTGGTTAGCTAAATAAATGGCAAAACATTTGATTTTGCAATACTTTAACAACTACGAGAGCTGTCAATTGAAAATAAATCTTGAAGCCAAAGAATGGCCAAAAATTTAGTATTGCAATATGTGACACCTGTGTCACTACGACCATCAAACAAACACCAAACCAATGAAATATTGTGTTTCATACTTGGGATTTTTATAAATATGTGTATCATTTGCACATATCAATTCTTGTTCGATTTCAAGCTTTAAATCGCTTCCTGGAAAGTTATACGTAAACTGATGCGTAAATGTAATCATTTTAAGGCGACTAACACTCCAGAAGAGTGACATAGGCTTAAAATACCTTAAATAACCTTTACATAACTTAGAAATAATTTTTGGAAGGTTTGGTGTGTCGAAAACAAGTTTATTCTATCGCTGGGACTATTTACGTCAAACTGCGAAACTATGCCGATTTATATGGTAACGAACATTCTGGAACTTGATCATAAGTTAAACATACCCTAAATATGTAATAATCCTAAATAAAACCGACACCCTCGAATATTTTCCGACACCCTAATATATTTTAAAATATCCTAATATGTCCCAAAATACACCCCATACGCGAAAACGGGCCTCAAATATATTAAATAGTATTAAAAAATAAATTAAAAATCTGAAACTTAAGCTGAGGCAGGCCGCGTAGACACACCCCAACCTTTACGCGGGCGGTATAGAGGTTTAAATCAGATTTCGTTGATTTATAAGTTGAGGCGGGCCGCGTGAACCCCACCTCAACCTTACGCGGGCCGCGTGAGATCAGAATAGTGGCGCAACCCGGTGATGACACGTGTCATCATCGTGGCGAGGCTACATAGTGACCCGGACAAGCTACACGTTGACCTGGGGTCAACGCGGGCCGCGTAAGCCCTGCCCCTATGTTTCGCGGGCCGCGACAAACTCAGAAATCAACACTATATAAGAATGGCCTCGGGATTTCATTTCCGATCGTTCAAAATCGTTTCTTTCTCTCAATTTATGAATATTAGGCAATATAAGCGAGCATTATACCCCCCTAATTAGCGAAGTTCTGCTCCGTTGTAAGTATTATAACCCCTGGATACGTATTAGATACGCTGCCCGATTGATCTAGGGTTCCGTAATAGCTGCCATGGTTCTGCCCGACGTAGTCATTGGAATGTCGTCTCGGGGAGGGTATTGCTAATGTTAAAATGGGTTATTAATACTAACGCGTGTACATTTGTGTAAATTATAGATTATCACAGGGAAACCATTACGGAAAATCTAAGACAGCAATGTGAGTTGATCCGATTTTTGTAAACCTTTTTGTAAACCATTACGGAAAATCTAAGACAGCAATGTGAGTTGATCCGCTTTTCCATGCGAATAACAGTTATTGAGTATTTGTAAGAATACAATTATGATGAGTATGTTGGGGTTTTGTATACAAAATTTGTTACCACCTGGTCAAGGAGTAACATGTCCACAAGTCGGGTTCGACAGTACCATGGATGTTAATTGTAATGTCTTGGAAACAAATATAATTGCGGGATCGCCCTCAATACTGTACACTGTGACTTTTTATTTAAACTTGATTAAACTAGGATTCACTTACCAGTATTTCCCACTGACAAATGTTTTTAAAACGCGTTTCAGGTAACAAATTGTGAAAGCCAAATAGAAGCCAGCTGGACAGCACTGAAGGCTTGGAAAAGTGGCAATAAAGTTACCTAAAAATAAAATAAATGTTTTTATTAATGAAATAGGATTTATTCCTATGAAAACGTGTGTACTATGAACTTGGGTTTTAACCCATTTGTTTAATGTTATGAAAATGTGGTATTTTACTCTGATAAAATATTTCCTAACTACGGTCTTGATGAATAATTCTGCTGCCAAATTAGACAACACATCGATACCACCGAAACTAGCTCGCGGCCTCCCGTTCCCGGGGAACCTGGGATCGGGGGTTGCGTCAAGAGGTGGTATCAGAGCTAAGCCACCGATTCAGCCACAGAGGTGTTCTGCTGACATCAAAATTTAAAGTGTTAGGAAATAAATGAAGAAAATACGTGCATAACTGTATTTATTGTTATGTGTTATTTGACTATTTGTTAGTTTACAGTATGAGCGACCAAGGACCATCTGACGTGTACCGTAAATTGTCTGGTTCGCCTAGAAGCGAAGGCACCTCCTCTTCTCAGCCTGCCCTCTCAGGGTACTCTGCTGATACGGAAGAAGGAATCTTTGTGTTTAAGGCTCAGTCAGAGGAGCCATTTCCTCAGAAAAAGAGGGGATGGTTCAGTCGAGGGGCACACGAGCGTAGGAAGCGTATGAAAAAGTTACAAGACCAGAGAGCACTAGCAGCAGCCAAGAGAGAGACAGATGCCTATGCCCAGGATATGATAAATAGGGGTATAGCCAACATCCATATCTTAGCCATCACTATAGCTGACCCAAATCTGAAGTAAATAATAGCACCCCAACCACAACCACACCTGCCAATCCCTGACCAACCCATGGAGATAGGAAACCATGAAAACCAAGTAGAGATGCATGACTTTAATCCTAAAGAAATCCCTAGGGTACCAGCACCAAACCCCCTAGACCTAAATTACAATCCCTGGTGGGATGACGTTAGGGACTATGTGCAACGTTACCCGATACATGAAGACACACCTATGCAGAACATAGGAGCCTACCCAGGTATGGACCCTTTAGATCCCTATTACCACGACGATTATATTAGGGAGATCTTAGAAGATCCTTACCGATTTCAGGCACTTTCACCCCCATATCAGGAACCCGCACCCCAAATTCAAAACCCAGTCCTAGAACCTGCACCCCCAATGAGTGTAGAAAACGTGCATGAACTTAGGACTTTTGGTGAGGAAATTTTAGAAAGCAGTGAGAGAATGCGACAGGTGGGAGAGCGACTCGTATGGAAATACGATGAGCGCAATATGGATTTTTACTATTAGTGGAAATCCCATGTCTGTGATGGGATGGAGGAGACGGTAATAGTAATAATAATAAAATAAAATAAAATATGTGTGTACGGATGCCTTTTACTATTAGTGTAATTCTATTTCAGTTGGTATTGTAATTTTTATTTCAGTACTAGTATGTAATAGATGTATAATAGTATATGAATAGAGTAAAGTCGCAATGATCGACGCTTTTGGCAAAAATGCGTATCATGTGATTGATGTCACACCCCGACCACGTAAAACAACAAAACGTGGCAGAAACGTCGGGGAGTGTTGTAACAGAATCATTGTTTCACAACCATGGAATAAATAGTTTCGTTTTATTAAATCAAAAGTATTACATTACATTGGAAATTGAAACAAAACACAAACAAATAGTCTTTCATTTGTTATTAAGTCACTAAGGCCTCGTCCATTCCTATGTGAGCATACACCAATATCATCATCATATATCATCAGCTATTGTACCTGAAACACATGTGAAAATACGCCAGCATAAAAATGCCGGCGAGTACATAGGTTTTGTAGAGTGTCAGATTCATGGCTCGTTTTACATGTTGCAATGCTTATTTGAAAACAAACCTTATTTTGAAAAGTATAACATTGCGACAAAAATTAACCAACTCAAATCAAGTTGATTATAATTTATAAAATCTCGTAGCCATGATTCTTAACTCCAAAACATTTGTTTTAGTAAACCCAGATTGTAAATCGTTTTTGAAATAAAAACTCGAATAGTATATATATATATCGTTAGAAAAACCTTGTAATATGACTTTGTTCGATAACCTTGCCCAAGTGATCTAGATAACGCAACGATATATAATGTATTAAAAGCACTTATATATAGGAAGTACCAGCGGCGTATCCACCATGCTTTTAACACATTACAGCCGCCCCGTTACCTAATCACTTCCCTAATCCCAACGGTTCAAACAAATTTCAAACGGTTCATGTCAATCAAACAGTTACAAACGGTTCACATAGTCAAATGGTTACAAACGGTTCACATAATCAAACGGTTACAAACGCTTCAAATAGTCAAACGGTTACAAACGGTTCACATAATCAAATAGTTACAACGGTTCACATAGTCAAACGGTTACAATGGTTCAAAATGTAAAACAATGTGTCCATATGCTAGATGAGCATATGCAACAAAATGTAATATACGAAAATCAATGTGCTAGCAAGTTAAGTGAACATACGTAGCAAAACAGAACAAAATCATGTACTAATAGTGTACTAATGAACATAGCAAGTATATGATATGAAAACAAGGAAAGCATGAAAATAACAAGTAGGCACATGTGTTTCACTCCAAAATGTTTGGAAAATAGTAAAAGAGGGGACTATGTACTCACTTGAGGGTGCTTAGAAGTCTTGAACAACAACCAAGCAAAGCTAGAGGGATCACGGAAATCAAACGGCACCTAATATAGGTAACTATGTAAATAACCGGACCTAAATCGGGAGATCGGATAGGACGAGGTTTCGTAAACCAAATGAGTGTTGGAACTCATATGATATGGTTTAACAAAGCCTACATACTAAAATGAAACCTATCCTAAGTGCTTATGACCCATTACGACCCGTTTAGGTAGCTTATGCTACTTTAACGCGTCGTTCGCGTAAAACGCGTTCGGACCGCCTAACTAGTCTTATGACAAGTAATATATGCCTTAACATGTCTAATATTTTTATTAAATCAGTTTAGATGTCAAAAGTTATGTTACATATGCTTAAAATGAATTTTGGCGTAAAAAGGGTATTTTGGTAATTTACCTAAGGCATATAAACTACCTATCATACAACTAACTAAACAACGTGACCATAAGGTATAACCTCGGAAGGTTATTCCCTATACAACTATGGTCACCTAAAGTGCTTGGTCGGATCCTAATGATCGACCAAATGGGTCGGGTTCGAAAGTATAAGCGATTGATTAGATCGCTTACCTTTACGACCCTAGAAAAGCACAAATCTAAAAGTGACGAGCTAAACATGCTAAAACATGTTTACTTAAGTTAGAAAATAGGTTTTGGTATCAAAACAAATGGTTTTGATACCCAATAGTAGTTTGGTTACAAAATACGCACAAATACGCATTTTGGTCGAAACTACGACTCGTCACTACGCCTAGTCAACGTGGTAATCAGTAGGCATAGTCACTAGGTGTTGGATCTGAGTTTGGTTTTGATTGTATTTTACGTTTGAGATTAAGATGGAAATGAAAGAGTTGTGCAGCAGAATTATGATGAAAACAAACTTTGCATACAATCAAACGAGAGTATTGCTTTAATCAAGACATTTTCAACAAGGAATCGAATGATTGAATTAACTTTCAACAACGATTACAAGTAATGCTTGAATACAAACTCCCCCTCAGCCAGAGCTCAGCGTTTGTTCGTGCAAAGAAGACGGTATTGCAAGAGCTAATAGAACAGTACAAAGTACTGAACTATTTATAGGCACTAGCAAACCACTGAGCATCTTAGCTGACGTCACCATGAAAGTGACATCTAACCTTCTAACAAACTCTAACCTCTGATCTATACAAATACTGATGTACTAACTACAGCTATTACATTTCATTATATAAAAGACACTTAAACAGCTGCTGCATCCTTCCACTGTTGTGAACCCAGCAGTGCTTGTCCGGATCAGTAGTACTAGACTCAAGGCAGTAGATTGAATCAGCAGAGCTTTGGTCTTCCATCAGTCTTTGACATTGGGCAGTAGATTGTAAGGCAGCAGTTGTAGGTCAGCACTTAGTAAGATCAGCAGATAGGAGGTCAGCAGATATGAAACCACTTTCAAGGGGAGAGATTTGTATGTAAACATCTGCTTATTCTGGATCCACTGTTCTGATCCAGTTTTGGCTTTAATTATATGTTCCTCTGATAGGGTTCAATCCTAACAATCTCCCCCCCTGGAACAGATAATGCCAAAACTCTTCATTATTTGTGGAAATCTTTATTGCCTCATCAACAGTTCCCTTATCTGACCTTTAAATTGTAGTTCAAAGTCTAGGGCATCTGTGTCATCATCATCCCTGCTAAGTGGAAGATCAAGGAGATCCTATAAATCTTCAAGACTCAGGCCAAGAGCTTGTTCCCTTGATATTTTCTCCACTTCTCCACCAGACCTGAGCAAAGTCAATACGCAGGTCTGTTTGTCAGTTTCCCACTTTTGTATTTTTGAGCCTGGTGGGTTTCTTGGGAGATGTTTATTTGCAGAAGTATTTGGTGAGGCTGGCCTATTCATAACTGGCTGAGCAGCACTTGCAGATTGTTCCAATTCAAGATCTTCTTTTATCATTAATTTAAGGCCTGCTTTTACAATAGCATTTCCAGCTTTGAGATCTTGAATTGTTTCAGCACTTGACTGGTTTTGTCTCCTTCTTTTGTAGATGGCAGCACCAGCTGGAGCAGTGGTTCATTTGATTTGCAGCTTTGGTGGTCTTTTTGAGACCTCTGCTTTGGAGTAGTCAGGCTTTTGTGGATCTTTTGGATCTTTCTTTCTAAGTTCCTCTAAGCTTTTGTAGGTTGCCCTGACCCTATCTTCTCCCCACTTTGTCACTGAGTTCTTTGACCCATAGTCAGCTACAATCAGCTCCTCTTTCATTCTCCTCAACTCTAAGATCTTATCAGCTTCAAATTGTTTGAATTTTTCAGGAGGAGTCTGCTTGACCTTATTTTTTATCATGTCTTGAATCCTAGCTGCTTCTTTTTCAAGCTCAGGAATGGTCCAGTTTTTGTACATGTGTTTCTCCCCCTTGTATTTCTTGTAGGTCATGATGTTCTCAATGTAGTCATTTCTCAAGGACTCATCTGCCCTTTCTGAGAGTTGTCGACATACATTTTTGGCAAATTGCTCCATTGCACTGACCTGTGTAAGTAGAAACTGATAGCTTTGCTGAAATTCTCTATCAGATTTCCCTTTTCAATTTTTGATTGCAATATCCTCTGCTTGCTTGGCCTTGAGTTTCAAATATTCTTCAATATTTTTTTTGAGATCTGGGATATCGTGCAACTGATGGCAAACTCCTTTTGGCTGGGTTATCCTCAAAATAAAATGATTTGATTTCTTCTCTGATTGCAATGAGTTCCAGAGGAAATGAGACACCAGCAGGAGGTAATGGCTTTAGAATTTGAGCTGAAGAGAGAGGTATGGGTTTTGGAATGGTGACAAGTGACAAAGATTTTGAAGATGTTGGTGGTGGAGATGTGTTATCATCTTTTAGAATTAGCCTTCTCCTTTTTGGTTTAGGAGGGACTGATGATGTTTTAGGTGAAGCAGTGGTGGTAGATTTAGTGGCAGTGGTTTGTGATTGACCAACAGCTGTTTAAACAACTGGTGTTTCAACCACTGTTGTCATTACAACAGATGTTATAACATCTGTTGTCTTCTGCTTTTTGTCAGCAGGTGAAAATGGTGGTGAGATTGTTTTTGGTGGAGACAGTAGTGGTGGTAAAGTAGTGATTGTGGTGTGTGTTGAGGTGGTGTGTGGTGAAGTGAGAACAGATGTTGAAACCACTGAAGTACCAGCAGTAGTTGGTACAACAGGAGTTATAACAGCTGTTTGGGTGGAGCTTTGATGCTGATGGCTTTTGGATGGTGGTTTTGGAATATGCTTTGGAATTCTAAATGAGGTGGACTTAGGTTTCCTTTTTGTCTTAGGATTTTTAGTATCCTTTGAACCAGAACAACCCTGCTCATACAGCTCCATGAAAGCTCTTTTCTCCTCATTCCACCTTGAAATATCCTTTGCCATTCTATCTCTTTTTACACTTGCTACTCCTTCATCAAGTGCTTCTTGAGTAGCATCAACCTTTTTACTACCATCTGGCACAAGAATTTTTCTGGTCATAGCATCCCTTTCAGGTTCGATGTAAAGACCATCATCTATTCCTTTCTTCTTCCACTCCTGAAGTTTCTCCCCCTTTTTGGCATTATCTTCTGGGAGTTGATCAATGAAAAGTACTGTTGGAGGAGCAGTGCCAGTGGTGTGCAGGATCTGAGTTTTGAGAGCCTTTAGATCAGCCTGAGTGTTCCTGAACCTTGACTCCATTATATTTCTCAGCTGTTGGACATGTTTTTCATGTTGCTGATCTGCTATTTGTGCTTGTTTATAGAAAAAAGGTTGAAAGTAATTCCAGAGCTCATTTGTAGCAGGTGCCTGTTGTTGAGCAGGTGCTTGAGGTGGAACAGCAGTGGATTGCATCTTTTGAGTTTTCAACACCTGCTGTAGCATGTTTTTAAGATCTGCAACAGATGTATCCAACTTTTCAATTCGTTCCGTCAAATCCTGATATTTTAAATCATCACCCAATTTAATGGGATCATCTGATTTCCCACTAGCAGTGGTTTTATCAGTGGTAGATGTAGGGAGTATACTCCAAACAGTAACCACTAATGCCCCTTTTTCTTGGTACTGGGGTCTTCTTCCTTCAACACTTGACAACCTTTTAATGTTGCCAGTAGGATAAATAAATCCACTGGTGGTTGACAGAGGTGCTATGTAAGGAATTGCCTCCAAGGAAGTCTTATTGATGTAACCACTGTCCAACTGTAAACCAATGGGTTCAACAGTTGTAGTGGCTGCTTCACTTGGACTACCACCAAGAGTTACTTGTAACTCAAGGGGTCTAACCTCCTCAGGTTGTGTTGGTGGGTTAGCAAAGATTGATACATCAGACCCAGTCAGTTGTTGAGGTATATTCTCATTGATAGGTGATTGAGAAGGACTGGTTAGTGCCTGGTTCAAATCAATTGCATCCAACAGCAGTTTAGTTGGTGGGGGAATTGTGGATGTGATGTTTGGTGTAGAAAGTGGATTTGCCCCGGGTATTGAGCTGTGGATGATAGAAACGAGTGTTTCCAGAGCATCATGATGTGGAGACCCTATTTGTACAACCTGTTCTTTTTGTGAAGAAGCAGGAGGAGTTTCGGTTATGGGTTGAGATATTTGTACCAACTGCTGTGAGGAAGAAGCAGCAGTGGTTTCTTGTGACTTTTGTGTTGTCACAGGCATTTGCTTTGGTATCTCATCCTCCAGAGGTGCCTTGTTGATTGGTTTGGGGGGTTTTTTGAGTTTTTCTTTTTGTCTTTTTGGAGATTTTAGGTGTGGGTTTCAAAGCAGTTGTGCTGCTGCTTTGATCACCTTGAGCAGTGGGCTCAGCAGCAGATACCTGAGGAGCAGTTGTAACTGCTAAAATCTGCTCAGGCACCTCTGCTTGTGTTTTGCAAGGTGCTAGCATTCTTGAAAAAGTTTCAGTTGTTAAACTATTTATTTGAGTAGAATCACCTTGATTTATTACAGCTAAATCATCCTTACTGAATTTCTTTGCAAAATAGTAACTTAAAAACCTTGGAAACAGTAAGAATGATTTTGTTTCAACATTATTAACCAAATCTTTAAAAATTTCCCGAGAATAGTTAAAATTTTCTCCTTGAAGAATTGCATATCCCAGATTTTGAATCTTTAAAGGGATTTCATTGAAAGAAGTGGTTTTGTTTGAAACACATAGTAGGAGGGTATGAAATAAAAATCTGGTTGCAGAAGGAAAATAACCTTTTTGTAAGGTAAGTTTCTTCATCATTGTGGCTTCATACCCTCTCTCAATGAAGTCAGTTTGTAACTCGGTTTTAGTGAAAGAAATTTTACCTTCCTGATCACCGAGTTGAAAGACCTCTGAAATGGATTGTGGCGTGATTTGGACAGCTTTACCCTTTATAGAAGAGTTTATGGTGGTTGCAGTGTCTCCTTGCTTTTCAAGGGTTGCATTTTTCCAGAACTCTCTTTGGGTTGCCAAATAGATTGGTGCATCGACGGTGAACAAAGTTTTGTACTTTGATTTTGCCATGGTGTCAATGATGGAATTGAAAACATTGGTGGTTCCTGGTTTTGTGAGAAGACCCAGGAGATTGTGGGATGGTTTATATGGAATTTCAGTGGAAATTGCCTTTTGAGAGGCTGTTTTCCATGAAGATTTGGATGAGGGTTTTGAAGATGACTTCGATTTTGTCATTTTGAAGATGATGATCAAAGAAATTTATGGAAAAATGAGATGAAAAACTGCTTTGAGAAGAGAATTTTTAAGAATTCAATTCGACAGTAAAACCCTGTTTTGGTGGTGAGTGGGGGATTTTATAGGGAAGAAAGTGAATGCTGTCGTGGCAGCCGTTACAAAAGGTCTGACCAATATGTACTGCCCACGTGACAACCCCTGGTGAAAATGAAGGACAGTACTTTTATGAAAGTGACTGATGAAGGCAGTGGTAGTAGAGTAGTGGATGATTTTCACTATCAGTGGATAGTATATCAGTGGATAAGACACTGCTTTTGAACAACAGAGTTTATCAAATGGAATGAGGGAACAGGGGTTGACTTTCAGCAGTGGACAAACTTTTGAAGTAGAGCAGACTTTTGAACAATCAGTGGTTAATGGCAGACTTTTAAGGATTTTAATGAAAAATTTCATTTTTAGCTATTTTTAAGGATGGAGTTTTGATTTTCTGAAAACATTTTGTTTCTTTTATTCATAGAAAAACAAGATGTTGCTTGTTATTCCATGTTCAGCATCCCAATCCTAGAGATCAAGCTTTCAAAAGTGGCTGTATCAAGTGCTTTTGTGAGCACATCAGCCAGCTGGTCTTTAGTTGGGACATGATGTAGAGAAATCAAACCTTTTTCATAGCAATCCCTCACAAAGTGATGTCTGATGTCGATGTGTTTGGTGGTTGAATGGGAAACTAGATTTTTGATGATATTTTCTGCTGCCTGGCTGTCCAACATGAGTGGTGTCTTTAAGGAAGTGATACCAAAATCCAGCAACTGATTTTGAAGCCACAGGAGTTGGGCTGTACAGCTTGCAGCAGCAATGTATTCAGCTT
This sequence comes from Helianthus tuberosus, assembly GCA_030545235.1. Classification (NCBI taxonomy): domain Eukaryota; kingdom Viridiplantae; phylum Streptophyta; class Magnoliopsida; order Asterales; family Asteraceae; genus Helianthus; species Helianthus tuberosus. The sequence goes on along the minus strand of CM060351.1, from coordinate 26,321,573 downwards.
CAGCAGTGGATGTTGAAACAGCTGCTTGCTTTTTGCTTTGCCATGAAACTAAGCAATCACCTAGAAACTGGCACCCTCCTGATGTGGACTTCCTTGTGGTGTGACATCCAGCAAAGTCACTGTCTGAAAAACCTGAAAGCTTGATGTTCCCATTAGCTGGATACCAGATACCAAGTGTGGGAGCACCTTTTATGTATCTGAAGATCCTTTTTACAGCAATGAGATTTGATTTTCTGGGAGCTGATTGACTTCTTGCACAGACACATGTTGTAAACATGATGTCTGGTCTAGATGCAGTTAGGTACAATAAAGACCCAATCATGCTTCTATACAGTGTTTGGTCAATCAGCTCATCTTTTTCGTCAGACATGACCAGCTTATTTGTTGCCATGGGTGTGCTGCATGGTTTACAATCATTCATATCAAATTTGGTTAAAAGTTCTTTAGCATATTTGCTTTGATGAATGAAAGTTCCATTTTGCATTTGCTGTACTTGGAGACCAAGAAAGCATTGCAGCTCACCCATTGCACTCATTTCAAACTCATCTATCATGAGTTCTCTAAACTCTTCACACATTTTGTTACATGTGCTTCCAAAAATAATGTCATCCACATAAATTTGGACAATCATTAACTCCTTCCCTCACCATTTTAAAAATAGTGTTTTATCAATGGTACCTCTTTTGAAACCATTTGAGAGGAGGAAGTTGGAAAGAGTTTCATACCAGGCCCTTGGTGCTTGTTTTAAGCCATACAAGGCTTTGTTTAGCCTGTAGACATGATCTGGATAAAATGGATCCTCAAAACCTGGAGGTTGACAAACATACACCTCTTCTTGAATTGTACCATAGAGGAAAGCACTTTTAATATCCATTTGAAACACCTTCATATTGTGGTTGACAGCAAAGACCAGTAACAGTCTAATGGCTTCCAATCTTGCAACAGGGGCAAATGTTTCATCATAATCAATCCCCTCTTCCTGTCTGTAACCTTGAACCACAAGCCTGGCTTTATTCTTGACAACAATACCCCTTTCATCAGTTTTGTTCTTGAAGACCCACTTTGTGCCAATGGGACTAACCTCTTCTGGCAGTGGTACAAGCTCCTATACTTGTTGTCTTTTAAACTGCTGGAGCTCCTCTTGCATGGCTTCTACCTAGCTATTGTCTTTCAGTGCCTCTTGGTACTTGACTGGCTGATGGAGTGATAGAAAACCAGCAAAAAGACAAATGTTTTGGGTTTGGCTTCTTGTGAGCACCCCTTCATTTATGTTGCCAATGATTTGATCAGGTGGATGAGATCTCAAGAAGATTAAATCTCCTTGGTATGGTATGATGGCATTGGTTGGTGAAGGCTGCAAATGTGTATCATCTGAGCTAACCACTGCTGGGGACTTTGATGATCCAGCAGTGGCTTCAAAAGGTGGTGGAATAGGAGGTAATGAAGTGGACAACTGCGGACTTTTATCCACTGTTTGAGGACTTTTGTCAGCAGTGTTTGAGGATGTGGAAGCAGTGGTTGATGGGCTACTTTGATCAACAACTGTTGAGGTAGCAGTGGTTGAGCTTTGACAACTGTTTTGAATAGCTGGTGCTTTTCCCTTTGTGGCAGACCTTTGAGGGATGATGATTTCATACCCATAGTCTGGTGTTGTATCCTCTGATGGACCTGCACTGTTAGTCTTGACAGCAGTATTTTCAAAAGTAAGTTTTTCAAGATCAAACAGATCAGCAGGATTTACTGGGATTTTCATTGATGAAAGTTCATTGAACTTTACATTCAAAGTCTCCTCCACTGCCTTGGTCCGTGTATTGAACACTTTGTAGGCCTTGGCAGTGGTTGAGTATCCCAAATGATAACCACAATCAATTTTGGCTGCAAATTTTGAAATGGAGTCTTTTAAGTTCAAAATAAAGCATGGGCAGCCAAACACCTTGAAGTATGAGATCAGTGGTTTAATTTTATACAGAATTTCATAAGCAGTCTTTTTGTGCCTGGGGTTTATTAAAACTCTGTTCTGAACATAGCAAGCAGTGTTTACTGCCTCTGCCCAGAAAGTTAATGGCAAACCTGAATCTGCAAGCATGGTTCTGGCAGCATCAATCAAAGTTCTGTTCTTCCTTTCTACTACCCCATTTTGCTCTGGTGTTCTAGGGATGCTGTACTGCCTTACAATCCCTTTCTTCACACAGAAGGCATCCAACTCCCTATTTTTGAATTCTGTGCCATTGTCACTCCTGAAGCTTTTCACTGGAAGGTCAAATTGCTTTTCAACCTGTGTTACAAAGTCTTGCAAAATGCCTGCAGTCTCATCTTTTGAGTGTAAAAAGAAAGTCCATGTAAACCTAGAAAAGTCATCAACAATAACCAAACAGTATCTTTTCTTTTTGAGGCTCATGACTTGAACTGGGCCAAACAAATCCATGTGTAGCATTTGCAAACACTGGGTTGTTTTGGACTCTTCAATGGACTTGTAAGAACTTTTATGTTGTTTTCCTTTTAAACATGAAATGCAATGTTCAGGACATGAAAACAATTTTTGTGGTAGGCCTCTCACCAAACCATTTTTTGAAATTTCTGTGATTGTCTTAAGATTTGTGTGCCCCAGCCTTCTGTGCTAAAGTTCTGTCTCTTTGTTAGAGGCAGCTGAGAACAGACAGGCATCAGCTCTGGGACACTCTTTTGACATGTCAACAACATAAACATTGCCACTTCTTTGAGCAACAAGTTTAGTTTGACCAGTTTTGATTATTGCTTCAATCTTTTTGACCATTTCTGGTCCAACAATCCTACAACAGTCTTTTGTGAAGAATGACCCAAATCCCTTGTCACTCATTTGGGACACACTCAGAAGGTTGAATTTTAGATTGTCTATCAGATTGACATTTTCAAATTTTACATTTCCAGATTGCACTGTACCAGACCCCAGAACTTTCCCTTTACTATTATTCCCAAAGGATATATCACCCCCTCCATGGATTTTAAAGTCTTTGAGGAGGGCTTTACATCATGTCATGTGCCTGGAGCCTCCACTATCTACATACCAAAGACTATCAAAGCATGCAGAAGCTCCCTGCACATGAAGTAAAAGGATTAGTTCATTGAGGTCTCCAAAGCCAACAAGGCTTTGGATGGGGTCTCAACAGTGTCTGGGATGGATGCAGAATGATGGACAATGGTTAGGTCAGGGGTTTGAACTGTTTTAGGACAGTGTTTCTCTAACCACTGTTGTGGGTCCTGACCAATCATCTGCTGGTAACCAAAAGGATGCCTGTTCACTCTGGGTTTAGAGGGCCTTTTGTAGGCCTCATAAACGTGTGGAATCCTTTGGTAAGACTGTTTTTCCTTGCCTTTTCTGAATTGATTAGCAGGGGGTGCATCAGTAACCTGAACATCTCTTTTGACAGATGTTTAGTTCAGCTGTTTTGTGACAGCTGTTTGAACTGGCGCAAACAGTGGTTGTTTCTTGGTGAATTTGACAGATGTTGAGGATGATGATGGACTCAAGGATGTTTTAGCAATGTACTCATTCTTTTTCACATCAAAATTTTTGAGATACACACATGCTTGAGTTTTGTGGTTTGTTTTTCCACAAACAATGCAACTTTCAGTTGAAACAATGACACTTGTTCTGTTTAAATCATAAGCTTTTAAGTGGAAGCAATCTTTTGTTAGATGATTTCTTTTCTCACAGAATTCACAAAACAAGTTATCAATTTTTTCTTTCTTCTTTTTCTTTTCAGACTCCTTTGCAGCAGAGGTTTTAACCACTGCTGGGATGTCCTTGAGAGGTATGACTTTAGCTTTTGGAGCTTTAACACCATCAGTTGATGTAAAGTCCATTGGCTTGAAATTTTCAAGAATATCACACTCATCAGACCATTTTGGTTTAAACTGATGATCTTCAAGCTCCTTAAAAGTAGAGAATCCCATTGGTCTGGTAAGTGTGATTTTGTTACCAAGTTTGTCAGTGATTTTCACTTCTTGGCCATTCTTATTTGTGGGGATGAGCTCAGTAGCTTCATCAGTGGTTTGGACAGATTTTTCAAAAGCAATATGTTCATCATCATATTTTCAATAACCAACCCCAAATTTCACATTGCTTTCAATCTGTTTAGCAAGCATTACCTCATATCCTCTGCAGGATTCCACCCATCTTTCACAAGTAATCTGGGTGGATTCCAACTCCTTTTTGCAAACTTGGTATTTTTCTACCATAGTTTGAAGTTGGGTTTTGGTTATGCTTTGCTCTTCTATTAGACAGCTGATCTCTTTTTCCTTTTCAGTCAATTTGTTTTTAAGTTCTTTTAAAGACTTTTCAAATTTAACCTCATCAGTCAAGATTTTATCCCGAAGGTTTTCATTCACCTCTTTGATGTTAGCAAAAGCAATTATGCAATTGTCAGAACACAGTTTTTCAAGAACTTGAGGAGATAACTTGGCAGCTGCCATCATTGCACAATCACATTGATGATCTTCTTCATCATCAGCTTTCACCTTCTTTTCACCAGCATCCATTTCCTGGAACTCAAATTTGATCTCCTTCCATACTTCACAAGCAGCAGCTAGTTCAGGACTCCATTTGGTAGCCTCACGGATTTTCTTCTTTCTCTTCTTCTTTGTCCTCTTCGGACCATGGATCTGTCATTGGTTCAATCAGGGTACCTGAACTTTCTCCCAACAGTAGTTCACCAGCCATTTCAGTAACCACTGCTTCAGTCACCTTATCCACTGTTTCAATACTCAGCTGTTCCTCCTCAGTTTCAACCCCCTCCTGTATGGACTCTAATGCCATCAAACAAAATTCATTATGAGAAGAATCATTAGAAGCATAGAGTGCAAAATTTTCATCACTAAGGTCTTCAGGCATACTGCTCCAGTCAACAAACCCTTGAGTGAAAAAAACTTTGTTGATCTGGTTGTACAGCTGCTGGAGCAGTGGTTTGAGGTGCAGGCTGCACTTGTGTCTGGGGGACAGGGGTTTGAACATATTGGATCTGTGGAACAGTAGTTTGGACATAATGCACTGGCACAGGGGCAGCAGCATAGTGAGCAGTGTTCACTTGAGCTACAGGGGTGTATTGGGAATAGTGCACAGTGTTTTGACTTTGTGGTCTAGGGCTAGTGCTAGGGTGAGTAACTATTGGTCCAGTGTTTTGACTTCTGCATTCCCTAGCAAAGTGCCCTAACCTATTGCACTTGTAGCACTTGATTTTCGATTTATCCAACCCAACCCTCAAATTCCCATGAAGTGCTAGGAATTTTCTCCCTGTTCTTTTATAGAATTTGCTAGTTCTAACACTTAGCAAAGCCAACTGGTGCAGAATATCCATCTCTTCTAAGTCAGTGGGATCAAAATGTTGCAAATCATTGAGTTCAAAGCTTAAATTATCTGATATCTGGTTTTCGTTTGCAGTGAATGCATAACTTGCTGAGTGAGGATCAGGGTTGTTAAAATTTACACCAGCAGTTATGTCAATGAAGTGATCATAACCCTGATCCTTACCACTGCTCCCAGATTCTTCTTGACCCAGAAGAGCAGTATTACCGAAAGTGTAATCATCAGTAACTTTTCCTGACTCTTGTAACCTCCTTTTCTGGTTCAACTCCCTTTCGTAGGTCAGGAGTCGACCGTGGAGTTGGGTCAAGGTCAGATCCTTGAACTCAGGTGAGTTTCGGGTGACAAAAGCTATGGTGTCCCATTTTTCTGGCAGGGACCTGAGGAACCTACTATTTTGAGTTGAGTTTGTAAAAGTGGTGTTAACAAGCCTCAGTTCACTGATGAGACAACTGAAACGCTCAAATTGTTGCGTTAGTGATTCACCTTTAACGTAACAAAATGTTTCATACTGTTGGTTCAGGATTTCCCTATTGTTTTCTACGACTTCTTCGGTTCCCCCAAACTGTTCCTTAAGTGCGTCCCATAACTCTTTGGCACTGTTACAGTGTAACAGTCCAGCATATATCTCATTGGGCAGCGCTGATGCTATGATGCTAAACGCTTTAGCATCTAGTTCGATCTTTTGAAAGTCGGTTTTGGTATAATTTTCAACTGGTTTTGGAACGAACTTTTTAGCATCTTCAGCGCTTGGAACTGAAGGAACATGGGGACCAAAGGTGACAGACCTCCAACAACCTGTGCTTTGTTGAGCAAGGATGTGACCCATCCTTCTCTGCCAGATGTTGTACTCATTTATTTTTAGCATAGGTGGTTTAAAAAGCGAGCCGATGTTGTTTTTATCATCCTGAGATTGTGACGTCATTCTTGTTGTTTTACAGACACTGAGAAATCAACTTTAATGGTGATTAATCCTTGCTCTGTTTTTCAACGGACGAACAAACGATCAGTATCAACTGTTATGAGCCAAACTATTTACGTCAAAATGATTGTTAAATCAAATTTGGCTGTCCAGGCTCTGATACCAATTGTTGGATCTGAGTTTGGTTTTGATTGTATTTTACGTATGAGATTAAGATGGAAATGAAAGAGTTGTGCAGCGGAATTATGATGAAAACAAACTTTGCATACAATCAAATGAGAGTATTGCTTTAATCAAGACATTTTCAACAAGGAATCGAATGATTGAATTAACTTTCAACAACGATTACAAGTAATGCTTGAATACAAACTCCCCCTCAGCCAGAGCTCAGCGTTTGTTCATGCAAAGAAGACGGTATTACAAGAGCTAATAGAACAGTACAAAGTACTGAACTATTTATAGGCACTAGCAAACCACTGAGCATCTTAGCTGATGTCACCATGAAAGTGACATCTAACCTCCTAACAAACTCTAACCTCTGATCTATACAAATACTGATGTACTAACTACTGCTATTACATTTCATTATATAAAAGACACTTAAACAGCTGCTGCATCCTTCCACTGCTGTGAACCCAGCAGTGCTTGTCCGGATCAGTAGTACTAGACTCAAGGCAGTAGATTGAATCAGCAGAGCTTTGGTCTTCCATCAGTCTTTGACATTGGGCAGTAGATTGCAAGGCAGCAGTTGTAGGTCAGCACTTAGTAAGATCAGCAGATAGGAGGTCAGCAGATATGAAACCACTTTCAAGGGGAGAGATTTGTATGTAAACATTTGCTTATTCTGGATCCACTGTTCTGATCCAGTTTTGGCTTTAATTATCTGTTCCTCTGATAGGGTTCAATCCCAACACTAGGGAGTATAACCATCGTGATTACGCTCACGTTGCGAAGTTCAAAAGAACTTCATGTTAACCAACTCGTGGTCAAAGCAGAAAGGCAAACAGAGTTTGACTTTTAAGCTAGAAAGCGATAAAATAATGAAAGAGGACTTACAAAGGGTCCAAATAGATTTGGTTCCAAGTATTCTCAGGTAGGTAGTGAATAATCACAACCACTTAGAGAAATCTCAGACCAAATGTGCAGAAAATGAATGAGGGACATGGCCTTATATAGTTTTTCGCAAACCGTAGGATCATTTCTTGGAGAAGAGGGAATGATCTTAGCCATAAAATTCTCAAAGAAAGATTGGGGGACTTGTTCTCCACACAAACCAGCCCATAGCATGAAAAACCATGGATCAAAACCATTGGAATAGGTGGAAAGGACCAGATTCAATGTTCCTGCATTTCTGCTGATCTGGGCACTGCTTACGGATCGTAAGCACATTCCCATACGGTCCATAAGGACCTTGCCGGTCAGCAAGTTTCATAAATGACAGATTTAGCCCCTGAAGCCCCAAACTTGGTTTTCGATGCATTTTTGACACGTTTAAGACCCGTTAACCCCATTTCAAAGCTCTAAAATGAAGTTATAGTATAGGAAACTTAAAATGTGCTAAAAAATATATCAGATGTCGGCTCGTTTGGTCGTACGGTTGCGTTGTTCGGTTAATTACGACGGAAGTCGTAACGAACGCAAAAACGATCCAAATTAAGCGACGAATGAAATTTTATCATGCCAAACACTAAAATAAAATATTTTAATGCTTACATGAATTTTTGGATGTCCGGATATACTCAGAACGTAAGTTATGCGCGAAAATGCAAACTTATGCATTTTTTGACGCTTTTAGTCCCTGAATGAGCATAAAGTTTATTTTAGCACACCGAACCCTCAAAGCCTATTTATAAGCTATGTAAAGGATATTTAGGGTGTGTTTAACTTATGATCATGTTCCAGAATGTCCGTTACAGTACGAATCGACATACATTCACAGTTTGTTGTATTTAGTACCTGTAAGCGAATAAACTTGATTTCGGCATACCAAACCTTCCAAAACTTATTTCTAAGTTATGTAAAAGGTATTTAAGGTATTTTAAGCCTATGTCACTGTTCCAGAGTGTTTGTTTCATTACACTGGTTATATTTACGCATCAGATCGCGTATAACCTTCCAGAAAGCGATTTAAAGCCCGAAATCAAACAAGAATTGATATGCGCAATTGATACATATATTTATACAAATCCCAAGTATGAAATACAATATTTCATTGGTTTGGTATTTGTTTGATGGTCACGAAGGCACATGTGTCACAGTCTCCCCTACTTTAGGAAATTTCGTCCCGAAATTTATTCGTAGGACTTTGTCTGTGACTTTGTGTTAAATAACCATCAAAGATAAGGCATAATCCTATCATTTTCTTCAATGAACATTCTTCAGAAATGAAAATGAACTGACGGAGTCATTTTCAATAGATATTCTTCAGAAATGGAAAATGAACGGATAAACAATAAGGATATTCATTTCCTTAACAGACATTCTTCAGAAACGAAAATGAACGAACGAAGTCATTTTCAACGGTTGCTTCCTCAGAAATGGAAATGAAGAGGATAATCAAAAGGATATTCATTTCCTCAACGGACATTCTTCAGAAACGAAAATGAACGAGCGGAGTCATTTTCAACGGTTGCTTCCTCAGAAACGGAAATGAAGAATTAAACAAACGAATATTCATTTCCTCAACGGATAATCTTCAGAAACGAAAATGAACAGACGGAGTCATTTTCAACGGTTGCTTCATCAGAGTTGGAAATGAAGGATTAAACAAACGGATATTCATTTCCTCAACGAATAATCTTCAGAAACGAAAATGAATAGACGGAGTCATTTTCAACGGTTGCTTCATCAGAGTTGGAAATGAATTGAGTTAACTCTAGATAAATGACAGAACTTGCTGTGATTTCTGTGCACTAAATTCCATAATCATGTATGCATCCATAATTACATAATTCCTTGCACAGTCCACACAATTTGTTTTGTAATGTTTAGGGGAAGAAAATCAAACCTGTGATGAGGGTGACTAGACTACCATAGGGTCCTTTTAATTAGATCGACAGATGTTCTTTTTAATTAGACCACCAAGGAGTCCTTTCAGCTACATCATCACATGATATTCCTAACCAAATTTTTGGATCAATCTGTTTAACTAGACCACTCAAGGGGTCTAATTATGGAGTAGTACTTTATAATCCAAGGGACTTAACTACAACGTAGAAGTCCATTAAGGATTTTAAGGTAGTACCTTTGGGTATCCTATTATGAATCCCTTATACGAAGATATGGAAGATTCTACGAGGATTTGGATAACAAAACTTGGATCACACAAAAACATAACAAAAAGAGCACATAAGCACATAATCACATAATTGTTTAACTTGATTTTAAATTTGTTATCATTTTGTTAATTTGTGGTTAATTGTGCACATGTATTCAAAGCACACCAGCTATCCAATCAGTGGATTTTGATTGGTGCTTTAAATATTTCTACGAATCTTACTATAAAGATAGAAAGGTTTTAAAAATTCGATTTCGATTATAAGGAATCGAAATGTTCGAATTAAGGCATACCAGGAATCCAATTAAGGACTCTGATTTGAAAAATAATCATCCACAAGGGTCTAATTGTGAAGACAAAAAGATCCCATATTGATTTTGGGAATTGAAAAGCGGGAGGCGTTTCAAAACCTTGCACTAGACGTGCTTAAGTCAAAACATGAAGTAAAATGCTTATGAAGTTGAGATGCTAGATATGTCATGGCTACATATGAAGCAGAATTTGAAGGTTAAGTTAATGTATGAGAAAATGTTTTTTGAAAACTATGCATGGGGATGTTTTTGAAACCTTATATATAATACTTTTGAAATCATAAAGTTGGTGTATTAGGTAGGTATAAAAAAAATGTTTTAAAATCATGCGAGATGAATTTTTTAATTATGTATAAGGTTTTTGAAAACATGAATGATGCTTTTGAAATCATGCACTTGATATAAGTAATTATACTGTATTAATAACATTTTGAAATCATGAAGGTTGTTTTTGAAAACATAGACAATGCTTTTGAAATCATGCATTTGATATGTTAAGTAAATACACTATATTAAAAATGTTTTCGAACTATATATAAAATGTTTTTGAAATCATGAAGGTTGTTTTGAAAACTTATGTTATGCATGTTGAAAAATCAGAACATAATGGGTATGAGATTTAACAATACCCTTAGTTATCTAACCCAGGATTCAAAGTCACAGATGTGCAGAAGCATGATTACTCATAATGTCACTTTATTTTCTGTACTTCGTTTCTTAGAATGAAACGAGTACTTAGAATTTTCTAAGGGAATCATGAGTAAACACAAGAATGGGAAATTCACAAGAGTAGTTTGTAAGGAACATAGTTCCTTAATGTAGGTATTATAGGGAATGCCATAAACACCTGTAACTACATTTGTATATCAGAATTTGAACAACAATTTATTTATAAACTGAACATATTGTTTCCGAGTTCAACAAAAGAAACAAAAGCAACAGATACAAATTATTTAAAGCACCAGCTTCTTCTAATCAGCCAAATGCTCATCCAAGGGTTGGATTTGCATTGATAATCTTTGGGCATTTGTTCCTGAAATGGCTCGTCTCGCCACAGTTGTAGCAAGTACCAGAAGGAAAACGAGCTTGAGTAGGGTTGACTTAGAGTTGGGTAGCAGTGAGGTTTATAACAGCTTTGCTTTGGATAGCAAAGCGGCATATGTTAACCAAATGTCCCCATCGTCCATAGTAGGTGCATTTGGAGCAGGGTATGAGGTTTGAATGATGACGGTTGCATCGTCTGCACCATGGGGCAGCTCCTAAGTACGGCTTCCTAGCTGGTGGCCTTGCCACTTGGCTAGGTCCCGCTTGATTAGGTGTAACTGCTGCGGGTTTCCTTGAAGCCTTACGCTTCCTTGATTTTGGTGCAGGCTTGACTTCTGCTTCCTTTGGTGGCTCTTGAGTGGCTTCATTGTTGAGACGAGACATAGCAATGCCTAAATCCACAGTCTTCAGAATCACTTCGCCTATTTGCTGGGCAAATTTGGCTGTTTGCTCGGACATTTGACCGTTTCTGAGAGGGAGAGACATTCTAGAAGAAAATGAAAGACATAGGAAGAAATAAGTGAAAGGTTATCGAATATCAAAACAGAATGGCAACGCATAAAAATTGCGATCATTTGTTTGTTACCTAAGGCAAACAAATGAGACGGTGACTAATCAAAGTAAATGGGTCATATTAATGTATCACTGAATACATGCTCGCCTATAAGTGAACACTCACCCCAAGAGTTCCCAGGTAAGAGTGACTGGTCCGATTTTGCGGATTTGTACGAACACTCTAGCCTTAGACAGAAAACTCAGAGTACAGGCATTCACCCTTCTAGTTTGCACGTGTTCACATCAAAAGACCCAAACTTTGATGAGATTTGAAAACTTAGAGGCTTCAAAACCTATTAATCAATCATCCTAGAACAGATGATTGGTTTTCAAGGAGGTTTTGAAATTTATATTCTTGTTGTGGTTGTCACCTAAGGATAGGTGACGGTATTGTTTTAAGATCTAAACACAAGAATCTTGTGTTAGGGTCCAAGGAAGGTTATAGACTAGGTCAAAGCATTACTAATAACCTAATTCCCTATAACCATGAGCTCTGATACCAACTCTTCTGTCACACCCCGACCACGTAAAACAACAAAACGTGGCGGAAACATCGCGGTGTGTTGTAACAGAAACATTGTTTCACAACCATGGAATAAATAGTTTTGTTTTATTAAATCAAAAGTATTACATTACATTGGAAATTGAAACAAAACATAAACAAATAGTCTTTCATTTGTTATTAAGTCACTAAGGCCTCGTCCATTCCTATGTGAGCATACACCAATATCATCATCATGTATCATCAGCTATTGTACCTGAAATACATGTGAAAATACGTCAGCATTAAAATGCCGGCGAGTACATAGGTTTTGTATGAGTGTCAGATTCATGGCTCTTTTTACATGTTGCAATGCTTATTTGAAAACAAACCTTATTTTGAAAAGTATAACATTGTGACAAAAATTAACCAACTCAAATCAAGTTGATTATAATTTATAAAATCTCGTAGCCATGATTCTTAACTCCAAAACATTTATTTTAGTAAACCCAGATTGTAAATCGTTTTTGAAATAAAAACTGGAAATATATATATATATATATATATATAGAGTAGGGTTCGCACGGAAAGTGTGTTTTTCCTAGAAAGTCTAGGAAGCGATCTGGTCCATCCGATTGGTGTGTTTAAGGGTTGAGATTAAATCAATGGCAATCTTGTAATATTTGAGTTTAATTAGTTGATTGTTTTAAATGAATAGGGGCAATTTTGTCAAATGGCCGTTTTTTTAAATCAATTAGATAACTGCAATCCCTACTTTCATGGGATTTTCCCTCTCTCTCTCTCTCCATTGTTGATTTGATTTCCTCTCTTTCTCTCTCCAATCCAACCCTAAACATAATAAAACCTGTGATCTCTACTCCCCCTTGCTGTTGGCGACGCAAAACAGGACCCCAAAAGCATTCAGATTTCGGTTCCAAGGCTTGTTGATACCCCTTTTCTTCACTAGGTATTCATATCTTGTGTTGTGATTAAAGTTCTTGAAGTGCATATATGTTTTCGGTCTTAATCTGCTTGTAACTTGGCTTTGTTTTTTCTGTTTTAATTGATGATTGTAGAGAGGCATGTAAAACACAGCGTCAAGAATCTGCTTGCTGTTAAAACACAGCGTCAAGAATCTGCTTGCTGTTAAAACACAGCGTTAAGAATCTGTTAAAATACAGCGTCAAGAATCTGCTTGCTGTTAAAACACATTCAGAGTGTTAAAATGCAAAATAACTGTTAAAACACAACCTGATTATATATTGACTTCAGATTGTTAAAACACACTGACTTCAACCTCTCTAACTGGTAAAACACATCACCAAGAACATGCTGATAGTTTCAGATAAACAAATTGACTTGCAGATTTGAATTCGAAAAACAATAAAAATTCCGAAAATCATGGAATTTTAGTTAATGAAGATACATTCCAAAAATAAAATTAAAATGTGAAATTACATGATAGCCCTTCTACTTAAAATCCCTCAATGACACATGTCCAAATCTTATTCCTTCCTAGACTTTCTAGGAAAAATAGACTTTCCACCCAACTCCTACTCTATATATATATATGGTTAGAAAAACCTTGTAATATGACTTTGTTTCGATAACCTTGCCCAAGTGATCTAGATAACGCAACGATATATAATGTGTTAAAAGCACTTATATATAGGAAGTACCAGCGCCGTATCCACCATGCTTTTAACACATTACCCCGCCCCGTTACCTAATCACTTCCCTAATCCCAATGGTTCAAACAAATTTCAAACGGTTCATGTCAATCAAACGGTTACAAACGGTTCACATAGTCAAAAGGTTACAAACGGTTCACATAATCAAACGGTTACAAACGGTTCAAATAGTCAAACGGTTACAAACGGTTCACATAATCAAATAGTTACAACAGTTCACATAGTCAAACGGTTACAATGGTTCCAAATGTAAAACAATGTGTCTATATGCTAGATGAGCATATGCAACAAAATGTAATATACGAAAATCAATGTGCTAGCATGTTAAGTGAACATACATAGCAAAACATAACGAAATCATGTACTAATAGTGTACTAATGAACATAGCAAGTATATGATATGAAAACATGGAAAGCATGAAAATAACAAGTAGGCACATGTGTTTCACCCCAAAATGTTTGGAAAACAGTAAAAGAGGGGACTATGTACTCACTTGAGGGTGCTTAGAAGTCTTGAACAACAACCAAGCAAAGCTAGAGGGATCACGGAAATCAAACGACACCTAATATAGGTAACTATGTAAATAACCGGACCTAAATCGGGAGATCGGATAGGATGAGGTTTCGTAAACCAAATGAGTGTTGGCACTCATATGATATGGTTTAACAAAGCCTACATACTAAATTGAAACTTATCCTAAGTGCTTATGACCCATTACGACCCGTTTAGGTAGCTTATGCTACTTTAAGGCGTCGTTCGCGTAAAACGCGTTCGGACCAGTTATGTTACATATGCTTAAAATGAATTTTGGCGTAAAAAGGGTATTTTGGTAATTTACCTAAGGCATATAAACTACCTATCATACAACTAACTAAATGACGTGACCATAAGATATAACCTCGGAAGGTTATTCCCTATACAACTATGGTCACCTAAAGTGCTTGGTCGGATCCTAATGATCGACCAAATGGGTTGGGTTCAAAAGTATCAGCGATTGATTAGATCGCTTACCTTTACGACCCTAGACAAGCACAAATCTAAAAGTGACGAGCTAAACATGCTAAAACATGTTTACTTAAGTTAGAAAACAGGTTTTGGTATCAGAACAAAAGGTTTTGATACCCAATAGTAGTTTGGTTACAAAATACGCACAAATACGCATTTTGGCCGAAACTACGACTCGTCACTACGCCTAGTCAACGTGGTAATCACTAGGCATAGTCACTAGGGACTATAACCATCGTGATTACGCTCACGTTGCGAAGTTCAAAAGAACTTCGTGTTGACCAACTCGTGGTCAAAGCAGAAAGTCAAACAGAGTTTGACTTTTAAGCTAGAAAGCGATAAAAGAATGAAAGAGGACTTACAAAGGGTCCAAATAGATTTGTTTCCAAGTATTCTCAGGTAGGTAGTGAATAATCACAACCACTTAGAGAAATCTCAGACCAAATGTGCAGAAAATGAATGAGGGACATGGTCTTATATAGTTTTTCGCAAACCGTTAGGATCATTTCTTGGAGAAGAGGGAATGATCTTAGCCATACAATTGTCAAAGAAAGATTGGGGGACTTGTTCTCCACACAAACCAGCCCATAGCATGAAAAACCATGGATCAAAACCATTGGAATAAGTGGAAAGGACCAGATTCAATGTTTCTGCATTTCTGCTGATCTGGGCACTACTTACGGACCGTAAGCACATTCCCATACGGTCCGTAAGGACCTTGCAGGTCAGCAAGTTTCATAAATGACAGATTTAGCCCCTGAAGCCCCAAACTTGGTTTTCGATGCATTTTTGACACGTTTAAGCCCCGTTAACCCCATTTCAAAGCTCTAAAATGAAGTTAAAGTATAGGAAACTTAAAATATGGTCGTACGGTTGCGTTGTTCGGTTAATTACGACGGAAGTCGTAACGAACGCAAAAACGATCCAAATTAAGCGACGAATGAAATTTTATCATGCCAAACACTAGAATAAAATATTTTAATGTTTACATGAATTTTTGGATGTCTAGATATATTCAGAACGTAAGTTATGCGCGAAAATGCAAACTTATGCACTTTTTGACGCTTTTAGTCCCCGAAGGAGCATAAAGTTTATTTTAGCACACCGAACCCCTCAAAGCCTATTTTTAAGCTATGCAAAGGATATTTAGGTTGTGTTTAACTTATGATCATGTTCCGGAATGTCCGTTACAGTACGAATCGGCATACTTTCACAGTTTGTCGATATTAGTCCCTGTAAGCGAATAAACTTGATTTCGGCATACCAAACCTTCCAAAACTTATTTCTAAGTTATGTAAAAGTTATTTAAGGTATGTTAAGCCTATGTCACTATTCCGGAGTGTTTGGTGCATTACACTGGTTATATTTACGCATCAGATCGCGTATAACCTTCCAGAAAGCGATTTAAAGCCCGGAATCAAACAAGAATTGATATGCGCAATTGATACACATATTTATACAAATCCCAAGTATGAGATACAATATTTCATTGGTTTGGTATTTATTTGATGGTCACGGAGGCACAGGTGTCACAATTGACTATATTAATATTATTTTGTGATATTAATACGGGGTAAATGTTTAAAATTCAGATGGCCGATGAAGGAAATCAAGAAAATCTGAATAACGATAACCAGAGTAACATTAACGTGGTTAATGAGAATCCGAGCATCAATAACAATGGAAACCAAATGGATAATAGTACCGTTCAACACATAGTGGCACAAGGAATCATAGATGCAATGCCATTTATTATTCAAACGGTTCAAGAAGTGAATAATAAAAGTAAACCTAGCAGTAAGCGACCAGTTGAACCAGAATACAGCGTGAACAATGGACCCGTACTTCAAGTGCCCATTCCCAAAAGAAGAAGAACCATGCCTTATGGTTGTTCTTACAAGGAATTCTGGTTCTGCAAACCAATAGAATTCTCGGGCAATGAAGGACCCATTGCAGGTCTACGCTGGATAGAGAAAACTGAGGCTGTTTTAAAAATAAGCAAGTGTGCTGAAGAAGACAAAATAATGTTTGCTTCTAATCTGTTTCATAACTCAGCCTTAGAATGGTGGAACACTATCCTCCAATCAAGAGGAAGTGATAGGGTTTACAACATGGAATGAGAAGAATTTAAGAATATGGTAGAAAGGAAATTCTGTCCTCCCAATGAAAAGGAACATATAGCAAATAAGTTCTTAAACTTAAGAATGACGGGGTAGATAGTAAGGGTTATACTACCACATTCCTTGAATATGCTAGAATAGTGCCAACCCTTGCATCACCTGAACCAGTATTAATCTCCCGTTACATCTGGGGATTAATCGGAGAGATTAGACATGTAGTCAAGGCAGCTAGACCTCAAACTATAGAAGAAGCTGTAGAACTAGCAAATACCTTGACTGATGAATTAATTCGTACTAGAGAAGAAGAAGAACAGAGGAGAAACCTAACCCAAAGGCTTACTCAAGAATTCCGTTCTGGGAATTACAACTGTAGGAATATGGGTTCTACCTCTGCACCTTTCTGCAAGGTCTGCAAGAAAAAGCATTTGGGAAAATGCTCTACTCTTTGCAATTTCTGCAAGATGCCAGGACACAAGGAAGAAGATTGTAGGAGAAAATCCAGTAATGGATTATGCTACAATTGTAGAGAAAAAGGTCACATTAAGACAAACTGTCCAAAATTGGCTCCAGCTGGGAATAACAAGAACACTAAAAATGCTAGAGCATTTGTTCTGACTGCAGATGAAGCCAAGATGATTCCAGACGGGATAGCTGGTACGTTTTTAGTTAATGATGTATTTGCTAAAGTATTATTTGACTCTAGTGCGAACCAAAGTTTTATTAATACTTTGTTTTGCAAACTGCTAAATCAGTCATTAACTAAACTACCACAAGAATGTCTAGTAGAGACAGCTAATGGAGAAATAGTTAGGATTTCCGAAATCTTGCAAGGAGCAATAATATAAATTTTAAATCAAAAGTTTATGGCAAACCTTTACCCAATGAACCTGACAGGATTTGATGTTGTATTAGGAATGGATTGGTTAATAGCCAATAAAGCCAGTATTTTATGTGATCAAAAGTTAATCCAAGTAAATTCACCAAAAGGTAAAACAATCACAATTAAAGGAGATAAGCCCTCTAGATCCACAAAATTCATCTCTGTGATGAAAACTGCAAGTTATATAAGAAAAGGTTCTATAGTGTATTTGATTTCCATAATCACTAACACTAAAGGAAAAGAACTAAAAGACATTCCAGTAGTATCCCAGTTTTCAGATGTCTTTCCAGAAGAATTACCAGGACTTCCACTGGACAGAGAAGTTGAATTCAGAATTCACCTGCTACCAGGAACAGCACCAATTGCCAAAGCACCTTATCATTTGGCACCAGCCGAAATGCAGGAACTGAAGAAACAATTAGATGAATTGCTAGAGAAAGGATTCATACAGCCAAGTTCATCACCATGGGGAGCGCCGATTTTATTTGTTAAAAAGAAGGATGGATCAATGCGTATGTGCATTGATTACCGTGAATTAAACAAAGTCACGATTAAGAATCGGTACCCATTACCGAGAATCGATGATCTGTTCGATCAACTACAAGGAGCTCGATTTTTCTCTAAAATCGATTTAAGGTCAGGATATCATTAATTAAAGGTACAGGAAGAGGACATTCCTAAGGCCGCATTCAGAACAAGGTATGGTCATTATGAATTTACTGCCATGCCATTTGGTTTAACCAATGCCCCAGCTGCATTTATGGACATGATGAACCGAATATGTAAGCCATATTTGGATAAATTCGTAATCGTTTTCATAGATGATATTCTAATTTACTCTAAGAGTAAAGAGGATCATGCAAAGCATTTGCACGCACTTTTAAGTTTATTAAGAAAGGAAAAGCTTTACGCTAAATTTTTGAAGTGCGAGTTTTGGTTAGAACAGGTACAATTTCTTGGACATTTAGTAAATCATGAAGGAATTCATGTGGATCCAACAAAGATCGAGGCGATTACCAAATGGAAACCCCTGAATCACCAACCGAGGTTAGAAGTTTCTTAGGATTGGCTGGGTATTATAGAAGATTTATTCGAGATTTTTCTAGAATAGCCATTCCTTTAACTAAGTTAACCTGTAAATCCATTAAGTTTGAATGGGGACCAAAACAGGAAGAAGCTTTTAGAATTCTTAAGCAAAGATTAACTAATACACCCATACTAGCATTACTAGAAGGAACTGAAGATTTTGTAGTCTATTGTGACGATTCTAAATTAGGTTATGGATGTGTATTAATGCAACGCCAAAATGTGATAGCTTACGCATCGAGACAACCTAAGAATCATGAAGAGAATTATTCAACCCATGATCTAGAACTAGGAGCTATAATTTTTGCCCTTAAGATTTGGAGACATTACCTTTATGGTAGTAAGTTTACCATATTCACTGATCATAAGAGTTTAAGGTATGTTTTCGGGCAAAAGGAGTTAAATATGCGACAAAGACGCTGGATGGAGATGCTTAGTGATTATGATTGTGATATCCAGTATCATGAAGGAAAAGAAAATGTAGTAGCAGATGCTTTAAGTCGAAATTATCATGAAAAGCCAAAAATGGTACGTTCTCTTAAATTAAATCTACAAGTAGATTTAAATTATCAGATAAGAAAAGCACAAGAATCAGTAATCAAGGATGATACTGAAAAATTAAAAGGTATGATTAAGGAATTAGAACAAGGAACAGATGGAATTTGGAGATTCCATAAGAAGAGAATGTGGATACCTAAATTTGGAAATCTACGTCATCGTATATTAGAAGAAGCCCATAAGTATAAGTATACGATGCACCCAGGAAATGATAAAATGTACCAGGATTTAAGGAAAAATTTCTGGTGGATAGGAATGAAGAAATACATAGCAGCCTATGTTTCTAAATGTTTAACTTGTTCACAAGTTAAAGCTGAACACCAGAAACCCTCAGGTTTGTTACAGCAATTAGAAATGCCAGTGTGGAAATGAGAATTAATAACAATGGATTTTGTTACAAAATTACCCAAAACAAGGAAAGGTAATGATACAATCTGGGTGATTGTAGATAGGCTAACCAAGTCAGCTCATTTCCTACCAATGAAGGAAACTTTCAGTATGGAACAACTAGCTAAATTGTATGTAAATGAAATTGTTTCATTACATGGAATTCCTTTATCAATTGTTTCTGATAGGGATAGTCGATTTACCTCTCATTTTTGGTCAAGTTTCCAAAAAGCAATGGGAACCAAGTTGAATCTAAGCACAGCTTATCATCCTCAAACGGACGGACAAAGCGAAAGGACAATTCAAACAATGGAAGACATGCTTAGAGCTTGTGTAATTGATTTCGGTGGTAATTGGGACGATCACTTACCTTTAATAGAATTTTCTTATAATAATAGTTATCACACAAGTATCAATGCTGCACCATTCGAAGCACTTTATGGACGAAAGTGCCGAACCCTAATCTATTGGGTAGAAATTGGAGAAAAGCAACTATCTGGACCTGAGATAGTATAAGAAACAACCGACAAGATCATTCAAGTCAAGGAACGACTGAAAGCAGCACGTGATAGACAGAAGAGTTATGCTGATAACCGACGCAAACCATTGGAATTTCAAGGAGGAGACAAAGTATTGTTAAAAGTCTCTCCTTGGAAAGGAGTGGTAAGATTCATCAAACGAGGGAAGCGAAGTCCCAGGTATATTGGACCTATTAAAGTTATTAGAAGAATAGGACCTGTAGCCTATCAGCTACAACTTCCAGAGGAAATAGAAGGAATACATGATGTGTTTCATGTATCAAATCTCAAGAAATGCCTAGCTGATGAATCGCTAATAGTACATCTTAAGGATATAAAGGTAAATGAACAACTCAAGTTTGTAGAAAGGCCTCTACAGATCGAAGATAGGAAAGTCAAGAACCTGAAGCAAAAGAGATTAGTTCTGGTCAAAGTGAAGTGGGACTCCAAAAGAGGACCTGAGTATACATGGGAGCTTGAATCTGGAATGCAAAGGAAATATCCACACTTGTTTCAGTAGATCTCGAGGACGAGCTCTAAAACAAGGTGGGAGGATGTAATAATCCTAAATAAAACTGACACCCTCGAATATTTTCCGACACCCTAATATATTTTAAAATATCCCAATATGTCCCAAAGTACACCCCATACGCGAAAACGGGCCTCAAATATATTAAATAGTATTAAAAAATAAATTAAAAATCTGAAACTTAAGCTGAGGCGGGCCGCGTAGACCCACCCTAAACTTTACGTGGGCGGTATAGAGGTTTAAATCATATTTCGTTGATTTATAAGTTGAGACGGGCCGCGTGAACCCCACCTCAACCTTACGCGGGCCGCGTGAGATCAGAATAGTGGCGCAGCCCGGTGAGGACACGTGTCATCATCGTGGCGAGGCTACATAGTGACCCGGACAAGCTACACGTTGACCTGGGGTCAACGCGGGCCGCGTAAGCCCTGCCCCTATGTTACAAGGGCCGCGACAAACTCAGAAATCAACACTATATAAGAATGGCCTCGGGATTTCATTTTCGATCGTTCAAAATCGTTTCTTTCTCTCAATTTCTGAATATTAGGCAATATAAGCGGGAATTATACCCCCCTAATTAGCGAAGTTCTGCTCCGTTGTAAGTATTATAACCCCTTGATACGTATTAGATACGCTGCCCGATTGATCTAGGGTTCCGTAACGGCTGTCGTGGTTCTGCCCGACGTAGTCATTGGAATGCCGTCTCGGGGAGGGTATTGCTAATGTTAAAATGGGTTATTAATACTAACACGTGTACATTTGTGTAAATTATAGATTATCACCGGGAAACCCTTACGGAAAATCTAAGACAGCAATGTGAGTTGATCCGCTTTTTGTAAACCTTTTGTTAATTGTTTTTACAAAACCTTAAATACTTTTCCATGCGAATAAAAATTATTGAGTATTTGTAAGAATACAATTATGATGAGTATGTTGGGGTTTTTATACAAAATTTGTTACCACCTGGTCAAGGAGTAACATGTCCACAAGTCGGGTTCGACAGTACCATGGATGTTAATTGTAATGTCTTGGAAACGAATATAATTGCGGGATCGCCCTCAATACTGTAGACTGTGACTTTTTATATAAACTTGATAAAACTAGGATTCACTCACCAGTATTTCCCACTGACAAATGTTTTTAAAACACGTTTCAGGTAACAAATTGTGAAAGCCAAATAGAAGCCAACTGGACAGCACTGAAGGCTTGGAAAAGTGGCAATAAAGTTACCTAAAAATAAAATAGATGTTTTTATTAATAAAATAGGATTTATTCCTATGAAAACGTGTGTACTATGAACTTGGATTTTAACCCATTTGTTTAATGTTATGAAAATGTGGTATTTTACTCTGATAAAATATTTCATAATTACGGTCCTGATGAATAATTCCGCTGCCAAATTAGACAACACATCGATACCACCGAAACTGGCTCGCGGCTGCCCGTTCCCTGGAACCTGGGATCTGGGGCTACGACAAAATATCATTTACATAGCTTAGAAATAGGCTTTGAGGGGTTCGGTATGCAAAAATAAACTTTTTGATCAAACAGGGAATAAAAGCATCAAAAAGTGCATAAGTTGGCATTTTTGCGCATATCTTACATTCTGAGCATATCCGGACATCCAAAAAGTTTTTTAATCATTAAAATACTTTATTTTAGTGATTGGAGTGCAAAAATACCATTCGTTGAGCAATTTGGATCGTTTTTGCGTCCGTTCAAGTTTTTGTCGTAATTAACCGAATAACGCAACCATACGACCAAACGAACCGACATCCGAGATATTTTTAAGCATGTTTCAAGTCCCCTATGCTTTAACATCCTTGTAGAGCCTTGAAAATGGGTTAACGGGGTTTAAACGCATCGAAAATGGCATAAAAGTGTTGTAGGGACCATTTCTGCCATTTTGGCAAAGTTTCTGGATGTGGCTAGTGGTGGCATCGCGCCACAGCCTAATGGCTGTGCTGTGGCGACACGCCACAGCCTCATCTGGGCAGAAAAATCAGTTTCAGCAACAGTAGGCCTATTTTCAGCAACCGGGTTGTTTTTCAGGGGCTTGTATGTAACATTCTCAATACCGTGTGATGGTTTTGGACACCCATAGCATTGTAAAACAATGTTGCACACATGGATGGACCAGATTAAAGCTCAAAATCCAAGAAACGATCCTAACGGTTTTGAGAAATCTATAAATACCCACCTTGAATTCACTTGCATTCCTCACATTTGATCTGAATTTATACCCTAAGTTGAAGCCATTGCTTCATACCTGAGTATTTTAGATCAAGTTCTTCATTGCTTGGACCCTTTGTAAGTTTCATTCATGCTCGTTTATGTATTTCAAGCATGAAAGTCAAACAGTGTTTGATTTTCTGCTTTGACCATGATTTGGTCAACACAAAGTTCGATTGAACTTTGTAACGTGAGCGTAATCACGATGGTTATAGTCCCTTGTGACTATGCCTACTGATTACCACGTTGATCAGTCGAATTGACGAGTCAAAGTTTCGGTCAAAATACGTGTTTAGGCGTATTTTTCATCGAAGCTATTTTCGGGTATCAAAACACTTTGTTTTGATATCAAACTTGTTTTCTAACATAGTTAAACATGTTTTAACATGTTTAACTCGTCACTTTTAGCCTAGTGCTTGTATAGGGTCGTAAGTCAAGCGGCCCTGACAACCGCTTAGACCTTTGAACCCGACCCGTTTTGGTCGATCATTAGGATCCGACCAAGCGTATTGTGTGACCATAGTTGTATAGGGAATAACCTTCCGAGGTTATACCTTATGGTCACTTAGTTTAATTAGTTGTATGATAGGTAGTTTATATGCCTTAGGTAAATGATCAAAATGTCCTTTTCATGTATAATTGGTATATAAGCAAATGTTACTTAATTTTTGTCACCTAAACTGATTATGCAACATATTTAAACATGTTTAGGCATATAATACTTGTCATAGGACTAGTTAGGCGTCTCGAATGTGTATTCGTGCGAACGATGCGTTAAAGTAGCGTAAGCTACCTTAATGGGTCGTAACGGGTCGAAAGCACTTAGGATAGGTTCTGATTTAGAATGTAGGCTTTGTTAAACCATATCACATGAGTTCCAATACTCATTTGGTTCATGAGACCTCATTCAACCCAATCTTCCGATTTAGGTGCCGATTGTTTAATATAGCAATTCCATACTAGGTACCACTTGATTCCTTGATTTCTGAGCTTTCTTAGGACACTTAATCGAGGATACTTACCATCTCAAGTGAGTACATAGTCCACTCTTTTACTATTTTTAAATGTTTTTGGGGTGATACATATGTGCCGATACTATATTTTCATGATTTCGACTATATGATTACACATGCATAAGTACTATCTTTTGACGAATTGAACTATTATCCATGGTTTAAACACTGATTTCCAAAGTTTGTTACAACTATTTGTTTGTTCATGTGTTTACTTATACATTCATTAACAAAGATCAAGCCGATTGCTAGTACGATATAGCGCTATAGGACGAGACACCCCATTCCTGTTGTATGGAATGTCAGAAACCAAATTTTAACCAAATAGAATTTGCCTTTATGGTATTTCTATAGTCTTTAAAGTGTAGTTTGATGCACTAAGGTTTGAATGTATTTCTAAATCGCGATTTATGGTATATTTCCATATACTACCAACGTGATACTGTTTGCTAAAGCATAATTTGATATGCTATTGTTTACTAAAATATAGTTTGATATATTACCAAACCATGATTTATGGTATGTTCCGACATACTACCAACGTGATATTATTTACTAAAGTGTAGTTGATATACTACCGACTCTGTTATTTCACGAACTAAAGTATATTTTAATATAATACCAAAGCATAGTTGATATGCTATTTTCAAACCAAAACATAATTGATATGTTATTTACAAGAACCAAAGTATAATGTATTATATTACCGATATTTTTCATTCTTAAACCAAAGTATACTTGTGATATACTACCGAATCTATTATTTCCGAAACTAATGTATATTCTAATATACTATCTATTTAACTATTACAAAACTAAAGTATATTTAGATATACTACTCATCCGCTTATCTCAAAAACAAAGTATATTTTTTTTTGTATATACTATAAACATTTTACCAAAACGACGCATTTTAGAAACAAAACTTTTATAAGGATTCATGGCTATTTTTGAAAACATAAAACCTTTTCTTGTATTATCCAAAGCCATGAATCTAATACACAAATCCTATGTTACTCACAGGCATTTTTATGCGGACGTACCTATTTTCACATATGTTTCAGGTGCTACTATGTGACGATTATTGATGCATGCTACACATAGGATGGACTTGTCGCTTAGCGACTTTAGAACTTGAAGAGACAATTGTTTGTATTTATCTGATTATAATAAAACAATGAGTTCAATAATTCAATAAAACGAAACTATTTAATCCATGGTTGTGAAACAATGATTCTGTTACAACACTCCCCGACGTTTCCGCCATGATTTGTTGTTTTACGTGGTCGGGTGTGACAGAAAAGTTGGTATTAGAGCCAATGGTTATAGGGAATTAGGTTATTAGTAATGCTTTGACTTAGACTATAACCTTCCTAGGACCCTAACACAAGTTATCTTGTGTTTAGTCTTAAAACAATACCGTCGCCTATCTTTAGGTGGCAACCAAAACAAGAACACAAATTACCAATCCGTTTTCGAAAACCAATCATCTCTTCTTAGATGATTTATTATAAGGTTTTAAACCTTCAAAATTTTCAAAATTTCGTCAAAGTTTGGATCTAAATAATGTGAACACGTGCAATATGGAAGGGTGGATGCCTGTACCTCGAGTTTTCTGTCTAAGGCTAGAGTGTTCGTACAAATCCACATAATCGGACCAGTCACTCTTACCTGGGAACTCTTGGGGTGAGTGTCCACTTATAGGCTAAAGCATGTCTTCGTGATACATTAATATGACCCATTTACTTTGATAAGTCATAGTGTCATCTGTTTGTTTTAAGTAACGAACAAATGATCACAATCTTCATGCTTTGTTGATATTCTTTTCAGCATTCAATTCTTACTATCCGATATCATCTCACTTGTTTTCTCTCATGTTTCCTCTTTTAGAATGTCTCCTCGACGCGACAATCAGTTACCTAATGCCGAACTGGCAGCAATCATTGCGCAGCAAATGGCTGCTGCACTCCCAAACATCATTGCTCAAGTAAACCAAGCCAACAATAACAACAATAATAACAATAATGCTCCATGCAACTATAAGACATTCAATTCAGCTAAGCCACTCACATTTACTGGGTCTGAAGGGGCCACTGGGCTCCTACAATGGTTTGAGAGTCTCGAAAGCACGTTTCGTCATGTGCAATGCCCAAACGAGTGAAAGGTTGAGTTTGCATCAAGCGTATTCCAGAAAAGAGCACTTACATGGTGGAATGGTGTAATGAGGGATAGGGGTGCCGATGTGGCAATGGCACAAACTTGGGAAGAGCTTCGAGCTCTGATGATGAAGGAGTTATGTCCTCGCCATGAACTCAGGGCTTTGGAAAGGGAATTCGACGATTTAAAGCAAGATAGCGGTGAACATCGAGCCTACACTGACCGTTATGAGGAACTGAGCCTGTTATGTCCTATCATGGTTACGCCTTTGGAAAAGGCGATCGAAAAGTACATTGATGGTCACCCTGACCTGGTTCAGGAAATCGTTACTGGTAGCAACCCTACTACCGTCAGACAAGCCATTGAATTATCTGCTACCCTGAATGAATCCCAGATCAGGAAAGGTAAGCTTTTTCGAAAGGGCGACCCGAAACCATCTGATGAATCTACACAAGAAAAACCGAAGGATAAACAGACTGAGTCCTCCAAAAAGTTGAAGAACCGTAAGGCTTCACAAAACCTTGTGGTAGTTGCTTAGAATAATCAGGTTGCACCAAACCAGCCAGCACAACCTCGTACAAGGAAAAACTATGTTGGTACTACACCTCTGTGCAACAAATGCAACCGCCATCATCTGGAGCAAACACAGTGTCACAAATGTACCCACTATGGACGATTGGGATATTTGGTCAACACCTGCCATTATGCTAACCAAAACCAAGTTGCTGCAAATCCTGCTGCTGCTCAAGCACAGTTTCCACCTGGGTCGTGCTATAACTGTGGTGACCTTACTCAGTACCGAAACAATTGCCCAAGACTTGTTAACGCAAATCCAGCGCGTGGACAAGTGTTTAACATAAACGAGGAAAACGCAAACGACAATGCAGCAGTGAACTATTAGTCTTTTGTATTTCTTTGTTTGTTATCTTTTGACGTTTGAAACAATTCAGCTATTATATAAATAAAATTTGTTGTTTCAATTTTATTTTACGAAACTGATACCGTTGTATGTATGTCTGATATACCCATATGATGCCGACACCAAGGAACCGTGTTCCTTACAAAACAAACTACTAGTGCGATTTTTTCATTTTATGATCACTTGTGATCTCCCCAAAAATCCAAAGTACTCGTTACTTTTAAGAAACAAAGTACGATGTACAAGTGACAAATTCCTAAACAGATACCTGAAATACCATTTCAAATCCTTGATTTGACACCTAAAGATACTTTCATGAATCCTTAACGGGATTCCTTGTGTACTCTAATACGAATGATACGATACGACAAAGACGAAACCAAATCCTATAAGATCTTCCTATCTTCATAGTTAGATTATTTGGGATATTAAAAAGTATCAATTGAAGTCCGTGATTGGATTCCTGGTATACTTTAAATGCAATTGATTCAAATTAATAAACGAGCTAATAACTAAATTAACGAATACGCGATTATGTGATTATGTGTTTATGTAATTCTAAAGCTTGCTATCTAAGTCCTGAAAGAATCTTCTGTATTTCCATATGTTAGATTCTCAGAAGGATACTCAAAGTACTATCTTAATTTCCTTAAGGGGCTTTTCTATGCAAATAGTAATAACCTTGGATTCCAAAGTGCTATTTCAAAACGATTATTTGATTCAAAGTTACAAAGATCCCTTAAATGGTCTATTTAAAGAGATCGTCCGATGGTCTAATTAAGGAGATCATGTGTTGATCTAGTTAAAAAGATCGTACGTTGATTTAGTTAAAAAGATCCTTTGATGGTCTAGTGAAGTCATTACATGTTTGTCCGATTGATTTTTTTTTTCCTACGCATTATGAAATGAACTGTGTGGACTGTGCAAGGAATTACGTAATTATGGATGCATACATAATTATCAAATTCAGTGCACAGAAACCACAACAAGTTTTGTCATGTGTTAAGACCTATAGTGATAAGAATAACGAGACGGGAACAATGTAAAAAGGGCATGGTGGATACGCCGCTGGTACTTCCTATATATAAGTGTTTCTTAATATATTGCGAACGTAGCGTTATTTAAATTACTAGAAGTCCTGGACCTTAACCAATGTTATTTTATCTTACACTCTCCGACTCTGATTTCGAGCACACACAAGTTTCCTATGATAGTCTTCATAGGAAACATTCTCCTATCCGTTGTTCAAAGCTCCATGCTTTTTTTACAACAACGACAACACTTTGGCAATTAACAAATTCGCTAAGAATCCAAACGTGACCTAGATTTTTACTTGGGAAACGGAGGATTCATTCGAAAGCAAAATAATCACAGTTGTCTTCATAGGTTTCCTCTAAAATTAAATTTCGGGATGAAATTTCCTAACGTAGGGGAGACTGTGACACCTGTGTCACTACGACAATCAAACAAATACCAAACCAATGAAATATTTTTTTTCATACTTGGGATTTGTATAAATATGTGTATCATTTATACATATAAATTCTTGTTCGATTTCAAGCTTTAAATCGCTTTCTTGAAAGTTATACGCAAACTGATTCGTAAATGTAATCAGTTTAAGGCGACAAACACTCTGGAATAGGGACATAGGCTTAACATACATTAAATAACCTTTACATAACTTAGAAATAAGTTTTGGAAGGTTTGGTGTGTCGAAAACAAGATTATTCGATCGCATGGACAATTTACGTCAAACTGCGAAACTATGCCGATTTATATGGTAACGAACATTCTGGAACTTGATCATAAGTTAAATATACCCTAAATATCCTTTACATAGCTTAGAAATAAGCTTTGAGGGGTTCGGTATGCGAAAATAAACTTTTTGATCAAACAGGGACTAAAAGCATCAAAAAGTGCATAAGTTTGCATTTTCGCGCATATCTTATGTTCTGAGCATATCCGGACATCCAAAAATTTTTGTAATCATTAAAATATTTTATTTTAGTGATTGGAATGCAAAAATACCATTCGTTGCACAATTTGGATCGTTACAACTTCCGTCGTAATTAACCGAATAACGCAACCGTACGACCAAACGAACCGACATCCGAGATATTTTAAGCATGCTTCAAGTCCCCTATGCTTTAACATCCTTGTTGAGCCTTGAAAATGGGTTAACGGGGTTTAAACGCATCGAAAATGGATTAAAAGTGTTGCAGGGACCATTTCTACCATTTTGGCAAAGTTTATGGATCTGGTAAGTGGTGGCGTCGCGCCACAGCCTAATGGCTGTGCTGTGGCGGCACGCCACAACCTCATCTGGGCAGAAAAATCAGTTTCAGCATCAGTAGGCATATTTTCAGCAATCGGGTTGTTTTTCACGGGCTTATATGTAACATTCTCAATACCGTGTGATAGTTTTGGACACCCATAGCATTGTAAAACAATGTGCCACACATGGATGGTCTAGATTAAAGCTCGAAATCCAAGAAACGATCCTAACAGGTTTGAGAAATCTATAAATACCCACCTTGAATTCACTTGCATTCCTCACATTTGATCTGAATTTATACTCTAAGTTGAAGCCTTTGCTTCATACCTGAGTATTCTAGATCAAGTTCTTCATTACTTGGACCCTTTGTAAGTTTCTTTCATGCTCGTTTATGTATTTCAAGCATGAAAGTCAAACAGTGTTTGATTTTCTGCTTTGACCATGATTTGGTCAACACAAAGTTCGATTGAACTTTGTAACGTGAGCGTAATCACGATGGTTATAGTCCCTTGTGAATATACCTACTGATTACCACGTCGATTGGTCGAAGTGACGAGTCAAAGTTTCGGTCAAAATACGTGTTTATGCGTATTTTGCATCGAAGCTATTTTCGGGTATCAAAACACTTTGTTTTGATATCAAACTTATTTTCTAAATTAGTTAAACATGTTTTAACATGTTTAACTCGTCACTTTTAGCCTAGTGCTTGTATAGGGTCGTAAGTCAAGCGGTCCTAACAACCGCTTAGACCTTCGAACCCGACCCGTTTGGCCGATCATTTGGACCCGACCAAGCATATTGTGTGACCATAGTTATATAGGGAATAACCTTCCGAGGTTATACCTTATGGTCACTTAGTTTAATTAGTTATATGATAGGTAGTTTATATGCCTTAGGTAAATGACCAAAATGCCTTTTTCATGCATAATTGGTATTTAAGCATATGTAACTTAATATTTGTCACATAAACTGATTATGCAACATATTTAAACATGTTTAGGCATATAATACTTGTCATAGGACTAGTTAGGCGTCTCGAACGCGCATTCGCCCGAACGACGCGTTAAGTAGCGTAAGCTACCTTAATGGGGTGTAACTGGTCGAAAGCACTTAGGGTAGGTTCCGATTTAAAATGTAGGCTTCGTTACACTATATCACATGAGTTCTAATACTCATTTGGTTCACGAGACCTTATTCTACCCAATCTTCCGATTTTGGTGCCGATTGTTTAATATAGTAATTCCATACTAGGTACCACTTGATTCCTTGATTTCTGAGCTTTTTTAGGACACTTACTTGAGGATACCTACGTTCTCAAGTGAGTACATAGTCCCCTCTTTTACTATTTTCAAATGTTTTTGGGGTGATACATATGTGCCGATACTATATTTTCATGATTTTGACTATATGATTACACATGCATAAGTACTATCTTTTGACGAATTGAACTATTATCCATGGTTTAAACGCCGATTTCCAAAGTTTGTTACGACTATTTGTTTGTTCATATGTTTACTTATACATTCATTAACAAAGATCAAGCCGATTGGTAGTACGATATAGCGCTATAGGACTAGACACCCCATTCCTGTTGTATGGATTGTCTGAAACCAAATTTTAACCAAATAGAATTTGCCTTTGTGGTATTTATATAGTCTCTAAAGTGTAGTTTCATGCACTAAGGTTTGAATGTATTGCTAAATCGCGATTTATGGTATATTTCGATATACTACCAACGTGATACTGTTTGCTAAAGCATAATTTGATATGCTATTGTTTACTAAAATATAGTTTGATATATTACCAAACCACGATTTATGGTATGTTCCGACATACTACCAACGTGATATTATTTACTAAAGTATAGTTGATATACTACCGACTCTGTTATTTCACAAACTAAAGTATATTTTAATATACTACCAAAGCATAGTTGATATGCTATTTTCAAACCAAAACATAATTGATATGTTATTTACAAGAACCAAAGTATGATGTATTATACTACCGATATTTTTCATTCTTAAACCAAAGTATACTTGTGATATACTATTGAATCTATTTTTTCCGAAACTAATGTATATTCTAATATACTATCTATTTAACTATTTCAAAACTAAAGTATACTTAGATATACTACTCATCCGCTTATCTTAAAAACAAAGTATATTTTTTTTTGTATATACTATAAACATTTTACCAAAACGACGCATTTTAGAAACAAAATTTTTATAATGATTCATGGCTATTTTTGAAAACATAAAACCTTTTCTTATATTATCCAAAGCCATGAATCTAATACACAAATCCTATGTTACTCACAGGCATTTTTATGCTGACATACCTATTTTCACATATGTTTCAGGTGCTGCTATGTGACGATTATTGATGCATGCTACACATAGGATGGACTTGTGCCTTAGTGACTTTAGAACTTGAAGAGACAACTGTTTGTATTTATCTTATTGTAATAAAACAATGAGTTCAATAATTCAATAAAACGAAACTATTTAATCCACGGTTGTGAAACAATGATTCTGTTATAACACTCCCCGACGTTTCTGCCACGATTTGTTGTTTTACGTGGTCGGGGTGTGACACAATACATAATCTTGATTGTGAAAACTCGTGGCAAATAGTTTTGTTTATGGCAATATGATTATTACTAAGTCATTTTTATGCCATTTGAAATTGTACATCGTAATCTCGTTTAAATCATCGTAAAACTCGTTAATGTGTTATTAGAAATTCTATCAAGGATTAATAATAACTGTTTTGAAATAAATCAAAACTTGTGTGAGGTTTATATAAATCAAGTCAATGATTCATAATAATACTTTAGATATCCTTCTAGAATATAACATATAATGATATGGGAGATTCTTCAAGGATTTGGATAATAGAACATTTGATCAATTGTACACAAAATCCTAAAGTGATTTAGACAACGCTACAAGAATAATAAAATAAGAACACTTATATATAGGAAGTACTAGCGGCGTATCCACCATGTTCTTATTTTATTATACCCGTTTCATTATCTAATTCACAACTACCACATAAACACATAAATCGTCAACTTGTACCAACTCGTAAACACGCATTGAAGCACACAATGAATCCAATCAAGGACACCAATATTAGTACTTTAAACATCCTACAAGAATCAACCTATGAAGATAGATAGATGCAATAAGGATTCGGTTTCTGTTACATTGTCTACTCACATACGCATTAAAGCACACAATGAATCCAATCAAGGACTCCAATATTAGTACTCTAAACATCCTGCAAGAATCAATCTATGAAGATAGATAAATGCTATAAGGATTCGGTTTCTGTTACATTGAATCATTGAATCAAAACAATCCTAAATCCTAATGGTGATTCGGGATAACGCCACGAAAGGTAATACAATAAGCACACTTATATATAGGAAGTACCAGTGGCGTATCCACCATGTGCTTATTGTATTATCTAGTTTCGTTATCTAAATCACCAACAATCTACACAACCAACTATCATTCTGTAAAGTACTTCTTAAAAATCTCACTATGAAGATAGGTAGATCTAAGACTGTACTTCAAATACCCTATAAGAATCTAACTATGAAGATAGATAGTTCTTTTAAGGAATTGGATAAACATTGTATTTGCATAATCGGAATAATACACATAAAAGCACTTAGTAAACACATATATGCCATATTTGAAAAACAAATTGGTTACACATATGAATCACCCCAAAATATTTGAAAACGGTAAAAAAGGGGAACTATTTACTCGCCTGGGATTGCGAGTAGGTCTTGTTCGAATGATATAACAAAGCTCAAAGGATCAAAAGTTCAAATGTCGAAGTGGTTCCTAGTGTAACGGATACTGTGTTAGTGAATCGACACCTAATTCGGAAGATCGAGTAGAATGAGGTCTTGTAAACCAAATGAGTATTGGAACTCATGTGATATGGTTTTACAAAGCCTACATTTTAAATCGGAACCTATCCTAAGTGTTTACGACCCATTGCGACCCGTTAAGGTAGTCTACGCTACTTTAAGGCATCGTTTGCGCGAAAGCGCGTTCGAGACGCCTAACTAGTCCTATGACAAGTATTATATGCCTTAACATATCTAATTATGTTATATAATCAGTTTAGATGTCAAAACATGTGTCACATGTAGGATCGTTTTCAGACCCGAACGAGTCGATCAGAGGAGTTTTACTCAGAATGAAAGGCGGAAACATACATTCTGATGTCAATTCAGCTAGATTAGATGACGTTTTACAGCGAGACGACACTTCGGCAGCACTTCGTTGCACAAACCGGAAAGAATACATCTGATCTCGCTTGAACCCCTATATATAAGGTTCTGATTTCGCTTGAGAGTGGCACAAACCATTTCAAGCGAAATAGCTAAAGTTGATTTCGCTTGAAATGACACTTGTCACTTTCAAGCGGAATCACCTCATTCAAGAGGAATTACATTTAATCTCGTACTACGTGCTCTGATCTAACATTCTATGTACAAGACTCGATACAAGACGAAGTCGACAGACGCATGCACCAACAGACTCCCCCTCGAATGTTGACGAGTCTTAAAGTGTTGAGTCTTCGCATCTTCAGTCTTTATCAGTCCTCTCGAACTCTTTGAAGTATCTGACGCTGTAAGTATCCTCAAACTCTATCTTCTCTTGATCTCCAGGATCTCTGGCTCTTACATCTTTTCTTCAGCACCAACAGAAACCTCTCCCTCGAATACTGATAACTTCCAGAATCTGAGTCTGGCTCTCGAGCTTTCTAATTCTCTTAATCAGATCTCTTGATTCCTTAAGTTCATCATCATCAGCAGTTTCAGAATCGTAACCTGGCTCACACTTTCCACAGGTTTAGGATCGATTCCTGACTCTATCAAGCTCACTTAGCTCTTATCATATTTCCTGCACAAATTCTCTACCCAAAAATAAATTTTCTGATAACCACTTGTAGAGCAAATCTCAAAATGGTTTAACATTTATAGTCTCTGATGAACCACTTGAAGGAATATTATTTTTATTTTTTTCAAAGATTTTTCTCATTTTATTTCAAACATACTCCCCCACACTAAATGCTCCAATCTTTCCCAAACCAGTTGTCATCATGTTTAGTACTCGGAATTTTGAAAATCAGCTCTTCAACACCAGTTGTCGAAAATCTTTTTGATTTTTTCAAAAGTTTATGCTAAAACACACCGAAAATCTTTTTGGATTTTTGAATGTAAAGAAATGCAGTAAAGAAATATTTACATACAATATTTTTGTGAGTTTGTGTAAGAGGATCATTTCAGTTTACATGACCAATCACTAGCACCGTTAAGCTTTAAACATTTTCAGTTCTAAACGATTCACAAAGATTTACGATATTGTTGTCCACTTAAACTCAATCTAAAAACTTTCGAAATGCTTACCGATACATTATAGTATATGAATTTTGCACTAAATTCTTATGGACCCCACGATCTCAGCATATCCCCTCATCATGCAATACACTGACTCAAGTAATGCCTTTAAACTTTTATCAACTGTGATTTCTGCGAAAATAAAGCAGAATGTTTAAACATTAACAATCAGGTCGATACTTCCGTATACGCAGAGAAAGTCCATTGTTTAAACAAAATAAGAAAATAAAAACAAGTTGAAGTTGTTTAGGCTTTAACCACCAGGTCGATACTTCCGTATACGCAGAGGAGGTCCAAAGCTTAAACCAAACACCAAGAAAATAAAGCAGAACATTTAGGCAATAACATCTAGGTCGATACTCACGTATACGCAGAGGATGTCCAATGATTAAACAAAATAAAGAAATAAGACAAGTTTAAATCTTTGCAAAATGAAATGCACAAACACAGCGATTTTTCAGCAAAGTAGTGAAAGTTCATATACTTAACCCGTTTTATGTCGTTCGACAATCAGCGATTACTGAGTAGGCACACAATCAAGAAGGACAAAACTAAGTACTATGCTTTCGACCATGTTTCCCACTAGAACTAGGCTTTTTCATTTAAGTTTGTATCGTTATCGCAAATCTACATAATCACATATTTGTTTAATTTGACCTTTAATTTGTTATCTTTGGACACGGATATTTAAAGCACACCTGGAATCCAATCCGTGGATTTCATTTGGCACTTTATCATTTTCAAGAATCTATCTATGAAGATAGGATGATCTTCCAAAAATTCAATTTTGTTTTCAAAGAAACGTAATATTCGAATTAAGGCACACAACAATTTTAGGATTTACGGAAATACCCTTAGGTACCCTATTAAGGATTTATAGTGGTACTTTGGGTATTCGTCAAGAGTTGTAACTTGCACCTTGTACTTCGTTTATTTAGAAGAAACGGGTACTTAGGATTTTCGTGGAAAACGCAAGAGGTCATAAAATGGAAGAATTTTTAGGGTAGTCTGTTCTTCAAGGAATACGATTCCCTGATTGTCGGTATTGTAGGTGATATGTTGTTTATACATGCAACCACATAAATATATTGCAATGTAAATAAAAGATTTATTTATAAACAAGGATAACAACTGTTTCATGGACCTTGACAACAAAAGAAAATAATACATAAGACGTGATTATTTCTAAACGGTGTTGTCTTCTAGTCGGTCAGATGCTCATCCCTGTGCTGGATTTGCATTAGCAAGCTTTGGGCAATTTCTTCGGAAATGACCCATCTCGCCACAGTTGTAGCAAGAACCTGGTGGAAAACAAGCTTGAGCAGGATTGTTGTCAGCTTGATTTGGTGCAACTTCAGCTCGGCAAACTCTTGCTGTGTGACCTATAAGTCCACAAATTTGGCATTTGTGGCACTTCACACTAGCATGATGATGAAGGTTACATTGGTTGCACAAGGGTGCAGTTCTGTTGTATGGCTTCCTAGCAGGGGGTTGAGCTGGTTGGTTGGGGGCAGCTTGATCATTGTGAGCAACCACAGCGAAGTTCTGGGAAGCTTTTCACTTCCTTGACTTCTTGGAGGATTCAGTCTGCTCATCCTTGGTTTCGATTCCTCGATTGGTTTCTTATCACCTTTTCGGAAAAGTTTACCTTTCCTGATTTGAGATTCAGTCAAGGTAGCAGATAGCTCAATGGCCTGCCTAACCGTAGTGGGGTTACTACCAGTCACAATGTCTTGTACTGGGTCAGGGAGGCCATCAATGTACTTTTCGATTGCCTTATCCAAAGGCGTAACCATATTCGGGCATAACAGACTTAACTCCTCATAACGATCCGTGTAGGCTCGATGCTCACCGCTATCTTGCTTAAGATTATCGAATTCCCTTTCCAAGGCCCTGATCTCGTGACGAGGACATAATTCCTTCATCATCAAAGCTCGAAGCTCTTCCCACGTTTGAGCCAGTGCCACATCGGTACCCCTATCTCTCATCACACCATTCCACCATGTCAAAGCTCGTTTCTCAAAGACACTAGATGCGAATTCTACCTTTCGCTCATTTAGGCATTGAACATGTCTAAAGGTGCTCTCTAGACTCTCAAACCATTGCAGAAGTGCAGTCGCTCCTTGAGACCCAGAAAACTTTGATGGCTTAGCCGAGTTGAACGTCTTGAAGTTGCAGGGGGCATAATTGTTGTTGAGAGCTTGGTTACATTGAGCAACGATGTTCGGGATTGAAGAAGTCATTTGCTGCGTAATGAAAGCTTCCAGTTCTTCAATAGGTACCTGATTTTCACGTCGTGGAGGCATTCTAAAAAGGGGAAACAAGAGAGAAAACAAATGAAATGGCATTGGGTAAGAATAGGATGTTACAATTACCAACCAAAATCAGGGGTGATGGTCATTTGTTTGAACCACGAAGCAAACAAACGACACACAAAGGCTGAATCAAAGCAAATAGGTCCTCATAATGTATCGCGAAGACATGCTCGCCTATAAGTGGACACTCACCCCAAGAGTTCCCATGTAAGAGTGACTGGTCCGATATTGCAGATTTGTACGAACACTCTAGCCTTAGACAGAAAGCTCAGGGTACAGGCACCCACCCTTCCAGTTTGCACGTGTTCACATTATGTAGCCCTAAACTTTGATGAGAATTTGAAAACTTTGAAGGTTCGAAACCTTATAATAAATCATCCTAGAACAGATGATTAGTTTTCAAAGCAGATTCGAATTTTGTGTTCTTATTGTGGTTGCTGCCTAAAGATAGGCAACGGTATTGTTTTATGACTAAACGCAAGTAAACTCGTGTTATGGTCCTAGGAAGGTTATAGTCTAGGTCATAGCATTACTAATAACCTAATTCCCTATAACCATTGGCTCTGATACCAACTTTTCTGTCACACCCCGACCACGTAAAACAACAAAACGTGGCGGAAATTTCGGGGAGTGTTGTAACAGAATCATTGTTTCACAACCATGGATTAAACAGTTTTGTTTGATTGAATTAAATGTATTACATTACATTGGAATTAGAAATAATACATGAACAAATAGACTTTTATTGTTATTAAGTTGCTAAGGCCTCGTCCGTTCCTATGTGAGCATGCATCAATATCATCATCAAATATCATCAACTATGGTACCTGAAACACATGTGAAAATACGTCAGCATAAAAATGCTGGGGAGTACATAGGTTTTATGTGAGTGTCAGATTTATGGCTCATTTTACATGTTGCAATACTTATTTAAAAACCTTATTTTGAAAAGTATAGTATTGCGACATAATTAACCAACTCAAATCAAGTTGGATATGATTTATAAAATCTCGTAGCCATGATTCTTAACTCCAAAACATTTTGTTTTATTAAATCAAATCGTAAAACATCTCGTAGAAACTTGTTAATAAAACTCGTATGGTTTATATTATTCAGAAAACATAATTGTGTGACATTGTTTCAAAATCATTTACCCAAGTGATCTAGATAACGCAACGATATATAATGTGTTAAAAGCACTTATATATAGGAAGTACCAGCGGCATATCCACCATGCTTTTAACACATTACACCCGCCCCGTTACCTAATCACTTCCCTAACCCAATGGCTCAAACAATTACAAATGGTTCACATAAATCAAATGGTCACAAACGGTTCACATAAATCCAACGATTTCAAATGGTTCACATACATCAAATGGTTACAAATGGTTCACATACATCCAATGATTTCAAATGGTTCACATACATCCAATGATTTCAAATGGTTCAAAACGTAAAACAATTGTGCTAGTGTGTTAAGTGAACATACATAGCAAGACAGAACGAAATCGTGTACTAATAGTGTACTAATGAACATAACAAGTATATGATATGAAAACATGGAAAGCATGAAAATAACAAGTAGGCACATCTGTTTCACCCCAAAATGTTTGGAAAACAGTAAAAGAGGGGTCTATGTACTCACTTGAGGATGCTTAGAAGTCTTGAATAACAACCAAGCAAAGCTAGAGGGATCACGGAATCAAACGGCACCTAATATAGGTAACTATGTAAATACACGCACCTAAATCGGAGGATCGGATAAAATGAGGTTTCGTAAACCAAATGAGTGTAGGGACTCATGTAATATGGTTTAACAAAGCCTAAATTCTAAAACGAAACCTAATCTAAACGCTTACGACCCATTACGACTCGTTAAGGTAGCTTACGCCACGTTAACGCGTCGTTCGCGTAAAACGCGTTCGGACCGCCTAACTAGTCCTATGATAGGTAAAATTTGCCTTAACATGTCTAATATTGTTTCCAAATCAGTTTAGATATCAAAAATTATGTTACATATGCTTAAAATGAATTTTGGCGTAAAAAGGGCATTTTGGTCATTTACCTAAGGCATATAAACTACCTATCATACAACTACTTAAATGACATGACCATAAGGTATAACCTCGGAAGGTTATTCCCTATGAAACTATGGTCACCTAATGTGTTTGGTCGGATCCTAAAGATCGACCAAACGGGTCGGGTTCGAAAGTATAAGCGGTTGTTTAGACCGCTTACCTTACGACCCTACATAAGCACTAAACCTAAAGTGACGAGCTAAACATGTTAAAACATGCTTAACGAGGTTTGAAAACAGGTTTGGTATCAAAACAAACGGTTTTGATACCTAAAAGTAGTTTGGTTACAAAATACGCAAGAATACGCATTTTGGCGGAAACTACGACTCGCCACTATGCCTAGATAACGTGGTAATCAGTAGGTATAGTCACAAGAGACTAAAACCATCGTGATTACGCTCATGTTATGAAGTTCAAACGAACTCCATGTTGACCATAAACTGGTCAAAGCAGAAAGTCAAACACAGTTTGACTTTCACGCGAAAAAGAACGAAAGAGGACTTACAAAAAGTACAAGAACGGAAGTTTGACCCGATTATTCTCAGGTATGAAGTGAAAGCACTTCAACTTAGAGAGCAATCAGATCAAGGTGTCAAGAATGCAAATGAGGAAGGTGGGTATTTATAGTTTTTGCACAACCGTACAGATCGTTCATCGTAAAACGAGCTTCGATCTCATTCGTACACATGTGCCCATGGTTTTGTGAAACCATGGGAGCCCCTAGTTTCATTAAAACCATGTGAAAATGAGGGGAACAGCTGGAACAAGCTGGAATTTATATTTTTCATTTTGGTCCCTTCCAAAGATAACTATGGCAGATTGTCAATTTTGGTCCCTGAATGTGCAAAACTTGGTTTTTGATGCATTTTTAACACGTTTAAACCCCGTTAATCCCATTTCAAGGCTATAAAATTAAGTTAAAGTATAGGGAACATGAAACATGCTCTAAAATATCTTGGACGTCAGTTCGTTTGGTCGTACGGTTGCGTTGTTCGGTTAATTACAATGAAACACGAACGAATGCGAAAAACGATCCAAATTACGCGACGAATGGAATTTTATCATGCCAATCACTAAAATAAAATATTTTAATGATTACATAAAGTTTTGGATGTCCGGATGTATTCAGAACGTAAGATATGCGCGAAAATGCAAACTTATGCACTTTTTGACGCTTTTAGTCCCTGAATGACCAAAAAGTTTATTTTAGCACACCGAACCCCTCAAAGCCTATTTCTAAGCTATGTAAAGGATATTTATGGTATATTTAACTTATGTTCATGTTCCAGAATGTTCGTTAAAGTACAAATCGGCATATTTTCACAGTTTGTCGAAATTAGTCCCTATAAGAGAATAAACTTGATTTCGCCACACCAAACCCTCCAAAACTTATTTCTAAGTTATGTAAAGGTTATTAAAGGTGTGTTAAGCCTATTTCACTATTCTGGAGTGTTCGTTGCATTAATCTGGTTATATTTACGCATCAGTGCGCGTATAACATTCCAGAAAGCAATTTAAAGCTTGAAATCGAACATGAATTGATATATGCAAACAATACACGTATTTTTACAAATCCCAAGTATGAAACACAATGTTTCATAAATTTGGTATTTGTTTGATGGTCGCAGAGGCACAGGTGTCACAGTATAACCCTCTGAGGTTACACAACTTGGATCCTTAGTTATCCTATTCATTTGCATGTTTCCGTTATATGCCTAATTGTTGACCGTTATGCCCTTTTGACCTTAAAATGAGAATTTTGAAAATGTGAAAAGACAATAACCTTGGTTATTGAATTATAAACATGTCCTTAAATTTTCACATCAGTTTGAGGTCTAGATTAGGAGTTATGCTCAATAGCGTAATTAGAAAGCTTTTTATTAATTAAACGGCGTAATTAGCATAAAGCGTATCTAAACCCAATTTTTGATACCAAACTTTTTACCTATTGATGTAAAATAATATTTGGGATTTTTGAATATTTTATTTATTTTTAGGCTGAGTATAACATAGGGTTATAGCTTTGATTCTGTAATTGTCGGTTTTGCCCTTTTGGCCTATAAAATGAGTTTTACAAATCATTTTGATACCAAACCTTTTTCTACTGATCCTATATGATAAATAAAATATTTTAAGCCTTCTGGAATGATAAAAATATCATCTTTTCTTATAAAACCCGGAAATCGCTTAAAACCGTCTTTTTACGCGTTTTAAACGTATAGTGTGTATTAAAACTATTTTTATCATATAAGACTTGATACCTACTGATATTTTTAGTAAATTTTTATACTTTAACAGTAAGCAAAAGTTCAAAACTCAGATTTCCAAATTTGACCTTTAAACCTTATGTGAAATTATCAAAATGCCCCTTAAGTGCATAGTTTGGTTATAAACAATAAATTTCACATATATGTAATACCCTACTGATATAACTTATTAAATTAAGTATTTTTACTGATCAAATCAAACCTGAACCTCAGATTTATGTTTAATCCCTTTTATAGCCTTTAAAATGACCAAAATACCCCTACGGGGCATAATTTGAGTTTAAATCCAAATTGGGCATAATGGAAGGTATCTTACTGATATCACAACATATTTAAGGCATATTAACTTAGGAAACCTGTATATGACTCTTATGGTTACCCGTTACGCATATTTCGCGTTCGGATCGGTTTATGTAACTAGTTTGCATAAATTGACTGAAACGGGTCAGACCTTATCATTTTTGCCTCAAAATCCAGAATGTGTTTAGTTTACCCATATTATACAAGTCTCCAAACTTGTCGGGTCAAAATCACATTCTATTCCGGTCTTCGATTAATCATGCGTTTTGAACCGCAAACATTTCCTTAAAACTAACCGGTCTAGGTTACGACTTAAATAAGACCCGTTAGGAATCTAATAGGTTAATAAAACCTTCGTTCTAGATTAAGAGCCCCAGTAGAAGTACTTGTACTTGCTGATTAGAATATACGGCTGAGTATAAATTGCATTTTAAGCTCAGGTAAATACTCTTAACTTATTTTCCCTATACGGGCTTGGGATACAGTATTATAATAGTAGCGCTTGGTCGGGTATTGAATTTTTAATCGAATAGTGGTTAAATTATTGAGGTAACCCGTTTTAATCTGTCTTGTTTGAAATAACATGTCCCAGATATCCTTGGCATCATTATAAAATAAAAATGGCCACGTCTTATGCACGGGGTGTAGGCATACACCTGACAGTTGCATAAGGGAAATGGTATCTCACTCTCTTGTGGGCCTATACTTGTGGTGTGTCTGTTAATCTTGACTCAGTTTCTAACATCGAGCCCCAAATGTGTAACGAACATGTAAATATGTATACAAGATTATTTTTATACAATTGTCCCAAGTTATAAAAGAATTTTTGTGCCTTGAGCATTAAAATCAATTTTCTAAAACAATTTCAAAATGAGTCAGTTAATTGTATTTACCAGTGTAAACTGACGTATTTTCCAAAAAGATTAAGTGACAGGTACTGTACGTAATTGGCTGGGAGCTCAGGGCGTTAATAGGGACTCTTGAAAGTTCTAGATGCCTAAAGTCTGTTGAACAGTGTTTATCTTTCTGTTTTAAGATCCACCTGTGGATCCATTTTACAATCCGTTGTAATATTTATATTAGTTTTGAATCGGTTTGTAATATATTTACTTTGACTTCCGTTGTGCATTGAACTGTGATTATTTGACTATGATGATATCAACTACGTCACGATACTCCCCACCGGGCCCAGCAGTAATACGTGGAAATATCGGGGTGTGATAATGATCAACATCATAATCTCAAGTAAACAACAATCAAACATCCTAGATACACTAAACAACATAGTTTCATCATATATCACGCTTATGTTCTTGATTCATGTTTATGTCTTTTAGTGTTTATCAAGATAATCAATGTATATCATCTTTTAACCAATCAAAATTAGAAGTAACAAAGGTTATGAGAGTCTTACTACTAGCACAAGGCTAGGGAAGAACACAAGATGATGGTGATGACAAAAGTGATTGATAAAAGCAATTGATGGAGGTCTTTCAAGATCCACAAACACCAAGCTCCTTTGTATAGCTCCTTACACCTTAGTATGATCTTGGAATGGTTGGATGATGGATAAAAAATGGTGGTGGTGGTGGTGCTATGTTTCGGCCGAGAATGGGAGAGGAAGAAGGAGAGAGTTGTGGTGTTGGGTGTGTTGTGAGAATGATCCATTATGTTTACTTATAATCTCAATTTTGAGTATTGTGCATTGGGTTTTATGTTCCCTAAGTACACACACAATCTTCTACTAGATCATTAGAGATCACACAGGATCTTAGCAAGATTGTGGGGATCAAGGGTGGGGCCACATGTGACCGTCCACCATGG
The DNA here is from genome assembly GCA_030545235.1 of Helianthus tuberosus. Taxonomy (NCBI): domain Eukaryota; kingdom Viridiplantae; phylum Streptophyta; class Magnoliopsida; order Asterales; family Asteraceae; genus Helianthus; species Helianthus tuberosus. Next base: position 26,278,056 of record CM060351.1, on the reverse strand, counting down.
GGGGGGGGTAATTAGTTGGGTTTTGATGATTAGTTAAGATCTTAAGTGGGTATTATGTGTCATACAGTGTGTTGGGGTGCTCGGGGATCATAACTAGCTCAGAAACATTAAAACAATGCTTCTAGTATAATTTTGGTGTTTCGGGTAATGTCCGGTTGTTCGGTTAGATACCGGTTCGTTAAAGTGTCAAACTATTCCGTTTAGTGATCTTTAAGTACTCTTTTGTGACACTTTTGATTCCCAACACTTAGGAAAGCATTCAGGACCATTTAGTCATATTTTTGCATGTTACTAGCTCATTAAATTGCTGATTTTTGCTTAAATGTGCAGCATTCTGCACTTTATGTGGGTTTAAGGCACTTTCCAGCACTTAAACTATCACCTAGTGAAGCAGTTTTATGGTCCTTACTTCCCTACACACCATACTAGTGTCCTACTTAGTCTCTGGCCCATACTGGGTCTTAAAACACTGTCTGTCTATGTACTGAACATTGTCAGCGCTTTCTGAGTTATCCGCTAACTGTGCTAGCTGTGCTTTATGCATCGTTTATGTCACTAAGTGTTTGTATGTAGTAATGATGTGACAGTATGAAATGTGATGCACATGTAAGTATGATACAGTAATCAGAAAGCAGTCAAGTATAATTCAGCACAGTCATTAAGCACTAATTAATATTAATTAATTGTACAGATACATGTATTTTGACGGTTGTCACAGAGATGCTCTCTCAACATTTGCTTGCCAACAGCTTTATCCGAGGAAAAGTTGATGGGCACTTACTGATTGTACAGATTTACGTTGATGATATAATCTTCGGGTCAACAAATGATGAACTCTGCAATGACTTTGAGAAGGTAATGAAGCAGAAGTTCGAAATGTCGTCAATGGGTGAGATGAAATTCTTCCTAGGGCTGCAAGTCGACCAAATGCCTGAGGGAACTTTCATTCATCAAACGAAGTATGTTTATGAGGTTCTGGAGAAATCTGGGATGTCTGAGACTACTCCAATTTCCACCCCATTAGAAACCAATCATGGTATCAACCCTGATCTCACCGGAGAGAAGGTGGACGAAACGCTATACCGCTCAATGATCGGTTCGTTGATGTATTTGACAACATCCAGACCCGATATCATGTACCCGACTTGCCTCCCGACCCAATATCAGTCGAGTCCTAGAGCTTCACATATGTCTATTGTCAAGAGGATTCTATGCTACCTGAAAGGAACTCCAACACTAGGGTTGTGGTATCCCAAAGATGGTGACTTCACGCTCGAAGGATACTCTGATTTTGACTTCGGTTGCTGTAAAGTTAATGAAAAATCAACAACTGCAGGATGCCAATTTTTCAGACCCCGATTGGTCACGTGGCAATGTTAGAAGCAAACCTCTGTTGCTTTATCAACATGTGAAGCAGAGTACGTATCTACCAGCAGCTGCTGCTCACAGATCCTGTGGATACAGCAACAGATGCGCGATTACGGTTTGCAATTTCTTACTTCACCTATTTTTGTTGATAATGAGGTTGCAATAAACATAACAAAAAATCTGGTACATCACGCTAAAACCAAACATATAGAAATTCTTCATCACTTCATACGCGATTGCTATGAAAAGAATTTGATACGAATTGACAAAATCCACACCGACGAACAAAAGGCAGATTTACATACCAAAGCTTTCGATAAACCTCGTTTTCAATATCTTTTAAAATTGAATGGTATGAAATTGTTGTCGGATGCAGAGAAAATAGTTGGCGTTGATGAGAAAACCGAGGCAGATGATGTTCAGAAGCAGACTGCTTTGGTTTGTAGTATTTTTAGTTGTTTTGGTATTTAGGGGGAGATAGATAATATTTTCAGAAAATACAAAAACAATAAAAATGCAAAAATCCAAAAACATTAAATATTTTCAAAATCCAAAATCAATAGAAAACCGAAAAAGAGTTTGTGTAAAAAGGGGAAATGATAGTACATCAGCTAGACAGTTACAGTATGCTAAAGATATGTAATGTTTAAAAGGTGTTAAGCAGTCTTGCTGATGATATGCCGATAGGTTTTTGCAGATTTAGTTGACTTTCTGGGATATAAACATAAATAACACAACTTGATTATTTCGTGGGGAACATCTCTTGGATATATAGGTAACCCCTGAAATCTTGTTTGAAAGGCTTTCTATTTCAGACATACTAGGTCTATGTGCGTAATGATATCTGGGGTATTATATCGGGACTTCTGATTTTGCGGAAGCAATAGCCTAGTCCTCGTATAATACTCTGCATTGCTTTAATCTTAAAGCTTCCCCTCAGCATAAAAAATGATGAAACATTGCAAAATGTGATTCATGTGCTGCTGAAGAAAAGATCCCCAAACGGGACACACCAAAAGTCGAGCCATTATCTCTTTATCTGAACAGAAGTTCTAACCTGAGCTCTCATGGCATCGCACTACCCATTACAGATATCATTATTGTACGTTCACCTGTAAGACTGAATATAGAAGTCTGGATACGAGAGTATATTCTAAGGTGGGACACGCGTATAAGTTAAGATCTTAAAACACCTAAATCGTATCCTGATTGGTTGAAATTTGTGTGAAAATTTTAAAAAGGATCAGTATATCGGCAATCTAAGTAAATTGTTTAACACTTAGTGTGTAATCAAGCTCAATGGTACTTGTAACTTGTCGGTAGCTGATATGATCCCCTAACACACTCACCAAAATTATGTTTGTAAATAGTTTACTTTTACTGCATTCCATTTCATTTCTGTTTAGCTTTCAAAATCCCAAAAAGATTTCATAGTTCTCTAGTGTAAACTTTCTTAAAATCCCAAAAAGATTTTACATTTCTGCTTTAGTTTCTCGACAAACCAAGGTAGAAAGCTAATCTTCAGACTCACAGTCATGAAACAGAGCAGGAAGTTTCTGAACTGAACAACAGGGTTGGGAGCAAATCTTGAAAGGTTTGAAAATTCAAAGTCAAAGCAAGTTCATTAAGTTGACACTTGTAAATTTTTCATAAAAATGTTTTTAAAAAATTTGAACAAAATGTCAGTTTGTTTTGTATCGGGTGAACCAAGGTCATTAACTTGGACATGACACTTGTTTCTGTACTTTAATGTTGATGGTTCATCGGATCGGATGGCAATGGTGAGAGTTCCAGAGTTAGAAAATTTTTGAAGTTTTCAAATTTTTGACTCTTTTCACTTCTTGTCTCGAACTTTGTACAAATGCTAATGATAATCATTCTTGCAGACAAGAGCATCAGACTGGGACAAATCTCACAACATTTACTGTTTGTTGGATGAACATTATACAGACGCAACTCCGTTTAAAGTCATGGCAAAAATTTTAAGGGAGAGTAAGATTAGTAAGGCCTTAACCGATAGAACAATAATATATGAATCACATGTCAGAAGGTTTTGGAGTTCGGTGAGGTATGATGAAAAGGAAAAGATGATATATTCTGCTGTATAGAAGAAATACAAGAATGATAAGGATGTAGACATTGAGATTAAGTTTAATTTTGGAGACTTAAGACGAGTTTTGGAGTTAGGAGATTATGATAATGATCCTATCATTATTCCTGAACGATTATGCAAAGGTTTGTGGTACAGAATGGGTTTTACATGACCTTTGAATAGGAAATATCTCAAGACTATGTTTAGTCCACCATATAAGTTCCTGATTCACTGTGTAGTGCATGCTTTGTCACTTCGGAAGGGAGCTTATGATGAGACATCAGACTATATCATAAATATCATTACATGCTTGGTGCTGAACATGCCATACAATGTATCTCAAGTGATATTTGACCATATGGTAGACAATACGGGGAGTGGTAAGTACATTATGTACCCCAGGTTTATCCAAATGATGAGAGATGATCAAGTTAAAGATCTTCCAAAGGATCCTGCTGATATATCAGGTCTACGAAACATGACAGCTGATACTTTGAGCAGATTATCTTCATATAAAGGTCAAAAGAAAGATAATTTTGAACCAAGGGCAAGGAGAATGATTTGCAAGATTGATAATCCAGGATATGTTGCTCCTGAAAACGATGCATGGAGACATGAAAACAGCAATTCAGAGAATGAAGATGACAGGTTGAGGGATATGCATGAGAACCTGAATGTGTTCCACATACTGATTCTAGTGATGCTGATGATGAGTCTACAGAGACAGAGCCAGAGATTGATATGCCAAAGCTAGGTGTTGGGAAGGTTACTTTAAAGAAGAAACCTCAGAAAAAGAAGAAGAAAGGGTCTGATGATGAAGATTCTACTTATACTCCAACAGTTGTAGAGAAAAAGAAACTCCGAATAAAGCGCAAAGCTGTTCAAATAGGCGTCATTCCAAGGAATGTAAGGGCAAAGAAAGGAGGTGCTTCTATGCCTGAAAGTCAAAGCGGCAAAAGTGAAAAGCACGTGACAACTTCAAAGGGTCCTGAAGCAGTGAAAGATCAACATGTTGAAGTTCCTGTAGTGCCAGAGATTCAAAGTGTTGAAAAGCCTGATGTTCAGAAGAAAGCAGGTGCTGATGATGATGTGGTTATCATTGATGAAAGGATTTCTACACCACCACCACCACCAGAAAATCCTGAGGTTGCAGAGTCTTCAAAGCCAAAGAAAACTGTTCTACCAGATCTATTTGAAGGTTTTCCAAACATTCATGGTGAATACAAAGATGATATTCTTTCTGGTGAAGAGTTCGATATGTTTCATGATGAGTCTGTCAAAGATCTGAAGAAGAAAATGAGTCTTCTGGAGAAAGAAAAAGAGAAAGCTGAAGCTGAACGTGATATGTTAAAGAAGCAGCTTGAAGAGTTGACAAAAGTGTATGAAGAAATAAAGTCTGTCTTGATCAAACATGCTAAGAAGATAACGAATATGGACGGGGATGTGCATGATAACACTCAGCTCTTTGAACAACTTTCCATGGAGATTACTGATCTACATTTAAAGAACAAGAAACTGAATGAGATAAATCAGATGCTAAATCAATTGATAAGTGAACTTCATGAAGCGTCTGCAAATGAATTTAAAGCGATGAAGCTAGAAATGGAAGCACTGAGGGCTGATAAAGCAGTAAAGGATGAACAACTTAACATGTTATACACTGTGATGGAAAGTCATTTGGGCATCAATGTTTAAACTATCTACAATAATTTGGAGATCCAAAGGGTTGAAGAGAGAAGAATTGCCAGGGAAAGAGAGTTGGCTCAGGAAGCTACTCAGAGAAGGAAAGGATTGGTTATTGATAAAGAAGAAACACTTGGGTCTTCAAGTCAACCTGTAGCTGGTGAATCTTCAAGTCAAGCTGATGTTGAAATGGTAGATGCTGAAATGGATCCTAAAGGGTTTGTGCTTATTGGTGAAGCTACTTCTCTATCTTACAACTTTGATGACATTATTCGCCGTGTGCAAATTGAACAAAGAAAAAGGAAGGCAAAAGAACCAGAAGTAATGTTGTTACGTTGGAAAGAAGAAGAGAAAGAAGTAGAGGAAGAGAAGATAGATGATGAAGAGTTGAAGGATATTTTTGATGACATCGACAACTTTGATCCAGCAAATGATTATGATGATAATGAAGATCAAGGGTTGACAGGGTTATTGATTGTGAACCCCTCTGTTCAACAAAAGATAGAAGATTTTCTGAACGACGAAATCAATGAACAAGAGGAGGATCAAAACCAAGATTCTTCGTCTTTTGGAAAAGAACATGCAGACCAGGTATTCATTACACTACCAACTGTTATATATCTAAATGCTCTAGTTGAGGGGGAGATAGAGGTGCCTAGGTCAAGAGATGAAATGTTAGAGGAATTGGGATTAGATGATGGAAACTTTAAGTTTGATATAGAAGACCAAATCCCTTCTTCGCCAGAGAAAGAGTATGAGTTTAAATATGCTCATGAAGCTGACAATTTTCATCATGTTGAAGTTGAAGATTGGTCAGATAGTTCTAAGGAAGATAATCCGTTTCAATATTCTGGAGTCGATGATTCATTTCCAACTCTCTCTGAGATGTTTAAGGAACAAAATGAAGACGAGTTGCGAAGGAAAGTAGTTGAAAAGATAACAAATGAAGGGATTCCGAAAGTTATTCTGCAAGAGACTCTATCAGAAGAAAGAAAGAAATGGTTTACGATGATGCCTAAGGAGAGGAAATACAGGAGACCTCTTCAGTACTTGAAAAATATGTCGCTACGTGCTATGGAGCAAGACTTCTGCAAAGATTTTCAAGGTTGGATGTACAACCAGAGCACAGCGGAAGCGGTAATCTCTTTATATGACAAAAAATCTAGAGAATCGAGGAGGATCAGCGTGTTGGATCCTATGTGGTTTGTGAACTGATCAAAGAAGGATATCGATTGATTATTCTATAATAAGATAGTGTATGAGAAGCCAGACAAAGTCCAAGTTCTGCAATATCAGAAATTAGTGGATTTGTGTTACGCAAAGACATCAACTCCGGCAGATATTGGAAATCAAAGTGGAGAGATTTGGAGATTGATGAGTTCTTAAAGAAGTACAAGCGCAGTCAGAGATTCAAAGAGATTGCTGATAAAGCTGCGAGACTTGGAAGGTACAAGCTGATGAGACCTCCTCCAACAGACCAGACACCGATCGAGAAGGAAGAAACCAAGATCCCACTGTGGGAAAGAAAGCGCGACGGTGATCTTGAATTTAGAAAATGGTGGAATGAAGTTGGAAGGCCTCTCAGGCGAAAGATGCTTGAGGACAGAGAGGAAAAGAGACGTCAGAAAGCAAAGGAGCGAAGACGCAGCAGGAAGACAGAGTAAAGACTATACAGGAAGGAACTACAGCTACATCCAAGGGGGAGTCTGTTAGTACATATGTCTGTAGCTTCCGTTTTCATCGAGTCTTGTATATTTTGTGCTGTGTATGTATTTTTCTATATGTATGAACATGTATGTATGTTTGTGTCAGGACAACTCAGGGAACAGTGCTGATATGTAAAAGTGAAATCCGTCGGACGACGTATGTCATCCGATCGGATGGCCATCCGATCGGATCACCATCCGATCGGATCACCATCCAATCGGGTGACACTTATACTCTCCCTGGTTGCCTATAAATCATTGGTTAGTGCTTGAACTTTAAGACTTTTGGCTGTTCATTGTAAGGAAGCTCTGCTTGTCTGACTTTCTACCGGAACCTCTGTATTTTCACTATTATCAATAGAAATCAGACTCGTTGAACGTTGAACTTGTTGTTGTTGATTCTGTGACATTATCAAGGGATTTCGCACCTTGATTCTGATCGATCCAGCCACGTTCTACTCCAACAGATCCTGCGAACACGACCTAACCAGAAGGCTATTTCTATTGTATTTGTTGAAACGAGGCATCGGTTATGCATGTGGCACGTGATGCATAAACTTTCTCTAAAGGTTGATTTTTCTTATTTTCATGTGTTTGGTGTTTTAAGATATATGGCGTTTTGCCATTCATAACTGTTTTTGAAGTTAGTTTTTTGTTCTAATGTATTATATTCCATGGCGTTTTCATGTTTTGTATAGGTTGGTGCTAGGCTATGCAATTCTACCAATTTCTAAGAACGTATTTGTGGTGTTGTGTTGACGGATATTCTTACACCCGAAGAGTTTGAATCAGGATGGGAAGAGGTTATTGAAGAATTCAATTTAGATGATAATGAATCGCTTTCTGATATTTTTGCACTTGGGGATTCTTAAAACTCAGTATACTATAGAATGGAGGAACTGTCAGCCCTTATGCGTATGACATCGAGGTCGGAGAGTGAGAACCATTTTTCTGGTCAAGTGTGCAATGCAAAATCTACTCTTGTTGAGTTCATGACTCATTACGAAACTGCAATAGAAACACAGTGTTACACGCACCAGAATCTCGATACAAACGCCCCCAGTTGAAAAGTAATTATAAAGTGTTGGAGAGCCAAGCTGCTGAGATATACACAAAAAATATTTTTTGTGACATTCAAGCTGAGCTAATCGGGATTGGGTATTACTTAAATCAACGTTATGAAGAGCAACCCGATGGGTTTGCTAAGTTCTACATAAATGATTTTTAGCAGCCTTATACATCCTTATCGAGGTAAACAATGGCGTTTTTCGCGTATTTTTTGGTGTTTTCTCTGTATGGCGTATATTATATTTTTAAACATTTATTTCTTCTGCCTAAAGTTTTTATGTTTGTTGTTTGATGGTTTTATATATATATATTGTCTGCATTGAGTTTTATACATAGATTGTTTTTGGCGTTTTTTCAGGTAATGTACCGGAAGTCTGATTGCACCACCATTTTCTCATGTAGGTGTTTTGAGCAGTTTGCTTTGATATGTAAACATATATTTTATGTTTTGAGAATTTTAGATATTAGGGAATTTCCAAAATAGTACATTTTGAATAGATGACGTCAAGAGGCTTCGCCAAATTGCGCTTCAGATTACTCAATGAGTCGTGATTTTATGACCGAGCTTGATCCTGATGTGCAAAGTATGATGCGAGAAATTATTTTTGCAATGGAGTATACTTTAAACCGTTTATCTGGTAATAAGGAGGAGCTATCCTTATACAAGGATCATGTTCAATCTTATATGAAGAACGTTCAAGATATTCAGATTGTTGCTCCTCCTCCTATGACTAGGGATAGAATTGCGGAGATAACAGGGTGACGTGTGTCGGTGTGAGTATATTTTTAGTTGTATTTTTAGCTCTTTTTTTAACTCGCTGATTTCAAGTTTTAAATTTATAAAACACGATATTTTACTATCACTCTACACACGTTAGGGCAAGTGCACCCATCGCGGACGTAGTATAGTAGTGGCAAGATACCGAGGTCGTCCAAGAACACAAGAGCTTTTAATACCGGCTTATCGTCAATGTCTAATCGAACAAAACTTTGTGAAAAGATTTTTAAACTAATAAAAAGATAAAAATAGAAAACAAAATAAAATAAAGATAGATAGATAGAGAAGAAAGAATCACTTGGATCCGACTTGTCTTTCATTTACCCTTTTGATGATTTCCGCACTTTGTGTATTTTGAAAGATTATCTTAGTTATAGTAGTAGGCCACTCTTGTGAAGGTGACGTTACCCTCAACCTAGTGGTTTGAGTCAGCAATGATACAATCCCACTAGGTCGGCGGAATATTGAAAGATAATTAAGTAAGTTATTAATGCAAAATGTGATGGGCCCCCTTCCAGGCAGCGGTCACCCTCAACCCGTTGGTCTGAATCAGCAGGGATACAGTCCTCGCAGGATTGGTTTAAAGTTTTAATAGTAGTTTATGAATAAGGGGTTCAAGCGGTTTCTTACTCTCAGTCGGGCTAGTCATTCCCGGCCAATCCATGGGGTAGTACTAAACTTAAACCAGGTTCTCGCGGGATTTATACACTAAACGAAACATAGAATTACCCAACCACCCTTCTAACCCCCTTCTAAGTAGTTAACATGCTTTATATAGACCGTAAAGACATGAATATGTGAATCAACGACATATGAAGAATGGTTAAGTAGATTCGCCTTCAATATAAAAAACTAATTATTAAAGTCACTAATACAAACCCAATTAAAAAGTTGCCAAAGATTGGAATTCATAAAAGAAATACATAAAAGATAAGTCTTCACCAAATAATGAAAGAATTTAGCCAAGCATGGCCTTTGTTTGACAAAGATTCTTCCGATCAATCTTGGATCCCGAGACTACACACACACTCTAAAAGATGGAAAATGGATGATGGTGGTGGATGATGGTGTTGTAGTGGTAGTGGAGTGGTGGCAAGTAAGAGAGAAGTGGTTTGTCAAGGGATGAGTTGAAGTGAAACCAAGCATCCCTATTTATAGCTGAAAACAGAACGTCCACCATAGCCCGTGCCCGCCTAGCACGGCCCCGTGGCCATCAGTCTCTCTCTTCTACATTAACTGCAATGTTAGACTTGTACTAACACGCCCCTGTCTGTCAATGGCACGGCCCGTGGCCAATGTACTTGTACTTCTTCAGATTTTGGAAATCCTGGAGTTTACCACACCCCGTGTTACTTTAGCATGGCCCCGTGTTGAGCTTGGAATTTGTCTTTTGTTGTTGTCTCTTTCTGCTGTAGTGAATTCCCACCGGGCACGGCCCATGCTAGGTGAGCACTGCCCCGTGCCAGAGCTTCTGTTTTTGTTATTTCTTGGGTTTGGATGTGGATAGGGGCTCAGCAAGTTGCGTCAATTCTTCTTCATTTCATTTTATGTTGGTTTTTGTTGTCTTTTTGTTTCTTTTGTTCTTTTAAGCTCTTTTAACCTGTTTATTAAAAAGGAACAAAGAAACGAGCTTTTACCAACATTAGTACTGAAAAAGGGTTGATTTTATGGCGAATTTATTTGTTGTATTTTAAGCATATCAAATACCCCACACTTGAATCTTTGCTTGTCCTCAAGCAAAACTCTTTATAGTGGCTTACACACCCAAACGGAATGGGTAGAAGAGAATGTTTTAGACCTGTCTTTAGAGTGTCGGGAATCCAAGTTCTAATTTATTTTGTTTTTATTTCATTTACATTCTTATTTGGTCGTGACTTATTTACAACTCAATTTAAAAAAAATACATATTTTTGGGCATAACATGCCTTTGTAAAATTCTTTTTGGTTATATATACGTTTTACACACCTCACAAGTAATCACTCAGCAGTCGGCCGAAAATGTATAAGCGAGAATGCTCGTACCCGATTTTGAAATTACTCATTCTATAGGCTTGACATATAATCAAACCTCCTCCTTTTTGACGTTGTTAATCCTTGTAGGTATCGAGAAGACTTTTAAAGGGTAGGCTATAGCTCGGGTAGGAGTGTTTTATTTGAAAGTTGCTAAAATAGTAAAATGTTGGCTTTTCTTTTGAAAAAATTATTTTATTGTGACTTAGTTAAAACTAAATAATCATCAGCAATATTTTTTTGCTTATTTTATTCTAAGTGGCTATATAGCTTTTTCTTTTTTTTAGAAGATAACTAAGTCGCTTATTTTGTGGTCTTCAAAAGAGCCGCATTTACTGAAAATAAAGGGTGTAAAGATAAGAAGGTTGGATTGTGGGGTGATGGGTGGTTATTTTTGCAAAATTTGTTTGCGGGTTTTAGAAACGAAATGTTTTTAAGGCTCAAAATGGTTTGTCTAGGGGAGCATTTTTGGGAAAAATAAGGAAAAATAAAGTTTTTTTTGGATGAAAACGGATTTAGTCCTAATGCCTCTGTCATTTACTTACTTGGATTAGCGTCGATAAGGACTTGGGATGTATTGCTTTGGCAAGTTCTAGAGTCGTAAGAACCAAATGGGCTAATCATACAAGAAATGAAAATATGAGCTATTAGTATAGATGTGTATTTGTGCTCATTAAAGGCTCAAAACACACTTTTTTGTGGGAAAAAAAGAGTTGTAGTGTAAAAACTTATATAAACAAATCAAATTTTTACAAAGATTTGTTAGGCCCATTTTTATAATTATCTTAATTGGTTCTTTTTATCATGACATTTTTAGATGTAAATTAATAAACACATCATTTTTAGAACTTATTTACCCAACTAAACCAAGATAAGTAAAAGAACGAAAAAAAAGATTTTGAAAAAGTTCGGGGTGTTTAACGGTTCCAAAACGAGTTTTGTGTAAGGCTTGTTTTAGGAAAAATGATTCAAGGTTCTAACCTACACCCCACACTTAAATTACGCATTATCCCCAATGTGTCCCAAAAAGGAGTTATTTTGGTTTAATGCGTAAAAAGTGCGGAAAATAACAAAATTTCATAGTTACTGGGCACTGGACACGGGGGCGTGTTGGATGAACACGACCCGTGCTCAAAGTTCCAGTTACTGGGTTTTTAGAAAACTTACAGTGGGGTGAGCACGGCCCGTGTCACTATTTGGAGAAAAACTTTTTGACATCAGTGGACCGGGCACGGGAGCGTGTTGGAGAAAAACTTTTTGACAATACTATTTAGAAAACTTACATTGTTCAAAGTTTAACCACCACCACAACATCCAAACATAAAAACTAAATGCAGAAAATAAAATTGTCTAACAGAAAGTAAATTGTCTTAACCAGGACGCAGCTCGAGGAAATGTCAGATTGTTCAAAAGGGTTAGAGATTTAACTTTCACATCAACCACGTCACCCGCCACCATCGCCGCTTAATCAGAATCCATCTGCTGCCCCTCGTCCTCCTCCTCATCATCATCATCGTCTCAAACCACCATATGATCCCGAATGTAGGTGATGTCATTTTGCATGGAGATTATGTTGCGTTCCATGCCGCCTATCCGGGTGCTTGTGCTTTGGTCCAAGTTATAAGCATTCTTCGAGACTTGGAGGGATTCCTACATATGTTTTACAAATTCATAAGGTTAGGAAAATCAACCCCTCATTGGGATGAGTACCCCGAGAATTGTCCGGGACGAGGACGGTTCGGGATGTCTTCGATTGCCAATATCATATCCGGGTTGTTTGGATTCCAAACACGACCTCTTGCATCCTTGAAGCGCATGGTACCGCCGGGGCAATCGATGATGAGATCCATACTATGGCAAATAGCGAGATTAACCTTGGTAGTACCGACACCCTTGTTGAACGACGATAGAGTTCGCTGAATGAAGTGCTTGAATAGTTTGGCGATCCATCCTCCATAAAAAATCGGCGTTCGGGTGTCCGCGGTGGCGTTGGCAGCCATGTTCCAAAGCAAGATGTGGGCGACGTCGAAGGGTTGGTGAGTCACGAGGCAATAGCGGACACTAAGTTCTCGTAGATTCACCACCCCACCACTGTTATCCCTTTGGCACAAAGAACCACTAAGGACCCGGTGATGTATCGGATTAGCGAGTCCCTAATTTTTGTGCTCTTTGTGGAGCTTGGGTTGTAGTGGTCGTCTCCTATCAATGCCCATGCAGTTTGGCGGAAGTTATCCGGTAACTCGTGGATGGCTTCGGTAAACTTGGATTCAGCAGCGTCCTCTTCGGTATATAACCCGAGATTAATACCGAATTGGGCGACCGAAATGCTATACCATTCTGCTACACACCTAAACTCCACAGCATCAGAATAAAACAAATCCGGCTTGGTCCTTTGATGTATGCACCGGAGCTGGGTTTCGAGAAAGATTCAGAGTGGACCAGTCACGAGTGCGTCGTATCTCTCCCTTTGTCCCACTGTCTCGAGCGTGTCGTAACAAACCTGCCTCGGTGGCTCTTCATGACGTACTTGCAAGATTTTGAAGCGATTTTGCTTCTCCAGTTCAGAAGTCTTGAACCTTAGGAACTTGGGTGGTGTCATCCTATAAGAAAGAACCAATAAGACGGTTGTTATGTTTGAAAACATGTAAAAAGTATGATATCAGAGGGTCTGGACATGGCCCCATGTCTGAGGTTTATGTTGGACGTGGCCCCGTGCTAAAACAGCACGGCCCCGTGTCGAACAGTCTGTTTCTCCAAATTTTAAGGTTTTCGAGTCTGCTTCAAAAAATTTAAATTTTTTGGTTCATTAGCAGCGGTTTACCCTGATTAAGAAACCCCAATAATCATTTTTACCAAAAACGCCTGTTTACCATTCTGATTTTAACATTTTCCGTCAAGAACAAGGGTTTGGTTGAAACAGTGTGATTAATCCGATTTCCTCAACAATGTTCAGATATTTACTTTCAAAATTACTACTACTAACTACTTCTAATAAGATCTAAACAATAATTCGAGATTGGCACGGGTCTAGTTCAAGAACCCTAGATTAAACCCGAATTTTTGGTGTTAAACTACATTCAAATCGTTAATCTAACTACCATGATGTTAGAATCATACCTTGTGGTTGGATTGGAGTGATCGAACGTGGAAAACCGTCGGAAAATCGGCAGGAACCGGTGTATCAGAGGAAACGGGTCGTGTTGTGTTTGAAAAAGTGAAGACTAAGGGTTTTATATCCCAACAGTCACTGCAGCACGGCCCCGTGCTGATGCAGCACGGCCCCATGCCATGTCTTTATTTTTTTGTGGTATCTGGGCGTTTGGGCATGGGGGCGTGTCAGGTGGGCACGACCCCATGTTCAGACTGCCAGTAACCTTATTTTTTTATCCGTGCACGTGTGTTTGACCGTTTTTCTGTGGTTCCCTTGGTACTTACCTATTTTTCTTCAAATCTTCATGGTTGATGCTTTCCAATTGTTCCTACAAGGTGATTAAAAAAATATGCAAATAAACAAATAAACATTTGATTGTTTTACCAATCATATATCTACCTCTTGAAGATCCATTTCAATTTCCTCCTCCTCAACGATGCCTCGATAGAGTTTAAGCCTTTTTCCATTTAACTTGAAGGGCTCACCGTTTGGAGGCTTAATTTCTACCACTCCATGTGGAAAGATTTGGGTGATGGAAAAAGGTCCCGTCCACATTGACTTAAGTTTTCCTAGAAATATTCAAAGCCTTGAATTAAACAATAGTACTTGATCCCCCTCTCGAAATTCTTTAGGTTTGCTTATTTTATCATGTATATTTTTCATGCATTCCTTATAAATTTCAGAATTGGAATATGCTTGATTTCTCAATTCATCTAGTTCATTTAATTGATAGAATCGATTTTTACCAGCAAGTTCTGGGTCTAGGTTCACGTTTTTTAATGCCCAATAGGCCTTGTGAGCAATTTCTACCGGGAGGTGACAATTTTTCCCATAGACGAGCTTATATAGGGTGGTGTCTATTGGTGTTTTGTAGGTGGTTCGGAAGGCCCATAAAGCGTCATCTAGTTTACCCGCCCAATCTTTCTTGTTTTGACCTACGGTTTTCTCTAAGATTCTTTTTAGCCCTCGATTTGTTACTTCGGCTTGACCGTTGGTTTGAGGATGGTAGGCGGTTGAAAGACGGTGATAGACCCCATATTTTGTTAAAATTTTGTATAATTGATGGTTGCAATAATGGGTGCCTCTATCACTAATTAGTGCTTTTGGAGCACCAAAACGAGAAAATAGTCGTTCTAAGAATTTTATCACAACTCTACCATCCTTGGTTGGAAGAGCTTCGGCCTCGGCCCATTTGAACACGTAATCAACCGCTACAAGAATGTATTTATTACCTTTTGATGGTGGGAAAGGTCCCATAAAATCCATACCCCAAACATCAAAATTTCACAAATAAGAATGCTTTTTGGGGTATTTCGTTTCTTTTAGAGATATTACCTGTTCGTTGGCATGCATCACAAGTTTTAATAAAATTTTACGCATCCTTATGGATGGTTGGCCAATAAAATCCTGAATCGAGTACCTTTTGCGTGGTGCTTGCGACTCCATGATGTCCTCCATACGATCCTTGATGACAATGGTGAAGAATTTGTCTTGCTTCTTGACCATGGACGCATCTTCGAATTGATCGGCACATATTTTAAAAAGATATAGGTCTTCCCAAAAGTAGTGTCTTACATCAAGAAAGAATTTTTTCGTTGTTGATGTGACCAACCTTTGACTAAAATGCCACTAGCGAGATAGTTAGCATAGTCGGTGTAACAACTCTCATCAAAAGTCCTAATTATTATCTTAATTTAATCAATAGGAAACCCTAATTAAGAAACCCAAGTAATTTCGCACAAACTCTAAAATTTTCAAAACATTTAGAATCAGGATTAGGGGCCCTAAAACTCAAGGGGGGTAAAACCCTAATTGATAGTTATCTTCGAAACTCGCTGTCAGAAGTTAGTTACGTCCAAACAGTTACTCAGCAAGCCTATACTAGTGACTAGGCTACCCTAGGCTAGGGTGTTACCACAGGCGAGTCGCGACAGACTCAATGTCACCTGTCGCGACACGCGGGAGGTGCACATTTCACGTATAAATAGTGCGTCTTGGAACTTGAAATCTGTCTTTGGAACGACGTAAATTCGAGTTTCGTAGAAAGAGTTATCGCAGAAACAATACACTAAACACACACAATCACTAATTGCTGCAACAATCAGGGTAATAACTCGATCGCTATTACGATTCAACGTCCGATCGATTATAACTATCCAACGATTGTTTAAGTGCCGCTCAAATTGAGATTATACTTTATTAATTCATCGTGATTTCGACTTGAATGTTTGAGTACTGCTCGAATTCGGACTATACTCTGTCATTCGTTGTGAATCCGCTGAATTGTTAAGTATTGCACTAATAAATCGTTGTGAAGGTTTAATCTCGTGAATTGTCGTAACTGTTGTATTGGTTACTAACCGATTGTGTGTGCATTGTTAATTAAATTAGGTTAATCAAGGCTAATCAGTAGGCTTATATTCTGCTCGTTAAATCTACAATGTGAGTCATTCTCTTTTTATCAAAATACTTTTCAAAAGCATGTTTTTATCAAAATTATAGTTACAGGGATTAAGTCTTTGTTATCTGAAATTACTGCCAGTATGTGGGGGGATGTGCACATAGCTACTAATTATTTATCACTTGTGGGTGAACGGACCCAGCAAGTGATATGTCCACAGTCACAAGTCCGGTAAAGTGACAACTGGATCAGTTAATTTAAAAGATGAGGCAATTGTAATCGCTCTTAATACTGTACATTATAATAAACAGGATGTTTTACTAAATAGAATGATTCACTCAGTATTTCCCTGCTGACAAAACCTTTTTCAAACATGTTTCAGGTGATCTGTTGTGAGCAAAAGAAAAGTGCCGTGAAGCACTACAAGCTTAGAAAGTGGCTCAATGTAAATAAGTAAAGAAACATGTTTTAAAGAAATAAAGGATTTCCCAGTGAAATCAAGTGTTTGTAAATTATGGGAATTATCCCTATATTATATATAAACGAGCAGTTTTAAATATTAATCGATTCTGTTTAAAAAGTCTTCCGCTGTCGCTAAATTAAATACCACGGGATTTCCTGCCTCGCGGCTCTGGACCGGGTCAAACCGGGGCCAAGGGCCGTGACAGGAAAAGGTGGTATCAGAGCCACTGATTTAAGCTTACTATTGATTTTTAGCCTATTAAAATAATTAGGAAATTTAATTGCTATTCTGTAAAAATATGTTTTATTAACTAATTAATTGTTGAGTTACAGTATGGGTAAACACAAGATTTCTGCTATCTACCACAAATTAGATACTACACCCAAAGAAAAAGGAACCTCTTCCTCCAAACACCCAGCAGATCTGGAAGAAGGGATTTTTGTCCGTAAAGCAAATTATGAAAACCCTCTCACCCAAGATAAAAGAAATTTGATTATTAGAAAGGGACATGAGAAAATAAAGAAAACCCAAGTCAAGAAAGTGAGGTTTAATCCAGAAATCCAGGAATTAGGCAATAAGTCACCTTGGGAAGATACCTTAGAGGAAAAATGGGCAAACCTTTATATGCTAGCTACCGTAGCAGAGAATGCAAATCTCTAAATTTTAAAGTCTGGTCTAGTAGAAAAGTAATACCCAGTAAATAAATAAATTATAGTGTGTTCACTTTCCTGTAGTCTTTTGTACAAATCCGTATGCAATAAACTTAATGTTTATTTGTTAAACTTTGTTCCAAAGTTTTAACTTAGCATTTTTGTGCATTTTGCATATATGCTGTCCAGCATGACTGAGATATCGGAAGCATTTCAGAATCTCAACCTCTACCCAGTACCAATTGAAGTCTCCCACGACTTTACTGGTTATATTGCTGATATAGAGGAACCCCTGGAATTCCAAGCTCCACCGCTGGAAAAAGCAAAACTTAAAAAGAAGAGAAGATATGTAGGATGGAGAAAAGTGCGCAGGAGAAAGCCAGCTACTAGAAGACTCCCTAAAATAGAAAACCCTATAGAAAAAGGAAAATAAATAGAAATCGGAGAAAGTTCTAATCCAGCAGAAATAGAAACCAGGAAAGATTACAAACAAAAGGGAATAGAAACTGGAGAGAATTCTAGACAAGCTGAAGAAATCACATTTCAAGACGAAATCGACCGTCTACTGGCAAACTGTGATGTCATTAGCCCTATCCATAATAATCTATATCCTTACCTAGAAACCCAACTTCCTGTCAATCTGGAACCAGCTATTCCAGATCCACTAATCCACACTCTACCTTTAGGTCAAATGGAAGAATGGTGGACAAATGACTGGCCATTCCAGAATATTGTCAACAGTCCTTATTCTTTCCTTCCACAGTGGGAGCCAGACCCTATCCCCAATCCTCCAATGAGTAACGAAAACTTAGCCGAACTCCGTCAGTACGGTGAAGAACTGATAAATACAGGAAATAGGATTAGGGATATGGGAGAAAGGATTACCTGGAAGTACGACGAAAGGGAACGTCGCTACTAAACTTCTTGTGACCAAAGAATAGTGGGGTTGGGAAGAATGTCTGTATATTAATAATAATAATAATTAAATATAACTCTGTAAAATGGGAAATAAAACATTGTAAGATAAACAGTGTGTATGGATGCCTATCTAATATATATAAAGCAAAATAGAAGTCGAAACATCGACAATTTTGGATATATATCTGTGTTACCAGATTTTATGTGCTTCTGTGAAATTGTTTTATTCATCACTCGATACTAATAATTATATTTTTAATAATTATCAGATGGAAAATGCTAATAAGGAACCAGTTAATGAAGGGAATCAATCTGAACAAAATCAGGAAAACCAGTATATGACTAGACAGGATATAGAAAATATTGTTGCACAAGGGATAGCCAATGCTATTCCAGCATTCGTTGCTGCTGTTAAAAATCCAATAGAACCGCAACAAATCATTCCTAGTAAACGTACTCAGGAAGATAATTTTAGTCATAGTGTAAATGGAGGCAGCAATCATAATGATAATAATCTACGACAGGCTCCACCTCCTAAGAAAATGAAAGCCGCAACACCTGGTTGCACTTTCAAAGAGTTTCTTGCTTGCAAACCTGCTGAATTTGCAGGTAATGAAGGAGCAACTGCAGTACTGCGTTGGTTAGAGAAAACCGAAGCAGTAATTGCAATAAGTAAGTGTTCAGAAGAAGATCAGGTGATGTATGCATCAAATTTATTCAAAGAAGGAGCATTAGAGTGGTGGAATACGGTGCTACAAGCAAAAGGAAGAAGGATGGCTTATGCCATGAACTAGGAAGAATTCAAGAATCTTGTAGAAAGGAAATATTGTCCTGAATATGAGAAGGAACAAATGGCAAATAAGTTCCTAAATCATCGTATGATAGGAGTAGAGTGTCGCGGTTATACTTCGACATTCTTTGAATATGCACGAGTGGTACCTACACTGGCTTCGCCAGAACCGGTACTCATTTCTCGCTACCTCTGGGGATTAATTAGTGAAATCCGCAATATCGTTAAAGCTGCGAGACCTCGCACTATTGACGATGCTGTTGAATTAGCTAATACCCTAACTGATGAACTGGTGCGAACAAGAGAAGAGGACAGAAAGAAGGAATTGGCTCAAAAGATTACCCAAGGATTTCGTGTTGGTAATGATAATAATCGATTCAAGAAAAGAGGAACCGGGCAATCCTCAGTTCCTCCGTATTGTAGAAATTGCAAAAAGAAGCATTTCGGAAAATGCAAGGGATATTGCAATTTTTGCAAAATTCCAGGGCATCAAGAGGAGAATTGCAGGAAGAAATCTCTAATCTGCTACAACTGTGGAGAAATAGGTCATTTTCGAACCGAATGTCCTAAATTGACAAAAACCGCAGACAATAAAGGCAAACCAGCTGATGGAACAACAAAGAAGAATGCCCGAGCATTTCAGCTAACCACTCAAGAAGCTGAACTCATTCCTGACGTCATAGCCGGTACGTTCTTGGTCCACGACGTTTATGCAAAAGTATTATTTGACTCTGGTGCAAACCAAAGTTTTATCAATACTTCATTTTGCCAAGCCCTTAACTTACCTTTAACCACCCTTAGGCAATTTTTTACAGTCGAAACGGCAGACGGAAATTCTGTTAACATAAATAATATTTTGCAAGAAGGTAAGATAGAACTGTTAGGTCATAAGTTTTCTGCAAACCTGTTACCTATGAAGTTAGCCGGATTCGATGTAGTGTTAGGAATGGATTGGTTAATAGCCAACCATGCTCGAATCCTTTGTGACAAGAATTCCGTAGAAATCCGTACTCCCACAGGAGAGGTAATTTTAATTACCGGAGATAAACCACGAAAGCCATTGAAATTCATTTCAGTAATGAAGTTGGCTAGTTATTCAAGAAAACAAGAAATGGTGTATATGATTTCGGTAATCATTAACACTAAAAGTAAGGAACTTTCAGACATCCCTATAGTTTCAGAATACCCAGACATCTTTCCAGAAGAGTTACCTGGGTTACCACCAGATAGGGAAGTAGAGTTTAGAATTCATCTAATTCCAGGTACTACACCAATAGCTAAGACACCTTATCGATTAGCACCCACCGAAATGCTAGAAATGAAAAAGCAGTTAGATGAATTATTAAGCAAAGGATTTATACAACCTAGTTCATCCCCTTGGGGAGCACCAGTGTTGTTTGTGAAAAAGAAAGATGGATCAATGAGAATGTGTATCGATTATAGAGAACTAAATAAAGTTACAATTAAGAATCGATATCCATTACCTAGGATTGATGATCTTTTTGATCAACTTCAAGGTGCTAGGTATTTTTCTAAGATAGAGTTAAGATCTGGATATCATCAGTTAAAAGTTCAAGAGGAAGACATACCTAAAACTGCTTTCAGAACTAGGTATGGCCATTATGAGTTTACAGTCATGCCCTTTGGACTAACAAATGCCCCAGCAGCATTTATGGACATGATGAATCGAATCTGTAAACCATATTTGGATAAATTTGTAATCGTATTCATCGACGATATACTAATTTACTCCAAAAGTCAAGAAGGTAATTGCGTATGCTTCCCGGCAGTTGAAAAAGCATGAGGAAAATTATACGACTCATGACTTAGAATTAGGAGCCATAATTTTTGCCTTGAAAATTTGGAGACATTATCTGTACGGAAGTAAGTTTACTGTCTAAACAGATCATAAAAGTTTAAGGTATATATTTGGGCAGAAAGAATTAAATATGAGGCAAAGAAGATGGATGGAAATTTTAAGCGATTACGACTGTGATATTCAATATCACGAAGGAAAGGCAAATATAGTTGCAGATGCCTTAAGTCGTAAGTATCATGAAAAACAAAAGCGAGTCCGTGCTCTTAGAATAAATCTACAAGTAGATTTAATAGGACAATTAAAGAACATTCAAGAAACAGCAATCAAGGACGATGCTGAAGGAATGAAAGGTTATATTAAGGAACTAGAGCAAGGAAATGATGGAATTTGGAGATTCCACAAGAAACGAATTTGGGTACCTAAACAAGGAGAGTTAAGAAATAAGATCTTAGAAGAAGCTCATAAATCTAGGTATACTATGCACCCTGGAAACAATAAGATGTACCAAGATTTAAGAAAGAATTTCTGGTGGATAGGAATGAAGAAAGATATAGCAAAATATGTTTCTAAGTGTCTTACTTGTTCACAAGTTAAGGCAGAACATCAGAAACCTTCAGGATTACTACAACAATTGGAAATGCCTGTATGGAAATGGGAACTTATAACAATGGATTTTGTTACTAAGTTGCCTAAAACAAGAAAAGGTAATGATGCGATTTGGGTAATTGTGGATCGATTAACCAAATCAGCTCATTTTCTACCAATGAAGGAAACCTTTAGCATGGAAAGGTTAGCCAAGTTGTACGTAGACGAAGTAGTATCTTTACATGGAGTTCCACTCTCCATTGTTTCAGATAGAGATAGTCGTTTCACTTCCCATTTCTGGAAAAGTTTCCAGCAAGCTATGGGAACTCGACTAAATCTGAGTACTGCATATCATCCACAAACAGATGGACAAAGTGAAAGAACCATCCAATCTCTAGAAGACATGCTTCGAGCATGTGTAATATACTTTGGTGGAAACTGGGATGATTATTTACCATTAATTGAATTCTCCTATAACAATAGTTATCATTCAAGCATT
The DNA here is from genome assembly GCA_030545235.1 of Helianthus tuberosus. Classification (NCBI taxonomy): domain Eukaryota; kingdom Viridiplantae; phylum Streptophyta; class Magnoliopsida; order Asterales; family Asteraceae; genus Helianthus; species Helianthus tuberosus. The sequence goes on along the minus strand of CM060351.1, from coordinate 26,256,075 downwards.
GAAACTGCTCCATTTGAAGCACTATATGGACGTAAGTGCAGAACACCAGTTTGTTGGGCAGAAATAGGAGAAAGTCAATTATCAGGTCCAGAAATTGTGCAAGAAACTACTGACAAGATAACTCAAATCAAGGAAAGACTGAAAACAGCTAGAGATCGCCAGAAGAGTTATGCAGATAATCGCCGCAAGCCGATAGAATTTCAGGTTGGAGATAAAGTACTTTTGAAAGTTTCTCCTTAGAAAGAAGTAGTTAGATTCGGAAAGAAAGGAAAGCTAAGTCCAAGGTACGTAGGACCATTTTCAGTAATCCAACGTATAGGACCAGTTGCTTATCGTTTACAACTACCTGAAGAATTAGCTGGAGTACATGATGTATTTCATGTATCCAATCTCAAGAAATGCTTATCAGATGAATCACTGGTAGTACCTCTTCAAGATATAGAGGTAAACGAAAAGCTGAAATTTGTTGAGAAACCTCTTCAAATTGAGGATCGAAAGATCAAATTTCTCAAACATAAACGACTAGTTTTAGTCAAAGTTAAATGGGATTCAAAGCGAGGAGCTGAATACACTTGGGAACTGGAATCAGAAATGAAGAGAAAGTATCCTCATTTATTCCAATAAATCTCGAGGACGAGATTTTTCTTAAGGTGAGGAGAATGTAACAACTCTCATCAAAAGTCCTAATTATTATCTTAATTTAATCAATAGGAAACCCTAATTAAGAAACCCAAGTAATTTCGCACAACTCTAAAATTTTCAAAACATTTAGAATCAGGATTAGGGGCCCTAAAACTCAAGGGGGGTAAAACCCTAATTGATAGTTATCTTCGAAACTCGCTGTCAAAAGTTAGTTACGTTCAAACAGTTACTCAGCAAGCCTATACTAGTGACTAGGCTACCCTAGGCTAGGGTGTTACCACAGGCGAGTCGCGACAGACTCAATGTCACCTGTCGCGACACGCGGGAGGTGCACATTTCACGTATAAATAGTGCGTCTGGGAACTTGAAATCTGTCTTTGGAACGACGTAAATTCGAGTTTCGTAGAAAGAGTTATCGCAGAAACAATACACTAAACACACACAATCACTAATTGCTGCAACAATCAGGGTAATAACTCGATCGCTATTACGATTCAACGTCCGATCGATTATAACTATCCAACGATTGTTTAAGTGCCGCTCAAATTGAGATTATACTTTATTAATTCATCGTGATTTCGACTTGAATGTTTGAGTACTGCTCGAATTCGGACTATACTCTGTCATTCGTTGTGAATCCGCTGAATTGTTAAGTATTGCACTAATAAATCGTTGTGAAGGTTTAATCTCGTGAATTGTCGTAACTGTTGTATTGGTTACTAACCGATTGTGTGTGCATTGTTAATTAAATTAGGTTAATCAAGGCTAATCAGTAGGCTTATATTCTGCTCGTTAAATCTACAATGTGAGTCATTCTCTTTTTATCAAAATACTTTTCAAAAGCATGTTTTTATCAAAATTATAGTTACAGGGATTAAGTCTTTGTTATCTGAAATTACTGCCAGTATGTGGGGGGATGTGCACATAGCTACTAATTATTTATCACTTGTGGGTGAACGGACCCAGCAAGTGATATGTCCACAGTCACAAGTCCGGTAAAGTGACAACTGGATCAGTTAATTTAAAAGATGAGGAAATTATAATCGCTCTTAATACTGTACATTATAATAAACAGGATGTTTTACTAAATAGAATGATTCACTCAGTATTTCCCTGCTGACAAAACCTTTTTCAAACATGTTTCAGGTGATCTGTTGTGAGCAAAAGAAAAGTGCCGTGAAGCACTACAAGCTTAGAAAGTGGCTCAATGTAAATAAGTAAAGAAACATGTTTTAAAGAAATAAAGGATTTCCCAGTGAAATCAAGTGTTTGTAAATTATGGGAATTATCCCTATATTATATATAAACGAGCAGTTTTAAATATTAATCGATTCTGTTTAAAAAGTCTTCCGCTGTCGCTAAATTAAATACCACGGGATTTCCTGCCTCGCGGCTCTGGACCGGGTCAAACCGGGGCCAAGGGCCGTGAAAGTCGGCGTACCATGGTTCTTCTTGGTATTCAACCATTTTTAAAGATTAGGTGGGGAACTTTTCATTGATGAGCTCTTCTCGAGTCGACTCCAAAGCGGGATCTTCTAAGCGTGACAAATGGTCGGCGGCGGTATTTTAGGCTCCTCGTTTATCTTTTACTTCAATGTCGAATTCTTGGAGGAGAAGAATCCTCTGGATCAAACTTGGTTTGACATCTTGTTTCTTGAAGAGGTATCGAATGGCTGCGTGATCCGTATAGACTATTGTTTTAGAAAGATAAAGATAGGAACAAAATTTATCAAAAGCAAATACTACGGCTAGTAACTCTTTTTCGGTTGTTGTATAATTTTCTTGAGCATCATTAAGAGTTTTACTAGCATAGTATATTGAGTGAAAATGTTTTTCTTTTCGTCGTCCCAGAACGGCTCCAACTACGAAGTCACTTGCATCGCACATGATTTCAAAAGGTCATTTCCAATCGGGTGCTATCATGATTGGTGCATTGACTAACATTTTTTTAAGGTTAGAAATTATTTGTTGCATTCCTTGTCAAAGACAAATGGTGCTTCTTTTTCAAGTAATATTGTTAGAGGTCTAGAGATTTTCGAAAAGTCTTTGATAAATCGCCTATAAAATCCGGCATGTCCTAAGAAACTTCGAATGGCTCGAACGAAGGAAGGTGGAGGTAGTCGGGAAATAGTGTCTATTTTGGCCCGATCCACTTCCATTCCTTCTTTTGAGATCTTATGACCGAGTAGTATTCCCTCTGTTACCATGAAATGGCATTTTTCCCAATTAAGGTCGAGGTTAGTATCTCCAAAGATAGAAAAATCATCCATGAAAACTTACATAGTTTTTTCTATCATATCGTGGAAGATGGCCACCATGCAATGTTGAAACGTAGCGGGGGTATTGAATAGACCAAAAGGCATGCATCGATAGGCAAAAGTTTCGTAGGGACATGTAAAAGTTCTTTTCTCTTGGTCCTCTGGCGCTATTCGAATTTGAAAATAACCGGAGAAACCATCGAGAAAACAATAAAATTTATGACCGGATAGTCTTTCTAACATGTGGTCGATGAAAGTAAAGGAAACTGGTCTTTCCTTGTCACTTCATTTAACTTACGATAGTCGATACAAACCCTCCATCCGGTGATGGTTCTCGTTGGTATTAGTTCATTTTTATCGTTTGTTATTACCGTTATACCTCCTTTCTTTGGAACTACTTAGATGGGACTTACCCATGGACTATCGTAGATGGGATAGATAAGTCCGGCGTCAAGTAGCTTGATGACTTCATTTTTAACCACTTCTTGTACGTTTGGATTTACCCTACGTTGTGGTTGCATTACCGTCTTATAGTCATCTTCCATCAAAATTTTGTGGGTGCACATGGATGGGTTGATGCCTTTGATATCCATGAGCCTCCACGCGATAGCATTTTTATGTTTTTTCAAAAGTTTTATTAATTTTTCTTTTTCAAAAAGTGTTAGTTTAGAAGAAATGATGACGGGGTACTTACCATGTTCGTCTAAAAATGCGTATTCTAGAAATTTAGGTAGTTCCTTGAGTTCAAGTGGCAGTGGGTCTTCAAGAGACCTCTTATTTTCTTCATTATTAATGTCGATGGCCGAAAAGGTTTGTTCTATGGCGATTTCCTCTTCGACGAATTCTTCTTCTTCCGTATCGGGTGGTTCCGCTTCATCTTCGATTAAGGGGTCGTGATCGTGAATTGGGTATTTCATTGATTGGTCAAGATTGGCGTACCATTTGTCGGCCCCTAATCAAAATGGTAGGTTGTTTTGCTTCCGTTGGTCAAGGCTTTATGGTATTTTAAAAATGGTTGTCCCAACACGAGGGGGACATCATCTAAGATGACAAAGTCGGTGGGGACTACCTCTTGGTTTGTTTGAATTAAGACATTTTCAACTATTCCCGTGGTTTTAATCATTTTGCGATTTGAGAGAAAAATAGGAAATTTAAGAGGAGAAAAATACTTGTACCCAATTGTTTTGGTAAAAAATTACCTAAGCAATTAAGTGATCAAATTAGTTTTGTGAGGTAGTGTGCTAACAATGTATATTGAAAATATTCTGATTTAGTTGTTTGCATAAACAATTATCAGGATATAGCTAAGGATACCGAGCTATGTAAACAATCAAACAATGAGTAGAAATATAAAGGTTGACACGAGATGTACGAGGAAAGCCCTTGATCAATCTAGATCGCCGGCATAAAACCTCAGGAGCTGACAATCGCAGCTGCCTTGTTCTTCTTATTACTTCAAACTTCAGGATACAGTGCAGGATATTGTACAGATCAGCTAAGTGTTATAACGAATTTCAAGTGTGAGTGTTGGTGAAATGTGATTGCGAGTGATTGCAGCTTGCGGAGAAAGTAAGAAAGTGGGTGAAGTTGTTGTGTGTCTATCGATCCGTATATTCCCTTTTATAGTGAAATAGAAACAACAAACTATCCTATAAAACCGGGATGCTTCGAATATTCCCTCTTGAACGTTGGAGACCCCTTCTTCCGGCTTCAACGTTCCCTTTTCAACTGATTAGCCCAAGTCTCCAGGAGAACTAGTCCACTCAAACGTTATAAGCTTGCCATGCTAATCTGCACGAGAACAATTAGTAACTACCAGGATACTGCACCAGGATGTTACCAATAATATCCTGATCTGGTTTCCTGGTCACAAATAAAAGTAATAAAGTCAGGATATAATTTAGGATATGGGTTCAGAAAACCACCCATAACAATTGTCCCCAAAATATATTTGTTGGAAATCTTGAATTCAAACGGATATATTTTAAAACTTATCGCTTTTATCGAGGTAATTATCATGATTAGACGCTTGAAGTGACCCGCTAGAACTTCCCACGCGTATTTTACTCATTACCCCCTATTTCTGGCCTATATCTTCTCGGATATTCTGCTTATTGATCACTACATTCCGGGAAATTATCAGGTATTTCCTCTCCTCTTTCTTCTTTGTTTTCCTTGCAAGTTCTCTTCATTTTCCATGGCGAGTCGAACCAGATCCCAAACAGCCGATTCCACTCCCAGTTTCACTGAACAAAATCTTCTCAAAGAACCTAAGAAAGAGGTCTGTTCATTTGACAACGCCGATATTGCCGCCTTGAAAGCCTCCAGTGCATTTCCTGTCGGAGTGATTATACGTCCGTTCGACCGGGAGGTCCGATCGGACGTGTATTCTGACGAATGGGTGTGCTTCTTGGCTTACCCTTTCTCCATAGGGCTTCGATATCCTTTCCCGACCTTCATCTCCCGTTTTTTGGAACTTCCCGGACTTAGTTATACCTAAACCATGCCTATGGTTTGGCGAGTTCTAGTCACACTGGACCAGATAAAATCTCATCATGTGCCGGACTTGTGCATTGAGGATCTTCCGATTGCATATCGTTTAAGGTCTTATGGTTCCAGCCGGTTCCTTTTCTCTTCAACCTCTAGTGATCCCCTCATCCTCAAAGCTACTAAAAACGAGGATGGATGGAGATGAAAATTCTTTTTCGTGAAAAGAGACTCCATTGACAAGGGTCTTGACCTTCCCAAGAAATGGTTGACCTTCGGTAGGATTTAGGGTTTTATGAATATCCCCAAACATATCCTGAAACTATATCTTAAACTGACATCTTGATCTTTCTATGCATCAAATTTTAAGGAATTGGCTCATCCAAGCGTTGAATCAGAAAGAAGAATCAAAGAGATCTACCGGCTTCCGGAGAGTGAAATAACTTTTTCCCTGTCATTCACAAGCTCAAGCCAAAAATCAAGTTCCGAGATGTCTGGTAAGCATATTTTTGCAAGTTATTTTTATATGTTAAACTGACTATATTCTAATATTATATAACGGCTTAGTATTTCTTCCCTTCGTGAAGCACCAGCTAAAAACCTTGAAGTCTTCGATCTTGAGGAACTGGATAACTATTCTGGTCCTGTGCAAGTCAAACAAGAACCAAATCCCAAACCAGCTGTCACCACATCAAAACCTACCACTTTCGAGACTGCCACCGTTCCCAAGCCTTCCACTGCCACAAAGCCACGTGGCTCCAGTTCCCACAAGAGAAAGGAACCAGTTTCCCTTGCTACCTCTGATGTCTTTCCATTTGAGAATCATGGATTTTTGGAATCCAGCAAGTTTATGACCGGCTTCCTTAATCAGGTAAATATCCTTATCTTATATCTTGCACATATTTATGTTGGTTATATATTGTAAGTATACACATTGATACATGTTCTTTTGATCGTAGGGTCTTGAACGGTTAGTGCACTTGTATGAGGACTCATGCGGGCTGAACAAGATGTTAGAAGCCAAAATGAAGAACGCTGAGACCACTATTGTAGACCAAGCAGCAATCGCCACCGCCAAGTCGGAGCACTATGAGGGTAAATACAAGGCAATGACCCAGGAACACCAGGCTGCCATTAAGAAGGTCACCCAAGAAGCTCAAGCCCGACGCTGCTCAGGTCTAGCATGAGCAGGATATGGCTTCTTACCGAGAAGGCCTTAAGAGTTTCGTCGTCGTCTCTCTCCTTGAAGCTAGGCTGAAAATGGCCCATGAATCCAAGGCCATGGGCTTCGAATGCCACTCTTGGAACGTTGATGCTTGGGAGGTAAAGTTAGGGGACCTTGGTGGTAATCCTGTGGAACATCCTGCCAAGCCTGCGGTTGAGGAGCCTTCCAAGGTGGTTGAAAAGGCGGTTGATGCTGGTGGTGATCCTGGTGCGGATGCTAGTGATGAAGCTATGGTTGAAGAAGGTGCTGCCCCTTGAAGGCAGCGAAGTGGGCGATGATGGATGTTGATGCCTAGGCCGGAGCCCACTTTTTAAATTTGATGGTTGTGTTTGATAAACAATTTACCTTTCCTGTCTTTTAAACAATTTAATTTCCTGCACTTAGAACAATTTGATGGCCAAAGGTGGAGGGATCCTGAGTTTCAGGATGAAGCCCTTGGTCATCAACCTTTAGTATGCTCTTTTAAACAATTAACAGTTGAAGGTGGAGGTATCCTGGGTTTCTAGACGAAGCCTCCAACTCTTTAAGTAAATATGGTTAAGAACTAGTTGCACTGTTGGTGGATGGGTCTCAATTTGAGATAAAGCCAATAGTGCAACCTTTTGCTATGTTAATAATACACTAACCTTTCTAGCCTTATCCACTGTTGTTCATATTTCCTTTACAAATTTTGTTGCATCTGTTTAATTTGAATGTAGTTCCCATTTTTATTCCAGTACAACATTTCAAATATTCTGACCAAGTATCCTGATCAGGATACTCTCAATATTTTAATAAAAAACGTTCCATTAAAACTTTGTGAAACATAATTCCAAAAACATAGGTTACTTAGATAAGGTTTCAAAAGATGGAAAAAAAGAAAGGTCATACCAAAATCACTTAGGGAATAGATTCCAACTTCCAACCTTTGAACCCTTTGCAATATTTTTACCATGGATGTCCCCTGTCTGGAACACTTAGGAAAGAAAATTCAATTTCATCCTTCGAGTGTATCAAGACGAATATCCCCTGTGTACAATACATTTGAAAACACAGGAATTTCTTGATTCGTAAACAATTGTCAGTGAACACACTTGTAAGCGACTTTAGTACTACAGGGGTTAAACCCAAAATATCCTGGAGATAGATCCTTAATATTCTGGGGATAAACACTAAGTATACTGGGGATAAACCCATGTTTTCATGCGTTACAGGCGGGAGTGTATAAACTCCAAGACTTAGAAAGGTGAAAACCTTTAAACCTTAGAGAGTATGAAAATACCCTTTCGTGAGAGAGCGTGATCAATCCTCATATACCTTAAGGATCCAGGATATAGCCAATAATAACGAAATTGTCAGCCACTTTTACATGAACTAGTCCCCCCATCTTGAACTATTCCCAGATAACTTGCGCTCCAGGCGGGGTGTTTAAACCCAATTCGAGATAAAGGTGAATATCTTTAAACCTTTGAAGGGATCAGGATCCCTTAAACGTGAGAGAGGAGCCAATCCTCTAATCTTTCGGTTCATCTTTAGTATATATCCTAGAGTAACATCCTGAAGCATATCCTACAAAACACCTTCAAACTAAGCTAACACCCCTCCGATGCTTAAGTCAGTATTGGGTTTCAACAAATCATAAATTAAAATCATATCAAAAGGAAATAGAATTCATACCATATTGAGTTAGAAATTAAATTCTAAACTCACTTAAAATAAAGCTTAAGGTGTATAGCATTCCAGGATCTTGGTAACATATCCCCTTCCATATTCTTGAGTCTGTATGCTCCTTTCCCAGATTTTGATTCAACTTCAAAAGGTCCTTCCCACTTCGGGGCAAGCTTCCCATCAGCAGGATTAGTAGTATTCTGAAAAGCCTTTCTTAATACCCAATCTCCAACTTGAAACCATCTAATCCTTAGACTTTGGTTATATGCTCTGGATATCCTCTGTTGATATGCTGCCATCCTTAGCTTTGCTGCATCTCTTGTCTCATCAACAGTATCTAACTCTTGGCATAAAGCTTCAGGATTCTTCTCAGGATCCCGCAGGTTCGATCTTGCTGTAGGTATCACCATCTCTGTTGGGATCACTGCTTCTGTTCCGAATACTAAGGAAAATACGGTTTGCCCAGTTGCACTCTTTACCGTTGTCCTTGTAACAGCCCAACGTAACCACACCATGATATTGTCCGTTTTGGCGGCCAACACGCCCCCGGCGTCCGCCCCTCACGGTTTTCAAAACGCGTCATGATGGTGAAGGTATCCAGCCCCTTATAAGGGAAGCCTTTGTTCCCCTTCACAACCGATGTGGGATGTCACAATCCACCCCCCCCCCCTTAAGGGGTCCAGTGTCCTCGCAGGAACTGGCACCACCGGTCCGGCCCTGGCTCCACCGGTCCGGCCCTGGCTCTGATACCATCTGTAACAGCCCAGCGTAACCGCACCATGATATTATCTGCTTTGGCGACCAGTACGCCCCCGGCGTCTGCCCCTCATGGTTTTCAAAAGGCGTCATGATGGTGAAGGTATCCAACCCCTTATAAGGAAGCCTTTGTTCCCCTTCACAACCGATGTGGGATGTCACAATCATCTGTAACAGCCCAGCGTAACCGTACCATGATATTGTCCGCTTTGGCGGCCAACATGACCCCGACGTCCGCCCCTCACGGTTTTCAAAACGCGTCATGATGGTGAAGGTATCCAGCCCCTTATAAGGAAGCCTTTGTTCCCCTTCACAACCAATGTGGGATGTCACAATCCACCCCCCTTAAGGGGTCCAGCGTCCTCGCAGGACCTGGCACCACCGGTCCGGCCCTAGCTCTGATACCATCTGTAACAGCCCAACGTAACTACACCATGATATTGTCTGCTTTGGCTGCCAGCACGCCCCCGGCGTCCGCCCCTCACGGTTTTCAAAACGCGACATGATGGTGAAGGTATACAGCCCCTTATAAGGAAGCCTTTGTTCCCTTTCACAACCGATGAGGGATGTCATAATCATCTGTAACAGCCCAGCGTAACCGCACCATGATATTGTCCGCTTTGGCGGCCAGCACGCCCACGACATCTGTTGGCGCTTTCATCTGTCGACTTCGTCTTATATCGAGTCTTGGATTCGTTGCGAATCTGAACGAGAATGATGTCATCATCTTTGATGATGACATCATAGAGATGACATCACATCTTATATCATGACATTACACACACGAAACAGATAGTTCAAATCACACGAAATAGGATTTTTATATTGTTTTTGTGAGATTTCTCTTGAAAGTCAATGAGGTGATTTCGCTTGAGTTATCAAGTCATGTTTCAAGCGAAATTAGTGGACTATATATAGGCTAGTGGTCTTGTCATTTTGTAACAGATTTCAGAATCGACACCGAGGTGCTGCCGGTATTTCTTGTGACTGTAATCGTTGTTATTTCAATATACAAGAAGATTAAAGTGATATTCAAGTTGTTTCGAGTCTATACGTTTGTTCCTACAAGTGGTATCAGAGCTCAGGAGGAAGAGTTCTTGCCAAATTCAGCTTAAAAATCTGTTTTCTACACCTTCTTTCACAAAATTGATAAATTTCACGGTTAAAATCGGCTCAAACTTTCACATTATACTCGCAATCATGTTTTAACAAATCCTTGAAAGTTTAAGCATTAAAATTGATCTAAAACTTGACATTTTCGTAATCCCGCTTGAAATTCCGTTCAAAATGCTGATGTCATCTTGATTTCGCTTGAAAAATCATTCAGATTCCGCTTGAAAACTGGTATTTCACTTGAAAATACGTTGTGATCTCGCTTGAAATTGCATTTTTGTGAATGACTCCGCTTGAAAACGACATTCCGCTTGAAAACACCGTTTGAACGATATTCCGCTTGAATTGTATTTAGTGTGGAAAATTGCATCGAGTTGTGTGAAACATTAATCGAGGATGTCAGGTCATTGGTATTTCATGTGATTTGTGTCAGGTTGTATCGGTTGATCAGAATTTGCATGTGCTTTCATCGTTCCTAGAGTTAAAGTTCACGGTCCAATCAGGTTGTGTTGAACAATTAAACAGTTGTCGGCCCATGCATTGTTGTCGTCCACTAAGTGAATGTAATCGGCCCATGTGAGATGTATTAAATTGAAAACAGTGACAACCCATGATGATTCTTTGCATGTGAAACCTAACTGTTGTCGGACACTTAAATACATTTGTTGTTTTCAATATGTGCATGTGAAGTTTTTGAGTATTGTTGGTACATGCGAATCATTATTAATACTTCTCGGTCCCAGTGTTTAAACATCAGAATTGTCGATAAAAGTTTTTTGATAATAGCATAAAATTGTTTGGCCCAATCAGATTTGAAGTGAAACAATTGTGGTTGTCAGCTTAGTGGTTATTTTGGTCCAATCAAGTGTGGTGATTTCATTAATGTTGTTAGTCTTTTGAATTCAGAAGGTCTAATAATGTCAATTGAGTTTGTTGGCCTATGTAGTTTTAATTGGAGGTCCAATTAGATGTGAACAAGACTAAAGCTGATTGTTGTCAGCCCACCACAAGTTCTCGGCCAAATCAAATTGTGATAAGTCAATTGTAATTCTGGTATTTTACGAGGTGATCCAGCTCGTTTGAGACCAGTATTTTTGAAACAAGAAAGTTTGGTATTTCGTTTGAAAGGAAGTGCATATATGATTAAGAACGAAAAAGATTTACTGAAGAAGTCTTTTGACATGTTTGTAGCCTTTGACAATGAAATCACAAAAATGACCATTAATAGATACTGTAATCTTGTTTTGGAAATGGGAAGATTGGACATTAAGAAAGACGATGATGAATGGGTTGATAAACTTTCTAATGCATTACCACAGCAGAAATGGGGAACCTATTTGTTAATCCTTAAACACAACAGAAAATCTGAAAATATGAATCTAGCACAGTTTATTCAGAAGATTGAAGAGCACGAGTTGGTTATTCATGAAAAAGCAAAGACAGAAGCTGGAGAAGCTAATGTTGATCAAGTGACTGAAAAAGTGGTAGAGAAGATTGTTGAAGTCGAGAAAGTCATCGAAGTTGAGAAAGTTGTTGAAATAGAAAAGATTGTTGAAGTAGAGAAAGTTGTTGAAGTCGAAAAGATAGTTGAGATAGTTAAACCGTGTTTGAAATGTGAGGAATCTTGTAAACATTGTGAGGAGAAAGACAAGAAGATTCTTGAACTGGAAGAGATGAAAGAGAATTTATTGTCTGATGTGAAGTATGTGAAGGAGTCGTATGATGTTCTGAATAGAACGGTGGATAGTCTGAAAAAGACAAATTTCAAAGTTGAAACTGCTCAGATGAAGATGAATGCAACATTAATGACAAAGCAGAGCGTCATCAATGAGTATATTGAAGACTGTGCTAAACTGAAAAAGGAGTTGGAACTTGAAAAGATTGAGAGTGAAAGGATTAAACGATTACTGTTGAGTTATACTACTTGTGATTATTTGATTGATCGTGTTTATCCTACTGTTGCGGGTCTTGAGGCATTCATGGATAAAAAGACTGAAGATACTGATACTGGTAAGAAACCAAGTGTCAAGTATAACAAATGTCCGCCCCCGATCCATGAAAGTTATTCTCCCAGGAATCCTAATGAGGAGCGTTTAAAAAAGGCACTCAACATCAAGTTAAAGTCTGAAATCATTGATGAATTACCAGACAATATTGATGTTACATTCACAGCGTCTGACACAGATCATGAGTCTGAGTTATTAAAGAAAGTGGTCGATCAGGTGTTAGATATGGATGAAGAGTCAAAACCGGAGTCTAAATCTGAGATTTCAAGTTCGTCAGAAAAAAGTCCGAGTTCGTCAGAAAAGAGTCCAAGTTCACCAGTCAAACGGGTTTACAACAAAGAATTTCTATTGTTGAAAAATAATTTGAATGATGAATCTATCAAAGTGGCATATACTTTGAGTGATTCAGACAAATTATATTCTGATAAGGAATTTCCAATAAGAAGTGTCAAAACTGAAATGATCAAACAGGTTTTCAAATTAACAGAAATTAATATTTCTGAAATAAATGAAAAACCTAAAAAGTACACTTCAAGAGTTCAACAAAGATTTAACAAGAAAAAGGGTTACGGTTCTGGTTATGGGTATCGAAAGAAACCAAACCACAACGGTAATTTCAAAAAGCAAGGTCTTGGTTTTAGTTCTTCAGAAAATTATAAACCAAAAACAACATTTGTTGCAGGAGGAAGTTCTGAAGATGAGCAGAAGAAACCATTCTGGAAACAATCAAATCAAGAGTTTCTTGCTGAAGTAAAGAGGAATGTGAAGAAGTTTGCTCAAAGAGTTGACAGAAGAACTTGCTTTAAGTGCCAAAAAGTTGGACATATTGCTTGGAATTGCCAACAGTCCAACAACACAAAACAGGAAGTTATTTCTAACTCAAAACTGAAAGAAAAACTTGTCTTTGAGAAGAAACAATCAACTAAGAAATCGAAAGTGTTTGAAAATTCAACTTCCGAAGAAGGTGAAAGTTCAAAACGTTTTTACAAAAGACAGGTTGATTTAAACAAACAAAAATGGGTTGTTAAAGGTTCTAAAAGTAGTTCTGACAATGAATCTGATTCCATAAAATCAGAGGAGTCATGTGTTGAGAAAAAGGTTGTTAATTCCGTTTCTGAGTTGAACGAGGAAAACTTTCCGCCATTGACAAAAGATAATCTGAAATCAAAAGGTAGGGTTGAGATTTCAGATCAATTCTTCATTGGTAAAGGAGAATTTGATGCTGAAAAAGCTTTCAATGGGAAAGTTAAACATATTTTTGGAAAGATGGTTGACAGGAAACTGAAGGATGCTCAAGAATTTTACAAATCAAAATGTTGGTGGGACAGATGTTTGCCACCAAAATCACCCAAGGCTGGTCAGGCTTGGGTGACAGCATTTTCACCATAAATTCCTGACTTGCCGGAGCTCCCAAGTTGGTAAGAGTGGAGCAGGAATCGGCATCATTCTTGAAATGTTTGGTTGGTAAATCTACAGGTTATATCTTTATATTGTTATATTTTGATTTACAAATGGGATGGTTGGTGAGTGAACCTGCAAGTGGTTGAAGAAGGTTTTCATCTTCAAATGGTTAATCAAGGTCATTAAGTTGAACTTGATTGGACCATACTTACAAGTGGTTTTGAAAAAGAGAACAATGTGATGAACCCCTAACTTACAAGTGGTAAAATCAACGAAACTTATTTTCCGGAAAAACCATTTGATTAAAACAAACTTAAGTGTTTTGAAATCACAATGGGAAAATAGTTTGTTGTAAGGGGGAGTTCTGATTGTTGATGCCAAGTGGATGGCGATCTGAAGTGATTTGATATCAGTTGTCACGTTATTGTACAGTTTGTTTTCAAATTTCCTAAAATGTGTTTGCATTTTAGGGGGAGTAAAAATTTCAGAAAATCCAAAATCATATGAAAATTTGAAAATGACAAAAACATGATAAAATCAAAAATGAGTTTTGTTGTATAAAAGAGGAAATGATAGTACATCAGTGGACGATCACGGCATGCTAAAGAAATGGAAAGTTAAATGTGATAAACGGTCTCACTGATGATGTGCCAGTAGGTTTTTGCACTTTTAGTAGATTGTGACGAGATATAAACCTAAATTCAAACTTGCTTATATCGTGGGTAACATCTCTCGGATATATGGGTAACCCCCGAAATCTTGTTTGAAGGACCCCTCTTTCTGAGATACTAGGTCTTTATGCTTAGTGATATCTGGGGTATTATCCCGGGACTTCTGATTTTGCGGAAGCAATGGCCTAGTCCCCGGAGAATACTTTATGCTTGCTTGAAATATAGCGCCGCCCTCAGCAAAAATGATGAACCAATAAAATTGATAATTATTGCTGTTGTAAAAAAAGATCCTCTAAAGGGGACCCACCAAAGTCGAGCCGTCATCTCTCTGCTGAACGGAAGTTCTGACCTGAGCTCTCACGGTCTCGCAATTTAACCCCTTACAGATATCATCTAGGTATACTCACCTGTAAGACTGAATATTGGGATCTGGATACGGGAGTATATTCTGAGGTGGGACATGCGATTAAGTTTAAGTTCTTAAGACATTAATCTCGTATCTCGAAACAGTTGAACTTTGTGTGAAAATTTAAGTGGATCAGTATTGACAATCTAAGTGAATCGTTTAGAACTTAAAATATTTAAAGCTTAACGATGTTGGTGTTTTGTCTCAAAAACTAATATGATCATCATACACAAACTCACAAAAATAGTGTCTGTAAATATTTCTTTACTGCATTTCATTTCTGTTATATAAAAAAAATCCAAAAAGATCTTCGGTGTGTTTTAGCATAAATTTTGAAAAATCCAAAAAGATTTTAGACAACTGATATTGAAGAGCTTATTTTCAAAATTCCAAGTGCTGAACATGACGAACAGGTTTGGGAAAGTTTGTTTAAAGATGTTTGAAATGAAAATGATATACATACAAGTGGTTCATCAGTGACTTACATGATAAATCTTTTTGTTCAAATTTTGTCTTCAAGAGGTTAGCAGAGTTTCTAAATTTGTTATATCCTATCTTTTATGAAACTTATGTTTTGGGTAGAGAATATGCAAGTGAATCAGGTTACGATACCTGAACCTGGGAAAGCCAGAATACAATCCCAGTACAAGTTGAGGGGGAGTCTGTTAGAGAAAGAAAGTCGAAAGTTGCTAGAGCCAGCTGTTGATCCTGAAAATTTCAATAGAGAGTTACATCATTCAAGGAGGAGATTAGTTGAAGAATGTTAGAGTGAGGAAAGAATCAGATCGAGATTCTGGAAAGAGCACGAAGACTGATAAAGCCTGAAGATTGAGAAGACTCGACACTTAAGACTCGTCAACATCTGAGGGGGAGTCTGTTGGTGCATTCATATGTCGACTTCGTCTTATATCGAGTCTTGGATTCGTTACGAATCTGAACGAGAATGATGTCGTCATCTTTGATGATGACATCATAGAGATGACATCACATCTTATATCATGACATTACACACACAAAACAGATAGTTCAAATCACACGAAATAGGATTTTTATATTGTTTTTGTGAGATTTCTCTTGAAAGTCAATGAGGTGATTTCGCTTGAGTTATCAAGTCATGTTTCAAGAGAAATTAGTGGACTATATATAGGCTAGTGGTCTTGTCATTTTGTAACAGATTTCAGAATCGATACCGAGGTGATGCTGGTATTTCTTGTGACTGTAATCGTTGTTATTTCAATATACAAAAAGATTAAAGTGATATTCAAGCTGTTTTGAGTCTATACGTCTGTTTCCGCCTTTCGTATAGTCTAAGAACTCTTCCGAACGACTCATTCAGGTCGCAATTCGATCCTACAGTGTCCGCCCCTCACGGTTTTCAAAACGTGTCATGATGGTGAAGGTATCCAGCCCCTTATAAGGAAGCCTTTGTTCCCCTTCACAACCGATGTGGGATGTCACAATCCACCCCCCCCCCCTTAAGGGGTCATGCGTCCTCGCAGGACCTGGCACCACAGGTCTGGCCCTGGCTCTGATACCATCTGTAACAGCCCAACGTAACCGCACCATGATATTGTTCGCTTTGGCGGCCAGCACGCCCACCCCGGCGTTCGCCCCTCACGGTTTTCAAAACGCGTCATGATGGTGAAGGTATCCAGCCCCTTATAAGGAAGCCTTTGTTCCCCTTCACACCCGATGTGGGACATCACAGTCCTATCAGCCCATAGGACAAATGGTAGTTCTTCTGCCCATCTTTCCTTTTTAGCACCTAATCTCTTCTTTAAGTTGTTGACAATTATTTTGTTTGAGAATTCTGCTTGTCCATTTGCTTGAGGATGTACTGAGGTTGATGTGATCATCTTGATCCCCCAACTTTTTCAAAATTCAGTGGTTCTCTTGCTGATGAACTGAGAGCCATTATCACAAATTATCTCAGCTGGTACCCCAAACCTAGTTAGGATATTCCTTTTTATGAAAGGTACTACTTCTTGATCTCTGACTTGAACAAAGGCCTCAGCTTCAACCCATTTGGAGAAATAATCCGTCATTGCCAGCATAAAAACTTTTCCTCCTGGAGCCTTTGGTAATTTTCCACTTTATCCATACCCCATTTCATGAATGGCCAAGGGGAAGCAATGGGATATAATGGCTCAGCAGGCTGATGTAGTATATTGTTGTGCCTCTGACATGCGTCACATCTTCAAGCATATTCTGCAGCATCTTTCCTCATAGTCGGCCAATAGTATCCTATTCTTAGCACCTTCGAGAATAATGATCTCCCCCCATTATGGTTGCCACAGTTTCCTTCGTGTATATCCTGAAGTACTTCCTTGGTTTCAGGATCCTCCAAGCAACTTAGGTATGAACCTGTAAGAGACTTCTTATACAAAACATCATTTATAATAGTAAAACGAGATACCTTCATCCTGAAAGCCTTAGGATTCTCATCCTTTGGGATGTGTCCTTCTTTGAGATATTTCATGATTGGGGCCGTCCAGGATTTAGGATCCTCCTCAGGATACTCATCACCAGGATCCCGGATACTTGTTATTTCCTTTTCCTGAGACTTGAAGAGTTCCATCGCAGGATACAAGATATGTAGTATTAGTATTTGGGTTCCTTCCGGTATCCTGATTGATGATTCCAAATTTGCCAAAGCATCTGCCTCGGCATTGTCCTCCCTTGGTACCTATTCAAGTATAAAAACATCAAAAATCCTGCTAATTTTTTGAGAATTTCAAGATACTCAATTAACCTTTCACCTTTGACTGCATAGGACCCATTGAAATGGTTAGTAATCAACAAGGAATCAACATATACTTGCAAACATTTAATATTCATCTTCATGGCCAATTCTAATCCTGCAATCAAAGCTTCATACTCTGCTTTATTATTAGTGGCAGGAAATTCACACCTAATAGCCTGGGGTAATATGTCCCCTTGTGGCGATTTTAGTAGTATACCTAATCCTACACCTCTCACATTAGATGAACCATCAGTATATAACGTCCAGGATCCCAAAGTTTCTCCTAGTTGTTGTACTTCTAGGTCTACTTCATTTTGAATATCACTACTGAAATCAGCCACAAAGTCTGCTAGACCCTGAGACTTTATAGCATTTCTAGGTTCATATACTAGATCATATGCACTTAACTTTACTAACCATTTAGTCATCCTACCCAACATCTCAGGTTTCCTAAGCACATTTTTAACAGGATAATTAGTTTTAACATGAATCCTATGTGTTTCAAAATAATGCATAAGCTTAGTTGATGCCATAACTAGGGCTAATATCAATTTTCTAAGTGTGAATACCTAGTTTCAGCATCTAACAAACTCTTACTAACATAATAAACAGGATACTGCTGACCTTCATGATCCTTTACCAGAAGAACACTTACAGCATTCCCTGACACTACAAGATACAGGGATAATGGTTCACCATGCTCTGGCTTCATCAACAAAGGTGCAATTGAAAGATATTGCTTTAATTCTTGTGGGGCTGCTTCATGCTTTTCTCCCCATTCGAATTTCTTATTCTTCTTCAGGATATCGTAGAATTCCTTGCATTTCTCTGAGGATCTTGATATAAACCTATTCAATGCTGCTACTCGTCCTGTTAACCTTTGCACATCTTTCATGTTGGATGGTGACCTGATATCAAGGATGGCTTTTATCTGTTTCGGGCTTGCTTCTATTCCCCTTTTAGTTACCATATATCCTAAAAACTTTCCTGCCCCCACTCTAAACTGGCACTTGGCAAGATTTAATTTCATATTGTACTGGTCCAAGATATCAAATGCTCCTTCAATATCCTGGAGATGATCCTCAGCCTTCTTGGACTTTACCACCATGTCATCGATGTATACTTCCATGGTGTCCCCCTGTTTGTCTTTAAACATCAAATTTACCAGTCTCTGGTATGTTGCACCTGCATTTTTCAAACCGAAAGGCATGGCAGTATAACAATAAATACCTCTCCACTGAACCCTGCAACTACAGTGGACTTTGAAGTGATCTCTATTTGGGAAATGTTCATTCTCTTCAGTGTTTCTAGCTGAATAATGTTGACAAAGCTGTCGTTGTCTACCAGTATCCTGCGCACAAAATGATTAGAAACATACAAAGTGATTACCAAACCATTATGATGAGGATCCTGGATGCTATCCCGATCATCATTATCAAACATTATGACTTTATCAGTTGTGAGGGTTGTCATTCTGGTTGGCTTGTCCCCCCGTTCTGCCTTAGCCTCCTTTACATGTCTTTTTGCTGCAAAGTAAGAGGTTCTACAAATGTCGGGTCTTCCTGAAATAAAGTTAATTATCTTGGCATCTGTGGGAGGTGATGCTGGTCGTTCAGGATCCTTCTCAGTATCCTGATCCTTATTCTTCTTTCTCCCCAGAAGATCTTTCAGATATCCTTTGCTCAGCAGATAGCTTATCTCCTTCCTCAAAGCTATGCAATCTTCTGTCACATGTCAAAAATCCTCATGGAAAGCACACCATTTGGATTTATCCTTCTAATCAGCCTTTTGCTGATTCTTTCTCGGCCACCTCGCTTTATCTCCCAGACCCTGCATAGCATACATTAGCTCGGGCATACTAACAGAGAAACAATATTCTGACAATTCAGGATAATCTTCAGGATCCTCATCTTCAACAACATTCGCTTTCTTCCTGTCATTCCTGCCATATGGCTTACAGCGATATGGCTTGTATGAGGATTCTGACTTCCTGTTAGTTGATTCGTATGTTGAGGACGAATTCATCCTCTCTTGCATTTTATTATCATCTTCAAGCCTGATATATCTCAAAGCCCTGTTCCGAGCTTCGTCCAAGTTCCTGCAGGGATTCATCAACTTTTGTAATCCCATCTTGAATGCTTGGACTGATGTAGCAACATCAAGGTGTGGGATATCCAAGGATTCCCTGTTGAATTTGTTCACATAATCCCTTAGGGATTCTTGAGGTCCCTGTGTTATCCTGTAGAGATCACTGGTTAGCTTTTCAAAACTTCTACAACAAGAAAATTGACTATTAAACAAATTAACCAAATGAGCAAATGATGTAATTGAATGAGGTGGAACATTTAAGAGCCATTTCAAGGCTGGTCCTGTTAGAGTAGAGCCGAAGCCCTTGCAGAGGCATGCTTCCTTAAGCTTTGGTGGAATAGGGTTAATCTCCATTCTCTCCCTATACTGAGTAATATGCTCCTCAGGATCTGTGGTTCCATCATAAAGCTTCATATTGGCAGTTTGAAATCTTTTCGGAATTTCTGCATCACATATAGGATATTCAAACCGGGATATCATGTGACTATCCTTGGATACTTCCAGAATGGGCTGAACAACTCCAGGTACACTGGATATCATATCCTTTAACTTCTGAAGCTCCCTTGAGAGCGCTGACGTCACACCTGTATCCTGCAAAGATCCAAAACTGTGAGTAGCAGGAGTATTAATATTATTAGTCACGTTACCAGCTTGGTGATTCTGGCCATATCCTGGAGCATATCCTGAGCCCCTCACAGTTGATACCCTGACTGATGAAGGTATCTCAGGAGTATGACTCTGAGAATGGCTTGGTACAATATTGCCTCGGTTATCCTCATTATACACTGCCGAGCTGAAATTCAATGCTCTAGGCTGCAAAGGAGTAACAGTATCCTCAGCAGGCCTGTTTGAGTTAGATTTCAAGAGTTGTATCTCTCTTATCAGCATTTGGTTGGTCTCCTGCTGTTGCTTCATCTGATCCTATATATTACCAAACAAAGTTAGAATTTCATCATTAGAAGTCATAATAGGAGTTCTCCCTAAGGCAGCAAATCCATGAATATTCTGAGTAGGAACAATATCACGAGATGTGTGAGTTTCAACCCTCCTCGGATGAGCTTGAGGCTGTGAAGAAGCTTGCGTCCTTGGAGGTGGTGGAAGCACCGAACCAATTGTTGCAGAGGTTGTAGCAGACATGGTAGAAGAGCTCATGTTTGATTTTGAGGCCATTGAAAATAGTGTAGCAAAAAGTTTCAAAAAAAGAAAACCAAGTAAAGATTTTAGCAAGGTTTTTAATATGAATAGCACCACTTGCCCCACGTGGGCGCCAAATTGTTTTGGTCAAAAATTACCTAAGCAATTAAGTGATCAAATTAGTTTTGTGAGGTAGTGTGCTAACAATGTATATTGTAAATATTCTGATTTAGTTGTTTGCAAAACAGTTATCAAGATATAGCTCAGGACACCGAGCTATGTAAACAATCAAACAATGAGCATAAATATAAAGGTTGACACGAGATGTACGAGGAAAGCCCTTCATCAATCTAGATCGCCGGCATAAAACCTCGGGAGCTGACAATCGCAGCTGCCTTGTTCTTCTTATTACTTCAAACTTCAGGATACAGTGCAGGATATTGTACGGATCAGCTAAGTGTTACAACGAATTTCAAGTGTGAGTGTTGGTGAAATGTGATTGCGAGTGATTGCAGCTTGCAGAGAAAGTAAGAAAGTGGGTGAATTTGTTGTGTGTCTATCGATCCGTACATTCCTTTTTATAGTGAAATAGAAACAACAAACTATCCTATAAAACCGGGATGCTTCAAATATTCCCTCTTGAACGTTGGAGACCCCTTCTTCCGGCTTCAACGTTCCCTTTTCAACTGATTAGCCCAAGTCTCCGGGAGAACTAGTCCACTCGAACGTTATAAGCTTGCCATGTTAATCTGCACGTGAACAATTAGTAAATACCAGGATACTGCTCAGGATGTTACCAATATCCTGATCCGGTATCCTGGTCATAAACAAAAGTAATAAAGTCAGGATATAATTCAGGATATGGGTTCAGAAAACCACCCATAACGCCAATTTTTCGAAAATATAGTTTGGTTTTATGTTAGCGCAAAGATCTTTATCAATTAGCAAATTACTAACAAAGACATTTTGAAAAAAAACATGGTACTGGTTTTATGTTCATTTCATGATATTCATCTTTATTAGCGAAGTTTGATCCTTTGTTAACGTGACGCTTACTAATTCTTCGATTTAAGTAGAAGTGTTCAACTCTTTTAAAAACTTAGCATGTGAAGAAACCAAACAATGATTTTCAAAAGAAGGTTGTAAAACGTGAATTTTCGAAAAAGTTAGATCTATTTTAGAATCATTAGTCTTAGACTTACCTTTTTGTTGAGTTGGTTCATGCGTGAGTTTTTCATTTTGTTCTTCAATTTTTACCTCTTCGATTATTACCTCTTTAGTACAAATAGCCTCTTCTTTTTCACGATATCTCTTAAGTAAGAGTTCTAGATTTTTGAGACTTTGTATGAGTCTTTCGGCTTCGGGAATGATGGTTGGTGGTGTGTCGTAAACTTTAAATGGATTGGTATCCCAATCAAAGTCTGACTTCGGGAGCTCACACCTTGGTTCTTCATAAATGGTGTATGAAGAACTTGGTGTGGTGTATGAGGTTGTTGGTTTAAAAAGGTCACAATATTGTACCGAATGGGGATTTCCACAAATGGTACAATAAGGCTCCTCATAATTATAGCAACCCTCCAAAATATTTTTCGACACCCTAAAAATAATTAGAATGTCCCAATATGTACTAAAATACACCTCGTATATGTAAACGGGCCCCGAATATCTTTATTTTATTAAATTAAATTAAAAATCAAACTTTTAATGGCTGTCGCGGGCCGCATAAGACCACCCCTTGGTCTACGCGGGGCGCGAGCGCTCATCAACGAGGCGTAGCCCGGAGCTGCCACGAGGCAGCCATATGTCGAAGCTAGAGCGGTGACCCGGATCAGCTAGGGCCTACGGACCCTATGTCGCCGGCCGCGTAGCCTTTAGCTACATCCTTCGCGGGCCACGAGGGACTGAGAAATCAGCCCTATAAATGGAGGCCATCGGCCTTCAGTCCAGATCGCTCAATTCTTTTCTCTCACTCGAATTTCCACATAGTTAAAGCTATTCTCGAGTATAATACCCCCCTAAATAACGAAGTTCTGCCTCGTTGTAAGTATCATAACCCCGGATACGTATTTGATACACTGCTCGATTGATCCAGAGTTCCGTAACGGCTATCGAGGTTCTGCCCGACGTAGTCGTTGGAATGCCATCTCGGGGGGGAGTATTACTAGTGTAAATATTGGGTTATTATACTAACGCATGTGCATTTGTGTAATTTATAGATAATCACTAGGAAATCCTTAAAGAAAACCCTAAGACAGCAATGTGAGTAATCTCCTTTTTGCAAACTGTTTTTACAAAACCTTAAATATTTTACAATGTGATTAAGCAGTGATTGAGTCTTTGTAATTCTTCAATTACTGCCGGTATGTTGGGGTTTTGTATAGAAAATGTGGAACACGTTACCATTGGACAAAGAGTTAGCCAATGTGTAATATGACCCACCAGTCAGGATTGACAATAATGAATGAGTAATTGTGTAGATGTAAACATTGTAATCGCTCTCAATACTGTTCAAAGATAAAACTCTTCTTGATTAAACTGTGATTCACTCACCAGTATTTCCCACTGATAAAATGTTTTTAAACGCGTTTCAGGTAACAAAATGTGAAAGCCAAATAGAAGCCAGCTGGACAACACTGAAGGCTTGGAAAAGTGGCTATAAAAGTTACCTAAATAAAGATGTTTTATTTCAATAAAATAGGGTCCATCCCTATAAATCAGTTTGAAATGAAAACTTGGATTTTGTCCCAATATATTTATTAATATAAAATGAGGTGTTTTACTCTGATAAAATATTTCCAAACTACGATTCTGATGTAATTTCCTCTGCCAAATTGATAAACACCGATACCACCAATATTGATTCTCGCGGCCGCCCGTTCCCAGGAAAGATGGGGGCGGGGGTTGCGACAGAAGGTGGTATCCGAGCTAAGCCACTGATTCAGCCACATAAGTGTTCTGTTGACACCAAAGTATTATTCAAAATGTTAGGAAATTTTTATTAAACTACGTGCATAATTGTATTTTATTGTTGTGTGTTATTTGACTATTTGTTAGTTTACAGTATGAGCGACCAAGGACCTTCCGACGCCTACCATCAATTCTCCAGCTCACCTAGGAGCAAAGGCACCTCTTCACAGCATGCCCTCTCAGGGTATTCAGCTGACAATGAAGATGGGATATTCGTGTTTAAGGCTCAGTCTGAAGAGCCGTTCCTTCCTAAAAAGAGAGGATGGTTCAGTATGTGACATATGTGCTTGTAATCATTGTAAACAGTTCAGTTATCAATGAAATAAAGTTATTTGATCCCAATGTTTGTTTGTTTATGTTTGACATTTTTCATGTTTTGACTTTTATTCAATTTCAAACTCTATATCGCTTTCTAGAGAGTTATACGCAAACAGGTGCGTAAACATAATTAGTTTAACACGACAAACACTCCGGAACATCAGTCTATGCTTAACATACCTTAAATAACCTTTGCATAACTTAGTAATAAGATTTGAAGGCTTTGGTATGGCAAAATCAAGTTAATTCGCTTACAGGGACTAAAATTGACAAACTGCGAAAGTATGCCAAATTGAACTGTAATGAACATTCCGGAACATGATCATAAGTTAAACACACCTTAAATACCCTTTACATAGCTTAGACATAGGCTTTGAGGGGTTCGGTGTGCTAAAATAAACTTTATGCTCATTCAGGGACTAAAAGCGTCAAAAAGTGCATAAGTTTCATTTTCACGCATAACTTACGTTCTGAATACATCCGGACATCCAAAAATTTATGTAAGCATTAAAATATTTTATTTTAGTGTTTGGCATAAGAAAAATCCATTTGTCGCGCAATTTGGATCGTTTTTCGCGTTTATGCGCATTCCGTCGTAATTAAGCGAACATCGCGATCGTACGACCAAACGAACCGACATCCGGCATATTTTTGAGCATGTTTCATGTCCAAAATGTTTAGGCATCATTTTAGGGCCTTAAAGTTGGCTTAACGGGCCCTAAACGTGTCGGAAATGGCTTTAAACACCAACAGGGACTGAAACTGTCATTTTGGAAAGTTGTTTTCTGATCAGGAACCTCAGCCGGCCCGCGTGAGTTTCTGTTGTCTGCTACGCGGCCCGTGTGGCCCTCCCAGATGTGCAGAATGTTGAAAACAGCCTGTTAACAGCTGTTATACTCTCATTTCCCACTTGCAAATGGTTTTTAACAAACAATGGGCTTAATCTAGGGGCTCCAATGGTTTTGTAAATCTATGGGCTCGATGTGTACGGCTGGGATTGAATCTCGGTTTTCAAGAAATGATCCTAACGGTTCTACGAAAACCATAAATACCCCTCCATAGTTCACTTGCAAAACCCACAACTTGATCTGATTTTGGCCTAATAAGTTGAAGTTTATACTTCATACCTGAGGGTAAATCGGATCAAGAGCTTGCGGGGACCCTGTGTAAGTATTCCTTCGTTCTTTTATGCGTTTTTAGCATGAAAGTCAAACTTTGTTTGACTTTCTGCATTGACCAGTTTATGGTCAATGCGAAGTTCATTTGAACTTCATAACGTGAGCGTAATCACGATGGTTATAGTCCCTAGTGACTATACCTACTGATTACCACGTTATCTAGGCTCAGTGACGAGTCGTAGTTTCGGCCAAAATGCGTATTCTTGCGTATTTTGTAACCAAACTACTCTTAGGTATCAAAACCGTTTGTTTTGAAACCAAACCTGTTTTCTAAAGTTGTTAAGCATGTTTTAACATGTTTAGCTCGTCACTTTTAGATTTGTGCTTGTCTAGGGTCGTGAGGGTAAGCGATCTAATCAATCGCTTATGCTTTCGAACCCGAACCATTTGGTCGATCATTAGGATCCGACCAAAAACTTTAGGTGACCATAGTTGTACAGGGAATAACCTTCCGAGGTTATACCTTATGGTCACGTCTTTTAAGTAGTTGTATGATTGGTAGTATATTTGCCTTAGGTAATTTACCAAAATGCCCTTTTTACACCAAAATTCATTCTAAGCATATGTAACATAATTTTTGACGTCTAAACTGATTTAACAACAATATTAGACATGTTAAGGCATATATTACTTGTCATAGGACTAGTTAGGCGGTTCAAACGCGTTTTACGCGAACGACGCGTTAAAGTAGCATAAGCTACCTAAACGGGTCGTAACGGGTCAAAAGCACTTAGGTTAGGTTTCATTTTAGTATGTACGCCTTGTTAAACCATATTACATGAGTTCTTACACTCATTTGGTTTACAAACCCTCATGCTACCCAATCCTCCGATTAGGTCCGTTTATTAAAGTAGTTACCTATATTAGGTGCCGTTTGATTTCGTGATCTTCTAGCTTTGCTTGGTGGTTATCTTAGGACTTCTGAGCAATCTCAAGTGAGTACATAGACCCCTCTTTTACTGTTTTTCAAACATTTTGGGGTGAAACACATGTGCTTACTTGTTACTTTAGTGCTTTCCATGTTTTCATATCATATACTTGTTATGTTCATTAGTACACTATTAGTACATGATTTCATTTTGTTTTGCTATGTATGTTTACTTAGCATATTTAGCACATTGTTTTACATTACATCTTCTTTTGCTATGTATGTTTACTTGACATGATAGCACATTGTTTTACATTACATTTTCTGCTTTGTATGTTATCTTAGCATATTTAGCACATTTATTTACATGACTTTTTCTGCTTTGTATGTTAACTTAGCATATTTAGCACATTGATTTACATGACTTTTCTGCTTTGTATGTTAACTTAGCATACTTAGTACATTACTTTCATTACATGTTTGTTTTTGGTATGACATTTGGTTTGTACAACGGGACTAAACTACATTCATTAACATTAGCTACGCCGCTCGGTAGTAAGTAATGGTACCATAGGACTTGACAAATCCCGTTCCTGACATCCTAGGTTTGTTTGGGTGTATGGAATGACTGAATCCGAAAACATTCTTCTTTGATAATCTTTACTCTAAGATTATCCTGTATCAGTAAAACATGCATTTATTTTACAAAACATTACTTTTGATTTTTTCAGACTACTTTGTTTTGTACATTTTTACTTGTGGTTTAAGTAGCCTTATTTTACTTACCATACATAACTTTTGTTTACACATTACATGATTTATATTTAACTTGGGTTATACTATGACATTTGACTATTGTATTAAACATGGATATTTTACGTTGTTGGTTGATTCGAGTGACTTAAATAACGAGGCGTGTGTAGTATGATACAAGCATGGTGGATATGCCGCTGGTACTTCCTATATATAAGTGTTTGTATGATATTACATATCGTAGCGTCATTTAAACCACTTCAGTTTAGACATATTACATTTACAACACATTTTCACTTAAACATTGTTTTACAAATAACTTGGTTTATTCAAACTCTTTTTACTTGATTATTCTTTTAACCATACACTATCCTTTTATATATACATATCATCTGATTTTGCTATCGTTTTTCAAATGATTTATAAAACAAAACAAATAACAAGGTTCATGACAGAATTTTTATTAAACATTTCTTTAAACTCAATTCATGAATCCTATTTTCATAAAACCTATGTATCTCACAGGCATTTTTATGCTGACGTACCTATTTTCACATGTGTTTTCAAGAGTTGTCGCTTAGGATGATGATCGTGACACTAGGGCGGACCTGTGCCTTAGAGACTTAAAATAAAGATAGTCTTAGTTTAATTATGTTGTGTACTCTTTCGTTGTTGTTTTGAAACAATGTATTCCACCTTTGGTTGTTGAATAAAATGTAATTTTAATTACCATGGTTGTGGAACAATAATTCTGTTATGTCACACCCCCAAAATCCACCTGCGGAGTACCACCGCTTGGAGGCGTGACTGACCAGGATCCAGCCACCAATCATATTGAACAAGCATATAAGTAGTTATAAAAATCCACCCAATACAATTGGTGTTCAAACAAAACATAATTAAGTTGCAAGCGGAAGCATAAGTCTTAAAGCCAAAACATAAGTTTAATAGTTTCAAAGTTTAACATGGCACACAGCCGTCCATGTCCCACAACGATCCTCCCCCATGCAAGCTCCAGCTAAGAAACCTAAGGACCTGCAAAGCATGTAGTAACGAGTCAACAACAAGTTGAGTGAGTTCACGGTTGGGTGTTCGTTTTAAGTTGTTTCGAAAACAGTTTCCTTTAGCTGGCATCCTGTCGTGGGGGTTACCCCATAGTTAAAAACGTGACTTGTTTGTTCCCGGTTACTCTGGCTATCCAGCCGTGGGGGCTACCCCGTGTTAGTTATCTGGCATTTCGGCCGTGGGGGCTACCCCATGTATACACTAGACTCGTTACCATATCGACTGCTGGCTGTAGTCATGTTTATGTGCCCTGAAACTGTCAATGTCTATCATCATTGACGTGCCCCAGATCCATTAGTTCACGCCCGTCCTCTGCGGCACGGTGTGAGGTTTGTCAGACCTAAATAGCGCTATCTAACTAATGACCCGCTCGCCATTGGCCCGGCGATTAAGTCGATATAAAAAGGAGGGACTTCGTGATAGAGTTTTGGTCTAGTACGAGTTATCTGTCCGTGAGGACGAGGAATTACATTCCTGAACCTTTGCTGTCCTACCCAAGGAGGACGAGGAACCCAGTTCCTTAACCCCATTCCCAACCCAGGGAATCCCATGCTTTGTAGAGGGTGTGAACTCACCTTGGTTTGCTCGGTAGAAACACAGAAAAGTCAAACAAGCAATGTTGTAGCTACTCACGTCCTATCATAGTTGTATCATACAAGTCAGGTTCTAACCATGTATTACACGTATGTTCTACACGTATGCTAGCACGTTGCATGCAAGTTCATCTATAGCAGCCCAAATAATCGTTCATAAACAACAGTACGTATGAGGTCCGTGTAGTAGGCCCAAGGGTCCGGCCCAAACAATTAAGTCCGAAATGAGGTGCAAGCCCAAACAGCGAGTATCCGTGTATAGTCTCGAGTCGCAACTAGGTGTTTGCGACTCGCAACCTGAGTCGCAATCGTGGTTTCGGTTCGTGTTGGTTTGGTTACGAGTCGCAACTGGACTCGCAACCGGGGTTTCGAGTCAAACGGTTTGTGTGCTGATCACTTGTGGTTTCGAGTCGCAACCAGGTGTTTGCGACTCGCAATCTGTGTCGCAACCGGGAGATTTCGACTCATCGTGCATGGTTTCGAGTCGCAACTGATGGTTTCGAGTGGACATAAGCTGATTCGGAACAGTGTACTATCCAATGAGAATTTGATTTCATGAAACAGTCTGTACTACTCTCATAAACATGTTTATTTGTCTAGCAATTTCCTAAGATGGATCAAACAAATCAGATTTCAAATATTCAACCATGTTCTTATGATATTCAACAAGTTCTTCATGTGTTCATCATGTTCATCAAATATTCAAAACACATTCAACACATATTCGGATATTCATATCTTCATTCAACATATGTTCATAAGTTCTTGCATTTTCGGACAAGCATCACAAATCCTAAACTAGACAACAAGCTTATCTTGTAACAAAACATTTGTTCCATAGTCTCATACATAAAAATCGGATGATCATCATTATTCTTTTATCATACAAAAATCTATACCTTTATTAAGGAGGTCATGTTCATAACAAAGGTTGTAACTAAACATGTATCATTTACTCAAACAAGAGCTCATCAATCAAACAAACACTTAATCATACATGAATCTTTAGCAAGCAAACACATTATCATCATCAACATCCGAAATATATAACAAGAATCACTATCCAACACGTATCATAAACACTAACCGGTTTGAGATGGTGCCGAGTTGGTAAGGAAGATGAGTGTTCGAGTGATGTTGGTGAGCTTAGCCGGGTCTCCTTGTGGTCACCGGTTGGAATCCGAGAATGAGGGAGAGGAATGTTGTGGCTTAGAGTTTTTGTGAGGGAGAATGGAGAGTGTGTGTATGTTAGAAGAGTATGTGTGCTATTTGCCCAAAGGATGTCAAGACTAGCATCACTAAGGGTTTTATACTTGATTCACTTAGTGCACCCTAATGGGTTTCGAAATAGGCTAAGTGTGTATGTGTGGCCCAACCGGCCCATGAGTGGTGTGATGTTTACTCGAGACCACATGGTCTCGAGTCGGGTCCTTGTTGTTTTGGTTCCTAGACATACTCGCATACATACGATCACAAACATAGCCATATAAGTTCACATAAATCATTCATCAAATCATCAAATTAGCTAGTCACTTAGTGTTCAAACGTACAACAAAAGGATTCTAAATTTCGAGTTGTCACATCATCCCCAAGTTGAAAGAAATTTCGTCCCGAAATTTGGTAGGCACTCACTGAGGAAGCTAGTTAAGTTGTATGGTTTTCCCGGTTTTCCTGGGGTGTCACATCCACCCCCCGTTGATCTGGAATTTCGTCCCGAAATTCCGTAGCTTCGGCCTCAGTAGTGGGTGTACTGTTTGCGAACAGTTGGGGATACTTTTGTTTCATCTGATCTTCGCGCTCCCAGGTGAACTCTGGGCCGCGACGTGAGTTCCAACGAACTCGAACGAGAGGTATTCTGGTGCTCTTGAGGACCTTAACATCCCGGTCCGTGATTTCGACTGGTTCCTCGACGAATCGTAACTGATCGTCGATAGTGAGTTCCTTCAGAGGAACTACGTGGGTCTCATCTGACGGACACTGCTTCAGATTCGACACGTGAAAAACGTTGTGAACTGCACCGAGTTCCGCTGGTAAGTTTAATCTGTAGGCCACCCTGCCTATTTTCTCAATGACCTCGAAAGGTCCAACATACCGTGGGTTAAGTTTACCGCGTTTACCAAAACGAACCACACCCTTCCTGGGTGAAACTTTGAGTAGTACCCGCTCCCCAACCTGGAGCTCAAGTGGTTTCCTGCCCATGTCAGCGTAAACTTTCTGACGTTCGCGAGCGGCCGTCATGCGTTTTCGTATCTGAGCGATCTGCTCGGTTGTATCTACCACATATTCTGGACCAGTGATCTGACTTTCTCCCACCTCTGCCCAGCAAAGAGGAGACCGGCATTTACGTCCGTACAATGCCTCAAACGGAGCAGCTTTAATGCTGGTGTGGTAGCTGTTATTGTACGAGAATTCCACAAGTGGCAGATGCTTTTCCCAGCGGTTGCCAAAGTCGATTACACATGCACGAAGCATGTCTTCTAAGGTTTGAATAGTGCGCTCGGACTGCCCGTCCGTCTGCGGGTGATACGCTGTGCTCATGTCTAGTCGTGAGCCAAAGGATCTGTGCATTGCTTGCCACAGCTCTGAAGTAAAACGTGCATCTCGATCCGAGATAATAG
Source organism: Helianthus tuberosus (assembly GCA_030545235.1). Classification (NCBI taxonomy): domain Eukaryota; kingdom Viridiplantae; phylum Streptophyta; class Magnoliopsida; order Asterales; family Asteraceae; genus Helianthus; species Helianthus tuberosus. Next base: position 26,225,138 of record CM060351.1, on the reverse strand, counting down.
AGGTGGGCACCCCGTGCCTCGAAACAACTTCCTTGAGGTAAATTTCTGCGAGAGTGGAGAACTTATCCGTCTCCTTGATAGCCAAGAAGTGTGCAGATTTTGTGAGTCGATCCACGATCACCCAAATTGTATCGTTCCCGCGCTGGGATCTAGGCAGGCCAGTAACAAAATCCATGGAAATTTGCTCCCATTTCCATTGAGGTATCTCTGGTTGTTGGAGTAGGCCTGATGGTTTCTGGTATTCCGACTTGACTCTCGCACAAGTCAAACACTTGCTGACGTAGGTCGCTATGTGGGCCTTCATGCTAGGCCACCAGTACGTAGTTTTGATGTCGTGGTACATTTTATCCGATCCAGGATGTACCGAGTAGCGAGACTTGTGTGCTTCATCCATCACAAGCTCTCGTAGGTTGCCATAGTGTGGTACCCAAATGCGTCCCGTCACGTAGTAAGCACCGTCTTCCTTCTGTTCTAATCGTTGCCTTGATCCGCGTAGGGCTTCAGCCCTGACGTTTTCTGGTTTCAGTGCTTCTATTTGAGCAGTTCGTATTTGGGAGGGAAGACTAGAATGGATTGTGAGTTGTAAAGCTCGCACGCGCTTAGGCGCAATGTCCTTTCGACTGAGGGCGTCAGCCACAACATTGGCCTTGCCCGGGTGATACCTGATTGAGCACTCGTAGTCATTCAGAAGTTCGACCCATCGTCGTTGTCGCATATTCAGTTCTTTCTGCTTGAAGATGTGCTCGAGGCTCCTGTGGTCGGTGTAGATGGCGCACTTGGTACCGTACAGGTAATGCCGCCATAATTTAAGTGTGAAAACAACAGCTCCCAGCTCTAAGTCGTGCGTAGTGTAGTTCTTTTCATGAACCTTGAGTTGGCGTGAAGCGTAGGCTATAACTTTATCTCGTTGCATCAACACGCAACCAAGACCTTGAATTGATGCGTCGCAGTAGACCACAAAGTCGTCTGTGCCTTCCGGCAAGGAAAGGATAGGTGCGCTACAAAGTCTATCCTTTAGGTGCTGAAATGCCAACTCCTGTGCGTTTCCCCAGCGATAAACAACGCCCTTCTGCGTTAGTGACGTGAGAGGCTGTGCAATCTTAGAAAAATCCTTTATGAATCTCCGGTAGTATCCCGCCAAACCCAAGAATTGGCGAATTTCCTTTGGTGTACGAGGTGCAGGCCAGTTCTTAATCGAGTCTATCTTGGATGGATCAACGTGAATCCCATCCTTGTTTACCACGTGGCCTAGGAAATGGACTTCTCGAAGCCAGAAGTCGCATTTCGAGAACTTTGCATAAAGCTGTTCTGTTCGAAGGAGTTCCAGAATAAGTCGCAGATGCTGTTCGTGTTCCTCCCGACTCTTAGAATAGATCAGGATGTCGTCGATGAAGACTATAACGAACTTGTCCAGGTAAGGCTTGCACACTCGGTTCATCAAATCCATGAAAACCGCAGGTGCGTTTGTCATCCCAAAAGGCATGACCAAAAACTCATAGTGCCCGTATCGAGTTCTGAAAGCTGTTTTGGAGACGTCATCTTCCCGGACTCTCAGCTGGTGATAACCTGATCTCAAATCGATCTTCGAATAGTAGCTCGACCCTTGCAACTGGTCGAACAAGTCGTCGATACGCGGTAGAGGATAACGATTCTTCACCGTCACCTTGTTGAGTTCTCGGTAGTCGATGCACATTCTGAAAGTACCGTCTTTCTTCTTCACAAATAATACTGGAGCTCCCCAGGGCGATGAGCTAGGACGAATAAAACCCTTATCCAAGAGTTCTTGTAGTTGCGTGGAGAGTTCTTTCAACTCTGATGGAGCTAAACGATAAGGTGCACGGGCTATGGGCGCAGCTCCAGGAGCTAGTTCAATCTGAAACTCGACTTGGCGATGAGGCGGAAGGCCAGGTAATTCCTCAGGAAACACCTCTGGATAATCGCGTACAACTGGAAAATCTTCTATCTTCTTCTCTTTTTTCTGAGGTGTCAGTAACAAGAGCTAAAATAGCAGTGTGGCCCTTTCGCAAGCACTTTTGGGCCTTAAGGAGAGAAATGACGTTCTCAACAGCACTCCTCTTGTCGCCATGAATCATGAGAGGTTCACCATCGGGACCTGGAATACGGACAACCTTCTCGTTGCAAAGAATCTCTGCTCGGTGTTGGGACAACCAATCCATCCCAATGACAACATCGAAACTACCCAAGACGATAGGAATGAGGTCGATAGAGAAGGTCTGGTCAGCGAGAATAAGTTTACAACCCTTGACTACGTGTGTGGCTTCTAAGCTCTTACCATTTGCTAGCTCTACGGTGTGCTTGATGTTCAAGGGTGTTGGAATACGCTTAAGCATTCGACTAACTTCTAGTGACACGTAGCTAGTATCGGCACCCGAATCAAATAAAACTGAAACATAAAAGTCGTCGAGAAGGAACTTACCCGCCACAACATTGGGGTCATTCCTTGCTTCACCTTGGCCAATCACAAACACTCGCCCCCTGGCGCCATTGTTGTTGTTGTTCCCATTGTTACCATTTCCCTGATTGTTGTTATTGTTGTTGTTGTTGTTGTTCTGGTTCCTGTTCAGTTGGGGACAGTCTCTCTTGAAGTGGCCCTCAGCTCCACACTGAAAGCACCCTTTGTTATCACCCTGTTGCTGTTGCTGGCGCTGGTTCTGTTGAGCTTGCTGACGATTCTGGTTGGCGGGGTATAAGCTCCTGCAATCCTTTGCAGCGTGACCAGGCTTGTTGCACCGATGACAGTTGCCCCTGGTGCACGGTCCGCTGTGGTGCAGGCTGCAACGATTGCACTTGGGGTGATTTCCTTTGTATCCACCACCAGACGATTGCTGATTAGGGCTCTTGTAGTCCTCGGTCTTTCTCTGCTGAGACTGGGATTGAACAGAAGTCGAACCCTTACTTGAAGTTCCATCCCATTTTCGTTTGTTGTCACTAGAGGTACCAGTAGTAGTTGCAGCACCTATGCGTTTTGGTAACTTGTTCTGCTCCACCGCTTGATCCGTGAGACGGTGAGCCAACTGGAGAGTTTGCTGGTAGGTAGCGAGGTTCGCTGAAGTCACATGACTTTGGATTTCTGGCACTAAGCCCTGAAGAAACAGTTCGATGCGTTTGATGGGAGGATCCACCATAGTAGGGCACAGAATTGCCAATTCGTTCGACCTTTTCACATAAGCTTCAATTTCCGACCCCGTCATCTTGAGGTTGAAGAACTCCACTTCCAGTTTGTGAATCTCATCACGACTACAGTATTCCTCTTTGATCATTTCCTTAAAAGTTTCCCATGGGGTGGCGTTGGCAGCAACCAACCCTAGCATTTGAACTTGAGCGTTCCACCATGTGAGGGCTAAACCCTCGAGAGTACCAGTAGCGTACTTCACCCTGCGCGCCTCAGGGCATTCGCACATTTCGAACACAGATTCCAGCTTCTCAAACCAGTGCAGGAGACCTACTGCTCCTTCAGTGCCGCTAAAAGTAGTTGGTCGGCAGTCCATGAAAGTCTTAAAAGTGCACACGGGTGGCTGAACATGCTGACCTATCGTAGGTGAAAGAAAAGACAGAGTTTAACACAAAGGTTGGTTCACGAGAGTAGGATCCTAAAGATCCTAGAATGAGTTCGGACTGCAGGATATACCTCCTGCGTGTGCAGCTGCAAGTGCTGCGGCAACTCGTTCGTTAATCAGAGCCGTCAACTGGGCTTGTGTCATGTTAACGCGTCCAGACATGATCTTCACATCAAGGAGAACGTGAGTGAGAGGGGTTCGCGAAGGTGCGATGTCAGAAGCGAGTAAGTACACACGTGTTCAAGCAACAGTAGTTATTCTAACCAAGCATACCATAAGCAGTGTACTATGTAACTAACAAGTAGGCAATATATACACAGATCATATCACCTAGAGTGTCGAGCCTTGCATGTGGAGTGAAGCATCGTTGTGGACCGTTGAGCACTGTACAGGTTATAGTCTGGTTTTAACAAAAACGTTTTCCCCTTTATTAAAACCAAGTTCTCTATAACCAATGGCTCTGATACCAATCTGTCACACCCCCAAAATCCACCTGCGGAGTACCACCGCTTGGAGGCGTGACTGACCAGGATCCAGCCACCAATCATATTGAACAAGCATATAAGTAGTTATAAAAATCCACCCAATACAATTGGTGTTCAAACAAAACATAATTAAGTTGCAAGCGGAAGCATAAGTCTTAAAGCCAAAACATAAGTTTAATAGTTTCAAAGTTTAACATGGCACACAGCCGTCCATGTCCCACAACGATCCTCCCCCATGCAAGCTCCAGCTAAGAAACCTAAGGACCTGCAAAGCATGTAGTAACGAGTCAACAACAAGTTGAGTGAGTTCACGGTTGGGTGTTCGTTTTAAGTTGTTTCGAAAACAGTTTCCTTTAGCTGGCATCCTGCCGTGGGGGTTACCCCATAGTTAAAAACGTGACTTGTTTGTTCCCGGTTACTCTGGCTATCCAGCCGTGGGGGCTACCCCGTGTTAGTTATCTGGCATTTCGGCCGTGGGGGCTACCCCATGTATACACTAGACTCGTTACCATATCGACTGCTGACTGTAGTCATGTTTATGTGCCCTGAAACTGTCAATGTCTATCATCATTGACGTGCCCCAGATCCATTAGTTCACGCCCGTCCTCTGCGGCACGGTGTGAGGTTTGTCAGACCTAAATAGCGCTATCTAACTAATGACCCGCTCGCCATTGGCCCGGCGATTAAGTCGATATAAAAAGGAGGGACTTCGTGATAGAGTTTTGGTCTAGTACGAGTTATCTGTCCGTGAGGACGAGGAATTACATTCCTGAACCTTTGTTGTCCTACCCAAGGAGGACGAGGAACCCAGTTCCTTAACCCCATTCCCAACCCAGGGAATCCCATGCTTTGTAGAGGGTGTGAACTCACCTTGGTTTGCTCGGTAGAAACACAGAAAAGTCAAACAAGCAATGTTGTAGCTACTCACGTCCTATCATAGTTGTATCATACAAGTCAGGTTCTAACCATGTATTACACGTATGTTCTACACGTATGCTAGCACGTTGCATGCAAGTTCATCTATAGCAGCCCAAATAATCGTTCATAAACAACAGTACGTATGAGGTCCGTGTAGTAGGCCCAAGGGTCCGGCCCAAACAATTAAGTCCGAAATGAGGTGCAAGCCCAAACAGCGAGTATCCGTGTATAGTCTCGAGTCGCAACTAGGTGTTTGCGACTCGCAACCTGAGTCGCAATCGTGGTTTCGGTTCGTGTTGGTTTGGTTACGAGTCGCAACTGGACTCGCAACCGGGGTTTCGAGTCAAACGGTTTGTGTGCTGATCACTTGTGGTTTCGAGTCGCAACCAGGTGTTTGCGACTCGCAATCTGTGTCGCAACCGGGAGATTTCGACTCATCGTGCATGGTTTCGAGTCGCAACTGATGGTTTCGAGTGGACATAAGCTGATTCGGAACAGTGTACTATCCAATGAGAATTTGATTTCATGAAACAGTCTGTACTACTCTCATAAACATGTTTATTTGTCTAGCAATTTCCTAAGATGGATCAAACAAATCAGATTTCAAATATTCAACCATGTTCTTATGATATTCAACAAGTTCTTCATGTGTTCATCATGTTCATCAAATATTCAAAACACATTCAACACATATTCGGATATTCATATCTTCATTCAACATATGTTCATAAGTTCTTGCATTTTCGGACAAGCATCATAAATCCTAAACTAGACAACAAGCTTATCTTGTAACAAAACATTTGTTCCATAGTCTCATACATAAAAATCGGATGATCATCATTATTCTTTTATCATACAAAAATCTATACCTTTATTAAGGAGGTCATGTTCATAACAAAGGTTGTAACTAAACATGTATCATTTACTCAAACAAGAGCTCATCAATCAAACAAACACTTAATCATACATGAATCTTTAGCAAGCAAACACATTATCATCATCAACATCCGAAATATATAACAAGAATCACTATCCAACACGTATCATAAACACTAACCGGTTTGAGATGGTGCCGAGTTGGTAAGGAAGATGAGTGTTCGAGTGATGTTGGTGAGCTTAGCCGGGTCTCCTTGTGGTCACCGGTTGGAATCCGAGAATGAGGGAGAGGAATGTTGTGGCTTAGAGTTTTTGTGAGGGAGAATGGAGAGTGTGTGTGTGTTAGAAGAGTATGTGTGCTATTTGCCCAAAGGATGTCAAGACTAGCATCACTAAGGGTTTTATACTTGATTCACTTAGTGCACCCTAATGGGTTTCGAAATAGGCTAAGTGTGTATGTGTGGCCCAACCGGCCCATGAGTGGTGTGATGTTTACTCGAGACCACATGGTCTCGAGTCGGGTCCTTGTTGTTTTGGTTCCTAGACATACTCGCATACATACGATCACAAACATAGCCATATAAGTTCACATAAATCATTCATCAAATCATCAAATTAGCTAGTCACTTAGTGTTCAAACGTACAACAAAAGGATTCTAAATTTCGAGTTGTCACATGTTACAACACTCCCCGACGTTTACGCCACGATTTGATGCTTTACATGGTCGGGGTGTGACAGAAGAGTTGGTATCAGAGCCAATGGTTATAGGGAATTAGGTTATTAGTAATGCTTTGCCCTAGACTATAACCTTTCTAAGACCCCAACACAAGTTATCTTGTGTTTAGATCTTAAAACATGCACTTCACCTATCCTTAGGTGATCACCAAAACAAGAACCCAATTTTCCGAAACGATTTTTGAAAATCAAACATCTGTTTTTAAATGATTTATTATATGGTTTTGAACTCTTTGATTTTTCAAAATGATTTTGAAAATTCACCATCCATTTTTGAATGATTCTTTTGGCCTTGTGCCTTCCAAGTTTTCAAAATCTCGTCAAAGTTTTGGGTTCTAAATAGTGTGAACACGTGCAAACTGCAAGAGTGAATGCCTGTACCCTGGGTTTTCTGTCTAAGGCTAGAGTGTTCATACAAATCCACATAATCGGACCAGTCACTCTTACCTGGGAACTCTTGGGGTGAGTGTTCACTTATAGGCGAGCATGTCTTCGCGATACATTATTTTTGACCCATTTACTTTGATTAGTCACTGTGTGTCATTTGTTTGCTTTGTGATACGGACGAATGACCACCATCTTTGCTTTTGTTGATTTTTGTTTCATCTCATTCTTTTCGTCTAATCATCTCACTCGTTCCTTTCATGTTTCCTCTTTTAGAATGCCTCCTCGACGCGAAAATCCGCTACCAAATGCCGAACTGGCAGAAATCATCGCGCAGCAAATGGCTGCTGCGTTCCCAAATCTTATTGCTCAATTGAACCAAGCCAACAACAACAACAATGCTCCATTCAATTTCAAGAGTTTTAACTCGGCTAAACCACTCAAGTTCAGTGGTTCTGAAGGGGCAACTGGGCTACTTCAATGGTTCGAGAGCATTGAGAATACTTTCAGTCACATTCAGTGTCCTGATAATTGCAAAGTCGAGTTTGCTTCCAGTGTGTTTCAGAAGAGGGCTCTCACATGGTGGAACGGGGTTATGAGAGACCGTGGTGCTGAGGTTGCTTTAGCACAAACATGGGCTAAACTTAGGAATCTTATGATGAGGGAGTTTTGTCCTCGTCATGAGCTGCGAGCTCTAGAAAGGGAGTTTAATGATCTGAAACAGGATAGTGGTGAGCACCGGGCGTATACTGATAGGTATGAGGATTTGAGTTTGTTATGCCCAACAATGGTTACCCCACTCGAGAAGGCTATCGAGAGGTATATCGATGGCCTACCTAACTCCATACAAGACATCGTTACTGGTAGTAATCCTACCACAGTTTGTCAGGCCATCGAGCTATCTGCGACATTAACTGAGTCGCAGGTTCGGAAGGGTAAGCTGCATAGAAAGGGGGACAAGGGTAAGAAGCAGGCGTCTGATAAAAGTGAAAGCAAGAAGGGTAAGAACAAGAAGGGTAAGGATTCTGGTTCCTCGAAGGGTTCTAGGAAGCGTAAGGCTTCCCAAAATTTCGCCGTTACTGCACAAGCTGCACCAAATCAGCCTGCGCAACCACTTGCCAAGAAACCTTATCTTGGCAACGCACCTTTGTGCAACAGATGTAACGGTCATCATCAACCGCACCTCCAGTGTCGTCATTGCACTAACTGTGGAAGATCTGGTCATCTTGCTGACACCTGCCACATTCCTGCCAATCAAAATAGGGCAGCTCAGAACCCGGCTTAACAAGTTGCTCAGCCTCTTGGTCAGCAACAAGGTCAAGCTGCACGACCTCACTACCCACCCGGTTCTTGTTATAACTGTGGGGATCTGACCCACTACCGTAATCAATGTCCAAGATTGTTGAATGCGAATCCAGCTCAGGCTCAGGCTCAAGGTCGAGTCTTCAACATGAATGCACAAGAGGCGCAAGCAGACAATGAAGTGGTTAACGGTACGTTCTTTGTTAATAATCAACCCGCATCTGTTCTTTTTGATTCTGGTGCCGATAAGAGTTTTGTGTCGTTATCTTTTGAGCCATTGCTTCGCTTTTCTAGAACGAAACTAGGTAAGCCTTTGACAATAAAAGTTGCTAGTGGTGATCCCGTTGTTCTTGATTCTGTTCTTCGCAATTGCCAATTGAACCTTAACAACCATCTTTTTCCCATTGACCTCACGCCAATGCAACTTCGGAGCTTCGACATTATTATGGGTATGGATTGGTTAGCCAAGCATCACGCAGAGGTAGTATGTTTTGAAAAGATCGTTCGTGTGCCGCTTTCGTCAGGTGAGATCCTACAGGTTTGTGGTGAGAAACTTGTTAGTAGTCTCAAGCTTATGTCTTGTTTTCAAGCTCGTAAGTATCTGCGGAAGAACTATGTGGCCTTCTTGGCACATGTTGTAGCAGATAAAGGCAAAGGTAAGTCTATACAAGATATCCCTGTCGTTCAGGATTATCCGGAGCTATTTCCTGAGGAGTTTCCTGGATTACCCCCTGCACGCCAAGTCGAGTTCCGTATTGATCTTGCACCTGGTTCCAATCCCATTGCCAGATCTCCATATTGTCTTGCACCGTCTGAGATGCAAGAGTTGTCTAAGCAGCTTCAGGAGCTTTCAGATAAAGGTTTTATCCGTCCTAGCTTTTCACCTTGGGGTGCTCCCGTTCTTTTTGTTAAGAAGAAGGATGGATCATTCAGAATGTGCATCGATTACCGTGAGCTTAACAAGCTTACCATTAAGAATCGATATCCCCTACCTCGCATTGATGATCTCTTTGATCAATTACAAGGTGCTTCTTATTTTTCGAAGATTGATCTTCGTTCTGGGTATCATCAACTTCGTGTGCATGAAGAAGATATTCCTAAGACAGCTTTCTGCACTCTTTATGGGCATTACGAATTCACAGTTATGCCATTCGGATTGACTAATGCTCCTGCTGTTTTCATGGACTTGATGAATAGGGTTTGCAAGCCTTATTTAGATAAGTTCATCATCGTTTTTATTGATGACATTTTGATATACTCTAAGACGCAAGCTGATCATGAGCAACATCTTCGTCTCACTCTGGAACTCCTAAAGAAAGAGCAACTTTTCGCCAAGTTCTCCAAGTGTGAACAAGGTATTCATGTAGATCCCTCCAAGATCAGTGCGATTAAGGATTGGGACACGCCTACTACTCCTACCGAAGTTCGTTCTTTTCTTGGTCTCGCAGGTTATTACCGCAGCTTCATCGAAAATTTCTCGAAGATTGCAGTTCCCCTATTCTATCATTGCCTGAGGGTAATGACGATTTTGTCGTGTACTGCGATGCATCCAATTTGGGACTTGGCTATATTCTGATGCAAAGGAACAAAGTCATAGCATATGCATTGAGGCAATTGAAGGTGCATGAGAAAAACTAAACCACTCATGATCTTGAGTTGGGTGCAGTTGTGTTCGCTCTTAAGATCTGGAGACACTATTTGTATGGTACAAAATGTGTGGTTTTCACTGACCACAAAAGTCTTCAGCATATCTTTAATCAGAAAGAACTCAACATGAGGCAACGACGTTGGGTTGAGCTTCTAAACGACTATGACTGTGAAATTCGCTACCATCCTGGTAAGGCGAATGTCGTGGCTGACGCTTTAAATCGTAAAGAACGTGTCAAGCTTCATTGTGTTCATGTTCAATCTGATATCCAAGCTCGATCTGATATTCAAGCCCGCATCTCTCAGGCTCAACATGCTTGTGTTTCACAAGACTTGATGGGTAAGGAATTTCCCTATCACATTAAGCCTAATCTTGAACTGAAGGACAATGGATCGTATTATTTCATGGACCATTTGTGGGTCCCAAGCTTAGAGGATCTTCGCACTTTGCTTATGGATGAAGCTCATAAGTCTCGTTATTCTATTCATCCTGGCTCAGATAAGATGTATAAGGATCTTCGTACTCAGTATTGGTGGCCTGGCATGAAGAAAGACATTGCCCTATACGTTTCAAAATGCCTTACTTGTCTTAAGGTTAAGGCTGAACACCAACATCCTTCTGGTTTACTGGAGCAACCAGAGATCCCAGTTTGGAAATGGGAAAACATCGCTATGGATCTCATTACTAAACTTCCGTGCACTAAGAAAGGTCATGATGCCATTTGGGTAGTTGTTGATCGTCTTACTAAGTCAGCGCATTTCTTTCCAATCCGTGAGGATTTTTCTAGCTGAAAAGCTTGCAAAAATTTATGTTGATGAAATCGTAACTCGACATGGTGTTCCTTTGAAAATTATTTCAGATAGAGATGCTAGTTTCTCTTCTCTTTTTTGGAGAACCATGCAAACTGCTATGGGGACCCAACTTAATCTGAGCACTGCTTATCATCCACAAATAGATGGCCAAACTGAAAGAACAATCCAGACTTTGGAGGATATGCTTAGAGCTTGTGTGATCGATTTTAGTGGTAGTTGGGATTCACATCTTCCATTGATTGAATTCTCCTACAACAACAGTTATCACTCCAGCATCAACATGGCTCCCTTCGAGGCTCTCTATGGTCAAAAATGTCATTCACCAGTCTGCTGGAATGAGATCGGTGAGGCTCAGCTTACTGGACCTAACCTCATTCTAGAGACAACTGATAAGGTTAAGAAAGTTCGTGATAACCTCCAGACAGCTTGAAGCCGTCAAAAGAGTTACGCGGACCAACGACGCAAGTCCTTGGAATTTCAAATTGGTGATCGTGTATTACTTAAGGTTTCACCTTGGAAAGGTGTGATCAGATTTGGAAAGAAAGGAAAACTTGCACCTAGATATGTTGGACCATTCAAGATTGTCGAAAGAATCGGTAAGGTAGCCTACAGACTTGACTACCATGAATTGAACAAAGTCACGATTAAAATCGCTATCCATTACCAAGAATCGATGATCTGTTTGATCAATTGCAAGGATCTCGATTTTTCTCTAAAATCGATTTACGCTCAGGATATCATCAATTAAAGGTTCATGAAGAGGACATTCCTAAGACCGCATTTAGAACAAGGTATGGCCATTATGAATTTACTGTCATGCCATTTGGTTTAACCAATGCCCCAGCCGCATTTATGGACATGATGAATCGAATATGTAAGCCATATTTGGATAAATTCATAATTGTCTTTATAGATGATATTCTTATTTACTCTAAGAGTAAAGAGGAACATGCAAAGCATTTGCACACACTTCTAAGTTTATTAAGAAAAGAAAAGCATTATGCTAAGTTTTTAAAATGCGAGTTTTAGTTAGAACAGGTACAGTTTCTTGGACATCTAGTCAATCATGAAGGAATTCATTTGGATCCCACCAAGATTGAGGCGATTACTAAATGGAAAACCCCTGAGTCACCAACCGAGGTTAGAAGTTTCTTCGGATTGGCCGGTTATTATAGAAGATTTATTCGAGATTTTTCTAGAATAGTCATTCCTTTAACTAAGCTAACCTGTAAATCTGTTAAGTTTGAATGGGGATGAAAACAGGAAGAAGCCTTTAGAATTCTTAAGCAAAGACTAACCAATGCACCCATACTAGCGTTACCAGAAGGAACTGAAGACTTTGTAGTTTATTGTGATGCTTCTAAGTTAGGTTATAGATGTGTGTTGATGCAATGACAAAAGGTTATAGCTTTTGCATCCAGACAACTTAAGAATCATGAAGAAAACTATTCAACCCATGATCTAGAATTAGGAGCTATAATTTTTGCCCTAAAGATTTGGAGAGATTACCTTTACGGTAGTAAGTTTACCATTTTCACTGATCATAAGAGTTTAAGGTATGTTATTGGGAAAAAAGAATTAAATATGAGACAAAGACTGTTAGGATCTGAGTTTCTTATGATTGTGTTTTTGTTTGGGATTTATGAATATGAATGAGTAATTACAGCGGAATTAAAACGGAACAAACTTTCAACACATAATCAAATGGAAGAATTTCTTTCAACACACATGTTTCTCATGAAATCGAATGATTATATTTATTACAATGATTCAATTACACTTGCATGCATGCACTACAATCTCCCCCTCAGCCCGAGCTCACACTGGTTTATTCATACAGAATGACTTGTGAAGAAAGAGCTAATAGAACAGTACAGGGTACTATTCTATTTATAGTACCAAACAAACCACTTAAGCATCTTTGCTTACATCACCATGAAAGTGACATCTAACCTCCTAACAACCTACAACCACTGATCTATACAAGCACTGTTATATAACTACTGATTACAATACAATACAATGAAGTAAACTAAACTACTTCTACTCATTCCACTTTTATACTCCCAGCAGTGCTTGTGTCTTCAGCAGTACTTGAACCATGAGAGTAAATTGAGCATCAGTGCTTAGCCTTCAACAGTCTTTAATAGTCTTTAGCAGTTGGTGAAGATCAATAGTTATTGTAGACGAACAGTGGATGGAGGTCATCAGATGTTGGGGCCACTTCCAAGGGGAAAGACTGATGCAAACATCTGCTTATTCTGAATCCACTGATCTGATCTAGTTTTAGCTTTAATCAACTGTTTCTTTGTAGAGTTCAATCCCAACAATCTCCCCCTGGAACAGATGATGCCAAAACCCTTCATTATTTTTGATTTCTATTGCTTCATCAAATATTCCCTAACTTGTCCTTTGAATTGAAATTCAAAGTCCATGGAACTTGTGTCATCCTCATCCCTGCACAGTGGAAGCTCAAGTAGATCCTATAGATCTTCAACACCCAGGCCAAGTGCTTGTTCCCTTGATATATGCTTCACTTCACCATTGGATTTGAGCATAGTCAATACGTGGGTCTGTTTATCAGATTTCCACTTTAGTATTTTTGAATCCAATGGGTTTCTTGGGAGAGTCTTTATTATTGATGAGTTTGGAGATGGTGGCCTGGTTATAACACATTGGCCAGTGTTTGCAGCTTTTGCTAATTCAGGATTTTCTGCTATCATTTGCTGAAGGACCATTTTTATAATGTAATCCCCGTGGGCTTTATCTGCTTCTGTTTCATCATCCATCTGCTTTTGTTTCCTTCTTTGATAAAGGATGGCAGCAGGTGGAGCAGTGGATCTCTTGATTTGTAGCTTTTGTGGTTTAACTGGAACCACTGCTTAAGGATAATCAGGCTTTTGAGGAACATTTGGATTTTTCTTTCTCAACTCTTCCAACCTTTTATAATTGGCTATGACTTTATCTTCTGACCACCTTGTGACCTGATTCCTTGACCCAAAATCAGCTGTTATCAGCTCTTATTTCATTCTCTTCAGTTTTAACGTTCTTTCTGGTACATTTTTCTTATACTTGGACCAAACAGGAGGAGTGAGTTTTACTTTGTCTTTGTTCATCTTTTGCACTCTCTCTAACTCCTCTTTAAGCTCACCAATGGTCCATTCTTTATATTGAGCTTTTTATGCCTTGTATTTCTTGAATGCCATAATGTGTTCAATGTAATCTTTTCTCAGGCTTTCATCATCTCTTTTGGATAATTTCTGACAAAGATCTTTTGAAAACTACTCCAAAGTTCTGACTTGAGTGAGCAGATATTGGTAGTTTCTTTGAATCCCTTTGTCTGATTTTCCTTCTCTATTTCTTTTAGATATATCCTCTGCTTGTTGAGCCTTTAACTTCAAATATTCTTCTATGTTATTAGGCCTACGATATCCTTGAAGAGATGGTAAATTTCTTTTTGCAGGGTCATCTTCAGAGTAGAAGTATTTTATCTCCTCTCTAACTGTTGGAAGATCTAATGGATACTGGACTCATGCAGGAGTAATGGCAGTATATGGATTAAGAGCTTGTACTAAAGAGAGTGGAACAGGGTTTGGAATGGTAGCAAGTGTGACAACTCGAGTTTCTAAGATTTCCTTCTTCGCATTAATGGCGCGTTAATTGTTTAAGTTGTTTGTTACACGACTTGTTTGTTTCACAACTGGACACGTTTGAAATAAATTAAATCGTATTGTGGTTGGTATGTTATACATGATGGGTGTTAAGTGTGTTATAAACATATATATATATATATATATATATATATACTTGATGTGATTATTTGTGTATGGTTAAAATATGGTGGTGTTAAGTTATGCTTTATAAACAAAACAATAGATGGATGCCTAGCCGAAAACCCCCAACCGAAAACACCCAATGTCCGAAAACAGCTTTGTGTTTTCGTCCATTGCTTACTGCCGAAAACCGAATGGGCTTTTAGGCCCAGTAGTGGACCCGTTAAATATTATTCCAAACCTTTATGCGAGAACATTATTTGGCAAACCCTAATCACATCGTCTCTCTCTCTCTCTTTTCTTTGAAACCCGACGACTGCCCTTCTCTTATTCGAAGTTTGATTCTCGGATTTGATCCTTCTTGATTCAGTTAGTGACTTCCACATTTAATTGTTTTCAGATCTGAATGTATATAGTTATGTTGTTGGTTGTGTTCTTGAAAGTTTTACATATGATCAATCTGTCATGCGAAACATGATATTAATTTAGAGTTTTAGGTTTGATGTGATTGAATGATTAATATGGAATGATATGATTGTGGTCTACTGAATCCTATTTATTGTTCAACATGTGATCCACTGAAAAATTATAAGAATATGTGAATCCTTTAATATTAAATGAATGGACGATATTGTTGAATGCTTGCTACTGGACCGGTTATAATATGATAGTGCATGATTTCCTATGTCGGTAGACACGTGATTGTCATATGAATGTGTATTTGCATGTGATCATGGCAGTAGCCATGTGAGTCTGCATAGGAATGTGTAAATCAATAAAGTCATACATGTATAATTTGATTGAATCTCATCAGTAAGTACTCATGAATTAATTGATGCTCACATGATGGTGTGAAGTGATTGATTATTGTGATGAAATGATGATCATTAGGGTTGGATTATGTAACTGTTGATGATAATATAGTGTTGTACGATTCACAGCTAGGATTTTTGTGTTGGGAGTTAACAGTCAATGATGATTAGTATTCTGGTTAAACACAACAACTTGCTAATGACTGCTTGATGATTGAATGATTTCGTAATACTGGTTATCGTATGTTGTGACTGTTGTTGATGTTGTGGTGGCCGACGAAAACACTACCCCCAACGAAAACACTTTGGGTTTTCGTCACCCAAGTGTTTTCGTCAATTAGTGATTTTGGCCCCAAGTGTTTTCGGCCCAAGTGGATTTCGTTATATATGTGATTTCTTCTTGTGGTCTCGGTTAAGTCTGTAACTCGGTTAATTAATAACTCAGTTAGGTTATTAATTCTGATAAATGTAACTTTGTTAAGTTAAGCATGTAACTTTGTTAAAAATGTAACTCTGTCATATATGATAATCCAGTTAAGCTTATTAACTCAGTTAAGTGTGTTATTGGATAAATATATTAGAATAAACTGTGAAAGACACTGATGTGAGGCATGAATGGCATGAAATTGATTAACTGCTTATACGATACATGAGATGAACTGCCAAGCACTTTGTGACATAGATTGTATGTGAAACTTGACCAACATGAACTGACTGTGTGTAAATGAATTACCTTAGGCCTTGATTGATTGATTGATTGATTGATTGTTTGCGAGCACATAGTTTAGCATACCTAGCAAACCAAGGTGAGTTCACACACTTTCTAAGGCATGGGATTCCCGGTGGTTGGGAATGGGTTAATGAACTAAAACGGAACCTACATATCCTCCTTGGGTAGGATATGTACCGCCATCCTCCATGGGTAGGATGCCAATATTAATCCTGCGTATTCTTCTTGGGTAGAATACGTACGTTCGTCCTCCTTGGGTAGGACAACAACCTTAAACTTACTAGACAAAACTCTATCATGAAGTCCCTCATTTTTATATTGACTTAATCGTCGGGCCAATGGCGAGCGGGTCATTAGTTAATAGCGCTATTTAGGTCTGACAAGCCTCACACCGTGCCGCAGAGGACGGGCGTGAAATAATGGATCTAGGCACGTCAATGATGATAGACATTGACAGTTCAGGGCACATAAACATGACTACAGTCAGCAGTCGATATGGTAACGAGTCTAGTAGTACATACATGGGGTAGCCCCCACGGCCGAAAAGCCAGATAACTAAACATGGGGTAGCCCCCACGGCTGGATTTCCAGAGTAATTGGGATTAAACTAAACACGTTTTCAACTATGGGGTAACCCCCACGGCAGGGATGCTAGTTAAAGGAACTGTTTTTTTTGGAACAACTTAAACTGAACACCCAACTGTGAACTCGCTCAACATTATTGTTGACTCGTTACTACATGCTTTGCAGGTCAATAGGTACTTAGCTGGAGCTTGCATGGGGAAGAGTCGTTGTGGGACATGGATAATTGTGTGCCATGTTAAACATTGAAACATTTGAACTTATATTTGGTTTTGGATTTTAATCGTTATGCTTCCGCTTGCAACTTAAACTATATTTTGTTTGGACACCAATTGTATTGGTTGGATTTTTATACTTACTTACATGCTTGTTCAATATGATTGGTGGCTGGATCTTGGTCAGTCACGCCTCCAAGCGGTGATATTCCGCAGGTGGATTTTGGGGGTGTGACAGCAAGGGTCAGTGGCTGTGAAGATGTTGGAGGTGGGGACGTGTCATCTTCCAGTATTATCCTTCTCCTTTTGGGTTTAGGAGAGGTTGGTGATGTTTTGGTGGGTTAAGTGGTGGTGATTTGAGTGATGGGTGGCTGACTAACAGCTATTGAAACAACTGGTGTTTCAACCATTGTTGTTATTACAACAGATGATGTGTCATCTGAAGTCTTCTGCTTTTTGGCAGATGGTGTTTGTGATGGTGGTTTTGTTTGTAATGTGGCAGTGGGTTGTATAGTTGTTGTTGAAATGGTGAGGGTAGTGGTTGAAGTGTGTGTTGATGTAGTATTGGTGCCAGTTGTTGGGATAACATTTGTTGAAACCACTGAAGTACCAACAGCTGTTGATACAACAGGTGTTTTAACATCTGTTGGTTTGGAGGTTTGATGAGAGGAGTTTTTGGGGGTTTGAGGAGTATATTTTGTGGCTTTGGAAGGTGTGGTTTTGGGTTGCCTTGCTTTTCTAGTAGGCTGTCTCCTTTTAGGCTTTGGATTTTCTTGCTTATCCTTGGGCTCAGAAGTACCCTGCTCTTCCCTTTCCATCAAAAGTTTCTTCTCTTGCTCAAACCTTGTTCGACCCTTTGTCTCCATATCCTTTTTCAGCCTTGCTTTTCCATCAGCAAAAGCATTTAAGGTTACATCAACATTTTTGGAACCATCTGTCCTAGGGATTTCTGCAACCAGACTAGATTTTGAATCCGGTGCAATGTATAGACCATCTTCATATCCCTTTTTCTTCTTAACTTTCTCCCCCTTTTTGGCATCATCAGGAGGATTATCAACAACGATGATGGTAGGAGGAGCAGTGCCAATGGTTTGTAATAAATGGGCCTTAATTGCCTTGATGTCTGCTTGTGTATCCTTGAACCTAGCTTCCATCAGATTTCTGATCTTCCAAATTTGAACTTCATGTTGTTGATCAGCATATTGTCTTTGCTGATGAAGCATAGGTTGAAATAGCTTCCAGAGCTCAACAGAGGATGGAGCAGATGTTTCATATGATGCAGCAGTGGGTGGTGCCTTTTGAGCTTGTAACAACTGTTGCAACAAAGACTTGATGTCTGCAACAGATGTGTCAAGTTTGTCAACCCTCTCCGTCAATTCTCTGTACATTAAACCATCACCTAAGTTAATGGAATCAACTGATTTACCACCAGTGGTGGTTGTATCAGTGGTTGACCTAAGGAAAGTTTCCCAGAAATCACCCACTGATGCCCCTTTTTTCTTGGTACTGGGGACTTCTTCCTTCAGTAGGGGTAACCAGTTTAAGTGAACCAATGAATACTGGAAACACCCTGGTTCCCAAAGAAGAAATTTCCTTCAAGGGAGTCTCACTTATGAAACTACTGCCCAGATGTAAACCAGTGGGTTCAACATCTGTAGTAGTTGCTCCACTTGAACTACTGACAGGAATTACTTGTAATTCCTGCAATGTCACCTCCTCAGTTGTTGGTGGGTTAGCAAAGATTGAGACACCAGACTCAGTCACTTGTTGGGGTATATTCTCAGTAACAGGTGATTGAGAAGAACTGATTTGTGTCTGGGCTAAATCAAGTGCATCCAACAAAGGTTGTATTTGTGGTGGAATTTGTGTAGTGAGGATAGGGGTAGAAAGAGAATTTGCCCCGGGAGGTGGGCTGTGGATGATGGAATCAAGTGATTCCAGAGCATCATAATATGGTGTCCCTGTTCTTACAACCTGATATTTTTGAGAAGATGCAGGAGGAGTTTTAGGCTCAAGTTGAGATCTTTCTTCCAACTGTTGTGAGGAAGTAGCAGCAGCGGTTATTGGTGACTTTTGTGTTGTCACAGGTATAACCTTTGGGACCTCATCTTTCAGAGTTACCTTTTTTATGGGTTTGGGGGGCTTTTGATATTTTTCTTTTTGGGTCTTTTGGTGGTTTTAGGTGTGGGTTTCACAGCAGTGGTTGTGTTGCTGTGATCACCTTGAGCAGTGGGCTCAATAGTAGGATCCTGAGGAGCAGTGGTTGCTGCTAAAGTCTGCTTAGGAACCTCTGTTTGTGTTTTGGAAGGTTTTGACAGCCTTGTGAAAGTTTCAGAGGTTAGGCTGTTTATTGGAAAAAGGATTTCCTTGGATAAGCACATGAGCATTTTCCTTTGAAAATTTCTTTTGAAAATAGTAACTTAAAAACCTTGGAAATAATAAAAATGATTTTTTATTAACATTTTTGACAAGATCATTGAAGATCTCCTGGGAGTAGTTAAAATTTTCTTTATTCGGTATAGCAAAACCCAGGTATTGGATCTTCCATGGAATCTCATTGAAAGCAGTGGTTTTATTTGACACACACATGAGGAGGGTATGAAATAAAAACCTTGTGGTAGGAGGAAATCTGCCCTTTTGTAAAGTATTTTTTTTTTCATTTCATCTTCATACCCTCTCTCAAGAAAATCAGTTTGATACTCTGTTTTTGGAAAAGAAGTTTTACCTGTAAGATCATCGAGTTCAAAGACCTCCGAAATGGTTTGAGGTGTGATGGTGACTGGAATACCCTTTATTGACGAAGTAATGGCTAAGGGCGTTTTATCCTTAGTTTCAAGTTTAGCATTTTTCTAAAATTCTTGTTGGGTTTCCAGGTAAATCGGAGCATCATAAGTCAACAAAGTTTTGTACTTTGAAGACGATAGAGCATCAATTATAGAGTTGAAGGTTGCGGTATGACTTGGTTTTTCCAGTAGACCCAAGTAATTATGAGGAGTTTTGAATGGAAGAGCCATGATTGAATTGAAGATGGTGACGAACGAATGAAGAAGATGAGTGATTTTTGAGAGAATTTGGGAGAAACTGCTTTGTGAAAGGAATTTTGAATTTGATTTGACAGTGAAAACCCTGTTTGGGGTACTGATCAGGGTTTTATAGGTGGAAAAAGTGTGTGCTGACGTGGCAGCGGTTACAAAAGATCTAACGGCCAAGTACTGCCCACGTGACAACCTCTGATGATAATGGAGGACAGTTGGTAGGAAACCACTGATGAAACATTATCAGTGGTTTGCAATGGTTAGAATGAGAACAGTGGCTGATTTTAACTATCAGTGGATAGCCTATCAGTGGATTAAAACACTGATGTTTGATCAACAGTGATTAACAAGGAAATAAAAGAACAGAGGTTGACTTTCAGCAGTGGACAACATTTAGCAGAACAGATGTTTGAACCAAAAATAGTGGTTATGGCAGACTTTTAAGGATTAATGAAAATTTTCATTTTTAGCTATTATTAAGTATGGATTTTTAATTTTCTGAAAACATTTTAATGCTTTTATTCATAGAAAAACAGGATTTTGCTTGTTATTCCATGTTCAGCATGCCAATCCTAGAGATCAAGCTTTCAAAGGTGGATGTGTCTAAAGCTTTTGTTAGCACGTCTGCCAGCTGATCTTTAGTTGGAACATGATGCAGAGAAATCAAAACTTTTTCATAGCAATCCCTCACAAAGTGATGTCTGATATCAATGTGCTTAGTGGTTGAATGAGAAACTGGATTTTTGATGATATTTTCTGCTGCCTGACTATCCAACATGAGAGGTGTCTTTAAGGCAGTGATACCAAAATCCAGAAGTTGATTTTGAAGCCAATGTAGTTGGGTTGTACAGCTTGCAGCAGCTATATACTCTACCTCAGCAGTGGATGTTGAAACAGCTGCTTGCTTTTTGCTTTGCCAAGACACTAAGCAACTGCCTAGGAATTGGCACTCTCCTGAAGTGGACTTCCATATTGTATTACATCCAGCAAAGTCACTATCTGAGAAACCTGAAAGCTTGATATTTCCATCAGCTGGATACCAGATACCAAGTGTGGGAGCACCTTTTAGGTATCTGAATATCCTTTTTACAGCAATAAGGTTTGACTTTCTAGGGGCTAATTGGGATCTTGCACAGACACATGTTGCAAACATGATGTCTGGCCTAGATGCAGTTAGGTACAATAAAGACCCAATCATGCTTCTATAAAAAGTTTGATCAACCAAATCATCCTTTTCATCAGACATGACTATTTTTGTGGTTGCTATGGGTGTACTACATGGTTTACAATCATCCATCTCAAATTTCTTTAAAAGTTCTTTGGCATATTTGCCTTGATGGATGAAAGTACAATTTCACAGTTGCCTTATTTGGAGACCAAGAAAGCACTGGAGTTCACCCATTGCACTCATCTCAAACTCAGCTGTCATGAGTTGTCTGAACTCTTCACACATTTTAGAACATGTGCTTCCAAAAATGATGCCATCCACATAAATTTGGACAATCATCAAGTCTTTCCCTCTCCTTTTAAAAATAGTGTTTTGTCTATTTTACCTCTTGTGAAACCAATGGAAAGAAGAAAGGTGGAAAGAGTTTCATACCAGGCTCTAGGTGCTTGTTTAAAGCCATACAAAGCTTTGTTTAGCTTGTAGACATGATTTGGATAAAATGGATCCTCAAAGCCAGGAGGTTGACTAACATATACCTCTTCTTGAATCTTACCATAAAGGAATGCACATTTGATATCTATTTGAAACACCTTTATGTTGTGGTTGACAGCAAAAGCCAGGAACAGTCTAATAGCTTCCAAACTTGCTACAGGGGTAAAAGTTTCATCATAGTCAATGCCCTCTTCCTGTCTGAAACCTTGAACCACTAGCCTTGCTTTATTCTTGACAACAATGCCCCTTTCATCAGTTTTATTTTTGAAGACCCACTTTGTGCCAATAGGACTCACACCCTTTGGCAGTGGTACAAGCTCCCATACTTGTTGTCTTTTAAACTGTTGGAGCTCCTCTTGCATGGCCTCTACCAAGCTGTTGTCTTTCAGTGCCTCTTGGTACTTGACTGGCTGATGGAGAGATAGAAAACCAGCAAAAAGACAGATGTTTTGGGTTTGACTTCTTGTGAGCACCCCTTCACTGATGTTGCCAATGATTTGGTCAGGTGGATGAGACTTCAAGAAAATTAGATCTCCTTTGTATGGAACAATGGCATTTAATCATGAGGGCTGCAGATGTGAATCATCTGAGCAAACAACTATTGGTGACTTTGATGATCCAATAGTGTCTTGAAATGGAGGTGGGGGAATAGGTGGAATTGGTGTGGAAACAAGTTGACTTTTATCCACTGTCTTAGGACTTTTATCAACAGTGTTTGATAATGTGGAAGCAGGGGTTAAAGGGCTACTTTGGTCAACTACTGTTGAGGTAGCGGTGGTTGAGCTTTGACAACTGTTTTGAACATCTGCTGCTCTTCCAATTGATGCAGACTTTTGTTGCGGAATGATGACTTCATATACATAGTCTGATGGTGCACTTTGAGATGGACCTGCACTGTTAGTCTTAACAGAAACATTTTCAAAGCAAAATTTATAAAGATCAAACAATTCTGCAGGGTTTGCAAGGATTTTCATTGAACTTCACATTCAAAGTCTCTTCCACTGTTTTGGTCCTTGTGTTAAACACTTTGTAGGCCTTAGCAGTGGTTGAGTATCCCAAATGATATCCACTGTCTACTTTGGCTGCAAATTTTGAAATTGAGTCTTTTAAGTTCAAAATAAAGCATGGGCAGCTAAATACATTAAAGTATGAGATCAGTGGTTTGATTTTATACAGAAGTTCATAGGCAGTCTTTTAATGCCTAGGGTTGATTAAAACTCTGTTCTGGACATAGCAAGTAGTGTTTACTGCCTCTGCCCAGAAATTTAATGGCAAACCTGAATCAGCAAGCATGGTTCCGGCAGCCTCCATCAATGTCCTGTTCTTTCTCTCAACAACCCCATTTTGCTCTGGTGTCCTTGGAATGCTGTACTGCCTTACAATTCCTTTTGACACACAAAACTCATCCAACTCCCTATTTCTGAACTCTGTGCCATTGTCACTCCTGAAGACTTTCACTGGCAAGTTAAACTGCTTTTCAACCTGTTTGACAAAGTCTTGCTGAATGCCTGCAGTCTCATCTTTGGAATGTAAGAAATAAGTCCATGTAAACCTAGAAAAGTCATCTACAATAACCAAACAATATCTTTTCTTTTTAAGACTCATGACTTTTACTGGGCCAAACAGATCCACGTGCAGCATTTGCAGGCACTTGGCTGTTTTGGACTCTTCAATGGACTTAAATGAGCTTTTATGTTGCTTTCCTTTTAAGCAAGAAACACAATGCTTAGGACAGGTGAATAGTTTTTGAGGTAGACCTCTTACTAACCCCTGTTTTGACAAAGCAGTGATTGTCTTGAGATTTGTGTGCCCCAGTCTCCTGTGCCAAAGTTCTGTTTCTTTGTTAGAGGCAGCTGAGAATAGACAGGCATCAGTCATGGGGCTCTCTTTTGACAAATCAACTACATAAACATTGCCACTCCTTTGAGCAACAAGTTGGGTTTTTTTCATTTTTTATTATTTCTTCAATCTTTTTAACCATTTCTGGTCCAACAATCCTACAACAATCCTTAGTAAAGAATGAGCCATAGCCCTTATCACTCATTTGTGAGACACTAAGGAGGTTGAATTTTAGATTGTCTATTAGATTGACATTTTCAAGCTTAACATTTCCAGACTGTACTGTACCAGAACCCATCACCTTCCCTTTACTATTATTACCAAAAGATATATCACCCCCTCAATGAGTTTTGAATTCTTTGAGTAGGGCTCTACATCCAGTCATGTGCCTGGAGCCTCTACTATCTACATACCAAAGACTATCTAATCATGTAGAAGCTCCCTACATATCAAGTAAATAATTAGTTCAGGAGGGTCTCCAAAGCCAATAAGGCTTTGGATGGGGTCTCAACAGTGTCTATGTTAAGTTCAGGTGGATGGACAGTGGTTAGCTCAGGGGTTTGGTCAGTTTTGGAACTGTTTTTCTCTAACCACTGTTGGGGGTCCTGCCCTATCATCTTCTGGTACCCAAAGGGATGCCTGTTCACTCTTGGTTTCGAAGGCTTTTTGTAAACCTCAAAAACCTGTGGGACCCTTTGGTATGGTGGTTGACCTTTACCTCGGTATTGGTTTTCAGGGGTGCATCAGTCACCTGAACTTCTCTTTTAACCGAGGTTTGTTTTGTAACAGCTGTTTGAAGTGGCATAAACAGTGGTTGGTTCTTGACAGATGATTTTGATGAACTCATCGGTGTTTTTGAAATATACTCTTTCTTTTTTGACCTCAAAGGATTTCAAGTACACACACTGTTGAGTAGAATGGTTAGTTTTACCACAAATGGTGCAGCTCTGTGAAGGCACAATGGTACTTGTTTTATTAAGATCATAAGCTTTTAAGTGAAAACAATCTTTGGTCAGGTGATTTTTCTTTTCACAAAAGTCACAAAACAGGTTTTAATCTTTTCTCTTTTCTTCTTCTTTTCAGACTCCTTAGTAACAGAGTTTTGAACTACAGTTGGGATGTCCTCAAGAGGAATGACCTTGGCCTTAGGAGCTTTGACACAATCTATAGTTGTGAAGTCCATTGGTTTGAAGTTTTCAAGGATGTCACACTCATCAGACCATGTGGGTTTGAATTGGTATTTCTCAATCTTGTTGGTGCATATTCGGTGACAACAGCTTAATAGTTTGATTAATTAGTCTTTGGATATTTTGTATTGGGCTTTGCTTATTGGTTAGTGAGTAAGTTGTTGTAATGGGCTTGGAAAATGGCCTAGCCCAGTAGGAAGCCCAGTTCACAGACATGTGGTATATAAACATGTTTTGTGATTAGGGTTTCAGAGTTCTTGGAGGCTAGAGAGAGAAAACGTAGAGAGAGAAACAAATTTCGAATTAGGGTTTAGCAAGATCACAGAGAGAGGCTGTGAGGGTGTGAGGTCTTGAATTGATAGTAAAACTGATTGTTTGGATAATCAATAGAAGACCCGTTTGATTGTGAATTCTGTTTTCTACTCGTTTCTGTAACAAATCTGATCTAGGGGATTCCGCACTCTAGGTTAAATATACAATTCTGTGACGATCTGTACGACCAGGGGACCTACAATTGGTATCAGAGCGTTAGGCTCTTGAAGAAGCTCGGTTCAGAATTGCAGACTGCAGATTCGGGTTGAAGATTGTTGAAAATTTCAAAATTTTAAAACCTGAAATTTAGTGTTTCGAAATTTATTGAGTTTTGATATAATTTTCGAAAATTTTTTAAGTTGTTTGATTTGTTTGCGTATTTAATTTTGCTGTTTAAGTGTTTTTGGTTGCAGGTTTGGTTGATTTTTGAAGGATTTTGGCAAGAAAGTCTTGAAGATTCGAAGATTGTTCTTCGTGTTCTTCGTATTTTCTTCAAAAAAAATTCGGCTGATTTGGTGTTTAATTTTGCAGGAAACTGTTAGAAGAATCTGGAAAATCTTCAGAAATTTCGAACAGATTGAGTTTCCAAAATTTTCTATCAAATTTGCTGAAATCGGATAAATACTCTGACAGAACAGCGAAATTGTGATCTAGCAACTCGGTGACCGGCGAAATTAAATCCAAAGGTGACTTTGGCAACCGTGTAATTGTCCTCAGCGACATTATTACGGTGATCAGCGAAGTTACTAGACATCGTTTTAGCGAAATTAAAAACCAGCGTAATTAAACATTAGCGAAATTGTGTTGATCAGCTAGCATAATTACCCAGCGAATTTAAGTGATCAGAGGAATTAATCAGCGAATTTGGACTTCTAGCGAATTTAATAAGCCAGCATAATTATAATTACTCTATCAGCATATTTAACTTGGTTTTCCAGCATAATTAGCGTGACCCAACGAAATTAACTTGGTTTGCCAGCAAAATTAGCTAGAGGAATTAAAAGGTGGAATATTTATTTATGTGGAGTAATTAGATACGCATAGAGGAATTAACGTTTTCGTGAATAGAATTTGATCCGTAGCTCATCTACCGAAACCGTGTGCACCGATGAATTCGTTGGATTTTTAGGACCAAAAAAGACTCTGGAAATTTCCGAATTTGGTTTTTCACATTATATATCGTTGGATTCGTAATTTTGAGACAATTCTAACGGTATAATTTGGTAAAAACAGTTTTTGGAAAAATTTTGTACGGTTTTTATCAGTACAGTTACGATAAGAACGTGTTTAAAGATTGTTAAAATGGATAAGGTCAGTGAGACTGTTAAATGGTGGCCAAAGCTTACAAATGTTAAAGAATATGCTGTCTGGAAGGAGGAGTTTGAATCGGTTGTGAAGAGTGAAGATACCAGAATGTGGTATTGTATGATAGATGGATATGTTGCTCCTACGCGTCGTATTGAAGGAAGAGTTATAGTGATGTCTTATGATAAGATGGATGAATCTAAGAGACAGGTGGTTGATCCTGAGAAGAAAGCTTTAGCTGCATTAAAAATGTCCTTACCTGATAGCATCAAACATATCTTTACGAAGTACACTAATTCAAAGGATATGTGGGATGCATTAGAAAAGCGATATCAGGGAAATGCAGATGTTGTGGTAGAAGAGAAGAGGAAAGCTGTTGAGAAGAAGGCTGCAGAAGTTTCAAAGTGCATGAATGGTGTGAATGAACTTACAACAGAGGTGAAGGTAACATCAGAACCTGTCAGTCATAAGTGTCATAATTGCACTGAACTACAGGGTAAAGTTAACAGACTATCGGAGCAGAACAAAATTCTGTTAGCTGAATTGGAAAAGTTAAAAGAGTCAAATGTTCTTTTGATTAAAAGAGGGTCAAATTTCTTAAATGAACTCAAATCAAATGAACAAGAAATCAGCAGTTTAACAAGCAAAGTCAAGGAACTGTTACAGGTCATTGATTTGGCTCGTGAAACTGTAAAGGATAAAACTAATGAATTTTTTGATAAGTGCAGGGAATTGGCCATTGCACAAGACCAAATTGTTGAACTAAATGGAAAGTTAGACAAATTTGGAAATTCTTCATTAGTTAGGACTCAAATTAAAAAAGGGCTGAAAAGGAGTAATGATAGAACGGGAGTGGGGTATAGTAAAGCTTCATCTTTTAAGGATCAAGATTACTCGTTTTTACCAGATGAGAATGAGTTAACTGATTTTGTGCCTACTACACCAGCTGTAGGATTGTTTGCACGACCAAAACGAGTCGTTCAGAAGAGTTCTATCCAATACGAAAGGCGGAATCAGACGTATCGGAGTTATTTCAGCTGATTTGCATAGAAAAACACTTTAAACTGTCTCTGTATTGATATCAGATCGTTTTACAATGCTGGAGACACTTCGGCAGAGCTTCGCTACCGGAATCAGAATGTTACAAATGATTTGAACAAAGCACTATTTATAGGCAACTCTATTTCGCACGGAAAGGCTCACACGAAATGACCATGTTCATTTCGTACGAAATAACACTTTCATTTCGTGCGAAATGGCTCAACATCCATTTCGTGCGAAATGGACATTTCCTGTATTTTCTCACTTTTCTCAAACAACGTGCCCTGATCTATCTAATCTAATACAAGACGAAGTCGACAGACATATGCACCCACAGACTCCCCCTTGGATGTTGACGAAGTCTTCAGTGTCGAGTCTTCGGTATGTCACATCTTCAGTCTTTATCAGTCTTCTCGCTCTCTCCAAAATATACTCCATTGTAAGCATCCTCAATCAATCTCTTTCTCTTCTTCTCTCTCTTTTCCAGAATCTCAATCTGACTTTATCTTCTCTTGATCAGATCTCTTGATTTCTTAAGTTCATCAGTATCAGCAGCTTGCGAGGATAGCAGTTCCAGAATCAAAAACTGACTCTTTACATCTTCAGACTCCCTCTTGATGTCTTCAGACTCCCCCTTTCGATAAGCTTGGATCGCAGTCTGGAATTCACAATCTACAAGCTTTGGATCAAAAACCTGGCTCTTATAACCTTTCACAGGTTCTAAGATCGTAACCTGCCTCTCCTCATGCTGAAAGTCCACAGGAAATCAAAATATGGCTTTCGCATATCTTTTTAGGAGTCGTATCCTGGCTGCTTCTGCCTGCAAACACTCTACCTCAAACATAAGTTTCACAGATTTTTAAATTTTAACAATTTGACAAATTTATACATCACTTGCAGGAATTTTTCAAAATGATTTAACATTTATAATTTCTTTGATGACCAATTGTAAGAAAAACATTTAGATTTGACGTTTTCATTTCAAAATCTTTTCTCATTTCAAACAAACTCTCCCAACCTGTTGTTCTTCATGTTTAGCACTCGGAATTTTGAAAATCAGCTTTTCAGCATCAGTTGTCAAAAATCTTTTTGAATTTTCAAATATTTATGCTAAAACACACTAAAAATCTTTTTGGGTTTTTGTTTTTTAAATGGAAAGCAGTAAAGAAATATTTACAAACAATATTTTTGTGAGTTTGTGTAAGAGGATCATATCAGTTTATGAGATAAATCACTATCACTGTTAAGCTTTAAACATTTTAAGTTCTAAACGATTCACTTAGATTGTCAGTATACTGATCCTCTTAAATTTTCACAAAAAGTTCAACTGTATCGAGATACGAGATTAATGTTTTAAGAACTTAAACTCATTCGCGTGTCCCACCTCAGAATATACTCCCGTATCCAGACTCCTATATTCAGTCTTACAGGTGAATGTACACTAGTGATATCTGTAAGGGGTTAAATGCGAGACCATGAGAGCTCAGGCTATTGCTTCCTCAAAATTAGAGAGATGATGGTTCGACTTTAGGTGGGTTCCCTTTAGAGAATCTTTTCTTCAACAGCACATGATTAGTATTTTTCAATGTTTCATCATTTTTTATGCCGAGGGCGAGCTTTAAGATTAAAGGAATGCAAAGTATTATACGAGGACTAAGCTATTGCTCCCGAAAAATCAGAAGTCCAGGTATAATACCCCAGATATCACCACGCACAAAGATCTAGTATGTCAGAAATAGAAAGCCCTTCAAACAAGATTTCAGGGGTTACCTATATATCCGAGAGATGTTCCCCACGAAATAAGTAAGTTTGAAATTTAGGTTTATATCTCGAACACAATCTACTAAGTATGCAAAAACCTACTGGCATATCATCAGTGAGACCGTTTATCACATTTTACTTTCCAATTCTTTAGCGTGCTGTGGTAGTCCACTGATGTACTATCATTTCCTCTTTTTCACAACAAAACACATTTTTTATTTTTCCAATTTTTTTGGATTTTTAGATTTTATCATGTTTTTGGCTTTTTCAAATTTTTGAAATTTCTAAAATTTTTACTCCCCCTAAAATCAAAATATGTTTCAATTTTGATTTTCTAGAAAAATTTGAAACATAAACTGTACAAAGTAAAGTGACAAACTGATGTGAATTGCTTCAATTCGCCATCCACTTGGCATAAACAATCAGAATTCCCCCTGACAACAAACTATTTTCCCATTATGATTTCAAAACACTTAAGTTTGTTTTGATCAAACGCTTTTTTCGGAAAATAAGTTTTGTTGATTTCACACACCACTTGTAGGCTTGGGGATTCATTCATCACATTGTTTTTCAAAATACTTGAATGAGAGTTAAAACAAGTTCAACTTAATGACCTTGATTAACTACTTATCGGTGAAAACCTCTTTTTCAACCACTTGAAAGTTTACTTATCAATCATACCATTTGTAAAATGAAATATGACAATTTTCAAGAATACTACCACTTGTAGGTTTTCCAAACATTTCAAGAATGATGCCGATTCCTGCTCCACGATTACCAATTTGGGAGCTCCGGTAAGTCCAGAGTTTAGTCAAGATAGGTTCTATCCCAGTTACTAACCTGGGATGACCCATCTTCATCTGGTTTCTTCGTTTTCTTTTCATAAAATTCCTTAACCCCTTTGACCTTTCCGTCAACCATTTTTCCAAAAATATTTTGAATTGTGGGGTTAAAGGCCTTTTCAACATCAAATTCTTTCTTTTCAGAAAAGAATTAATTTGAAATTTCAACTTTTCCAATTTTTGATTTTAAATTTTCAGCCCGCAATGGTGGAAAATTTGCATCATCCAATAGCGGAACTGAATTTTCACCTTTTATCACAACTTGTGGCTCCTCTGACTTTGACGAGTCAGATTCATCGCCAGAACTAGCATCTGAATTCTTAACCACCCACTTTTGGTTGTTAAGGTTCAATTTTCTTCTGTAAAAACTTTTTGAACACTCACCAACCTCAAACTTTGAATTTTCTTTAAATTGTTTGGTTGGTGGTTCATTCTCAACCATCTTTCCTTTCAGTTTGTTAGAGACTCTCTGTTTTGTATGGATTGCCTTCGGACAATTCCTGGCAATATGACCAACTGTTTTGCATTTAAAACAGGTTCTTGTCTCCTTCTTCTGAGCAATATCCTTCTTCATTCCCTCTTGCTTCTTAGCAAGGAATTCTTTGTTTGTCTGCTTCCTGAACAATTGCTCTTTTTCTTCTTTAGATGATGTTCCTGAAACAAATACAGTTTTTGGTTTATAAATTTTCTCATTTTTATGATTTTTTGGTGGAATAAAACCCAATCCTTTCTTTTTGAAATTACCGTTATGGTTTGGTTTCTTTTGATAACCTGAACCAGAACTGTAACCCTTTTTCTTGTTTAACCTTTGTTGAACTCTTGAGGTGTAAGGTTTAGCTTTTTCAGAAAGATTTACATCATTTATTTCAGAAATAGTAATTTCTGTTAGTTTGAAAACCTTGTTGATCATTTCAGTTTTAACACCTCTTATTGGAAATTCTTCATAAGAATATAATTTGTCAGAATCATTCAAGGTATATACTACTTTGAATGTTTCGTCATACAAATTATTCTTTGACATCAGAAAATCTTTATTGTAAACCCGTTTCCCCTTTTTGACTGATGGACTTGACTTGTCGGACTTAGACTTTGACTTTGATTTTGACTCCTCCATTTCATCTTTATCCAACACCTGATCGACAACTTTCTTTATTATCTCGGACTCATGATCAGTGTCAGATGATGTGAAAGTGACATCAATGTTGTCTGGCAAATTGTCTGAAGGCTCAGATTCCCACTGTAAATTGGTTGCCTTTTTTACTCTTTCTGAATTTGGATTTCGTGGAGAATATCCATTTTCAAGCGGGGGTGGACACTTATTATAGCCAAAACTTTATTTCTTACCAGAATTCTTCACTTCATTATCTTCTTTTGTTTCAGACTTATTTTCTTCAGATGTCTTTTCTTTAAATGCCTTCATGCTTTCAATTGTAGGGTAAATCCTGTCAATCACATAAGAAGAACATGAGTAACTTTTCAACAATTTATTTACTCTTTCCGTTTCTATCCTCTAAGTTTCCATCTTCTATTCAAGCTCAGCATACATATCAATGTAATAATTGATCATATCCTGCTTTATCATGTATGCTCCATTGAGTGTCTTCATAACTGTAGCTTGTTCACTGCTTGACTCATTATATTGATTCATGGCTTTGTTCAAAATATCATACGATTCTTTCAGTCTGTTCATGTTGTGAACCAACTCATTGTTTTTCTTTTTCATAGTCTCACAATTTTCATAATTCTCAGACATCTTTTCTGCAATAGCTTCCTTTTTAATCTCGAAAGCTGGAACTTCTTTGACTTTTATCACTCGGACTTCTTCTTCATCATTCTTACCTTTCCTTCTTTCTGCATCTCTCTCAGCTTGAAATTTTAAAAGCTCTCTCATTCTTCCTACATCATAATCATCATCACTATCAGCTTGTTGTTTAATCTCCTTTTCCTTTGCTATTCGAGCATTTTCAGCATTTCTTTCAGCATCTCTCTCAGCTAGATATTTTAAATGCTCTTTCATACTATTTGCCCAATAATCATCATCATCATCTTTAACAACTTGAGCAACAAAAGCTTTAGCCAAGAATTCTTTATCTGGACAGTAGTTGTCCCAGTTAAAACCTTCTGGTAATCTTTCATCCTCTTGATCTATTGTACCATAACAAGCTCTCTTTGATGACTCTTCGATCGCCTTAGCATGTGCCGTTTGTGGTTCTTGTTGTTGATACGGTTTTTGAGTAACTTGATGATAAATTGCTTTCCGATAATAATCATTGTTGCTAAACGGATTTTGAGCTCCACTTGCTTCGCGGTTTTTGCATTCACGCTTGAAATACCCTTTTTCCCTGCAACGAAAACAAGTAACTTTAGATTTATCAAATCCTAAAGTAGAAACATTTGCATCACGGAAATCATCTCTTCCCGTAATCTGTTTAAACTTCTCAGCCCTTCTCAACATGCTCGCCAAACACCACTTTATATCCATTAACTCCATCTCTTCAGCATCGATTTGATCGTAATCCTCTTTTGTCAACATTGGATTCCCAATCCTACCTGCAACTAAGCTCCCATAAGATTCTAACACAGTCACCAACAAAGACATATGACTTTTGGCTACTTCTTCAGAGTAATTTTGATCATTTTCAAGATTTAAAGCAATGTTGCATTGAAGTACTTTGCCACTCTTTGTTGCAGAAAAATGTGGATCAAATGATGGATATGAAGAAAATCCCATTTTGCTACTTGATCCTTGAGATGAACTTTCAGAAGAACTTTTTGCATTGAAAGTTGTTTCAATATTTGGTGCAATGTTGGTCTTATCACTAACACCACCTTTGTAATACAAACCAATGTCTTGTTCTCCATCATAGTTCTTCATTCTCGCTATCTTTCTTTGTTCCATCTCTTGACCCTCGAGTTGTTCGATAAAATCGCTCAGCGATACATTGTCAAAATCAGGTTTATTTCTCAACATCATAAGATATGTGCCCCAAACATCATGTGGCAACGCATCGGCCAATTTGTCAATCAGTTCATCTTTATCTTTATTGATGCTCAATCTTTTCATATTCTTCACCAAATTGCAGTATCTTTCTATAATCTGTTTGGTGCTTTCATTTCTTAATCCTCGAAATAGATCAAATTCTTTCTTCATAAGTGACGTTTTGTTCTTGATCGTTTCTTTACTATCAACAAACTTTGATTTCAGTTCTTTCGATATTGATTGTGCACTACCGTTGTGTTGTAGTAAGATCAAGATTTCATCCTTAATAGCTTGCTGCAAGAGGCTAACCATCAACTTTTCATTTTTGTATTTCTGTTTCTCTTCAACACTTAAATCTTTAATTTCAACCTTCTGTCCATCATCTTTAACCGATCTAATATATCTAAATTCAGTATAATCCCATGCATCCATATAATATGCTTGAACCCAGTTTTCAAAACGTTCAACCCATCCACTATACTCCTCAATACTCATAAGCTTAGGCGGTTTTTGCGTGGTTCCCGTTTCATTTTCTAGCATGGTATTCTGAGTAATAGTCATCGGACTCGCAAAGGCATTGTAGAACTCGTTTTCCATGATTCGATTTTTCAAAATATCACAAACTTTGTCTTTCAAACGAAATGATTCAAGCGAAATGAACACTTTCACATGGAATGCACCTTTCAAACGAAATGGACAATGTCTCACACTAAATGCCCCTTTCAAGCGAAATGAACCTGCTCAAACGAAATGACTCTTTCCATGCGAAATGGAATATAAATTCAAACGAAATGGATCCACAATACTCAATTCGTGCGAAATGAGTTCTGTTTCAAACGAAATGACAAATGGTGTGAAATGAAAGCTATTTCATGTGAAATGACAAGTTGATCTCGTGCGAAATGGATGCAAGTTCAAACGACCTGATATCCCATTTCGTGCGAAATGGTCATGACGTCACACGAAACGAACAGTTTTTGTTAAAATTGATCAAGTTTTAAGCCGATTTATGATCTGATTCTTTCAAGGGTTTATTAAAACACTGTTTCGCACAATATATGTGAAAATCAAGCCATTTTAACCGTGAAAACTTGTTTAATTTTGAAAAGAATGTGTAGAAATCAGAATTTTCAACTGAAATGGTAAGAACTCTTCCTCCTGAACTCTGATACCACTTGTAGGCTTGGGGATTCATTCATCACGATGTTTTTCAAAATACTTGAATGGGAGTTAAAACAAGTTCAACTTAATGACCTTGATTAACTACTTATTGGTGAAAACCTCTTTTTCAACCACTTGAAAGTTTACTTATCAATCATACCATTTGTAAAATGAAATATGACAATTTTCAAGAATACTACCACTTGTAGGTTTTCCAAACAAAAACATTTCAAGAATGATGTCGATTCCTGCTCCACGATTACCAACTTGGGAGCTCCGGCAAGTCCAGAGTTTAGTCATGATAGGTTCTATCCCAGTTACTAACCTGGGATGATCCATCTTCAACTGGTTTCTTCGTTTTCTTTTCATAAAATTCCTTAACCCCTTTGACCTTTCCGTCAACCATTTTTCCAAAAAAATTTTGAACTATGGGGTTAAAGGCCTTTTCAACATCAAATTCTTTCTTTTCATAAAAGAATTGATTTGAAATTTCAACTTTTCCAATTTTTGATTTTAAATTTTCAGCCCGCAATGGTGGAAAATTTGCATCATCCAATGGCGGAACTGAATTTTCACCTTTTATCACAACTTGTGGCTCCTCTAACTTTGTCGAGTCAGATTCATCGCCAGAACTAGCATCTGAATTCTTAACCACCCACTTTTGGTTGTTAAGGTTCAATTTTCTTCTGTAAAAACTTTTTGAACACTCACCAGCCTCATACTTTTTGAGCTCAGGAGGAAGAGTTGTATCCAATACGAAAGGCGGAATCAGACGTATCGAAGTTATTTCAGCTGATTTGCATAGAAAAACACTTTAAACTGTCTCTGTATTGATATCAGATCGTTTTACAATGCTGAAGACACTTCGGCAGAGCTTCCCTACCGGAATCAGAATGTAACCAAATGATTTGA
Source organism: Helianthus tuberosus (assembly GCA_030545235.1). Lineage (NCBI taxonomy): Eukaryota > Viridiplantae > Streptophyta > Magnoliopsida > Asterales > Asteraceae > Helianthus > Helianthus tuberosus. The sequence goes on along the minus strand of CM060351.1, from coordinate 26,190,252 downwards.
ACAGGCACCTATTTATAGGGAAGCCATTTCACACGAAACGGTTCATGCGGAATGGACATCTTCATTTCGTACGAAATGTACTTTTCATTTCGTGCGAAATGGTATTTTATCCATTTCGTGCGAAATGGTTATTACCCATATATTTCACACTTTTCTCGTACTTCGTGCCCTGATTTAATCAACATAATACATGACTCGATACAAGACGAAGTCGACAGACATATGCACCAACAGACTCCCCCTTGGATGTTGACGAAGTCTTCAGTGTCGAGTCTTCAGTATGTCAACCCTTCAGTCTTTGTTAGTCTTCTCGCTCTCTCCAAAGATTCTCTATTGTAAGCATCCTCAATCAATTTCTTTCTCTTTTTCTCTCTCTCTTTTCTTCACATGATCAGAATCGCAACCTGACTCTTGAGCTTTCTAATTCTCTTGATCAGATCTCTTGATTCCTTAAGTTCTTCAGCATCAGCAGCTTGTGTGGACAGTAGATCCAGGATTAGAAACTGGCTCTTTACATCTTCAAACTCCCCTTTCGATAATCTGGGATCGCAGTCTGGAATAGCCCTCGTTCCAAGATCGTAACCTGGCTCACCCTTTGCAACTTTCACATGTTCAGGGCCGTTGCCTGGCTCACCTTGTAAGACCACAGGAATCGGAAACCTGGCTTTCTCATATCTTTCAAAAGTCGAAACCTGGCTGCTTCTGCCTGCAAAACTCTACCTCAAAAATTTTTTTCGCAAATTTAAACATTTGACAAATTTAGAAACCACTTGCAGGTATCGTTCGTATTTGCTGATGACCACTTGTAAGAATAACATTCAGATTTGACATTTTTATTTCGAAATCTTTTATCATTTTAAACAAACTCTCCCAACCCTGTTCATCATGTTTAGCACTCGGAATTTTGAAAATCAGCTCTCCAACATCAGTTGTCGAAAATGTTTTTGTAATTTTGTAATTTTTTTTAAAAAATTTATGCTAAAACACACTTAAACTCTTTTTGGATTTTTGTTTTAATAAAATGCATTAAAGAAATATTTACAAACACTATTTTGTGAGTTTGCGTAAGAGGATCATATCAGTTTTTGAGACCAATCACTAGCACCGTTGAGCTTTAAACACTTTAAGTTCTAAACGATTCACATGGATTGACGATATTGTTATCCTCTTAAACTCAATCTAAAAACTTTCGAAATGCTTACCGATACGTTAAGATATATTAATTTTGCACTAAATTCTTATGGACCCCACGATCTCAGCATATCCCTTCATCATGCAATATACTGACTCAAGTAATGCTTTTAAACGTTCATCAACTGTGATATGTGCGAAAACAACGCAGAATGTTTAAACATTAACAATCAGGTCGATCTTTCGATACGCAGAGAAAGTCCAATGTTTAAACAAAATAAGAAATAAAAAATAAGTTGAATATGTTTAAATCTTAACCATCAGTTCGATATTCACATATACGCAGAGATGATCCAAGATTTAAACGAAACACCAAGAAAAATTAAGCAGAACGTTTAGGCACCAACATCCAGTTCGATACTCATGTATACGCAGAGGATGTCCAATGCTTAAACAAAATAAAGAAATCAAACAAGTTTAAATCTTTGCAAAATGAAATGCACAATCACAGTGACTTTTTCAGCAAGTTGTGAAAGTTCACAAACTAACCAGTTTTTATGCTCTTTTAGCATTCAGCGATTACTGAGTAGGTACACAATCACGAAGGATAAAACTAAGTACTATGCTTTCAACCGCGTTTCCCACTAGAACTAGGCTTTTTTTCATTTAAGTTTGTATCATTATCGCAAATCTACTAGTCTAGCTGAGCCTATCGTCACATCTTTAGTGAGACCATTTATCACATTTTAACTTTTCATTTCTTTAGCGTACTGTGACAGTCCACTGACGTACTATCATTTCCTCTTTTTCACAACAAAACTCATTTTTGACTTTTTCGATGTTTTTGGCTTTTGAGATTTTATCATGTTTTTGGCTTTTTCAAATTTTCGAAATTTCTTAAAAAATTTTACTCCCCCTAAAATCAAAATATGTTTCAATTTTGATTTTCTAGAAAAATTTGAAACATAAACTGTACAAAGTAAAGTGACAAACTGATGTAAATTGCTTCAATTCGCCATCCACTTGGCATAAATAATCAGAATTCCCCCTTACAACAAACTATTTTCCCATTATGATTTCAAAACACTTAAGTTTGTTTTAATCAAATGGTTTTTCCGGAAAATAAGTTTTGTTGATTTGCACAGAAAAACACTTTAAACTGTCTCTGTATTGATATCAGATCGTTTTACAATGCTGGAGACACTTCGGCAGAGCTTCGCTACCGGAATCAGAATGTTACAAATGATTTGAACAAAGCACTATTTATAGGCAACTCCATTTCGCACGGAAAGGCTCACACGAAATGACCATGTTCATTTCGTACGAAATGACACTTTCATTTCGTGCGAAATGGCTCAACATCCATTTCGTGCGAAATGGACATTTCCTATATTTTCTCACTTTTCTCGAACAACGTTCCCTGATCTATCTAATCTAATACAAGACTCGATACAAGACGAAGTCGATAGATATATGCACCAACACCAGCTGTAGTGGATCCGATAGTTGTGGACTTGCCAAGTAGTCAAGAAACTTTGAAAGAATCTGTTGAATCCAACAGTACACCTCATAAATCGGATGAGGATACTGAAAAGGACAAGAAGAAAACATTTAAAAAGAGATTTAACAAAAGGAGAATTTATAGGACAAAATCTTGTTTTAAATGTCACAACAAATGGATTGTAGCGAGTTGTTGTCCTTTGAAGAAAAATAAGCAAAAAGTTGATGAGGTTAAGGAAGGGAATTGTTGGATCGTCGTGTGACCCTAACGAGTCAATCTGAGTAGTTCATCATCAAATACAAAGGCGGAATCAATGTAAATGACGTAAAACAGCTTGTTCCTTTCTAATTATCTTCTTATTGATTGATTCTGAGCTTTTTACAATTCTGATAACAATTCGGCAGCACCTCAGCTCAGAGACAATGGACTAATTCCGTATGAAATGACACAACAACATGGGTATATATAGTTGGAGTAATTCCGTTTGAAAGTGGCATGGCCATTTCAAGCGGAATTAAACTTGTTAATTTCGTTTGAAATGGTCATGTCTCATTCAAACGAAATTACCAACTTTAACAACATCAAACCCTAATTTCAACCCTGTTGTGTGCTCGTTTATCCTATCTAGACATAAGACTCGATTAAGACGAAGTTAACAGACACTAGATGCACCAACAGACTCCCCCTTGGATGTTGACGAAGTCTTCGGCGTCGAGTCTTTAGTGTTTGTCTTTTTCCAAATTGTCTTGACATTGTAAAAACTTCCTTCAATCTTTATCTTCAAACTTTAATCTTCAATCTCCCCTTTGAGTGCTGATCCAGAATGTGAACTCCCCCTTTCGAAGACTCCCCCTCACGATAAGCTGGGACTTGAATTCTGGTTCAAACTTTGACATTTTCTTTGCCATGGGGATTTTGACTCCTGTTTCCTGCACAATCTCTACCTAAATATAAGATATATGACAATAACAGTTTCAATTCTAAACTTACCATTCACCTTCATTCGATGGTTTTATCAGTGTATAGAAATCCACTTAAGTATTCACGTCTAAGTTAATGACCCTGATTACTCAATTTATCTACCAAGTCGAACTTAATGACCTTGGTTGATCTGTGACGAAACAACCTGATTTTTTGTTCAACACTTTTCTAAAAAATTACAAGTTTCAAGTTAATGAACTTGTTTTGACTTTCCATTTTCTCAATTATCATGTTAAGCTCCCAACTCATCATCCAGCTTAGAATCTTTCTGCATCTGCTCCAACCTTCTGAATCTGAAGATCAACTCTCCACTTTGGTTTCTCAGAAAATAAAGCAGAAATGAAAAATCTTTTTGGATTTTGAATTAAAGCTTCTATACTAGAAAATGAAATACAGAAATAAAATGCAGTAAAAGTAAACTATTTACAACTATATTTTTGGTGAGCGTGTTAGGGAATCATATCAGCTGTTTGACAAGTCACAAGTACCGTTAAGCTTTAATTTCATTTTCAGAATTAAACAATTCGCTTAGATTGTCGATATACTGATCCACTTAAATTTTCACACACATTTCAATCTGTCCAGGATACGGATTTAGTGTTTTAGGAACTTAAACTCATTCATGTGTCCCACCTGTTGAATATACTCCCTTATCCAAATCCCAATATTCAGTCTTACAGGTGAATATACCATATATGATATCTGTAAGGGGTTAATTACGAGATCGTGAGAGCTCAGGTCAGAACTTCCGTTCAGCAGAGAGATGACGGTTCGACTTTAGTGGGTCCCCTTTAGAGGATCTTTTTTACAACAGCACATGATTTACATATTTTTTTCAATGTTTCATCATTTTTATGCTGAGGGCGGCGCTATATTTCAAGCAAGCGGTAAAGTATTCTCCGGGGACTAGGCCATTGCTTCCGCAAAATTAGAAGTCTCGGGATAATACCCCAGATATCACTGAGTATAAAGACCTAGTATCTCAGAAAGAGGGATATTTCAAACGAGATTTCAGGGGTTACCTATATATCCAAGTAGTGTTCCCCACGAAATAAGTAAGTAAAGATTTAGGTTTATATCCCGAACAAACCTACTAAGTGTGTAAAAACCTATCGGCACATCATCAGCGAGACTGTTTAACGCATTTAAACTTTCCATTTCTTTAGCATACCGTAACTGTCAAGCCGATGTACTATCATTTTCCCTTTTTACACAAGCTCTTTTCTGGTTTTCTATTGTTTTTGGATTTTTTTTAAATTTTTACTGTTTTTGTATTTTCTGAAAATATTACCCTATACTCTCCCCCTAAATACCAAAACAAGTAAAAAGTCGACAAACCATTGCAGATTGTTTCTCAACATCATCATCTACAATGTTATCCTCATCAACGCCAATAATCCCATCCGACACCGATAGAAGCTTCATACCGTTTTGTTTTAAAAGATACTTAAAACGAGTTTTATCAAATGCTTTGGTATGTAAATTAGCTTTCTGTTTGTCAGTGTGGATTTTCTCAATTCGTATCAACTTCTTCTCGAACCAATCGCGAATGAAGTGATGACGAATTTCTATGTGTTTAGTTTTAGATTGATGAACAGGATTTTATCAACAAAGATAGGGGTGTTAAGAAATTGCAAACCGTAGTCGCGCATCTGTTGCTGGATCCACAAGATCTGCGAGCAGCAACTGCTAGCAGATACATACTCAGCTTCACATGTGGATAGAGCCACAGAGGTCTGCTTCTTACACTGCCAGGTAACCAAACGTGGTCCGAAAAATTGACATCCCACTGTTGTTGATTTAGCGGTAACTTTGCAGCTTCCGAAATCGGAGTCAGAATACCCTTCAAGCGTGAAATCGCCTGTTTTTGGATACCACAACCCCAATGATGGAGTTCCTTTCAGGTAGCATAATATCCGTTTCACAATCACCATGTGCGAAGCTCTGGGGCTTGACTGAAACCGCGCTGCGAGGCACGTCGGATACATGATATCGGGTCTTGAAGCAGTTAAGTACATCAACGATCTGATCATGGAACGATACATCATTTCATCTACCCTGTCTCCGGTGAGATCTGGGTTTATCCCATGATTCGTTGCTAAAGGGGTTGAAGCTGGAGTAGAACCTAACATCCCAAATTTCTCTAAGATATCATGAACATACTTCATCTGGTGTATGAAAATTCCCTCAGGTAGTTGATCAACTTAAAGTCCCAAGAAGAATTTCATCTCCCCCATCGATGACATTTCAAACTTTTTCTTCATAACTTTTTCAAAGCCTTTGCACAAACTTTCATTCGTTGACCCAAATATGATATCGTCCAAGTATATCTGAACTATCAGAAGATGTCCGTCGACCTCTTTGGTGAAGAGAGTGGCATCTACTTTTCCACGGATGAAGCTGTTGGCTAGCAGGTGTTGAGACAATGTCTCGTACCAAGCTCTCGGGGCCTTGTGTAAACCATACAGCGCCTTATCCAGTAAATAGACCTTGTCTTTGTGGATTGGATCGGTGAAGCCCGGTGGCTGTCCGACATATACCTCCTCTTTTACCTTCACATAGAGAAACGCCGATTTCACATCTAACTGAAAAACTTTAAATCCCTTCCACGATGCAAATGCCAGAAAGATTCTAATTGCTTCTAGTCGAGCCACGGGAGCATATACTTCTGTGAAATCTATACCCTCCGGCTGACTAAAACCCTGGACTACGAGTCGAGCTTTGTTTCGAATAATAACCCCTCGATCATTTCTCTTGCATTTAAACACCCATTTTGTGTTAATTTTCTTGTGACCATCAGGCAAATCTACTAACTTCCACACTCCTAATTTTTCAAATTGGCTCAGTTCCTCCTGCATCGCATTGACCCAAGAATCTTCAGTAAGCGCCTCTTTGTAAGTCCTAGGTTCAACCTGCGAGATAAAACAACTTAGTGAGAACTCAGTTTGCAAAGGAGCAACTTTTGTATAAAAACATGTAAGCCCTTGATCAAGTTGTCGTCTAGTGCGGACGCCTGATTGCAATTCTCCGATTATCAGCTCCTCTGGATGGTATGAAAGTGTTCTTGGCATCACCTCGCCTGGAACATCTACCTCGCCTTCCAAATTTGTGATATTTTGATCTGCACTTTGCTCACTGACTGGAATAGATTGACTTGAAATCTGAATTTGCTCCCCCTCAGTATCTGAATCACCACGATCAAATACTGTTCTGTTCTCATATTCTTGATTATCATTGACGGCCGTCTGATTATCATGAGCAACTTCATTTTGTTGAATATCATCATGTTCTCCAGCATTGCTTGGACCTGCTTCATCATCATTTGAAGTATGCCTTTGACGCCTTGAAGACTCAGCTGGAAACCTTTCCTGCGAAGACTCATACTCTCTCAGAATATCCAACTCGTCAAAGAAATCTTCTTCTTCTTTTTCCATGTCAAATGAATTCCACAAAGTGTCATAATGAAAACGCCATGAATCACCGGGATTTTGTGGTGGCATTGTGTGGCCTTGACATTCAACATTATGTGCCTCAATAATCCGCTTCAAGCTTGGAATAAAGACTCGTTTCAAAGGATTTGAGTAACCCACAAATATTCCCCCAATACTCTTTGGACCAAACTTACCAAAAGGTTCTAGAACTGTGCAGGGAGACCAAACGGTTCTAAATACTTCAGGTTTGGTTTGCGGCTGTTGAGTAGCTCAAAACATGTCTTGTTGAATTTCTTTACAGTAAGCACCCGGTTGAGTGTATAGCATGCGGCTGATACTGCTTCTGCCCAAAAGTTAACAGATAGCTTGGAATCAGCAAGCATCGTCCTGGCCATTTCAATTAGTGTCCTGTTCTTTCTTTCAGCTACTCCATTCTGTTGCGGAGTGTAAGGAGCACTAAATTCATGCAATATACCTCTTTCATCGCAATACTCTTCCATCTTGGTATTCTTAAACTCAGTACCATTGTCAGTACGTAATCTTCTAATGCGTGTCTGGTACAAGTTTTCCATCTTCTTGAACAGCATCATCAAACGATCAAACGTCTCATCTTTTGACTTCAGAAATAATACCCATGAAAATCTTAAGTAATCATCTATGACCATAAGACAATAGAGATCCCCGGTAATGCTTTTAACGTTCACTGTACCAAACAGATCCATATGTAGTCTCTCTAAAGGTTTTGAGATTGAATTTCTTTCTTCTTGGGGTGAGATTTTTTCTTTTGCTTTCCTTTGATGCAGCTAATGCACTCCCCCTCAAGATGAAAACCTTTCACATGAACACCAATAACCAAATCATTTTGCACCAGGTGATTCATTTTTCGCAAATGTATATGACCCATTTTTCTATGCCACAATTGTGATTCTTTCTCTGTTGCTCTTGACATAAAACAATGAGCCTGACCCATGGTTGTAGTTGCTACACTCATATCCAACACGTACAGATCATTGACTCTTGGTGCTCTCATGATAATCCATTCTTCGGGAACAACAAATCCTGGTTTCAAGATCAAACATTCTTTGTCTGTGAAGTGCGTTGTATACATCCTATCACAAATCTGAGAAATGCTTAGAACATTATTCTCAAGCTCAGCAATGTAGTTAACTCTTTCAAACGTGACAATGCCATTGGATAAAGTTCCTTCTCCAACTATCCTACCACCTTGATTTCCTGCAAATCCCACATAACCTCCATTAAAACCACGAACATCGTACAATAGGGTTTTCTTCCTCGTCATGTGCCGAGAAGCTCCACTATCCATAATCCATCGTGAAATGGATCTTGGAAGCTCCTGCATATATCACAAACATTTAGTGAGATTTTGATACTACCCCAGCCTCTTTCGACTCGGGTAACTTGACATTAAGGTGAGATTTTGCAAGGTAAAGTGGCGGAAAGTTTTTGTCATTCATTTTCAAGCTTTCTTCTGATCCAACCTCAACCTTTTTGTATAAGAAAAACTCATCTTTCTTAGATTGACCAGTTGGTTGATTTTTCTTTTGAACATTCTTCTTCTCTGGTGGAGTAGAAGACTGTTTCTCCAATTGTTCATAATAGTCCAAAGGAACATCCATCTTTACCGGAGTGGTAGAAGACGATTGTTTTTCAGTCTCAGAAACCTTTGGTTTTGGAGAACTTGTTTTCTTTTCAACAACTTTTGGCTTCCGTGTTTGTTGAGATGACGCAACCCGTTTGTAAAACTTGTCATTTTTAGTTACCACATTTTTAACAGGTTTAGTTTTGAATTTTGTGTTCTCATTTTTCAAAACCTTTTTCTCAACAACCAATGGAGCTTTTCCTTTCACATCAGCTTTCTTTCTTGAATTCGTCACAACTTCAGTCTTAGGCTTCAAGTTGATACACTTTCATGCAATATGTCCAACTTGATTACATTTGAAGCATGTTCGGGTGTCAACTACCCGACTTGTACCTTCAGACTGAGGTTGTGAGGCCTTCTTCTCAAAGAACTCTTTGTTTGATTTTGAAAAAATCTTAGATTCTTCATCAGAAAGTGAACTTGAACTGTTCACAAACACCTTTTTCTCAGCAAACCTTCTGTTTTGAACATTCTTTTTCTGATAATTCTTACCACCCTGATATCCACCCGACCATCTGTTTTGATTGTTGTTATAAAAACGTGGTGGAACAACTGGTTTCTTGTAGTAAGCTTTATCTTTTTTCAAAATTCATTTGCCTCTTTGTCTGATTTAAACCTTCAACTTCAGACAGATCAATCTCAATCAATTTGAACACATTTCTCAATTTGTTCACATTCACATTCTCCAGTGGAAACTCAGAATCCGAATACAACTTATCTGATCCCGACATCTTGTACATGACAAGAGTAGGTTCTTCATTTAAGTTGTTTTTGGACTTTGGTTTCAGAATGTATTTGTCCAAGAAACATTCATCATCCTCAGTAGTGTCACTATCAGTCTTTAAAACATTTTCAGCCATACTTTTAACGATTTCAGACTGGACACTATCTTCATCAGATGATGAAGTGAAAGTGACATCAATTGACTCTGGAAGTCTAACTTCATTTTCTTCATCAATTACCAACCCGGATTTCTTTTTTGAGAAATTTTTTAACACTGGTGGTGGAACCTGATGATACCCCACCCCGGTTCCATCAGCATATACATCTTCGCCTGCTTTGTTTTTTCCGATGGGTTTGGGAACAATGTGTTGTAAAACAAAGCTTGCAGAGTTGTAACTGTTCAATTTCAACTGGATGCATTCATTTTCAATTTTAGCTTCTTGGAATTGAAGCTTCAACTTAGCAATTTCATCCAGTTGCTGATTGATTAACTCTTCTTTCACTCTAAGAACACCGGTTAGTTGAAGATTTTCTTTGTCTGTCTTACCATTTCTTTCATCAGCATCTTTTACCGTTCGTTTTAGTTTTTCAAACTTTTCTGAGATTTGACAACTGTCAAGAATCAATTTTTCATTTTCTTTCCTAATTCTTTCTACGTCATTTTTATCGTTTTCAATTTTCTCAGTTAATTCTTTTATTTTGTCGTTCGAAGCTTTTAACAACTTATCACGCTTTAAGATCTGATCTTCAACACTTCTGACTCTACCAGTCAGTTCTTCAACCTTCTTACCACTGAGGTAAGCATTTGTACTACAAACTTTGCACTCTTTCATGCAATTTTTGCAGTTGTTCTCAGATTTACCATTCTTAGCTGACACATTTGTATCATTTGTACTGACCTTATCTTTGGACTCAGTTCCAGAACCAGAAACTACCTCTAGTTCTTTTGCAGCAAGAACCTTGTCAGCCATCTTCTTCAAGTTTTCAGCGGTGAATTCTATAGATGTATCAATAATTCCATCATCGATCTTCTTTGGCTGCAATTCTTTTTCTGTCTCTTTCTCTTTTTCTTTCTCATCAGATTCTCCTCCTCCCCACCATTCTCTCTGTCTGGCTTCTTCTTCATCACAAATTGTTTAGTGAGAACTTCAATATCAACAGTATCTGGATCCACAGCTATGTTTCCATTTGGATCAAGATAACATTCTCTATCAGGATCCCATCGCCTTGCTTTCTTTGCTTCCATCCATGTACGATAGATTTTGCTTTTCATGACTCGAGTTGTTTCCTTCCTATTCACATACTTCACTTCTTCAGATCTTTTATCTTTAAACGGAACAATCTTTGCTACTGTGAAGGCATATCCAACTGCGTCTTCCTCAGGCAAAACATCACTCCAATCATAACCTTCATCGTCATGAAAAACTGCAAGAGCCCTGGATTTTCTTTAGGTGCCTCCTCTATCTGCTTCATCCTGGGAGGTTCTGCTTTATTCTGATGATAAATCGCTCTTTTGTAATAATCTTCTCAGAACGGATTTGCAGTATCATCAGTGTAAGCATTTATGCACTCTCGTTTAAAGTGACCTTTCTGTTTACATTTGAAACATGTCACTTTTGACTTGTCAAAGCCTAACTTGGTAGAAGGTCCACCAATAGACTGTCTCCCAGTAATCTCCATGAAACGCTGTGCTCTTCTCACTGCACTAGCCATACACCACCTTATATCGATCAATTCCATCTCCTCAGGATCGATTTGATCGTAGTCTTCCTTTCTTAGGTTGGTGTTTTCGATATTTCCTGCAACGAGACTTTCGTACGATTCCAACACAGAAGCTAAAAACACCATCTGTTGTTTTGCAGATTCTTCACTGAAATTCTGACCATTCTTAAAATCCACAGCAATGTTGCATTGAAATACATTCTTTGATGCGGATAGATTTGAAGTATTCGAAAAACCACCATGATAGCCACTGCTAGGAGTTTCTTGATTCACTGAGTTTGAGCTTTCTGCTAAAAAGGCTGTCTTTGGAGATGCAGTCTTTGGGATCACACTGCCTTTGTAATACAGTTCCACATTCTGCTGATAAGATGTGTTATTGACTTTGCTGGATTTCTTGATCTCCAATTCATGGCTTTCCAGTCTTTCTATAAGCAGATCAACCTTCAAATCAGCCGGCTTTATTGTATTCTTCATCATCAATGCAAAATACTGCCAGTCTTGCTCATTCGGTAGTGCGTCAAACAATTTGTCTACCAGCTCTTCTTGAGTGTAAATGATGTCATGTCTAGCAAGCTCCATCTTCAGATGTCTGAATCTCTCAATCATCTTGGAAACAGACTCGTTCTTTAGACAACCAAACAAATCAAACTCTTTTCGTAACAGTTTCTTTTTGTTCTTAACTATTTCAGCACTGCCAATACATTTTATTTTTAATTTTTCCCAAAGGTCTCTCGAATCTTTGTACTCGATCAGTGCAATAATATCATCTCGGACAGTTGGTGAAGCAGAGCAGTACACTTTTGTTCAGCAACATATCTTTCAATTTGATTATCTTCTAGGTTCTCATAATCATCTCTCCCCAAATCAAAGCCATTTTTCAAACTTCTCCAACTGGGATACGCAAACACTTTAAGCCATTCTTCGAATCTAGTAGCCCACCTGTTGTAATCTTCAATAGCCATCAACTTGGGTGGCTTGTTGTATGTTCCATACGCACTGTCTACACTCATAGCATCCGAAAGAATTTTCTTTGCACTTGGTGTTGGTGTAGTCTCATTCGTGTTGTTTGATGTGCCATCTCCCGAACCACCGGTAAAAGCAAACACATCACAGAAAGGATTCATGAAATCATCCATCTTTCACGTACCTGAAACAGTCGACAAACACTTAAAAAATTTTTTGAAATTTTGAAAACACTAATTTCAAGCGGAATCAGTTGAAGCGAAATAGCTTCAAGTGAAATTACGCTTCTTCAAACGAAATTATAGCTTTTCAAACGAGATACCCTTTCAAGCGAAATTATCAGTTCAAGCGGAATACCAATTCAAATGGAATTAAGGTATTTCAAGCGGAATTAAGCACTTTGAAGCGAAATTAGTTATTCCGTTTGAACTTTTCAAACGAAATTAGACTTCATTCGAAATGGTATGCACTTTTCAACCGAAATTAGACCAAATATGTAATTCCGTTTGGAATTACACTGATATTTCAAGCGGGATTACGATGACGTCAGCAAGTCCGATATGTTTTTCAAACGGAATTAACCCATTTTATCAGAATTTGTTCAAATTTAGGTCCAATACTTTCAAGGATTAGTTAAAACTATGTTTCGCTCGATATGTGTGAGTTTTAAGCCATTTTGACCGTTAAATTTTGTTCAAATCAGAAAAGAAGGAGTAGAAGTGTGAGAATCCGATGAAATCAAGCTGAATTGGTATGAACTCCTCGTCCTGAGCTCTGATACCACTTGTTGGATCATCGTGTGACCCTAACGAGTCAATCTGAGTAGTTCATCATCAAATACAAAGACAGAATCAATGTAAATGACGTAAAACAGCTTGTTCCTTTCTAATTATCTTCTTATTGATTGATTCTGAGCTTTTTACAATTTTGATAACAATTCGGCAGCACCTCAGCTCAGAGACAATGGACTAATTCCGTATGAAATGACACAACAACATGGGTATATATAGTTGGAGTAATTCCGTTTGAAAGTGGCATGGCCATTTCAAGCGGAATTAAACTTGTTAATTTCCTTTGAAATGGTCATGTCTCATTCAAATGAAATTACCAACTTTAACAACATCAAACCCTAATTTCAACCCTGTTGTGTGCTCGTTTATCCTATCTAGACATAAGACTCGATTAAGACGAAGTTAACAGACACTAGATGCACCAACAGGAATAGGGCTGGTTTGAATAATAATGTTCAACAACATTGTCAATATAATCAACCAAGATTTCAATCTAAAACTTCAACTGCAAGACGATTTGATAGACCAAGAAGCAATTTTACACATTTTAGTCATTTTAATGGTAAATCAAATCAGTTTCAAAGTCAATATAGAAATTTTGGATATCAAAATCGATACCATACTAACGGTAATTGAAATTTTCAAAGAAGAAATGAAAATAGGGGTTTTAATAACTCAAATGTTCAACAACATCCAATTTTTTTTCAAAATTTATGGTATGATAATGGGCGAAGAAGGTATCAAGATAATAATTTTCAAAGGTCAGAAAATCCGAGATTTTATTGGAACTCTCGTGATCAAAGACCTAGTGAAAATTATAAATCTTGTTCAACAACGAGTAAAAGATCCAAGACACCAGTAAGGTTTGATGGATATTGGTTAGAAACATCTTATACTGATTGACATGGTCAACCTAAAACCGGTCAGGTTTGGGTTGTTAAGTCTAACTGAGTTGTTGAGATTGTGCAGGATGACCAAGAAGGACTGTTGATGTGTTCAACAGTGGTTGTTCCTGTAAAGTATCTGAGGTGAATAGTAAGTTAAAATTGGTAACGAACTATTTACTACAGTGATTGTTATGATTATTTTAAACTTTTACATTGAAAAACTCATTGTCAGGTTAAAGTGGGAGTCTGTTTGTGTTTGAAAATTTCTGTTTTTAAAACTTACTCAATAAAAACAAAAATTTAGGGGGAGAAATTCCTCTAAGCCAAAAAGAGTTTAGCTAGTGCATTTGTTTAGGGGGAGTAAGTTATAAAATTTTAAAAATCCAAAAACATTGAAAAATAAAAAATAGAAAATAAAAAATGAGTTATCATTGTGTGAAAAAGAAGATATGATAGTACATCAGCAAGTTAGACTGTCACACTAAAAATAAATTAAAATGCTTAAGTGTGATGGCAGCTTCATCATACGATGTACTAGTAGGCAAAAAGCATGAAATAATCAACTTACCAATGTGATATAAACTTAAATGGACTGTGTATGAGTGGGGAACACATTAGTGGCGTATGGTTTAATGACCTTAAATCTTGCGTTGATAGATTGCCAAAATCTGAGGTTTTGGGTCTTTATACTGTTATTTCATCTGGGGATATCAGGGTTGTCCTTCTGCTGCATCCAGATACATGCTGACCTAGGCACAACCAGGATATCTTAAAAGAGCTAAAAATGCCAAAACTCATAGATGAAGAAGCTCTCTAGAGAGTCATTCAAAAAGTGCAAAATGCCTAAATGGTACCAAAAATGGTATTTGTCATAGCCCTCGTTAGATATTTTGGTCTCTTTACTGTACGGAAGTACTGACCTGATCACCAATTATCTAAATGTTGAAATACAAAACGGATGAATTCAGTATACTCATCTACTACGATGAATCTTTGTGCATACCTTGATCGCGGGGGTATATCCTGAAGTGGGACACGCTAGTATATCAGTAATAATATTACCTTAACGTATCATACGGTAATGGTACTTGAAATGTTCATGCATTTTGTTTAAGTGGATAAACATACTGGTAATCATCTTGGACTGCTTTTCACGAAAAATTAAATAAAGAATTATCTAATAGTGTGAAAACAGTTTGATTTTGTTGATATGATCTTCTTACACATGATTCTCACAAAAAGAAGAATTGTAAATATTATTGGGTTTAGTTTAGTTAGTTTAGTTTGTGTTGAAAAATATCAAAAATACCAAAAATATTTTCTTTTTAAAAGACTTCCATTTTAAACTGATAAGTAGTTGTTTTTGCAAATTAAGATAAAATATTGGTTTATCTTTAAATGTAAAAAAGACTAATGGTTTTTTGAGATACTTGCTTGTGTTGCTAAACAGATTGATGCAGTTATCAAAATGAAGTGTAGAATACAAGTAAAGTGCAGATTGAGAATGAAGTAAAGATGTATGAAGATGCGTGGTAGGATCCTTCTACTACATTGCAGAGATATATATGGAAGAGTTGGAGATACTTTCTTAACCAAAGATTGCTAGCTAACTGATCTACAATGGATGAAAGTTTTGGAGATTGGAAGCATCAGCTAAGGGGGAGTCTGTTGATGTCAGAAATTGTGTAGCTGACGCTATCCAAAGACCAAAAGAACACAAGATGTTTGAAGACAAAGTTACACTATGAAGCTATTGTCCAGGGGGAGTCTGTTGGTGCATATTCGGTGACAACAGCTTAATAGTTTGATTAATTAGTCTTTGGATATTTTGTATTGGGCTTAGCTTATTGGTTAGTGAGTAAATTGTTGTAATGGGCTTGGAAAATGGCCTAGCCCAGTAGGAAGCCCAGTTCACTGACATGTGGTATATAAACATGTTTTGTGATTAGGGTTTCAGAGTTCTTGGAGGCTAGAGAGAGAAAACGTAGAGAGAGAAAGAAATTTCGAATTTTGGTTTAGCAAGATCGTAGAGAGAGGCTGTGAGGTTGTGAGGTCTTGAATTGATTGTAAAACTGATTGTTTGGATAATCAATAGAAGACCCGTTTGATTGTGAATTCTGTTTTCTACTCGTTTCTCTAACAAATCTGATCTAGGGGATTCCGCACTGTAGGATCGTGAAACGACCTTAATGAGTCGATCAGAAGAAGTCTTATACAGAATCAGAGGCGGAATTCATTGATTCTGTCTTTGATTAGCTTGTATTCACTATTAACTGTCTCTTGTATTAATCTGGAATCAATTTACAGCACGTAGACACTTCGACAACGCTCCGCCGTCGGAAACAACCTTGCTAATCCCGTATGAAATAACACAACCTAGCACCTATATATAGACTTTGTAATTCAGCTTGAACATGTCTCAAGCGGAATTACATGTTCAAATGAAATCAACATTACAAACGAGATTACATATTGAAACGGAATTAGGTAGTTAATTTCGTTTGAAATGACACAATGTCATTTCAAGCGGAATTACCTCTAAATCTAATTTCGTTTCTGTTTTTCTCGTAAAACGTGCCTAGATCTTTCAGTTCTACTGTAAGACTCGAAAGAAGATGAAGTCGACAGACAACTGCACCAACAGACTCCCCCTTGAATGTTGACGGAATCTTCAGTGAGAGTCTTCAACATGACGACTCTTCAACCTTGATCGGTCTCCTTTCTTTTTTAGCTTGTACCAGGATCTTCTCTTTGGCTCTAACCTCGTCAAACTCCCCCTTTCATCAAGCTGTGATCGCTGTCTGGAATTAGCTATCACCTTGAGTTCAAACCCTGGCTTTAACTCTGTTTAAGACCTCTACAGGTTCTGAAACATCTCCTGGCTCTTCGTAGCAACAGGATCAGAAACCTAGATTCCTCAATATTTCCTGCACACATTTTCTTACCAAAACATAAGTTTTTACTTAAATCAATAAGAAAAACTTATTGGTAGAAATCATTCAATCATAATAGTTACATCAAGTTCAAATTAATGACCTTTATTAACTAATCTAACTTCTTTTTTAAATCAAAATTTTTCAATTCAGCACACACACTCCCAAACCAGTTCATCATGTTTAGCACTTGGAATTTTGAAAATCAGCTCATCAACATCAGTTGTCGAAAATCTTTTTGGATTTTACAAAATTTATGCTAAAACACACTAAAATCTTTTTGGATTTTTTAAGTAAAAGGAATGCAGTAATGAAATATATACAAACAATATTTTTGTGAGTTTGTGTAAGAGGATCATATCAGTTTATGAGACAAATCACCAACACCGTTAAGCTTTAAAAAATTTAAGTTCTAAACGATTCACTTAAATTGTCAGTATACTGATCCACTTAAATTTTCACACAAAGTTCAACTGTTTCGAGATACGAGATTAATGTCTTAGATACTTAAACTTATTCACGTGTCCCACCTCGGAATATACTCCCGTATCCAGATCCCAATATTCAGTCTTACAGGTGAGTATACCAAGATGATATCTGTAAGGGGTTAATTGCGAGACCGTGAGAGCTCAAGTCAGAACTTCCGTTTAGCAGAGAGATGGCGACTCGACTTTTGGTGGGTCCCCTTTAGAGGATCTTTTTTACAACAGCACATGATTTGCATTTTGCAATGTTTTATCATTTTTTATGCTGAGGGCGGGCTATATTTCAAGCAAGCGTAAAGTATTCTCCGGGGACTAGGCCATTGCTTCCGCAAAATCAGAAGTCCTGGGATAATACCCCAGATATCACTAACATAAAGACCTAGTATCTCAGAAAGAGGGGTCCTTCAAACAAGATTTCGGGGGTTACCCATATATCCGAGAGATGTTACCCACGATATAAGCAAGTTTGAATTTAGGTTTATATCTCGTCACAATCTACTAAATGTGCAAAAACCTACTGACACATCATTAGTGAGACCGTTTATCACTATTTAACTTTCCATTTCTTTAGCATGCCGTGATCGTCCACTGATGTACTATCATTTCCTCTTTTTATACAACAAAACTCATTTTTGAATTTTATCATGTTTTTGACTTTTTCAAATTTTCAAATGTTTTTGAATTTTCTGAAATTTTTACTCCCCCTAAAATGCAAACACATTTTAAGGAAATTTGAAAATAAACTGTACACGCAAATTGACAACAGATATCAAATCACTTCAAATCGCCATCCACTTGGCATAAACAATCAGAACTCCCCCTTTCAACAAACTATTTTCCCACTGTGATTTTAAAACACTTAAGTTTGTTTTAATCAAACGGTTTTTCTAGAAAATAAGTTTCGTTGATTTTACTGTAAGTTAGGATTTGGTTCATCACATTGTTTTTTCTACTAAATATGAATTTATCCCCATAATTCTTTATCCACTTGTAATATTTAACAATTTTAGATTATCCCCATAATGTCCCTGATTTACTACTTGTAAGTCGAAATCACTTTCGTGAATTTCTTAAGAAAGATGCCGATACCTACTCCACACTTACCAACCTGGGAGCTCCGGCAAGTCAGGTTTTTCATTTAAACAGTTTCACCCAAGCCTGACGGTCCTTGGGTGCTTTTGAAATTCCATTTGACAATGATGAAAAATTTTCATCATTCATTGTCAACCCGGAATCACCACTTTTTACCTCAACCAATGGCTCTTCAGGCTTTGATGAACCAGATTCATCGCCTGAACGTGGCTTGTCTGACTTTGATGAGTCAGATTCATCGCCAAAACGTGGCTCCTTTGTTTCCGAAGAAACAAACTCATCGCCAGAAAGTGAAGACTTCACTTTCTTTGTTTTGTTAATCTTTTTATTAACCTCTTTTTCTTTCTTTACTCTCTCCTCTGTCCTCAAATTTGTATCCGATGAATTCGTTTTGCTAGATTTGTCATTCTTTGGAGAGCAAGACGATTTATCAGAACTTTTATCTGATTTTTCTGTAGTATCTGAGGACAAAATCCTTTCGAGACACTCTCGTGCTTTCTTTCTCTTCTTCCTCAGTCTGTCTTTTTGCCCTTGTGAAAGCTTAACTTTCTTTTCTTGAACTTTCTGTTCTTTGGGCTTTTCTTTGACTTTGACTGATTTCATCACCCTTTTCTGAGATTCAGCCCTCGATCTTTCATTTGATCTCATTGGGCAATCTCTGGCAATGTGACCTTTGATTTGGCAATTATAGCATCTCCTCGTCTCAAACCACTGATTTTGGCAGTTAACAACAATGTGTCCTCGAACTCCACAAGAGTAACACACTCTGTTATCGTACCATTCACCACTTTCACACCAAACACTCAGATCATAGCATTGTCTGGCTTTGTGGTAATCATCACTCCTCCTGAAAGCTGGATTTGGCTTTGAAGTACTGTGGTCAAACCTGCACCACTTATTACCAACTTTTTGTGAGTTTTGATTTTTCAGTTTTTGTGGTTTTTTATCACGATTGGATGATTTAACTGATGAGCTTTTATTTTCTTTTTGAAGAGTTTTTGGCTTTTTATCCTTTTGTTTTTGTTCCACATTCTTCTTTACAAGTTTTTGCATTGAGCATTCACCTTTCTTAGTAGAATGTAAAACAGTTTCTTGAAACATTTCATTTAATTTTAAAAATATTTTTCTTTTCTCAAGTTCATCATCAGTTTTCTCATCACAATCTTCAATTTTGACTTTGTCAAAATTTGTGACATTGTCACTTATTGGAACAGAATTGATCGGTTTTGGACAGATATAATCTGGTACTGAAGAGTTCACAAAACCTTTCAATTTCTTTTCAAGCTCATCAATTTTATTTCTTGCCCTCTCAGCTTCTTTTTCAAGCTGAGAGATTTTCTCAAGATGAGACTTGATTACCTTTTCATTTTCAATTTTATTTGTTTCAAGAACAGATTTCTCATTTTCAAAACTTTTTATTTGTTCTTGAAATTTTGATTCATTTTCTTTCAAATTTTTATTTTCAAGTTTTATCCAAAAATCTTCATTTTCTGAAGATTTTATTTTATTTTCAAATTCTTTTTCTTTTTCTTTCAAAATTTTGTTTTCCAATGTCAAACTCTCTACATTCTTCAAGAGTTTGGCATTGTCTGATTCAGATTTTTCACAGTTTAAGCATTTCCCAGGAATCTGTTTATCATCAGATTTCTTTTCATCCATCAAATTTTTGATCTCCAATGTCAAACTCTCCAAATCCTTCAAGAGTTTGACATTATCAGCTTCAAATTGAACACATTTAGAGCACACAGATTCAGAATTTATTCTTCATTCTTTGAGATTTCCTTTTCTTCTATCTTTTATGTTCCTGCACAAAAAATTTTAACGAAATCAAGAGGATTCGCATTCTCATCAATATAACAACCCCTCTTGTTATCATATGTCAAAACATTTTTTGCACTAAGACATACATCAACTCTTCTGTTCATTTCATCAGTCACATCCAAACTCATTTTATCAAACTTTCCTCTTATTTTATTCATCTATTCTCTCTTTTTCTCAAAAATTTCATACTCATGAGTTTTAAGTTTGCTGATGAAACCTTTTAGATGTAATTTTGAAAAACCAGAATCCCGTTTTATACTTTTCAGTATATCATCCCATTCAGCAGGTAAAGCATCTGCAAACTTTGTTATCTTTTCAGCATCTATCAAATATATCTCATGACCTTTTAAACACTCAAGTAAGACTACATATCGGTTTGCCAGATCATCCAATTTTTCATTTTTCAAACATACAAAGTATTTAAACCTTTTTACCCAACCCTCCTTTCTCACATCTCTATAACAATCGTCCAAATACCCTCGATACCAATCATTAAATTTTTCAAAATAATAATTGTCTTTTTCATCAAACATTTTGTTCAAAGTTCAAAGCTTTTCAAACGAAATCACAAGTTTCACAATAACTGGATGTTCAAACGAAATCACCTTTTGAAACGAAATTACCCACAAACTAGTTTCAAATGGAATAGCAACTCAAGCGGGATTACGATTTAAAGCGGGATTAACTAATTTCGTTTGAAGTTTTCAAACGGAATCACACCTTGAAGCGAAATCAACTAATTTCGCTTGAAACAACTCAAACGGAATTACACACTTGAAACGGAATCACTTATTTCAAGCGGAATTAGGTGTAATTCAAACGAAATCACTGATTCCGTTTGAAATTACCTCAGAATCTTCAAACTGAATTAAGTACTCGTTCAAACGGAATTACCTTTTTGGCCTGTTTTTGTCACTGTTACTTTGAATTTTTATCTGATTTTCTCAAGGGTTTGTTAAAACAGTATTTCACACACAATATCAAAAATTCAGTCCAGTTTCTCCGTTAAAACTTGATTAATTTTGAAAAGAAGGTGTAGAAATCAGAATTTTCCAGCGAAAACGAGCTAAACAGTAAGAACTCTTCCTCCTGAGCTCTGATACCACATGTAGGATCGTGAAACAACCATAATGAGTCGATCAGAAGATGTCTTATACAGAATCAGAGGCGGAATTCATTGATTTTGTCTTTGATTAGCTTGTATTCACTATTAACTGTCTCTTGTATTAATCTGGAATCAATTTACAGCACGTAGACACTTCGACAACGCTCCGCCGTCGGAAACAACCTTGCTAATCCCGTATGAAATGACACAACCTAGCACCTATATATAGACTTTGTAATTCTGCTTGAACATGACTCAAGCGGAATTACATGTTCAAACGAAATCAACATTACAAACGAGATTACATATTGAAACGGAATTAGGTAGTTAATTTCGTTTGAAATAACACAATGTCATTTCAAGCGGAATTACCTCTAAATCTAATTTCGTTTCTGTTTTTCTCGTAAAACATGCCTAGATCTGTCAGTTCTACTGTAAGACTCGAACGAAGATGAAGTCGACAGACAACTGCACCAACACGCACTCTAGGTTAAATATACAATTTTGTGATGATCCGTACGACCAGGGGCCTTACAAATCTCCTCAAAAGTTGAGGACCCCATAGATCTTTCCAGAGTGATTTTGTTACCAAGTTTATCAGTTATTTTAACTTCTTGGCCATCCTTGTTGGTGGGTATGATTTCAACAGAGGTTTGAACAGATTCATTTGCAGCAGTGTTTTCAATTTGATCATGTTTTCTAAAACCTACACCAAATTTTACATTGCTTTTGATCTATTTTTCAAGCATAACTTCATAACCTTTGCAGGATTCCACCCATTTTTCACAAGTGATTTGGGTGGATTCCAACTCCTTTTTGCAGGCTTGATATTTTTCTATTATAGTCTGGAGTTGGTCCTTGGTTATGCTATGCTCTTGTTTAAGACTGCAGATTTCATTATCTTTTTCAGTCAAGTTAATTTTTAGTTCTTTTAAAGACTTTTCAAATTAAACTTCATCATTTAACACTCTATCCCTAAGGTTTTCATTCACCTCTTTGATGTTTGCAAATGCTATGATGCATTTGTCAGAACAAAGGTTTTTAAGAACCTGAGATGATACCTTAGCTGCAGCCATCATGGCACAATCACAAACATGCTCTTTCACATCTGGCTCTTTCTCTTCTTTTTCACCTTGTTTCTTTTCTTCTTCTTCTTCTTCTTCAGACCAGGGGTCAGACAGTGGTTCCAACAGGGGTTCTGAATTTTCACCCAACAGTATTTCACCAGCAATAGCTTTAACTACTGCTTCAGCAATTTCATCCACTATTTCAGCATTTGACAGTCCTTCTTCAGTTTCCAGCCCTTCTGGTATTGACTCTAATGCCATAAAACAGTATTCATCATTAGAAGCATCATTAGTAGCATAGAGTTCAAAATTTTCAGCACCTAGCTCATCAGGTAAGCTGATCCAGTCAACAAAGCCTTGGGTGAAAAAGCTTTGTTGATCTGGATGAACCACTGTTGGTGCAGGTTGTTGAGATGCAACTGGTTGCACTTGAACCTGAGGGACAGGAGCTTGGACATACTGAATTTGTGGGACAGTGGTTTGGACATAATGCACAGGAACAGGGGTTGCAGGATGTGCATAATGGGCAGTGTTTACATGGGCAGCAGTGGTATAATGGGAATACTGCATAGTGCTTTGGTTATTTTGTGGTCTTGGGCTAGGGTGTGTGATAATTGGTCCACTGTTTTGACTCCTACACTCTCTAGCAAAGTGACCTAACCTGTTGCACTTGTAACATTTAATTTTTGACTTATCCAACCCTACTTTTAGATTCCCATACAACCCTGGAAATTTTCTCCCTGTCCTTTTGTAAAACTTGCTGGTTCTAACACTCAACAGTGCAAGTTGGTATAATATGTCCATTTCCTCTAAATCAGTTGGATCGAAATGCTATAGGTCATTGAGTTCAAAGCACAGATTATCAGAGTTCTGGCTTTCTCCATTTGCTGTAAAAGCATAATTGGATGAGTGGATCAGAGTTGTTAAAAGCTCTACCAGTTGTTATGTCAATAAAGTGATCATAACTCTGATCCTTACTACTGCCAGACTCTTCCTGACCCAAAAGAGCTGTGTTGCCAAATGAATAGTCATCTGCAACTTTTCCAGACTCTTGTAACTTCTTTTTCTAGTTAAACTCTCTTTCATAGGTCAGGAGTCTACCATGAAGCTGGGTTAGGGTCAGATCTTTGAACCCAGCAGAATTCCTAGTTACAAAAGCAATTGTGTCCCATTTATCAGGAAGTGACCTAAGAAACCTGCTATTTTGGGCTGCATTAGTAAATTCAACCTTAACAAGTTTTAGTTCACTCATGAGACAGCTAAAGCGCTCAAACTGTTGTGTTAATGATTCACCCTTAATATGACAAAATGTTTCATATTGTTGGTTTAAAATTTCCCTGTTGTTTTTAAGTACTTCTTCAGTTCCCCCAAACTGTTCCTTAAGTGCATCTCACAACTCTTTGGCACTGTTACAGTGTAATAGCCCAGCATAGATCTCATTTGGTAGTGCAGATATGCAACTATGCTAAATGCCTTGGCATCTAGTTCAAGTTTTTGAAAATCCTGATCAGTGTAGTTCTCTAATTTCTTAGGAACAAAATCCTTTAGATCCTCAGCACTCGGCACCATTGGAACATGTGGTCCATAGATAACCGATTTCCAGCATCCGGTGTTCTGTTGAGCTAGGATGTGACCCATCCTTCGCTCCCAGATGTTGTATTCATTTCACTTCAACATAGGTGGTTTAAAGAGTGAACCGATGTTATTGTTAACATCTTTTGATTTTGACATCATCCTGGTTGTTTTACAGGTACTGGTTAATCAACTTTGCTCATGATTAAACCTTACTCTGTTTTTCAACAAAACGAACAATTAAAAGTATCAACGATTTTGAGCTGAACTTTTACGTCAAAATGATTGTTAGATCAAATTTGACTGTCCGTGTTCTGATACCAATTGTTAGGATCTGAGTTTCGTATGATTGTGTTTTTGTTTGAGAATTATGAATATGAGTGAGTAATTGCAGCGGAATTAAAATGGAACAAACTTTCAACACACAATCAAATGGAAGAATTGCTTTCAACACACATGTTTGTCATGAAATCGAATGATTATATTTATTACAATGATTCAATTACACTTGCATGCATGCACTACAATCTCCCCCCTCAACCTGAGCTCACACTGGTTTGTTCGTACAGAATGACTTGTGAAGAAAGAGCTAATAGAACAGTACAGGGTACTATTCTGTTTATAGTACCGAACAAACCACTGAAGCATCTTTGCTGACATCACCATGAAAGTAACATCGAACCTCCTAACAACCTATAACCACTGATTCATAAAGCACTGTTATCTAACTACTGATTACAATACAATACAAAGAAGCAAACTAAACTACTGCTTCTCATTCCACTGTTATACTCCCAGTAGTGCTTGTGTCTTCAGCAGTACTTAAACCATGACAGTAGATTGAGCATCAGTGCTTAGCCTTCAATAGTCTTTAATAGTCTTTAGCAGTTGTTGAAGATTAACAGTTATTGTAGACGAACAGTGGATGGAGGTCATCAGATGTTAGGGCCACTTCCAAGGGGAAAGACTGATGCAAACATCTGCTTATTCTGAATCCACTGATCTAATCCAGTCTTGGCTTTAATCAACTGTTCCTTTGTAGGTTTCAATCCCAACAAAGACGCTAGATGGAGATACTTAGAGATTATGATTGCAATATCCAGTATCACGTAGGAAAGGCAAATGTAGTGGCTGATGCTTTAAGTCGAAAGTATCATGAAAAGCCAAAAAGAATGTGTTCTCTTAAATTAAATCTACAAGTAGATTTAAATGAACAGATTAGAGAAGCACAAGAATCAGTAATCAAGGACGATACTGAAAATCTGAAAGGAATGATTAAGGAATTAGAACAAGGAACAGATGGAATTTGGAGATTCCATAAGAAAAGAATGTGGATACCTAAATTAGGAAACCTACGCCACCGTATATTAGAAGAAGCCCATAAGTCTAAGTATACGATGAATCCTGGAAATGATAAGAGGTATCAGGACTTAAGAAAGAACTTCTGGTGGATAGAAATGAAAAAGGATATAGAAACATTAGCAACTTATGTTTCTAAGTTTTTAACATGTTCCTAAGTCAAAGCTGAACATCAGAAACCCTCAGGTTTGTTGCAGCAGTTAGAAATGCCAGTTTAGAAATGGGAATTGATAACAATGGATTTTGTTACTAAATTACCCAAGACCAGGAAAGGTAATGATACAATCCGGGTGACTGTAGACAGGCTAACTAAGTCAGCTCATTTCCTACCAATGAAGGAAGCCTTCAGTATGGAACAATTAGCTAAGCTATATGTAAATTAAATAGTTTCATTACATGGAATTCCTTTATCAAATGTTTCTGATAGGGATAGCCATTTTACCTCACATTTTTGGACAAGTTTCCAAAAAGCAATGGGAACCAAGTTGAATCTAAGCACCGCTTATCATCCTCAAACGGACGGGCAAAGCGAAAGGACAATTCAGACAATGGAGGACATGCTTAGAGCTTGTGTAATTGATTTCGGAGGTAATTGGGATGACCACTTACCATTAATAGAATTTTCATACAATAACAGTTATCACACAAGTATCAATGCTACACCCTTCAAAGCACTCTATGGACGAAAATACCGAACCCTAGTCTGTTGGGCAGAAATTGGGGAAAAGCAACTATCTGGACCTGAAATAGTGCAAGAAACAACTGACAAAATTATTCAACTCAAGGAACGACTGAAAGCAGCATGTGATCGACAAAAGAGTTATGCTGATAACAGACGAAAGCCGTTGGAATTTCAGGTAGGAGACAAAGTGTTATTAAAAGTTTCTCCTTGGAAAGGAGTAGTCAGATTCATCAAGAGGGGAAAGCTAAGCCCCAGGTATGTTGGACCTTTTAAGATTGTTAGAACAATAGGATCTGTAGCCTATCAGCTACAACTGCCAGAGGAAATGGCAGGAATACATGATGTCACTACAAACAAAAAGCCATTTAGCGGCAGACGCTTTTAGTGGCATTTGGCTTTTGTGCCACTAATTAAGATTTTTAATGGCACTTTGCATATGCCATATTTTCTTAACACACACTTTTAGTGGCATTTAGCATTTATGACACTAATTTAGGTTTTTAATGGCACTTTTTGTATGCCACTACAAATTTAGTGGTTATTTTGAAAATTTCCCTCTTTCCCACTTCTCCATAGACATAACCCGAACATAGAACTATAGAGCACCTTATGGTAAACCAAATGGAATTTTCCTTTCATCCACAAGATGAGTCGTTAACGCTTTCCATCCCTAAGGTTTTTCTTGGATTTGGTTCAACAAACTAATAGAAAAAAAAAAGTACTATCGGCATTACCCACAAAAAAATGTCTTTAACAACTTAGTACTATGTATACTTTTTGTAATAAACTAACTAAAAGTTAAAAGATAATACATTTAAAAAAATGCTTTACTTATACAATTTTTATTATAGTTTTTTGATATTATATTTAAATATTTATTACTTTATATAGAATTTTAACTTAATGCGAAACTTAATTAAAATTTTAACCCCCTCTCACTATTTTATAGCTTCCCTCCAATACCCCAAATTTTTAGAACCCAAAATTTATTTTCCCTCTCTGATTCTAGATTCTAAACCCTAACCGTGGCCTCCCTCTCAATTGGACACATTCTCTCTAATGTTGAAACCACAAATGAAAAGCTCTTCTCTTTTACTATATGGAAGTTTGTTGTTCGCAAAATCGCCACTCAATCTGACCACTTATGCTTCAATCAATCGGGTATGAATTGTTCTAATTATTTTTTTCTGCAATTTTCTCTTTTAACTTATTCGTTATTATTGATTTAATTGTATTCGTATATTACTGATTTAGTTGTAATCGTAGATGTCAACGACAATAGGGGCGATGACAGAGGAGAAGTTGATTTGGTGTGGACCGTCGCTAAACAAAAGGGAGTGCGATTACTTCGGGTTGGCTGTCAAATGAATCACTGGTAGTACCTCTTAAGTATATAGAGGTAAATGAACAACTTAAATTTGTAGAGAAGCCTCTACAGATTGAAGACAGGAAAGTCAAGAACCTCAAGCACAAGAGATTAGTTCTGGTCAAAGTAAAATGGGACTCCAAAAGAGGCCCAGAATACACATGGGAACTTGAATCAGAAATGCAAAGGAAATACCCGCACTTATTCCAATAGATCTCGAGGACGAGTTCTAAAACATAGTGGGGAGGATATAGCAACCCTCCAAAATGTTTTTCGACACCCTAAAAATAATTAGAATGTCCCAATATGTCCTAAAATACACCCCGTATATGTAAACGGGCCCCGAATATCTTTATTTTATTAAATTAAATTAAAAATCAAAATTTTAAGGGCTGTCGCGGGCCGCGTAAGACCACCCCTTGGTCTACGCAAGGCGCGAGCGCTCATCAACGAGGCGCAGCCAGGAGCTGTCACGTGGCAGCCACACGTCGAAGCTGGAGGGGTGACCCGGATCAGCTAGGGCCTACGGACCCTATGTCGCAGGCCGCATAGCCTTTGGCTACATCCTTCACGGGCCGCGAGGGACTGAGAAATCAGCCCTATAAATGGAGGCCATCGGCCTTCAGTCCAGATCACTCATTTCTTTTCTCTCTCTCGAATTTCCACATAGTTAAAGCTATTCTCGGGTATAATACCCACCTAAATAACGAAGTTCTGCCTCGTTGTAAGTATCATAACCCCGGTTACGTATTAGATACGCTGCCCGATTGATCCAAGGTTTCGTAACGGCTGTCGAGGTTCTGCCCGACGTAGTCGTTGGAATGCCGTCTCGGGGAGGGTATTACTAATGTAAATATTGGGTTATTATACTAACGCGTGTGCATTTGTATAATTTATAGATAATCAACAGGAAATCCTTAAAGAAAACCCTAAGACAGCAATGTGAGTAATCTCCTTTTTGCAAACTGTTTTTACAAAACCTTAAATATTTTACAATGTGATTAAACAGTGATTGAGTCTTTGTAATTCTTCAATTACTACCGGTATGTTGGGGTTTTGTATACAAAATGTGGAACACGTTACCTGTGACAACTGTGTTCTGTAAGCATCGTATAATGTAAAACAATGTGGATTATCAATAAAAAAATGTGCTTTGGTGTTATTATGTGAGTATTTATGTTCAATGATTTTACAATTTGATTCGATTCCGATTTTAAGCTTTAAATCACTTCCTGGAAGGTTATACGCAAACTGGTGCATAAACGCACTCAGTTTAACGCGACATATATTCCGGAACAGTGACGTAAGCCAAACATACCCTAAATATCCTTTACATAACTTAGAAATAAGTTTCGAAGGATTCGGTATGGCAAAAACATGTTTATTTGGACTAAAGAACTATTTACGACAAAACTGCGAAACTAACGTTGGTGACCGCCCGGATAATATTTAAATCCCAAAAATATTCTGTTATGATTAAAATTTTATTTTAATCAGGTTCGTGATGAAAAATAAATTTAAAACGCCTGAAAACGTTATTTTTCAAGTTTAAGCGCGTACTGTGTGTTTGTGCGCAACACAGTGCTTCTACTGCAAAACGCGGACAACGCAGCCAGTCCTGGCAACTGAAATTTAATTCAGTAATATTTTGGCAGCTTTATTTTTATAGAATAATAAAAATAATTTAGAACGCCATAAATCGGGATTTAAACGCTAGATAAAATACCCGGTACCCAGTTAAACACCCGTTTTAGCCTACATATGGCATGTTTATATAAAAACTTACACTTCACCCCCTCCCCCATCTAATTTTCGGTTCAATATATGGAGTGGCCCACCAAATTTTTATTAAATCTTGCAAGATATTTCAATTGATCTTATGTGACACTTGTATGTGCATGCTAGCTCCATATCCTTTCACATCTTCCTTATAATCTCCACAAGATCATTCTTACTTACAACAACACTCCACTCAACCTCTCTCTCTCCTCTTACAACCTTCCACCCCATCTTCTCTCTCTATATTCATCCTTTTCAAACTTTGTTCTTCATTTCAAGCTCCATTTCCTAGCAATCTTCAAGTTGTATGAAGATCTAAAGGTGATTCCAAGGTGTTGTCAAGAGATTTCAAGCTTCCTATCATCAAAATCTCATCCTACAACCTACTTGAATCTTGAAGGTATAACATTATGTTTAAATCATACTTTGATTCTTGGTTGTTCTTGATGATTGAAGTTTCTCTTGAATCTTGGGATTTTCACTAAACTTGAAATCTAACAATGAAATGGGTCTTGAAACAAGTAAAAAAGGTGATGTACATATATGTATGTATAACCGTACATATGTATGTGTGTATATGAGTCTTGAAGTTTGTTATCTTGTTAAGTACTTGTTTATGTTGTTACATGTTCTAGAATGGTGGTAAAAATGCAAATATTTGGTGATTTATGTGTGATATGTTAAATATAAATTACATCAGCAAATACATCTGAATATATCACATATTTTATGCATCTAAACCCATATAAAAAGATGATGAAATGTTAGTGTGCTTTAGACACTTGTACATGAAGATACATGTTGATGTAAAGCTCAAGAAATGGTAAAAAAGGGTTGCATGACAAAAATGTTTTAGATCAGGTTACAAACACTAAAAATGATATTATTTAGTATATTATAATGGCATGAAACTTTGACATAGGGTTGATAGCTTTGCATGTTGTACATATAGCTTAAAAAGTGGTAAATTATGTGAAATTTGCATGATTTATGTGCTTTTTTTAAGACCTGCACTATCATGAGTATAACCATTATTTTGTTCAGTAAATAACATGGGTTGTGTCAAAATTTCAAGTCGTTTCGATTTCGGATGGTTCGGGTAACGTTTGATGCAAAACTATGCGGTAAAACGGTCGAAAATCGCCTTTTCGGATTATTTTTACAAAACTGTTTTAGATCAGTAACCAAACTGATATTTTTGATATAAAAATAAGTATTTTAACTTATATTAAGTTTACTTGGGGTTTGGTTAGTCATACGTGACTTCCGACGCCCAAAAATGTTACCGAATCGCAAAAATAAGTGTTTTTCAACATACACTAGAATGGGTTGTTCATGGGTTATTTTATGTGCTACAATGTGCTATGTGTTTAACAATATGTGTATGATCATGTGTTGGTGTTGACAAGATTATGTGTGTTACGCTCGAGTACATATATACAAATACACCAAAATAATCAAAAAATAATAACTTTTCGAGAAATCTCAAAGTTATGTGAAAATTCCAAGTATCGGAGAAACTCATGTATTTTTGTGAGTTTTAATTATTGAATCATTCTTATTTAATTTAGGACGAATAAAAAAATTGTGGGATTGTGTTAACATATAAAAATGCACCCAAAGGTGAGTACATAGACCCCTCTTTTACTGTTTTTCAAACATTTTGGGGTGAAACACATGTGCCTACTTGTTACTTTCGTGCTTTCCTGTTTTCACATCATATACCTGCTATGTTCATTAGTACACTTATAGTACATGATTTCATTACATTGTTTTGCTATATATGTTAACTTAGCAAGCTAGCACATTGATTTACATTACATTATTTTGCTATGTATGTTTACTTGGCATACTTAGTACATTGATTTACATTACTTTTCTGCTTTGTATGTTAACTTAGCATACTTAGTACGTTGTTTTCATATAACATTTTTACATTTGGTATAACATTTGGTTTGTACAAACGGGACTAAACTACATTCATTAACATTAGCTACGCTGCTCGGTAGTAAGTAATGGTACCATAGGACTTGACAAATCCCGTTCTTAACATCCTAGGTTTGTTTGGGTGTAAAGAATGACTGAATCCGAAAACATTTTACTTTGGTAATCTTTACTCTAAGGTTATCCTGTTGTCTCAAGGCTTGAATGTATGCGTTAACTTACCACATAAGTGTTTGTATCAGTAAAACATACATTTACTTTGCAAAACATAACTTTTTGATGTATTTCGAATTACTTTGTTTTGTACATTTTTACATTTGGTTTATGTGACTCCACTTTACTTACCATACATAACATTTGTTACACATTACTTGACTACATTTGGACTTTTAACATTTGACATGGTTTATACAAGGTCTTTTTGACAATTGGTTTAAACATGGACTTTATACACTGGTGGTTTGTTTAAGTGACTTAAGTAACGAGAT
The DNA here is from genome assembly GCA_030545235.1 of Helianthus tuberosus. NCBI lineage: Eukaryota > Viridiplantae > Streptophyta > Magnoliopsida > Asterales > Asteraceae > Helianthus > Helianthus tuberosus. Next base: position 26,158,769 of record CM060351.1, on the reverse strand, counting down.
GTGTGTAGTATGATACAATCATGGTGGATACGCCACTGGTACTTCCTATATATAAGTGATTGTATTATACTACGTGTCGTAGCGTTATTTAGATCATTCAATTTGGACTTATACATTTTACACAAACAATATATTTTTCACAAGACTTTGGTTAACAAAACAATTTACAAGGTTCATGACTAACTTTTATTAAACATTTCTTTAAACTCTAGTCATGAATCCTATTCTCATAAAACCTATGTATCTCACAGGCATTTTTATGCTGACGTACCTATTTTCACATGTGTTTTCAGGAGCTGTTGCTTAGGATGTTCGTGACACACTAGGGCGGACCTGTGCCTTAGAGACTTAAAATAAAGATGGAACTAGTTTAATTATGTGATGAACTCTTCGTTTCAGTTATTTTAAGACAATGTAACTCTTTGTTTGATGAATAAAACATAACTTCTAATTACTATGGTTGTGGAACAATAATTCTGTTACAACACTCCCCGACGTTTCCGCCACGATTTGATGTTTTACGTGGTCGGGGTGTGACAGAAGAGTTGGTATCAGAGCCAATGGTTATAGGGAATTAGGTTATTAGTAATACTTTGACCTAGACTATAACCTCTCTAGGACCCTAACACAAGTTACCTTGTGTTTAGATCTTAAAACAATACTATCACCTATCCTTAGGTGATTACCAAAACAAGTACACAAATCTCAATTCCATTTGAAAATCAATCATCTATCCTTAGATGATTTATTTTTAGGCTTTACGCCTTTAAAGTTTTCAAAATCTCGTCAAAGTTCTGGGTTCTAAATAGTGTGAACACGTGCAAACTGGAAGAGTGAATGCCTGTACCCTTGGTTTTCTGTCTAAGGCTAGAGTGTTCGTACAAATCCACATAATCAGACCAGTCACTCTTACCTGGGAACTCTTGGGGTGAGTGTTCACTTATAGGCGAGCATATCTTCGTGATGCATTATTTTTAACCCATTTACTTTGATTAGTCACTATGTGTCGTTTGTTTGCTTTGTGATACGGACGAATGACCACCATCTTTGCTTTTGTCGCTTTTAGTTTCATCTCATTCTTTTCATCTAATCATCTCACTCGTTCCTTTCATGTTTCCTCTTTTAGAATGCCTCCTCGACGCGAAAATCCGCTACCAAATGCCGAACTGGCCGAAATCATCGCGCAGCAAATGGCTGCTGCGTTCCCAAATCTTATTGCTCAATGGAACCAAGCCAACAACAACAATAATGCTCCATGCAATTTCAAGAGTTTTAATTCGGCTAAACCGCTCAAGTTTAGTGGTTCTAAGGGAGCAACTGGGCTTCTTCAATGGTTCGAGAGCATTGAGAATACTTTCCGTCATGTTCAGTGTCCTGATAATCACAAAGTCGAGTTTGCATCAAGCGTGTTTCAGAAGAGGGCGCTTACATGGTGGAACGGGGTTATGAGAGACCGTGGTGTAGAAGTTTCTTTAGCACAAACATGGGCTGAACTTAGGACTCTTATGATGAGGGAGTTTTGTCCTCGTCATGAACTACGAGCTTTGGAAAGGGAGTTTGATGACTTGAAACAGGATAGTGGCGAGCACCGGGTGTATACTGATAGATATGAGGAGCTGAGTTTGTTATGCCCAACAATGGTTACCCCACTCGATAAGGCTATCGAAAGGTACCTCAATGTTCTACCTGAATCAGTGCAAGACATCGTTACTGGTAGTAACCCTACCACAGTCCGTCAGGCGATCGAGTTAGCAGCGACATTCACTGAGTCGCAGATTCGGAAGGGTAAGTTGCACAGAAAGGGCGAGAAAGGTAAGAAGCAGGCGTCTAACAAAGAGGATAGCAAGAAAGGTAAAAACAAGAAGGGTAAGGATTCTGGTTCCTCGAAGGGTTCTAGGAAGCGAAAGGCTTCCCAAAACTATGCCGTTACTGCACTGGCTCAAGCTGCACCAAATCAGCCTGCGCAACCACTTGCCAAGAAACCATATCTAGGCAATGCACCTTTGTGCAACATGTGTAACGGTCATCATCAGCCACACCTACAGTGTTGTCAGTGTACCAACTGTGGAAGACCTGGTCATCTTGCTGCTACATGCTGCATTCCTGCTAATCAGAATCGGGCAGCTCAGAACCCGGCTCAACAAGTTGCTCAGCCTCTTGCTCAACAACAAGGTCAAGCTGAACGACCTCACTACCCACCAGGTTCTTGTTACAACTGTGGGGATCTGACCCACTATCGTAATCACTGTCCAAGATTGGTGAATGCGAATCCAGCTCAGGCTCAGGCTCAGGCTCGAGGTCGAGTCTTCAACATGAATGCACAAGAGGCGCAAGCAGACAATGAAGTGGTTAACGGTACGTTCTTTGTTAATAATCAACCCGCATCTGTTCTTTTTTATTCTGGTGCCGATAAGAGTTTTGTGTCGTTATCTTTTGAGCCATTGCTTCGAGTGTCTAGAACAAAACTAGGTAAGCCTTTGACAGTAGAAGTTGCGAGTGGTAATCCTGTTGTTCTTGATTCTTTTCTTCGCAATTGCCAATTGAACCTTAACGACCATCTTTTTCCTATTGACCTCACACCCATGCAACTAGGAAGCTTCGACATCATTGTGGGTATGGATTGGTTAGCCAAGCATCACGCGGAGGTAGTTTGTTTTGAGAAGATTGTTCGGGTGCCGCTTTCGTCAGGTGAGATCCTACAGGTTCGTGGTGAGAAACCTGCTAGTAGTCTCAAGCTCATGTCTTGTACTTAAGCTCGGAAGTATCTGTGAAAGAATTATGTGGCCTTCTTGGCACATGTTATGGCAGATAAAGGCAAATGTAAGTCTATTCAAATATTACTGTTGTTCGGGATTTTCCGGAGTTGTTTCCTGAAGAGTTACCTTGTCTACCCCCAGCACGCCAAGTCGAGTTCCGTATTGATCTCGTACCTGGTGTAAATCCCATTGCCAGAGCTCCATATCATCTTGCACCGTCTGAGATGCAAGAGTTGTCTAAGCAGCTTCAGGAGCTATCTGACAAAGGTTTTATTCATCCTAGTTTTTCACCTTGGGGTGCTCCCGTTCTTTTTGTCAAGAAGAAGGATGGATCCTTCAGGATGTGCATTGATTATCGTGAGCTGAACAAGCTTACCATCAAGAATCGATATCCCCTACCTTGCAGTTACAGGGTGCTTCCTATTTTTCGAAGATTGATCTTCGTTCTGGGTATCATCAACTTCGTGTGCATGAAGAATATATTCCCAAGACAGCATTCCGCACTCGATATGGGCACTATGAGTTCACAGTTATGCCATTCGGTTTGACTAATGCTCCTGCTGTTTTCATGGACGAGATGAATAGGGTTTGCAAGCCTTATTTAGATAAGTTCATCATCGTTTTTATTGATGACATCTTGATATATTCTAAGACGCAAGCTGATCATGAGCAACATCTTCGTCTTACTCTGGAACTCCTAAAGAATGAGCAACTTTTCACCAAGTTCTCTAAGTGTGTTAATTTTGGCTTAAGGAAGTTCAATTTTTAGGGCATATTGTCAACGAACAAGGTATTCATGTAGATCCCTCCAAGATCAGTGCGATTAAGGATTGGGATACGCCTACTACTCCTACTGAGGTTCGTTCTTTTCTTGGTCTCGCGGGTTATTACCGCCGCTTCATAGAGAATTTCTTAAAGATTGCAGTTCCTTTAACTGCTCTAACTCAGAAGAACAAATCCTTTGAATGGGGATTTAAGCAAGAAGAAGCATTTCAGACCTTAAAGCAGAAGCTTTGTGACGCGCCTATTCTGACTTTGCCTGAGGGCAATGATGATTTCATCATTTATTGTGATGCATCTAAATTGGGTCTTGGCTGTGTTCTGATGCAAAGGAACAAAGTCATAGCCTACGCATCAAGACAACTGAAGGTGCATGAGAAGAACTACACCACTCATGATCTTGAGTTGGGTGTTGTTGTCTTCGCTCTTAAGATCTGGAGACACTATTTGTATGGTACAAAATGTGTGGTTTTCATGAATCACAAAAGTCTTCAGCATATCTTCAATCAGAAAGAACTCAACATGAGGCAACGACGATGGGTTGAGCTTCTAAACGACTATGACTGCGAAATTTGCTACCATCCTGGTAAGGCGAATGTCGTAGCCGATGCTTTGAGTCGTAAGGAACGTACTAAGCTTCATGGTGTTCGTGTTCAATCTAATATTCAAGCTCGATCCGATATCCAAGCACGCATTTCTCAGGCTCAACATGCTTGTGTTTCACAAGACTTGATGGGTAAGGAATTACCCTATCACATTAAGCCTGATCTTGAACTGAAGGACGATGGATCGTATTATTTCATGGATCGTTTGTGGGTCCCAAGCCTAGATGATCTCCGCATTTTGCTTATGGATGAAGCTCATAAGTCTCGTTATTCTATTCATCCTAACTCAGATAAGATGTATAAGGATCTTCGTGCTCAGTATTGGTGGCCCGGTATGAAGAAAGACATTGCCTTGTATGTTTCAAAATGCCTTACTTGTCTTAAGGTCAAGGCTGAACACCAACATCCTTCTGGTCTTTTGGAGCAACCATAGATTCCAGTTTGGAAATGGGAAAACATTTCTATGGATCTTATTACCAAACTTCCGAGCACTAAAAAGGGTCATGATGCCATCTGGGTAGTTGTTGATCGTCTTACTAAGTCAGCACATTTCTTGCCAATACATGAGGATTTTTCTGCTGAAAGGCTGGCTAAAACCTATGTGGATGAAATCATATCTCGACATGGTGTTCCTTTGAACATTATTTCTGACAGAGATGCTCGCTTCTCTTCTTGTTTTTGGAGAACTATGCAATCTGCTATGGGGACCCAACTTAATCTGAGCACAGCTTATCATCCATAAACAGATGGCCAAACTGAAAGAACAATCCAGACTTTGGACAATATACTTAGAGCTTGTGTGGTCGATTTTGGTGGTAGTTGGGATTCACATCTTCCACTGATTGAATTCTCCTACAACAACAGTTATCCCTCCAGCATCAACATGGCTCCTTTCGAGGCTCTCTATGGTCGAAAATTGTGACACCTGTGTCACTTCAACCATCAAACAAATGCCAAACCAATGAAATATTGTATTTCATACTTGGGATTTGTAAAAATATGTGTATCTTTTGCACATATCAACTCTTGTTCGATTTTAAGCTTTAAATCGCTTTCTGGAGGGTTATACGCGCTCTGATGCGTAAATATAACCAGTCTAATCCAACGAACACTCCGGAATAGTGAAATAGGCTTAACATACCTTAAATAACCTTTACATAACTTAGAAATAAGTTTTAAAGGCTTTGGTATGCCAAAATCAAGTTTAATCGCTTACAGGGACTTAATTCGACAAACTGCGAAAGTATGCCAATTTGAACTGTAACGAACATTCCGGAACATGACCATAAGTTAAACACACCTTAAATATCCTTTATATAGCTTAGAAATAGGCTTTGAGGGGTTCGGTGTGCTAAAATAAACTTTTGGGTCATTCAGGGACTAAAAGTGTCAAAAAGTGCACAAGTTTGCACTTTCAGGCATAACTTACGTTCTGAATACATCCGGACATCCAAAAATTTATGTAAGCGCTAAAATATTTTATTTTAGTGTTTTGCATAAGAAAAATCCATTCATCACGCAATTTGGATCGTTTTTTGCGCTTATGCGCATTCCGTCGTAATTAAGCGAACATCGCGTTCGTACGACCAAACGAACCAACATCCGGAATATTTTTTGAGCATGTTTCAAGTCCACAATGATTAGGCATCATTTTAGGGCCTTGAGGTTGGCTTAACGGGCCTTAAACGTGTCGGAAATCGCTTTAAACAACAACAGGGACCAAAACTGTAAATCTGCCAAACTTGAAGGCTTACGGACCGTAAGCCTCACCCTTACGGTCCGTAAGGGGTCCTCAGACAGCAGAATGGCAGAAACATCGAATCTGGTCCGTTCCACTTGTTGCACATGGTTTTGGGGAATCTATGGGCTGGTATTGAGTGCACATGGTATTACAAAACCATGTGTGCACATGTATGGACAAGATCAAAGCACGGTTAACGAGGAACGATCTTAACGGTTCAAGAAATCCTATAAATAACCAACCCCATCCATTTCAAAACCCACAAGAATCTGATCTTAGAAGCTCTAAGTTGAAACCATTGTTTCATACCTGAGCTACATGGATCAAGATTAGCTTTCGGGGACCCTTTGTAAGTGTTCCTTCGTTCTTTTATTGCTTTTCGAGTCCGAAAGTCACCCTTTGTTTGACTTTCTGCATTGACCAGTTTATGGTCAATGCGAAGTTCGTTTGAACTTCATAACGTGAGCGTAATCACGATGGTTATAGTCCCTAGTGGCTATACCTACTGATTACCACGTTATCTAGGCTCAGTGACGAGCCGTAGTTTCGGTCAGAATACGTATTCCTGCGTATTTTGTAACCAAACTACTTATGGGTATCAAAACTGTCACACCCCGACCACGTGTAACATACAAAACGTGGCGGAAACGTCGGGGAGTGTTGTAACAGAATTAATTGTTTCATAACCATGGCATATAAAGTTGTATTTTACTTATTAAACAAGAGTTTCATTGTCTTAAACAGTAATATAAAGAGTTTATAACATAATTAAACAAAGTCTATCTCCATTTTAAGTCTCTAAGGCACAGGTCCGCCCTAGTGTCACGATCATCATCCTACGGAAAAGCTCCTGAAAACACATGTAAAAATAGGTACGTCAGCATAAAAATGCCTGTGAGATACATAGGTTTTCTGAAAATAGGATTCATGACTTGTGTTTAAGAAAATGTTTAGTCATGAACCTTGTAATTTGCTTCGTCTTGTAAATCATTTGAAAAACGATAAGATTAGATGATATGTATAAATAAATGTAAGGTTAAATGAATAACCATGTAAAATGAGTTGTATAAGATAAATTGTTTCGTAAATCAATGTCGTGTGAAAAATATGTTATTTGTATAAAATGTAATATGTCTATACTGAAATGATTTAAATAGCGTTACGCTATGTAATATTATACAAACACTTATATATAGGAAGTACCAGCGGCGTATCCACCATGTTTGTATCATATTACACACGCCTCGTTACTCAAATCACTTACCCAAACAACCACCAATGTAACTTGTTCATGTACAAACCAATTGTCAAGTGTTATTGTGTAAACCATATAAAAATGTCTATGTCCAATGTAAACCACCAAATGTGTATATCAATGTCAAAATGTTTATGTTCAATGTAGATCATGTAATGTGTAACCAAAATGTCATGTATGGTAAGTGAAATAATGTAACAACTCTCATCAAAAGTCCTAATTATTATCTTAATTTAATCAATAGGAAACCCTAATTAAGAAACCCAAGTAATTTCGCACAAACTCTAAAATTTTCAAAACATTTAGAATCAGGATTAGGGGCCCTAAAACTCAAGGGGGGTAAAACCCTAATTGATAGTTATCTTCGAAACTCGCTGTCAAAAGTTAGTTACGTTCAAACAGTTACTCAGCAAGCCTATACTAGTGACTAGGCTACCCTAGGCTAGGGTGTTACCACAGGCGAGTCGCGACAGACTCAATGTCACCTGTCGCGACACGCGGGAGGTGCACATTTCACGTATAAATAGTGCGTCTTGGAACTTGAAATTTGTCTTTGGAACGACGTAAATTCGAGTTTCGTAGAAAGAGTTATCGCAGAAACAATACACTAAACACACACAATCACTAATTGCTGCAACAATCAGGGTAATAACTCGATCGCTATTACGATTCAACGTCCGATCGATTATAACTATCCAACGATTGTTTAAGTGCCGCTCAAATTGAGATTATACTTTATTAATTCATCGTGATTTCGACTTGAATGTTTGAGTACTGCTCGAATTCGGACTATACTCTGTCATTCGTTGTTAATCCGCTGAATTGTTAAGTATTGCACTAATAAATCGTTGTGAAGGTTTAATCTCGTGAATTGTCGTAACTGTTGTATTGGTTACTAACCGATTGTGTGTGCATTGTTAATTAAATTAGGTTAATCAAGGCTAATCAGTAGGCTTATATTCTGCTCGTTAAATCTACAATGTGAGTCATTCTCTTTTTATCAAAATACTTTTCAAAAGCATGTTTTTATCAAAATTATAGTTACAGGGATTAAGTCTTTGTTATCTGAAATTACTGCCAGTATGTGGGGGGATGTGCACATAGCTACTAATTATTTATCACTTGGGGTGAAAGGACCCTACAAGTGATATGTCCACAGTCACAGTCCGGTAAAGTGACAACTGGATCAGTTAATTTAAAAGATGAGGCAATTGTAAGCGCTCTTAATACTGTACATTATAATAAACAGGATGTTTTACTAAATAGAATGATTCACTCAGTATTTCCCTGCTGACAAAACCTTTTTCAAACATGTTTCAGGTAATCTGTTGTGAGCAAAAGAAAAGTGCCGTGAAGCACTACAAGCTTAGAAAGTGGCTCAATGTAAATAAGTAAAGAAACATGTTTTAAAGAAATAAAGGATTTCCCAGTGAAATCAAGTGTTTGTAAATTATGGGAATTATCCCTATATTATATATAAACGAGCAGTTTTAAATATTAATCGATTCTGTTTAAAAAGTCTTCCGCTGTCGCTAAATTAAATACCACGGGATTTCCTGCCTCGCGGCTCTGGACCGGGTCAAATCGGGGCCAAGGGCCGTGACAGGAAAAGGTGGTATCAGAGCCACTGATTTAAGCTTACTATTGATTTTTAGCCTATTAAAATAATTAGGAAATTTAATTGCTATTCTGTGAAAATATGTTTTATTAACTAATTAATTGTTGAGTTACAGTATGGGTAAACACAAGATTTCTGCTATCTACCACAAATTAGATACTACACCCAAAGAAAAAGGAACCTCTTCCTCCAAACACCCAGCAGATCTGGAAGAAGGGATTTTTGTCTGTAAAGCAAATTATGAAAACCCTCTCACCCAAGATAAAAGAAATTTGATTATTAGAAAGGGACAGGAGAAAACAAAGAAAACCCAAGTCAAGAAAGTGAGGTTTAATCCAGAAATCCAGGAATTAGGCAATAAGTCACCTTGGGAAGATACCTTAGAGGAAAAATGGGCAAACCTTTATATGCTAGCTACCGTAGCAGAGAATGCAAATCTCTAAATTTTAAAGTCTGGTCTAGTAGAAAAGTAATACCCAGTAAATAAATAAATTATAGTGTGTTCAGTTTCCTGTAGTCTTTTGTACAAATCTGTATGCAATAAACTTAATGTTTATTTGTTAAACTTTGTTCCAAAGTTTTAACTTAGCATTTTTGTGCATTTTGCATATATGTTGTCCAGCATGACTGAGATATCGGAAGCATTTCAGAATCTCAACCTCTACCCAGTACCAATTGAAGTCTCCCACGACTTTACTGGTTATATTGCTGATATAGAGGAACCCCTGGAATTCCAAGCTCCACCGCTGGAAAAAGCAAAACTTAAAAAGAAGAGAAGATATGTAGGATGGAGAAAAGTGCGCAGGAGAAAGCCAGCTACTAGAAGACTCCCTAAAATAGAAAACCCTATAGAAAAAGGAAAAGGAATAGAAATCGGAGAAAGTTCTAATCCAGCAGAAATAGAAACCAGGAAAGATTACAAACAAAAGGGAATAGAAACTGGAGAGAATTCTAGACAAACTGAAGATATCACATTTCAAGACGAAATCGACCGTCTACTGGCAAACTGTGATGTCATTAGCCCTATCCATAATAATCTATATCCTTACCTAGAAACCCAACTTCCTGTCAATCTGGAACCAGCTATTCCAGATCCACTAATCCACACTCTACCTTTAGGTCAAATGGAAGAATGGTGGACAAATGACTGGCCATTCCAGAATATTGTCAACAGTCCTTATTCTTTCCTTCCACAGTGGGAGCCAGACCCTATCCCCAATCCTCCAATGAGTAACGAAAACTTAGCCGAACTCCGTCAGTACGGTGAAGAACTGATAAATACAGGAAATAGGATTAGGGATATGGGAAAAAGGATTACCTGGAAGTACGACGAAAGGGAACGTCGCTACTAAACTTCTTGTGACCAAAGAATAGTGGGGTTGGGAAGAATGTCTGTATATTAATAATAATAATTAAATATAACTCTGTAAAATGGGAAATAAAACATTGTAAGATAAACGGTGTGTATGGATGCCTATCTAATATATATAAAGCAAAATAGAAGTCGAAACATCGACAATTTTGGATATATATCTGTGTTACCAGATTTTATGTGCTTCTGTGAAATTGTTTTATTCATCACTCGATACTAATAATTATATTTTTAATAATTATCAGATGGAAAATGCTAATAATGAACCAGTTAATGAAGGGAATCAATCTGAACAAAATCAGGAAAACCAGTATATGACTAGACAGGATATAGAAAATATTGTTGCACAAGGGATAGCCAATGCTATTCCAGCATTCGTTGCTGCTGTTAAAAATCCAATAGAACCGCAACAAATCATTCCTAGTAAACGTACTCAGGAAGATAATTTTAGTCATAGTGTAAATGGAGGCAGCAATCATAATGATAATAATCTACGACAGGCTCCACCTCCTAAGAAAATGAAAGCCGCAACACCTGGTTGCACTTTCAAAGAGTTTCTTGCTTGCAAACCTGCTGAATTTGCAGGTAATGAAGGAGCAACTGCAGTACTGCGTTGGTTAGAGAAAACCGAAGCAGTAATTGCAATAAGTAAGTGTTCAGAAGAAGATCAGGTGATGTATGCATCAAATTTATTCAAAGAAGGAGCATTAGAGTGGTGGAATACGGTGCTACAAGCAAAAGGAAGAAGGATGGCTTATGCCATGAACTGGGAAGAATTCAAGAATCTTGTAGAAAGGAAATATTGTCCTGAATATGAGAAGGAACAAATGGCAAATAAGTTCCTAAATCATCGTATGATAGGAGTAGAGTGTCGCGGTTATACTTCGACATTCTTTGAATATGCACGAGTGGTACCTACACTGGCTTCGCCAGAACCGGTACTCATTTCTCGCTACATCTGGGGATTAATTAGTGAAATCCGCAATATCGTTAAAGCTGCGAGACCTCGCACTATTGACGATGCTGTAGAATTAGCTAATACCCTAACTGATGAACTGGTGCGAACAAGAGAAGAGGACAGAAAGAAGGAATTGGCTCAAAAGATTACCCAAGGATTTCGTGTTGGTAATGATAATAATCGATTCAAGAAAAGAGGAACCGGGCAATCCTCAGTTCCTCCGTATTGTAGAAATTGCAAAAAGAAGCATTTCGGAAAATGCAAGGGATATTGCAATTTTTGCAAAATTCCAGGGCATCAAGAGGAGAATTGTAGGAAGAAATCTCTAATCTGCTACAACTGTGGAGAAATAGGTCATTTTCGAACCGAATGTCCTAAATTGACAAAAACCGCAGACAATAAAGGCAAACCAGCTGATGGAACAACAAAGAAGAATGCCCGAGCATTTCAGCTAACCACTCAAGAAGCTGAACTCATTCCTGACGTCATAGCCGGTACGTTGTTGGTCCACGACGTTTATGCAAAAGTATTATTTGACTCTGGTGCAAACCAAAGTTTTATCAATACTTCATTTTGCCAAGCCCTTAACTTACCTTTAACCACCCTTAGGCAAATTTTTACAGTAGAAACGGCAGACGGAAATTCTGTTAACATAAATAATATTTTGCAAGAAGGTAAGATAGAACTGTTAGGTCATAAGTTTTCTGCAAACCTGTTACCTATGAAGTTAGCCGGATTCGACGTAGTGTTAGGAATGGATTGGTTAATAGCCAACCATGCTCGAATCCTTTGTGACAAGAATTCCGTAGAAATCCGTACTCCCACAGGAGAGGTAATTTTAATTACCGGAGATAAACCACGAAAGCCACTAAAGTTCATATCAGTAATGAAAGTTGCTAGTTATGAACGAAAGCAAGGAATGGTGTATATGATTTACGTAATCATTAACACTAAAAGTAAGGAACTTTCAGACATCCCTATAGTTTCAGAATACCCAGACATCTTTCCAGAAGAGTTACCTGGGTTACCACCAGATAGGGAAGTAGAGTTTAGAATTCATCTAATTCCAGGTATTACACCAATAGCTAAGACACCTTATCGATTAGCACCCACCGAAATGCTAGAATTGAAAAAGCAGTTAGATGAATTATTAAGCAAAGGATTTATACAACCTAGTTCATCCCCTTGGGGAGCACCAGTGTTGTTTGTGAAAAAGAAAGATGGATCAATGAGAATGTGTATCGATTATAGAGAACTAAATAAAGTTACAATTAAGAATCGATATCCATTACCTAGGATTGATGATCTTTTTGATCAACTTCAAGGTGCTAGGTATTTTTCTAAGATAGATTTAAGATCTGGATATCATCAGTTAAAAGTTCAAGAGGAAGACATACCTAAAACTGCTTTCAGAACTAGGTATGGCCATTATGAGTTTACAGTCATGCCCTTTGGACTAACAAATGCCCCAGCAGCATTTATGGACATGATGAATCGAATCTGTAAACCATATTTGGATAAATTTGTAATCGTATTCATCGACGATATACTAATTTACTCCAAAAGTCAAGAAGAACATTGCAAACACTTGCATGCACTCTTAACTTTGTTAAGAAAGGAAAAGCTTTATGCAAAATTCTCAAAGTGTGAATTTTGGTTAAAGGAAGTGCAATTTTTAGGACATATGGTGAATCATGAAGGAATTCACGTAGATCCTGCTAAAATAGAAGCAATTACCAATTGGAAGGTCCCACAAACAGCTATGGAAATTAGAAGTTTTCTAGGCTTAGCTGGATACTACAGAAGATTTATTAAAGATTTCTCTAAGATAGCTGTACCTTTGACTAAGTTAACCTGTAAAGCCACTAAGTTTGAATGGGGACATAGGCAAGAAGAAGCTTTTAAGATTTTAAAGCAACGATTGACGAATGCTCCAATTTTAGCATTACCCGAAGGAACAGAAGATTTTGAAGTATACTGTGATGCTTCAAAATTAGGATATGGATGTGTATTGATGCAACGCAAGAAGGTAATTGCGTATGCTTCCCGGCAGTTGAAAAAGCATGAGGAAAATTATACGACTCATGACTTAGAATTAGGAGCCATAATTTTTGCCTTGAAAATTTGGAGACATTATCTGTACGGAAGTAAGTTTACTGTCTATACAGATCATAAAAGTTTAAGGTATATATTTGGGCAGAAAGAATTAAATATGAGGCAAAGAAGATGGATGGAAATTTTAAGCGATTACGACTGTGATATTCAATATCACGAAGGAAAGGCAAATATAGTTGCAGATGCCTTAAGTCGTAAGTATCATGAAAAACAAAAGCGAGTCCGTGCTCTTAGAATAAATCTACAAGTAGATTTAATAGAACAATTAAAGAACATTCAAGAAACAGCAATCAAGGACGATGCTGAAGGAATGAAAGGTTATATTAAGGAACTAGAGCAAGGAAATGATGGAATTTGGAGATTCCACAAGAAACGAATTTGGGTACCTAAACAAGGAGAGTTAAGAAATAAGATCTTAGAAGAAGCTCATAAATCTAGGTATACTATGCACCCTGGAAACAATAAGATGTACCAAGATTTAAGAAAGAATTTCTGGTGGATAGGAATGAAGAAAGATATAGCAAAATATGTTTCTAAGTGTCTTACTTGTTCACAAGTTAAGGCAGAACATCAGAAACCTTCAGGATTACTACAACAATTGGAAATGCCTGTTTGGAAATGGGAACTTATAACAATGGATTTTGTTACTAAGTTGCCTAAAACAAGAAAAGGTAATGATGCGATTTGGGTAATTGTGGATCGATTAACCAAATCAGCTCATTTTCTACCAATGAAGGAAACCTTTAGCATGGAAAGGTTAGCCAAGTTGTACGTAGACGAAGTAGTATCTTTACATGGAGTTCCACTCTCCATTGTTTCAGATAGAGATAGTCGTTTCACTTCCCATTTCTGGAAAAGTTTCCAGCAAGCTATGGGAACTCGACTAAATCTGAGTACTGCATATCATCCACAAACAGATGGACAAAGTGAAAGAACCATCCAAACTCTAGAAGACATGCTTCGAGCATGTGTAATAGACTTTGGTGGAAACTGGGATGATCATTTACCATTAATTGAATTCTCCTATAACAATAGTTATCATTCAAGCATTGAAACTGCTCCATTTGAAGCACTATATGGACGTAAGTGCAGAACTCCAGTTTGTTGGGCAGAAATAGGAGAAAGTCAATTATCAGGTCCAGAAATTGTGCAAGAAACTACTGACAAGATAACTCAAATCAAGGAAAGACTGAAAACAGCTAGAGATCGCCAGAAGAGTTATGCAGATAATCGCCGCAAGCCGATAGAATTTCAGGTTGGAGATAAAGTACTTTTGAAAGTTTCTCCTTGGAAAGGAGTAGTTAGATTCGGAAAGAAAGGAAAGCTAAGTCCAAGGTACGTAGGACCATTTTCAGTAATCCAACGTATAGGACCAGTTGCTTATCGTTTACAACTATCTGAAGAGTTAGCTGGAGTACATGATGTATTTCATGTATCCAATCTCAAGAAATGCTTATCAGATGAATCACTGGTAGTACCTCTTCAAGATATAGAGGTAAACGAAAAACTGAAATTTGTTGAGAAACCTCTTCAAATTGAGGATCGAAAGATCAAATTTCTCAAACATAAACGACTAGTTTTAGTCAAAGTTAAATGGGATTCAAAGCGAGGAGCTGAATACACTTGGGAGCTGTAATCAGAAATGAAGAGAAAGTATCCTCATTTATTCCAATAAATCTCGAGGACGAGATTTTTCTTAAGGTGAGGAGAATGTAACAACTCTCATCAAAGTCCTAATTATTATCTTAATTTAATCAATAGGAAACCCTAATTAAGAAACCCAAGTAATTTCGCACAAACTCTAAAATTTTCAAAACATTTAGAATCAGGATTAGGGGCCCTAAAACTCAAGGGGGGTAAAACCCTAATTGATAGTTATCTTCGAAACTCGCTGTCAAAAGTTAGTTACGTTCAAACAATTACTCAGCAAGCCTATACTAGTGACTAGGCTACCCTAGGCTAGGGTGTTACCACAGGCGAGTCGCGACAGACTCAATGTCACCTGTCGCGACACGCGGGAGGTGCACATTTCACGTATAAATAGTGCGTCTTGGAACTTGAAATCTGTCTTTGGAACGACGTAAATTCGAGTTTCGTAGAAAGAGTTATCGCAGAAACAATACACTAAACACACACAATCACTAATTGCTGCAACAATCAGGGTAATAACTCGATCGCTATTACGATTCAACGTCCGATCGATTATAACTATCCAACGATTGTTTAAGTGCCACTCAAATTGAGATTATACTTTATTAATTCATCGTGATTTCGACTTGAATGTTTGAGTACTGCTCGAATTCGGACTATACTCTGTCATTCGTTGTGAATCCGCTGAATTGTTAAGTATTGCACTAATAAATCGTTGTGAAGGTTTAATCTCGTGAATTGTCGTAACTGTTGTATTGGTTAGTAACCGATTGTGTGTGCATTGTTAATTAAATTAGGTTAATCAAGGCTAATCAGTAGGCTTATATTCTGCTCGTTAAATCTACAATGTGAGTCATTCTCTTTTTATCAAAATACTTTTCAAAAGCATGTTTTTATCAAAATTATAGTTACAGGGATTAAGTCTTTGTTATCTGAAATTACTGCCAATATGTGGGGGGATGTGCACATAGCTACTAATTATTTATCACTTGGGGTGAAAGGACCCTACAAGTGATATGTCCACAGTCACCGTCCGGTAAAGTGACAACTGGATCAGTTAATTTAAAAGATGAGGCAATTGTAATCGCTCTTAATACTGTACATTATAATAAACAGGATGTTTTACTAAATAGAATGATTCACTCAGTATTTCCCTGCTGAGAAAACCTTTTTCAAACATGTTTCAAGTAATCTGTTGTGAGCAAAAGAAAAGTGCCGTGAAGCACTACAAGCTTAGAAAGTGGCTCAATGTAAATAAGTAAAGAAACATGTTTTAAAGAAATAAAGGATTTCCCAGTGAAATCAAGTGTTTGTAAATTATGGGAATTATCCCTATATTATATATAAACGAGCAGTTTTAAATATTAATCGATTCTGTTTAAAAAGTCTTCCGCTGTCGCTAAATTAAATACCACGGGATTTCCTGCCTCGCGGCTCTGGACCGGGTCAAACCGGGGCCAAGGGCCGTGACAAATATATCAACTAAACCATATGTAAAATGCACAAAACAAGGTATTGAAGTAAATCATAGTTTAAATGAAAGTTATGTTTTGTGTAATAAATGCATGCTTTACTGATACAAACCTCTATGCGGTATTGTTATAATGCATACATCCAAGCCTTGAGACTGTGGCGATAAACCCTTAAACAAATTAAAGGTTTATCTAAGTTATGTATATCGAATTCGGTCATTCCTTCCAATCCAAACAAACCCAGGATTTCAGGAACGGGAGTTGTCAATTCCTATGGTACCACTACCTACTAACGAACGGCGTAGCTAATGTTAATGAATGTATTGTTCCATTGTAAACAACCCAAATGTCATAACAAAATGTAAGCATGTGATGAAAACAACTGTACTAAGTATGCACACAATGGACATACATAGCATGAAATGTAATGTGAAAACAATGTACTAAGTATGCACACAATGGGCATATATAGCATGAAATGTAATGTAAAACAATGTACTAAGTACGCACACAATGGGCATACATAGCATGAAATGTAATGAAATCATGTACTATAATGTACTAACGAACATAGTAGGCATATGATGTGAAAACATGGAAAGCATGAAAGTAACAAGTAGGCACATGTGTTTCACCCCAAAATGTTTGGAAAACAGTAAAAGAGGGGTCTATGTACTCACTTGAGATTGTTCAGTAGTCCTAAGATAACCACCAAGCAATGCTAGAGATCTCGGAATCAAACGGCACCTAATATAGGTAACTATGTTAATAAACCGGACCTAAATCGGAAGATCGGGTAGCATGAGGGTTTGTAAACCAAACGAGTATGGAGACTCGTGTAATATGGTTCAACAAAGCCTACATACTAATTGAAACCTAACATAATTGTTTACGACCCATTACGACCCGTTTAGGTAGCTTATGCTACTTTAACGCGTCGTTCGCGTGAAACGCGTTCGGACTGCCTAACTAGCCCTATGACAAGTGTTATATGCCTAAACATGTTACATAATCAGTTATATGACAAAATTTTAGGTTACATATGCTTAATTACCAATTATACATGAAAAGGGTATTCTGGTAATTTACCTAAGGCATATAAACTACCTATCATACAACTACTCAAACGATGTGACCATAGGGTATAACCTCGGAAGGTTATTCCCTACCTACTATGGTCACCTAATGTGTTTGGTCGGATCCTAATGATCGACCAAATGGGTCGGGTTCGAGGTATAAGAGATTTATTAGATCGCTTACCCTACGACCCTAGACAACGTGGTAATCAGTAGGCATAGTCCCAAGGGACTATAACCAACGTGATTACACTCACGTTGCGAAGTCCAAACGAACTTCGCATTGACCATAAACTGGTCAATGCAGAAAGTCAAACAAAGTTTGACTTTCAGACTCGAAAAGCAGTAAAAGAACGAAAGAATACTTACGAAGGGTCCCCGAATGCTAATTTCGATTCAAAAATCTCAGGTATGAAACAATAGTTTCAACTTAGAGTTTCTCAAATCAAAATTCTAGTGATTTGAGCAATGGGGGGCATGGGGTATTTATAGTATTCGGTCCACCATTAAGATCGTTTCATGGAATCCGTGCTTTAATCCCATGCGTACCCTTGTCGGAAAGTTATGGTGGCTAAAAATGGTTCTTATCAGCTGACTAAGCATGTGTGAGTGTGTGGTTGTGGATGAAACAGCTGCAATCTACTGTTAAAGGCAGTTAATCTGGTCTGATAGTCGGACGCGGCCCGCGTGGGGATGTACAGAATCTGAGGCGGGCCGCCTGGCCGGCACATGTCAGAAATAAGTTTGCAGAACGACAGTTTCAGTCCCTGCACGTGTTTAAGGCCATTTCCGACACTTCTAAGGCCCGTAAAGCCAACTTTAAGGCCCTAAAATGTTGCCTAAACATTGTGGACATGAAACATGCTCAAAAATATGCCGGATGTTGGTTCGTTTGGTCGTACGAACGCGATGTTCGCTTAATTACGACGGAATGCGCATAAGCGCGAAAAACGATCCAAATGACGCAACGAATGGATTTTTGGCAAGCCAAACACTAAAGCATAATATAGTCATGCTTACATAAATTTTTGGATGTCCGGATGTATTCAGAACGTAAGTTATGCGCAAAAGTGCAAACTTGTGCACTTTTTGTCACTTTTAGTCCCTGAATGACCCAAGAGTTTGTTTTAGCATACCGAACCCCTCAAAGCCTATTTCTAAGCTATGTAAAGGATATTTATGGTATGTTTAACTTATGGTCATGTTCCGGAATGTCTGTTACAGTTCAAATTGGCATACTTTCGCAGTTTGTCAAGTTTAGTCCCTGTAGGCGAATTAACTTGTTTTTGCCATACCAAAGCCTTTAAAACTTATTTCTAAGTTATGTAAAGGTTATTTAAGGTATGTTAAGTATATGTTGATGTTCCGGAGTATTTCTCGCATTAAACTGGTTACGTTTACGCATCAGTTTGCGTATAACTCTCCAGAAAGCGATATAGAGTTTGAAATTGGATAAAAGTCACAACATGAAAAATGTAAAACACAACCAAACAAACATTGGGATCAAATAACATTGTTTTATTGATAATAGAACTGTTCATAATGATTACAAGCACATATGTTACAGTCTCCCCTACTTGTGGAAATTTCGTCCCGAAATTTATTTAGAGGAAACTCGTGGGAAAAGATGCGGATATTTCGCCTTCATTTGGTCTTCGCATTCCCAAGTAAACTCGGGTCCACGTTTAGCTTCCCAGCGAACTTTGACCAAAGGAATGCGCTTGCGTTTAAGCCACTTGACTTCACGTTCCATGATTTCCACAGGTTTCTCAACAAATTTCAGTGTTTTACCAACAGGAATCTCGTCAAGTGGTATGTGGAGGTTCTCATCAGCTAAACACCTTTTGAGATTGGATACGTGAAAAGTTGGATGAACATTTCCAAGTTCAGGAGGTAACTCAAGTCTGTAGGCTACCTTTCCGATTCTTTCGACGATCTTGAATGGTCCAACGTATCTTGGTGCAAGTTTTCCTTTCTTTCCAAATCTGATCACACCTTTCCAAGGTGAGACCTTAAGTAATACTCGATCACCGACTTGAAATTCCAAGGGTTTGCATTTTGGGTCCGCGTAACTCTTCTGACGGCTCATAGCTGTCTGAAGATTATTGCGAACTTTCTTGACCTTATCTGTTGTCTCTAAAATGAGGGCATGTCCAGTAAGTTGAGCCTCGCCGATCTCATTCCAGCAGACTGGTGAACGACATTTTCGACCATAGAGAGCTTCGAAAGGAGCCATTTTGATGCTGGTGTGATAACTGTTATTGTAGGAGAATTCAATCAACTTAAGATGTGAATCCCAACTACCACCAAAATCGATCACACAAGCTCTAAGCATATCCTCCAGAGTCTGGATTGTTCTCTCAGATTGACCATCCATTTGCGGATGATAAGCTGTGCTCAGATTAAGTTGGGTCCCCATAGCAGATTGCATGGTTCTCCAAAAATGAGAAGTGAAACGAGCATCTCTGTCAGAAATGATGTTCAAAGGAACACCATGTCTAGCTACAATTTCATCCATATAGATTTTAGCAAGTCTGTCAGCAGGAAAATCCTCAAGGATTGGCAAGAAATGCGCTGACTTAGTAAGACGATCAACGACTACCCAGATGGCATCATGACCTTTCTTTGTGCGTGGAAATTTGGTAACAAGATCCATAGTAATGTTTTCCCATTTCCAAACTGGGATCTCTGGTTGCACCAATAAACCCGAAGGACGCTGATGTTCAGCCTTAACCTTAAGACAAGTAAGGCATTTTGATACGTATAAGGCAATGTCTTTCTTCATACCAGGCCACCAATAGTGAATACGAAGATCCTTATACATCTTATCTGAGCCAGGATGAATAGAATAACGAGACTTATGGGCTTCATCCATAGCATGGTGCGAAGATTATCTAGGCTTGGGACCCACAAACGGTCCATGAAGTAATACGAACCATTGTCCTTCAGTTCAAGAGCAGGTGTTATGTGATAAGGAAATTCCTTATCCATTAGACCTTGTGAAACACAAGATTGTTGAGCTTGCGAAATGCGGGCTTGAATATCGGATCGAGCTTGAATAACAGATTGAACACGTACACAATGAAGCTTAGTACGTTCCTTACGACTCAATGCATCAGCTACGACATTCGCCTTACCAGGATGGTAGCGAATTTCGCAGTCATAGTCGTTTAAAAGCTCAACCCAACGTCGTTGCCTCATGTTGAGTTCTTTCTGATTGAAGATATGCTGAAGACTTTTGTGGTCCGTGAAAACCACACATTTTGTACCGTACAAATAGTGTCTCCAGATCTTTAGAGCAAAAACAACTGCACCCAACTCAAGATCATGAGTGGTGTAGTTCTTCTCATGAATCTTCAACTGCCTCGATGCATAGGCTATGACTTTGTTCCTTTGCATCAGAACACAACCAAGACCCAATTTCGATGCATCACAATACACGACAAAATCATCGTCACCCTCAGGCAATGATAGAACAGGCGCATCGCAAAGCTTCTGTTTCAAGTGTTGAAAAGCTTCCTCTTGTTTGAATCCCCAATCAAAGGGTTTGTTCTTCTGAGTTAGAGCAGTTAAAGGAACTGCAATCTTTGAGAAGTTTTCAATGAAGTGGCGGTAATAACCCGCTAGACCAAGAAAAGAACGAACTTCAGTAGGAGTAGAAGGTGTATCCCAATCCTTAATCGCACTGATCTTGGAGGGATCTACATGAATACCTTGTTCGTTAATAATGTGTCCTAAGAATTGAACTTCTTTAAGCCAAAATTCGCACTTGGAGAATTTGGCAAAAAGTTGCTCTTTCTTTAGGAGTTCTTGGGTAAGACGAAGATGTTGCTCATGATCAGCTCGCGTCTTAGAGTAAATCAAGATATCGTCAATAAAAACAATGACGAACTGATCCAAATAAGGCTTACAGACCCTATTCATTAAGTCCATGAAAACAGCAGGAGCATTAGTCAAACCGAATGGCATGACTGTGAACTCATAATGCCCATAGCGAGTACGGAACGCTGTCTTGGGAATATCTTCTTCATGCACACGAAGTTGATGATATCCGGAACGTAGATCAATCTTCGAAAAATAAGAAGCACCTTGTAACTGATCAAAGAGATCATCTATGCGAGGTAGGGAATATCGATTTTTGATGGTAAGCTTGTTAAGCTCACGATAATCGATACACATCCTAAAGGATCCATCGTTCTTCTTGACAAAAAGAACGGGAGCAGCCCAGGGTGAAAAGCTAGGACGGATAAAACCTTTGTCAGAGAGCTCCTGAAGCCGCTTAGACAACTCTTGCATCTCAGACGGTGCAAGACGATATGGAGCTCTGGCAACGGGATTTGCACCAGGTACGAGATCAATGCGGAACTCGACTTGGAGTGCTGGAGGTAGACCAGGTAAGTCTTCAGGGAATACTTCAGAATAATCCCGAACGACAGGAATATCTGAAATAGAATTACCCTTGCCTTTATCTTCTGTAACATGTGCTAAGAAAGCCACATAGTTCTTCCGCAGATATTTCCGAGCTTTAAAACAAGACATGAGTTTGAGACCACCAGCAGGTTTCTCACCTTGAACCTGTATGATCTCGCCTGTCGAAAGCGGCACACGAACAATCTTCTCAGAACAAACTATCTCTGCGCGATGCTTGGATAACCAATCCATACCTACAATGACGTCGAAGCTTCCAAGTTGCATTGGCGTGAGGTCAATAGGAAAAAGATGGTCGTTAAGATTCAACTGGCAGTTGCGAAGAACAGAATCAAGAACAATGGGTTCACCACTAGCAACTTCTACTGTCAAAGGTTTTCCTAGTTTCGTTCTAGACACGCGAAGCATTGGCTCAAAAGACAATGACACGAAACTCTTATCGGCACCAGAATCGAAAAGAACAGATGCAGGCTGATTATTAATAAAGAACGTACCGTTCACCACATTATCGTCCGCCTGCGCCTCTTGGGCATTCATGTTAAAGGCTCGGCCTCGAGCCGGAGCCTGATTCTGGTTCTGATTCTGGTTGGCTAGCCTTGGGCATCGGTTTCTGTAGTGGGTCAGATCCCCACAGTTATAACAAGCACCTGGTGGGTATTGTGGTCGTGCAACTTGACCCTGTTGCTGAGCAGGAGGATGAGCAACTTGTTGAGCCGGGTTCTGAACTGCCCGGTTCTGAGCAAACCGACAAACATCGGCAAGATGACCTGACTTCCCACAGTTAGTACAGAAACGACACTGATGTTGCGGCTGATGGTGACTGTTGCATCTGTTGCACCAAGGTGCATTCCCTGAATAGGGTTTCTTCGCTGGAGGCTGTGCGGGTTGGTTGGGAGCTGCCTGGTTAGCTTGGGCAGTGACAGCATAGTTTTGGGAAGCCTTACGCTTCCTTGACCCTCTCGAAGAACCAGAATTCTTCCCATTCTTGTTTTGACCTTTCTTGCTATCTTCCTTGTCATCCGACTGCTTCTTGCCCTTGTCACCCATCCTGTGTAGCTTATTCTTCCGAATCTGTGACTCAGTTAATGTCGCTGATAACTCGATCGCCTGACGGAGTGTGGCAGGGTTACTACCAGTAAGGATGTCTTGTACCGAGTCAGGTAGGCCGTCGATGTATCTTTCGATAGCCTTGTCGAGTGGGGTAACCATAGTCGGGCAAAGCAGACTCAACTCCTCAAACCTATCAGTATACGCCCGATGCTCACCACTATCTTGTTTCAATACATCAAACTCTTTCTCCAACGCTCGCTGTTCATGGCGAGGACAGAATTCCCTCATCATAAGAGCTCTGAGTTCAGCCCATGTCTGTGCTAGAGCAATTTCTGCACCACGGTCTCTCATTACCCCATTCCACCATGTAAGAGCCCTCTTCTGAAACACACTTGAAGAAAACTCGACCTTGCGATTGTCAGCACACTGCACGTGGCGAAAAGTATTATCAATGCTCTCGAACCACTGAAGAAGCCCAGTCGTTCCCTCAGAACCACTAAACTTGAGTGGTTTAGCCGAGTTAAAATCCTTGAATTTGCATGGAGCATTGTTGTTGTTGTTGGCTTGGTGCCATTGAGCAAAGAGATTTGGGAATTGAGCAGCCATCTGCTGCGCAATAATTTCTGCCAGTTCGGCAGTCGCTATCTGGTTTTCGCGTCGAGGAGGCATTCTAAAAGAGGAAAAACATGAAAGGAAACGAGTGAGATGATTGGATGAAGAGAATGAGATGAAACAAAATTAACAAAATAAAAGATGGTGGTCATTTGTCCGCATTACCAAGCAAACAAACGACACACATTGACTAATCAAAGTAAATGGATCAAAAATAATGTATTTCGAAGACATGCTCGCCTATAAGTGAACACTCATCCCAAGAATTCCCAGGTAAGCACAACTGGTCTCGCGTCTGATGAGATGTATACGAAGTGCTTGCCTAGACAGAAAACCCAGAATACAGGCATTCACTCTTCCAGTTTGCACGTGTTCACATTATTTAAAACCCAAAACCTTGACGAGATTTTTGAAAATTTGAAGGCACAAGGCCAAAAATTTTAGTTAAACAGGAAGGGTTCAAAACCTTATAATAGAGGGTTCAAAACCTTGTAATAAATCATTCAAAAACAGATGATTGCTTTTCAAAAATCGTTTCGGAAAATTTGGTTCTTGTTTTGATAATCACCTAAGGATAGGTGATATGCATGTTTTAAGATCTAAACACAAGATAACTTATGTTAGGGTCCTAGAAAGGTTATAGTCTAGGTCAAAGCATTACTAATAACCTAATTCCCTATAACCATTGGCTCTGATACCAACTCTTCTGTCACACCCCGACCACGTGTAACATACAAAACGTGGCGGAAACGTCGGGGAGCGTTGTAACAGAATTAATTGTTTCATAACCATGGCATACAAAGTTGTATTTTACTTATTAAACAAGAGTTTCATTGTCTTAAACAGTAATATAAAGAGTTTATAACATAATTAAACAAAGTCTATCTCCATTTTAAGTCTCTAAGGCACAGGTCCGCCCTAGTATCACGATCATCATCCTATGGAAAAGCTCCTGAAAACACATGTGAAATAGGTACGTCAGCATAAAAATGCCTGTGAGATACATAGGTTTTCTGAAAATAGGATTCATGACTTGTGTTTAAGAAAATGTTTAGTCATGAACCTTGTAATTTGCTTCGTCTTGTAAATCATTTGAAAAACGATAAGATTAGATGATATGTATAAATAAATGTAAGGTTAAATGAATAACCATGTAAAATGAGTTGTATAAGATAAATTGTTTCGTAAATCAATGTCGTGTGAAAAATATGTTATTTGTATAAAATGTAATATGTCTATACTGAAATGATTTAAATAGCGTTACGCTATGTAATATTATACAAACACTTATATATAGGAAGTACCAGCGGCGTATCCACCATGTTTGTATCATATTACACACGCCTCGTTACTCAAATCACTTACCCAAACAACCACCAATGTAACTTGTTCATGTACAAACCAATTGTCAAGTGTTATTGTGTAAACCATATCAAAATGTCTATGTCCAATGTAAACCACCAAATGTGTATATCAATGTCAAAATGTTTATGTTCAATGTAGATCATGTAATGTGTAACCAAAATGTCATGTATGGTAAGTGAAATATATCAACTAAACCATATGTAAAATGCACAAAACAAGGTATTGAAGTAAATCATAGTTTAAATCAAAGTTATGTTTTGTGTAATAAATGCATGCTTTACTGATACAAACCTCTATGCGGTATTGTTATAATGCATACATCCAAGCCTTGAGACTGTGGCGATAAACCCTTAAACAAATTAAAGGTTTATCTAAGTTATGTATATCGAATTCGGTCATTCCTTCCAATCCAAACAAACCCAGGATTTCAGGAACGGGAGTTGTCAATTCCTATGGTACCACTACCTACTAACGAACGGCGTAGCTAATGTTAATGAATGTATTGTTCCATTGTAAACAACCCAAATGTCATAACAAAATGTAAGCATGTGATGAAAACAACTGTACTAAGTATGCACACAATGGACATACATAGCATGAAATGTAATGTGAAAACAATGTACTAAGTATGCACACAATGGGTATATATAGCATGAAATGTAATGTAAAACAATGTACTAAGTACGCACACAATGGGCATACATAGCATGAAATGTAATGAAATCATGTACTATAATGTACTAACGAACATAGTAGGCATATGATGTGAAAACATGGAAAGCATGAAAGTAACAAGTAGGCACATGTGTTTCACCCCAAAATGTTTGGAAAACAGTAAAAGAGGGGTCTATGTACTCACTTGAGATTGTTCAGTAGTCCTAATATAACCACCAAGCAATGCTAGAGATCTCGGAATCAAACGGCACCTAATATAGGTAACTATGTTAATAAACCGGACCTAAATCGAAAGATCGGGTAGCATGAGGGTTTGTAAACCAAACGAGTATGGAGACTCGTGTAATATGGTTCAACAAAGCCTACATACTAATTGAAACCTAACATAATTGTTTACGACCCATTACGACCCGTTTAGGTAGCTTATGCTACTTTAACGCGTCGTTCGCGTGAAACGCGTTCGGACCGCCTAACTAGCCCTATGACAAGTGTTATATGCCTAAACATGTTACATAATTAGTTATATGACAAAATTTTAGGTTACATATGCTTAATTACCAATTATACATGAAAAGGGTATTCTTGTAATTTACCTAAGGCATATAAACTACCTATCATACAACTACTCAAACGATGTGACCATAGGGTATAACCTCGGAAGGTTATTCCCTACCTACTATGGTCACCTAATGTGTTTGGTCGGATCCTAATGATCGACCAAATGGGTCGGGTTCGAGGTATAAGCGATTTATTAGATCGCTTACCCTACGACCCTAGACAACGTGGTAATCAGTAGGCATAGTCCCAAGGGACTATAACCAACGTGATTACACTCACGTTGCGAAGTCCAAACGAACTTCGCATTGACCATAAACTGGTCAATGCAGAAAGTCAAACAAAGTTTGACTTTCAGACTCGAAAGACTCGAAAAGCAGTAAAAGAACGAAAGAATACTTACGAAGGGTCCCCGAATGCTAATTTCGATTAAAAAATCTCAGGTATGAAACAATAGTTTCAACTTAGAGTTTCTCAAATCAAAATTCTAGTGATTTGAGCAATGGGGGGCATGGGGTATTTATAGTATTCGGTCCACCGTTAAGATCGTTTCATGGAATCCGTGCTTTAATCCCATGCGTACACTTGTCGGAAAGTTATGGTGGCTAAAAATGGTTCTTATCAGCTGACTAAGCATGTGTGAGTGTGTGGTTGTGGATCAAACAGCTGCAATCTGCTGTTAAATGCAGTTAATCTGGTCTGATAGTCGGACGCGGCCCGCGTGGGGATGTACAGAATCTGAGGCGGGCCGCCTGGCCTGCACAGATAAGAAATAAGTTTGCAGAACGACAGTTTCAGTCCCTGCACGTGTTTAAGGCCATTTCTGACACTTCTAAGGCCCGTAAAGCCAACTTTAAGGCCCTAAAATGTTTCCTAAACATTGTGGACATGAAACATGCTCAAAAATATGCCGGATGTTGGTTCGTTTGGTCGTACGAACGCGATGTTCGCTTAATTACGACGGAATGCGCATAAGCGCGAAAAACGATCCAAATGACGCAACAAATGGATTTTTGGCAAGCCAAACACTAAAGCATAATATAGTCATGCTTACATAAATTTTTGGATGTCCGGATGTATTCAGAACGTAAGTTATGCGCAAAAGTGCAAACTTGTGCACTTTTTGTCACTTTTAGTCCCTGAATGACCCAAGAGTTTGTTTTAGCATACCGAACCCCTCAAAGCCTATTTCTAAGCTATGTAAAGGATATTTATGGTATGTTTAACTTATGGTCAAGTTCCAGAATGTCTGTTACAGTTCAAATTGGCATACTTTCGCAGTTTGTCAAGTTTAGTCCCTGTAGGCGAATTAACTTGTTTTTGCCATACCAAAGCCTTTAAAACTTATTTCTAAGTTATGTAAAGGTTATTTAAGGTATGTTAAGTATATGTTGATGTTCCGGAGTATTTGTCGCATTAAACTGGTTACGTTTACGCATCAGTTTGCGTATAACTCTCCAGAAAGCGATATAGAATTTGAAATTGGATAAAAGTCACAACATGAAAAATGTAAAACACAACCAAACAAACATTGGGATCAAATAACATTGTTTTATTGATAATAGAACTGTTCATAATGATTACAAGCACAGATGTTACAAAAACCGTTTGTTTTGATACCAAACTTGTTTTCTAACTTAGGTAAGCATGTTTCAATATGCTTAGCTCGTCACTTTTAGTTTTATGCTTGTCTAGGGTCGTAAGGGTAAGCGATCTAATCAATCGCTTATGCTTTCGAACCCGACCCATTTGGTCGATCATTAGGATCCGACCAAATACCTTAGGTGACCATAGTGTATAGGGAATAACCTTTCAAGGTTATACCTTATGGTCGCTTTGTTTAAGTAGTTGTATGATAGGTAGTTTATATGCCTTAGGTAAATTACCAAAATACCCCTTTGATGCCAAAATTCATTTTAAACTTATGTAACATAACCTATGACCTCTAAACTGATTTATCAACAATATTAAACATGTTAAGGCATATTCTGCTTGTCATAGGACTAGTTAGGCGGTCCGAACGCGTTTCACGCGAACGACGCTTTAAAGTAGCATAAACTACCTAAACGGGTCGTAATGGGTCATAAGCACTTAAGTTAGGTTCCGATTTAGATTGTAGGCTTTGTTAAACCATATCGCATGAGTTCCAACACTCATTTGGTTTACAAGACCTCATTCTGTCCGATCCTCCGATCTAGGTCCGGTTTATTAACATAGTTACCTATATTAGGGGCCGTTTGATTCCGTGATCTCTAGCATTGCTTGGTGGTTATCTTAGGACTTCTGAGCAATCTCAAGTGAGTACATAGTCCCATCTTTTACTGTTTTCAACTGTTTTGGGGTGAAGCATGTGTACCTATATGTTATTTTCATGATTTCAAAGTATAATTGATTATACATGTTATTACTTATCATTTGACAAACTAAATGACTATCTATGGTTTAAATACTGATTTCTCAAGAACATAAAATAAAATAAAATGTTGAATTGTACTTATTTTATGTTCACCAGACCGATTGTTAGTATGATATAGCGCTATAGGATTTTACACCCCATTCCTGTTGTCATGGAATGTCTGAAACCAATTTGTTTCTCCATCCAAATAGGGATTTCCTTTGTGGTATCCCTATAGTCTCAAAGGTGTATTTTGATGCACTAGGTCTGAATGAATTCTTAAATCACATTATTTTTGTATATTTAGTTATACTCCCAAAAGTATAGTTTGATATGCTCCCATGTGTGATATTGTACAAAACCAACATATATTTTGTTAATCATCCAAAACATATTTTGATATGTTATTTACAAAACCAAAACATAGTTTAATATGTTATTTATCACATCCAAAGCATATTTTGATATGTTATTTACAAAACCAAAACATACTTTAATATGTTATTTATAAATCCGAAGTATACTTGTAATATACTACTTAAAACTATTATTTTAAACAACTAAAGTGTATTTAATGTACTATCTATCTAACAATTGGGTTTTGGTTAGTGTTTAGATAACGGGACGGGTGTAATGTGATGAAAACATGGTAGATACGCCGCTGGTACTTCTTATATATAAGTATTTTCATTGCATTACATACCGTGGCGTTATTTAGTACACTTGGGTTAACGATATTGGACCTGAAATATATTTTAATATATTACTCATTCGATTCTCTTAAAATCCAAAGTATATTTTCACATATACTATAAACCTTTTTATCAAAATATTGTTGTTCAAACAATACATTCAATACAAACTCATTTTACATGGTTATTCATTTAACCATACATTATTCTCTTATTTATATATATCATCTGAACTTATTGTTTTTCAAATGATTTACACAACAAAACAATTTACAAGGATCATGACTACTTTTCTTAAAACATTCTTTTTCTTTAAACTTATAAGTCATGAACCCTACTTTCATAAAACCTATGTATCTCACAGGCATTTTTATGCTGACGTACCTATTTTTACACATGTTTCAGGTACTGCTTTGCAATGATTGTTGATACATGCTACATTTAGGATGGACTTGTGCCTTAGCAACTTTAAAACTTGGAAGATCATAGTTGTACTTATTTGATTGTATTAAAACAATAAGTGCATTTATTCAATAAAACAAAAATTATTTATTCCATGGTTGTGAAACGATGATTCTGTTACAACACTCCCCGACGTTTCCGCCATGTCTAGTTGCTTTACGTGGTCGGGGTGTGACAAAAATGTCATTCACCAGTCTGCTGGAATGAGATAGGTGAGGCTCAAATTACTGGACCTGACCTCATTCTAGAGACAACTGATAAGGTTAAGAAAGTTCGTGATAACCTTCAGACAGCTCGAAGCCGTCAAAAGAGTTACGCGGACCAACGACGCAAGCCCTTGGAATTTCAAGTCGGTGATCGTGTATTACTTAAGCTCTCACCTTGGAAAGGAGTGATCAGATTTGGAAAGAAAGGAAAACTTGCACCTAGATACGTTGGACCATTCAAGATCGTCGAAAGAATCGGAAAGGTAGCCTACAGACTCGAGTTACCTCCTGAACTTGGGAATGTTCATCCAACCTTCCACGTATCCAATCTCAAAAAGTGCTTAGCTGACGAGAACCTCCACATACCGCTTGACGAAATTCGTGTTGATAAAACACTGCACTTTATCGAGAAACCTGTGGAGATAGTGGACCGTACATTCAGACAGATGAAGAACAAACGGATTCATTTGGTCAAAGTTCGCTGGGAATCCAAATGTGGCCCCGAGTTTACTTGGGAATATAAGGATCAGATGAAGGAGAAATATCCGCATTTGTTTTCACAAGTTTCCTCTAAATAAAATTTAAGGACGAAATTTCCTAAAGTAGGGGAGACTGTGACAACTGTGTTCTGTAAGCATCGTATAATGTAAAACAATGTGGATTATCAATAAAACAATGTGCTTTGGTGTTATTATGTGAGTATTTATGTTCAATGATTTTACAATTTGATTCGATTCCGATTTTAAGCTTTAAATCACTTTCTAGAAGGTTATACGCAAACCGGTGCATAAACGCAATCAGTTTAACGCGACATATATTCCGGGACTGTGACGTAAGCCAAACATACCCTAAATATCCTTTACATAACTTAGAAATAAGTTTCGAAGGATTCGGTATGGCAAAAACATGTTTATTTGGACTAAAGAACTATTTACGACAAAACTGCGAAACAAACGTTGGTGACCGCCCGGATAATATTTAAATCCCAAAAATATTCTGTTATGATTAAAATTTTATTTTAATCAGGTTCATGATGAAAAATAAATTTAAAACGCCTAAAAACGTTATTTTTCAAGTTTAAGCACGTACCGTGTGTTTCTGCGCAACACAGTGCGTCTACTGCAAAACGCGGACAACGCAGCCAGTCCTGGCAACTGAAATTTAATTCAGTAATATTTTGGCAGGTTTATTTTTATAGAATAATAAAAATAATTTAGAACGCCATAAATCGGGATTTAAACGTTAGATAAAATACCCGGTACCCAGTTAAACATCCGTTTTAGCCTACATATGGCATGTTTATATAAAAACTTACACTTCACCCCCTCCCCCCATCTAATTTTCGGTTCAATATATGGAGTGGCCCACCAAATTTTTATTAAATCTTGCAAGATATTTCAATTGATCTTATGTGACACTTGTATGTGCATGCTAGCTCTATATCCTTTCACATCTTCCTTATTATCTCCACAAGATCATTCTTACTTACAACAACACTCCACTCCACTCAACCTCTCTCTCTCTCCTCTTACAACCGTCCACCCCATCTTCTCTCTCTATATTCATCCTTTGCAAACTTTGTTCTTCATTTCAAGCTCCATTTCCTAGCAATCTTCAAGTTGTATGAAGATCTAAAGGTGATTCCAAGGTGTTGTCAAGAGATTTGAAGCTTCCTATCATCAAAATCTCATCCTACAACCTACTTGAATCTTGAAGGTATAACATTATGTTTAAACCATACTTTGATTCTTGGTTGTTCTTGATGATTGAAGTTTCTCTTGAATCTTGGGATTTTCACTATACTTGAAATCTAACAATGAAATGGGTCTTGAAACAAGTAAAAATGGTGATGTACATATATGTATGTATAACCGTACATATGTATGTGTGTATATGAGTCTTGAAGTTTGTTATCTTGTTAAGTACTTGTTTATGTTGTTACATGTTCTAGAATGGTGGTAAAAATGCAAGTATTTGGTGATTTATGTATGATATGTTAAATATAAATTACATCAGCAAATACATCTGAATATATCACATATTTTATGCATCTAAACCCATATAAAAAGATGATGAAATGTTAGTGCGCTTTAGACACTTGTACATGAAGATACATGTTGATGTAAAGCTCAAGAAACGGTAAAAAGGGTTGCATGACTAAAATGTTTTAGATCAGGTTACAAACACTAAAAATGATATTATTTAGTATATTATAATGGCATGAAACTTTGACATAGGGTTGATAGCTTTGCATGTTGTACATATAGCTTAAAAAGTGGTAAATTATGTGCAATTTGCATGATTTATGTGCTTTGTTTAAGACCTGCACTATCATGAGTATAACCATTATTTTGTTCAGTAAATAACATGGGTTGTGTCAAAATTTCAAGTCGTTTCGATTTCGGATGGTTCGGGTAATGTTTGATGCAAAACTATGCGGTAAAACGGTCGAAAATCGCCCTTTCGGAGTATTTTTACAAAACTGTTTTAGATCAGTAACCAAACTGATATTTTTGATATAAAAATAAGTATTTTAACTTATATTAAGTTTACTTGGTGTTTGGTTAGTAATACGTGACTTCCGACGCCCAAAAATGTTACCGAATCGCAAAAATAAGTGTTTTTCAACATACACTAGAATGGGTTGTTCATGGGTTAGTTTATGTGCTACAATGTGCTATGTGTTTAACAATATGTGTATGATCATGTGTTAGTGTTGACAAGATTATGTGTGTTACGCTCGAGTACATATATACAAATACACCAAAATAATCAAAAAATAATAACTTTTCGAGAAATCTCAAAGTTATGTGAAAATTCCAAGTATCAGAGAAACTCATGTATTTTTGTGAGTTTTGATTACTAAATCATTCTTATTTAATTTAGTACGAATAAACAAATTGTGGGATTGTGTTAACATATAAAAACGCACCCAAAGGTGAGTACATAGACCCCTCTTTTACTGTTTTTCAAACATTTTGGGGTGAAACACATGTGCCTACTTGTTACTTTCGTGCTTTCTTGTTTTCACATCATATACCTGCTATGTTCATTAGTACACTTATAGTACATGATTTCATTACATTGTTTTGCTATGTATGTTAACTTAGCATGCTAGCACATTGATTTACATTACATTATTTTGCTATGTATGTTTACTTGGCATACTTAGTACATTGATTTACCTTACTTTTCTGCTTTGTATGTTAACTTAGCATACTTAGTACATTGTTTTCATATAACATGTTTACATTTGGTATAACATTTGGTTTGTACAAACGGGACTAAACTACATTCATTAACATTAGCTACGTCGCTCGGTAGTAAGTAATGGTACCATAGGACTTGACAAATCCCGTTCTTAACATCCTAGGTTTGTTTGGGTGTAAAGAATGACTGAATCCGAAAACATTTTACTTTGGTAATCTTTACTCTAAGGTTATCCTGCTGTCTCAAGGCTTGAATGTATGCGTTAACTTACCACATAAGTGTTTGTATCAGTAAAACATACATTTACTTTGCAAAACATAACTTTTTGATGTATTTCGAATTACTTTGTTTTGTACATTTTTACATTTGGTTTATGTGACTCCACTTTACTTACCATACATAACATTTGTTACACATTACTTGACTACATTTGGACTTTTAACATTTGACATGGTTTATACAAGGTCTTTTTGACAATTGGTTTAAACATGGACTTTATACACTGGTGGTTTGTTTAAGTGACTTAAGTAACGAGATGTGTGTAGTATGATACAATCATGGTGGATACGCCGCTGGTACTTCCTATATATAAGTGCTTGTATTGTACTACGTGTCGTAGCGTTATTTAGATCATTCAATTTGGACTTATACATTTTACACAAATAATATATTTTTCACAAGACTTTGGTTCACAAAACAATTTACAAGGTTCATGACTAACTTTTATTAAACATTTCTTTAAACTCAAGTCATGAATCCTATTTTCATAAAACCTATGTATCTCACATGCATTTTTATGCTGACGTACCTATTTTCACATGTGTTTTCAGGAGCTGTTGCTTAGGATGTTCGTGACACACTAGGGCGGACCTGTGCCTTAGAGACTTAAAATAAAGATGGAACTAGTTTAATTATGTGATGAACTCTTCGTTTCAGTAATTTTAAGACAATGTAACTCTTTGTTTGATGAATAAAACATAACTTTTAATTACCATGGTTGTGGAACAATAATTCTGTTACAACACTCCCCCGACGTTTCCGCCACGATTTGATGTTTTACGTGGTCGGGGTGTGACATTACCATTGGACAAAGAGTTAGCTAATGTGTAATATGACCCACCAGTCAGGATTGACAATACTGAATGAGTAATTGTGTAGATGTAAACATTGTAATCGCTCTCAATACTGTTCAAAGATAAAACTCTTCATTGATTAAACTGGGATTCACTCACCACTATTTCCCACTGACAAAATGTTTTTAAACGCGTTTTAGGTAACAAAATGTGAAAGTTAAATAGAAGCCAGCTGGACAGCACTGAAGGCTTGAAAAGTGGCTATAAAAGTTACCTAAATAAAGAAGAAACTTTGTTTCAATAAAATAAGGTCCATCCCTATAAATCTATTTGTAATGAAAACTTGGGTTTTATCCCAATATATTTATTAATATAAAATGAGGTGTTTTACTCTGATAAAATATTTCCTAACTACGATCCTAATGTAATTTCCGCTGCCAAATTGATAAACACCGATACCACCAATACTGATTTTCGCAGCCGCCCGTTCCCGAGACAGATAGGGGGCGGGGGTTGCGACAATAATCATCCTCAACATAATAGGTGCAGTCTTCTGAGTAGTAATCCATTGTATTGGAAGATACCTAGAAGAATAGTGAGCCTCGAGATCGAAAATAGAATTTAAAAATTTAACAAAAGATTGACCACGGCCCCGTGCTGAAATGGCACGGCCCCATGGGCAGCTCTGTATCTAGGAGTCTGAAAAGGTTTTTAGAAAAAATTGCAACACGGGGGCGTGTCCCAACAGCACGGCCCCGTGTAACCTACTGTAAACAGAAAAAAAAATTTAAAAACGACCACGCGGTTTTGAAAAAATGTTAGAATTTGATTAGGCCGCTGATTTTAAGCTTCCTTAGAATCCTTGTGTCCCCGGAAACGGCGCCAAAAACTTGACGTGTGTCGGTGTGAGTATATTTTTAGTTATATTTTTAGCTCTTTTTTTAACCCGCCGATTTCAAGTTTTAAATTTATAAAACACGATATTTTACTATCACTCTACACACGTTAGGGCAAGTGTACCCATCTCGGACGTAGTATAGTGATGGCAAGATACCGAGGTCATCCAAGGACACAAGAGATTTTAATACCGGTTTATCGTCAATGTTTAATCGAACCAAACTTTGAGAAAAGATTTTTAAACTAATAAAAAGATAAAAACAGAGAATAAAATAAAATAAAGATAGATAGACAAGAAAGAATCACTCAAATCTGACTTATCTTTCATGTACTTTTAAGAGATTATCTTAGTTATAGTAGTAGGCCCCTCTTGTGAAGGCGACGTTACCCTCAACCTAGTGGTTTGAGTCAGCAAGGATACAATTCCACTAGGTCGGAATATTGAAAGATAATTAAGTAAGTTATTAATGCAAAATGTGGTGGGCCCCCGTTGGTCTGAGTCAGCAGGGATACAGTCCTCGCGGGGTTAGTTTAAAGTTTTAATAGTAGTTTATGAATAAGGGGTTCAAGTGGTTTCTTACTCTCAGTCGGGCCAGTCATTCCCGGCCAATCCATGGAGTACTACTAAACTTGAACCAGGTTTTCGTAGAATCTATACACTGAACGAGACATAGAATTACCTAACCACCCTTCTAACCCCCTTCCAAGTAGTTAACATGCTTTATGTAGACCGTAAAGACATGAATATGTGAATTAACGATATATGAAGAATGGTTAAGTAGATTCGCCTTCAATATATAAAACTAGTTATTAAAGTCATTAATACAAACTCAATTAAAAAGTTGCCAAAGATTGGAAATACATAAAAGATATGTCTTCACCAAGTGATGTAAGAATTTAGCTAAGCATGGCCTTTGTTTGACAAAGATTCTTATGATCAATCTTGGATCCCGAGACTACACACACACTCTAAAAGATGGAAAAGTGAGAGAGAAGTGGTTTGTCAAGGGATAAGTTGAAGTGAAACCAAGCATCCCTATTTATAGCTGAACCCGTGCCCGCTTGGCACGGCCACATGGCCATCAGTCTCTCTCTTCTACATTAACTGAAGTGTCAGACTTATACTAACACGGTCTCGTGTGTCAACGACACTGCCCATGGCCAATGTACTTGTTGTACTTCTTCAGATTCTAGAAATCCTAGAGTTGACCACGCCCCGTGTTACTTTAGCACAGCCCCGTGTTAAGCTTGGAATTTGTCTTTTGTTGTTATCTCTTTCTGCTGCAGTGAGTTCCCACCGGGCACGACCCATGCTAGGTGTAACACCCCGACCACGTAAAACATCAAATCGTGGCGGAAACGTCGGGGAGTGTTGTAACAAAATTATTGTTCCACAACCATGGTAATTAAAATTACATTTGAAAACCAAAGGTGGAATACATTGTTTCAAAACAAGAACCAAAGAGTACACAACATAATTAAACTAAGTTTATCTTTATTTTAAGTCTCTAAGGCACAGGTCCGCCCTAATGTCACGATCATCATCCTAAGCGACAGCTCCTGAAAACACATGTGAAAATAGGTACGTCAGCATAAAAATGCTTGTGAGATACATAGGTTTTATGAAAATATGATTCATGACTTGAGTTTAAAGAAATGTTTAATAAAAATTCAGTCATGAACCTTGTTATTTGTTGTGCTTTATAAATCATTTGAAAAACGATAGCAAAATCAGATGATATGTATATATAAAAGGATAGTGTATGGTTAAAAGAATAACCAAGTAAAAAGAGTTTGAATAAACCAAGTTATTTGTAAAACAATGTTAAGTGAAAATGTGTTGTAAATGTAATATGTCTAAACTGAAGTGGTTTAAATGACGCTACGATATGTAATATCATACAAACACTTATATATACGAAGTACCAGCGGCGTATCCACCATGCTTGTATCATATTACACACGCCTCGTTATTTAAGTCACTCAAACCAACCAACATTGTAAAATATCCATGTTTAGTCCAATAGTCAAATGTCATAGTATAATCCAAGTTGAATATAAGTCATGTAATGTGTAAACAAAAGTTATGTATGGTAAGTAAATTGAGACTACTTAAACCACAAGTAAAAATGTACAAAACAAAGTATTTTGAATAAATCAAAGGTTATGTTTTGTAAAATAAATGCATGTTTTACTGATACAGACACTTATGCGGTAAGTTAACGCATACATTCAAGCCTTGAGACAGAAAGATAACCCTAAGTAAAGGTTATCAAAAGAAGTGTTTTCATATTCAGTAATTCCTTTCATCCAAACAAACCTAGGATGTCAGGAACGGGATTTGTCAAGTCCTATGGAACCATTACTTACTACCGAGCGGCGTAGCTAATGTTAATGAATGTGTTTTAGTCCCGTTGTACAAACCAAATGTCATATCAAATGTAAACATGTTATGAGAAAACAATGCATTAAGTATGCTAAGTTAACATACAAAGCAGAAAAGTCATGCAAATCAATGTGCTAGCATGTCAAGTAAACATACATAGCAGAAAAGTAATGTAAAACAATGTGCTAGCATGTCAAGTAAACATACATAGCAAAACATAATGAAATCATGTACTATAATTGTACTAATGAACATAGCATGTATATGATATGAAAACGTGGAAAGCACGGAAGTAACAAGTAGGCACATGTGTTTCACCCCAAAATGTTTTAAAAACAGTAAAAGAGGGGACTATGTACTCACTTGAGATTGCTTAGAAGTCCTAGGATAACCACCAAGCAAAGCTAGAAGATCACGGAATCAAACGGCACCTAATATAGGTAACTATGTTAATAAACGGACCTATTCGGAGGATCGGGTAGCATGAGGGTTCGTAAACCAAATGAGTGTAGGGACTCATGTAATATGGGTTAACAAAGCCTACATACTAAAATGAAACTTATCCTATGTGCTTTTGACCCGTTACGACCCGTTTTGGTAGCTTATGCTACTTTAATGCGTCGTTCGCGTAAAACGCGTTCAGACCGCCTAACTAGTCCTATGACAAGTAATATATGCCTTAACATGTCTAATATTGTTGCTAAATCTGTTTAGATGTCAAAATTTGGGTTACATATGCTTAAAATGAATTTTGGTGCGAAAAGGGTATTTTGGTAATTTACCTAAGGCATATAAACTACCTATCATACAACTAACTAAACGTCGTAACCATAAGGTATAACCTCGGAAGGTTATTCCCTATACAACTATGGTCACCTAATGTGCTTGGTCGGATCCTAATGATCGACCAAATGGGTCGGGTTCGAAAGCAGAAGCGATTGATTAGATCGCTTACCCTTACGACCCTAGACAAGCACAAATCTAAAAGTGACGAGCTAAGCATGTTAAAACATGCTTAATGACTTTAGAAAATAGGTTTGGTATCAAAACAAACAGTTTTGATACCTAAGAGTAGTTTGGTTACAAAATACGCAAGAATACGCATTTTGGTCGAAACTACGACTCGTCACTGAGCCTAGATAACGTGGTAATCAGTAGGTATAGTCACTAGGAACTATAACCATCGTGATTACGCTCACGTTATGAAGTTCAAACGAACTTCGCATTGACCATAAACTGGTCAATGCAGAAAGTCAAACGCAGTTTGACTTTAACGCTAAAAACGAATGAAAAGAACGAAGGAAGACTTACAGAAGGTCCCCGCAAGATTTGAACCAGATTTCCCCTCAGGTATGAAGTATATACTTCAACTTAGAGGGCCAAAATCAGATTCAAATGTGGGTTTGAGCAAATGGGGTGGAGGGGTATTTATAGTTTTTGTAGAAACGTTAGGATCGTTTCTTGAAAACCGAGATTCAATCCCAGCCGTACACATCGAGCCCATAGATTTACAAAACCATTGGAGCCCCTAGATTAAGCCCATAGTTTCAGAAATACCATTTGCAAGTGGGTTATGTGAGTATAACAGCTGGAATCAGGCTGGAAAGCACTTCTGCTGGTCTGGGACCTGCTTACGGACCGCAAAGGACCTCCATACGGTCCGTATGGTTCCTGCAGACCAGCTATGTTTGAGTTTTGGCAGTTTTGGTCCCTGTGCGCGTATGGTCGTGTTTTGGCACTTCTAACACCCGTCAAACCCATTTTTAAGCTCCCTAAGGATGTTAAATCATAGGGACCATGAAACATGCTCAAAATTATGTCAGATGTCGGTTCGTTTGGTCGTACAATTGCGTTGTTCGGTTAATTACGACGGAAGTCGTAACGGACGCAAAAACGATCCAAATTGCGCGACGAATTGATTTTTCTTATGCCAAACACTAAAATAAAATATTTTGATACTTACATAAATTTTTGGATGTCCGGATGTATTCAGAACGTAAGTTATGCGCGAAAATGCAAACTTATGCACTTTTTGACGCTTTTAATCCCCGAATGACCAAAAAGTCTATTTTAGCACACCGAACCTCTCAAAGCCTATTTCTAAGCTATGTAAAGGATATTTAGGGTGTGTTTAACTTATGATCATGTTCTGGAATGTTTGTTACAGTTCAATTTGGCATACTTTCGCAGTTTGTCAATTTTAGTCCCTGTAAGCGAATTAACTTTATTTTGCCTTACCAAAGCCTTCAAAACTTATTTCTAAGTTATGTAAAGGTTATTTAAGGTATGTTAAGAATATGTTGATGTTTTGGAGTATTTTTCGTGTTAAACTGATTACGTTTACGCACCAGTTTCCGTATAATTCTCTAGAAAGCGATATAGAGTTTGAAATTGAATAAAAGTCAAATCATGAAAAATGTAAAACATAAACAAACAAACATTGGGATCAAATAACTTTATTTCATTGATAACTGAATTGTTTACAATGATTACAAGCACAGATGTCACAGTCTCCTACTTGTGGAAATTTCGTCCCGAAATTTGTTTAGAGGAAACTCGTGAGAAAAGATGCGGATACTTCGCCTTCATTTGATCTTCACGTTCCCAAGTAAACTCAGGTCCACGCTTAGATTCCCAGCGAACTTTAACCAAAGGAATGCGCTTGCGTTTAAGCCACTTGACTTCACGATCCATAATTTCCACAGGTTTCTCAACAAAATGCAGCGTTTTATCAACACGAATTTCGTCAAGTAGTATGTGGAGGTTCTCATCAGCTAAACACTTCTTGAGATTGGACACGTGGAAGGTTGGATGAACATTTCCAAGTTCAGGAGGTAACTCAAGTCTGTAGGCTACCTAACCGATTCTTTCGACGATCTTGAATGGTCCAACATATCTAGGTGCAAGTTTTCCTTTCTTTCCAAATCTGATCACACCTTTCCAAGCTGAGACCTTAAGTAATACACGATCACCGATTTGAAATTCCAAGGGCTTGCGTCGTTGGTCCGCGTAACTCTTTTGATGGCTTCGAGCTGTCTGTAGGTTATCACGAACTTTCTTAACCTTATCAGTTGTCTCTAGAACGAGGTCAGGTCTAGTAAGTTGATCCTCACCGATCTCATTCCAGCAGACTGGTGAACGACATTTTCAACCATAGAGAGCCTCGAAAGGAGCCATGTTGATGCTGGAGTGATAACTGTTGTTGTAGGAGAATTCAATCAATGGAAGATGTGAATCCCAACTACCACCAAAATCGATCAAACAAGCTCTAAGCATATCCTCCAAAGTCTGGATTGTTCTTTTAGTTTGGCCATCTGTTTGTGGGTGATAAGCAGTGCTCAGATTAAGTTGGGTCCCCATAGCAGTTTGCATGGTTCTCCAAAAATGAGAAGAGAAACGAGCATCTCTATCAGAAATAATGTTCAAAGGAATCATGTCGAGTTACGATTTCATCCACATAAATTTTTGCAAGCTTTTCAGCAGAAAAATCCTCACAGATTGGCAAGAAATGTGCTGACTTAGTAAAACGATCAACAACTACCCAAATGGCATCATGGCCTGTCTTAGTGCGCGCAAGTTTAGTAATGAGATCCATAGCGATGTTTTCCCATTTCCAAACTGGGATCTCTGGTTGCTCCAGTAAACCAGAAGGATGTTGGTGTGCAGCCTTAACCCTAAGACAAGTAAGGCATTTTGAAATGTATAGGGCAATGTCTTTCTTCATGCCAGGCCACCAATACTGAGTACGAAGATCCTTATACATCTTATCTGAGCCAGGATGAATAGAATAACGAGACTTATGAGCTTCATCCATAAGCAAAGTGCGAAGATCATCTAAGCTTGGGACCCACAAATGGTCCATGAAATAGTATGATCCATTGTCCTTCAGTTCGAGATCAGGCTTAATGTGATAGGGTAATTCCTTACCCATCAAGTCTTATGAAACACAAGCATGTTGAGCTTGAGAAATGCGGGCTTGGATATCAGATCGAGCATGAATATTAGATTGAACACGAACATAATGAAGCTTGACACGTTCTTTACGACTCAAAGCGTCAGCTACGACATTTGCCTTACCAGGATGGTAGCGAATTTCGCAATCATAGTCATTCAGAAGTTCAACCCAACGTCGTTGCCTCATGTTGAGTTCTTTCTGATTGAAGATATGCTGAAGACTCTTGTGGTCCGTGAAAACCACACATTTTGTACCATACAAATAGTGTCTCCAGATCTTAAGAGCGAAGACAACCGCACCTAACTCAAGATCATGAGTGGTGTAGTTTTTCTCATGCACCTTTAACTGCCTCGATGCATATGCTATGACTTTGTTCCTTTGCATCAGAACACAACCAAGTCCTAAATTTGATGCATCGCAGTACACGACAAAATCATCATTACCCTCAAGCAATGATAGAATAGGCACGTCACAAAGCTTCTGCTTCAAGGTCTGAAATGCTTCTTCTTGTTTAGAACCCCATTCAAAGGGTTTATTCTTCTGAGTTAGAGCAGTTAGGGGAACTGCAATCTTCGAGAAATTTTCGATGAAGCGGCGGTAATAACCCGCGAGACCAAGAAAAGAACGAACCTCAGTTGGAGTACTAGGCGTATCCCAATCCTTAATCGCACTGATCTTGGAGGGATCTACATGAATACATTGTTCGTTGACATTATGACCCAAAAGTTGAACTTCTTTAAGCCAAAATTCGCATTTAGAGAATTTGGCGAAAAGTTGCTCTTTCTTCAGGAGTTCCAGAGTAAGACGAAGATGTTGCTCATGATCAGCTTGCGTCTTAGAGTATATCAAAATGTCATCAATATAAACGATGATGAACTTATCTAAATAAGGCTTGCAAACCCTATTCATCATGTCCATGAAAACAGCAGAAGCATTAGTCAAACC
Organism: Helianthus tuberosus; assembly: GCA_030545235.1. NCBI lineage: Eukaryota > Viridiplantae > Streptophyta > Magnoliopsida > Asterales > Asteraceae > Helianthus > Helianthus tuberosus. The sequence continues at coordinate 26,116,465 of CM060351.1, read as the reverse complement.
GAATGGTGTAACTATGAATTCATAATGCCCATAACGAGTGCGGAATGCTGTCTTGGGAATATCTTCTTCATTCACACAAAGTTGATGATACCCAGAACGCAGGTCAATCTTTGAAAAATAAGAAGCTCCCTGTAGCTGATCAAAGAGATCATCAATGCGAGGGAGGGGATATCGATTCTTGATGGTAAGCTTGTTAAGCTAACGGTAATCGATGCACATTCTTAAAGATCCATCCTTCTTCTTGACAAAAAGAACGGGAGCACCCCAAGGTGAAAAGCTAGGATGAATAAAACCTGTATCAGAAAGTTCCTGAAGCTGCTTAGACAACTCTTGCATCTCATACGGTGCAAGACGATATGGGGTTCTGGCAATAGGATTTACACCAGGTACAAGATCAATACGAAACTCGACTTGGCGCGCTGGGGGTAATCCAGGTAACTCCTCAGGAAATAGTTCCAGATAATCCTGAACTACAGGGATATCTTGAATAGACTTACCTTTTCCTTTATCTTCTACAACATGTGCCAAGAAGGCCACATAGTTCTTTCGGAGATACTTCCGAGTTTGAAAACAAGACATGAGCTTGAGACTACTAGCAGGCTTCATACCACGAACCTGTAGGATCTCACCTGACGAAAGTGGAACACGAACAATCTTCTCGAAACAAACTACCTCTGCGTGATGCTTGGTTAACCAATCCATACCCACTATAATGTCGAAACTCCCAAGTTGCATTGGCGTGAGGTTGATAGGAAAAAGATGGTTGTTAAGGTTCAATTGGCAATTGCGAAGAACAGAATCAAGAACAACGGGATCACCACTAGAAACTTCTACTGTCAAAGGCTTACCTAGTTTCGTTCTAGACATGCGAAGCAATGGCTCAAAAGATAATGACACAAAACTCTTATCGGCACCAGAATCAAAAAGAACAGATGCGGGTTGATTATTAACAAAGAACGTACCGTTAACCACTTCATTGTCTGCTTGCGCCTCTTGTGCATTCATGTTGAAGACTCGAGCCTGAGCCTGAGCCTGAGCCTGAGCTGGATTCGCATTCACCAATCTTGGACATTGATTACGGTAGTGGGTTAGATCCCCACAGTTATAACAAGAACCTGGTGGGTAGTGAGGTCGTGCAGCTTGACCTTGTTGCTGAGCAAGAGGCTGAGCAACTTGTTGAGCCGGGTTCTGAGCTGCCCGATTCTGATTAGCAGGAATGCGGCAGGTGTCAGCAAGATGACCAGATCTTCCGTAGTTGGTGCAATGACGACACTGGAGGTGTGGTTGATGATGACCGTTACATCTGTTGCACAAAGGTGCGTTGCCAAGATAAGGTTTCTTGGCAAGTGGTTGCGCAGGCTGATTTGGTGCAGCTTGTGCAGTAACGGTGAAATTTTGGGAAGCCTTACGCTTCCTAGAACCCTTCGAGGAACCAGAATCCTTACCCTTCTTGTTCTTACCCTTCTTGCTTTCACTCTGATCAGACGCCTGCTTCTTACCCCTGTCACCCTTTCTATGCAGCTTACCCTTCCGAACCTGCGACTCAGTCAATGTCGCAGATAGCTCGATGGCCTGACGAACTGTGGTAGGGTTACTACCAGTAACGATGTCTTGTATGGAGTCAGGTAGGCCATCGATATACATCTCGATAGCCTTCTCGAGTGGGGAAACTGACGGATGGTCCGTTGGACAACCTTTAATCATGTTAAAAGACGAATTAATCCTTCACTTAATCGTGTAATTATCTTGGATTAGATAACTACTGTTGCCTACGTTTCAGGTGAGGTTTGGGAGCTAAAAAGTGGATTAAACGCATCTTTGGAGGGTTTGGAGTTGAACGGGTCGCACGTGGAACAAGAAGTGAAACAAGGCATGAAAATCAGCTTCTCACCGTAAATTACGGTCTCACCGTAATTTACGGTGGACCGGATTTTGGCAAATTGCTCACCGTAAATCAGTCTCCAAGCACCGTAACACATTGAAGACCACCGTAAATTACAGTGATACCGTAATTTACGGTGGACTCTGCGTCAAAAATGTAACTGCCTTCATTTATGCGGTTTCATGGTGTCTTTTGAGCTTATCTCATCATTGGTCGGTTATTGGTGATCCTAGGGGCGATTTTGGCTAGGGGTACTTGGTTGCAAACAATTTCTAACATTCGGTTTGTGTATTCGATTCGTATGAACATTAATCGTTGTGTGAAGATGATGTACCAAGTCATGCGTGGCTAAAATTTTGGTGATCATCCTAGATGTAAGGTTTGCTTTTGAAACACTATGTTTGTGCTTGAATTTCTAGAATAATAACTTTGAATGTTTGTTTGAGTTATTATGGTGTTTGGATATTTGTTTGTAAATTGTTGATTATTGTTTGATGTTAATCTAAACCATACGTTCTTGGTGCCGCTGGCAATCGAGATATCATGGGAGGGATTAGGGTTGGATAATTGTCAATTGATCATCGAGTAACAACCTCGCATTTTATAATCCGAGTACTTAGTTCTCTTTCATCATAAGCAGATAATCAAACACGAGCCATGTCTATGTGGTTCTTTCTAGTTGAGCATAAACATTAGTGTGGATTAAAACCTGAAATCTAGGATGGTCGCTTGTTCCTAATCTGTTTACAAAAACACTCTTTGATTTGCAATTCAATTAGTTAATATTAGTTCTTAAAATCAAAACAATCAACTCTTGAATTTTAATTTCTGCAATTTTAGTTTAATCTTAGTTTAAGTGCAAAGCTACATAATCGACATACTTTCCACAAACTCCCTGTGTTCGATACCCTCTTACCACTATATTATAGTTGTTATTGGGATTAAATTTGCGTGTACCTACGACAGCACGTCAAATTTTGGCGCCGTTGCCGGGGAGTAGTGCGCAGCGTGTGTTATCTTGTATATTAGTTTGAAAAAAAAATTAAAAGAAAATTTTTTTTTTTTTAAAAAACCAAAAAGATTTCTTTTATGTTCATGATTTACACTTGGTAGTTGAGTTGTGTTGTGCAGGATGACAGGGTATTACACAAATTTCAGCTTATTTACGTGTAGATTGTGCGGGGGTCCACGACATCCATGTATTGGTTGCCACGAGGCTCACTACAGGAGGGCACATGGAAAACCGGTGTCTTATGTTTCACAGCTTCCACCTCCATCATACGTTGACGATTATGAATCAGAAATGGAGGATGACTATTATTCATATGGATACGATCGGGACGAGGAAGTTTATTATGAGGCAAGGATGGATGGTCTATGTTTTTGTTGCGGTCGCGATTACACTTATGATTATGATGTGTGCCCGGTGTATTCGAAAAACCCGAAGTATTGGAATAAAAAGATGATGGAAGCGCGCATCTATAGACCGTATCAGGGATATCGACAATATCATCCCGAAGAATATTCTGAGCCCGAGGGTGTTTATGTTTATGAGACCGAGGAGGAAAAAGAGCTTGCTGTATTGGAAGTAACTTTGTCCAAACTTGAGCAATATTTAGCAACACCCAACCTGTCCGATGAAGACCGAATCAGCTGCTTAGTTTCTAAGTGTCATACTTTAAAATTGAAGATAGAGATAGAAGAACGCCTCTCACCATTACCTGGCGATATTAGAGATTATTCTCACATGAAGGAGGAGGTTGTGGAGGATAATACCACACCAATGAGTCCTTTATCTGATGAAGAGTCACTTGTAGATCAGATGATGTGTGCAGATTATGAGGTAGAGCAGGCTGATGGGATGGATATGTGTACCAAACCTCTTCCCATAATTCAAATTAACAAGTGTGGGGAAGAGGGTTCGAGAAACAAGATGAGAAGGGTGAAACGACCAGAAATTAAGGTATATGTCATGAAGTGGACTAGCAAAGCCCGCAGGAGCAGCTTTAACATGCCAAATAGACTGACAAATCTATGGAGATGGCATGTAAATTTCCGGGCATTTGTTGGAAATGCTGCGGGTAAGTGTGCATTAAGACCACCATAACGCATATCAGGTATGGTCTGGCTGAAGACCTTTAAACTTAGCGCTCTCGGGAGGCAGCCCGAGGATGTAGAGTATTGTATTTGTGTTTTGTTTTGTTTTGTTTTGTTTTGCTTTGTTTGGTTTTGTTTTGGTGTTGTGTTTGTGTTTTGGCAGGTTATTACGTTTCAACCCTCGCGGATGCAATGATTCAAGTGTGGGGATGTTTGGCAACATCCCTGTTGAGATATCAGCGAATCTAAGAGATGTTTTTGAACCGGTCCGATTACCGCAGCTGCATCACTACCAACACTGCTAATTTACTAATCAGGTCGTGTCTTGTTCTCATCTTTTGCACCTTTGTGTATATTCATGTTTAAGTTTTTGGTTAGGCGATTGGGTGGTGTTTTGATGTGTTTGTTTGATGGGTTGAGAAAGTTGGTGGTGTTTTTAGTTATATATATAAAAAAAAAACAAAAAGAAAGTTGTGGTTTGAGATGATGAGCTTTTGGTTGAGGTTGAAGGGTTTAGCGATCAAGTCTTTCCAAAACCATACATTGGGGTCAATGTATCCCAAGTGTGGGGATGGGGGGAAATTTTGAGGTTTTTAAAAAAAATTTAAATCAAGCAAAACATTGTGAGAATTTGAACACCTTGGATTACACCTGAATGATGCACCGGCAACCCTTGATACCCTTTTATTCTTGGTGAGAGTTGAAGCCACACATGTAAATAAATAATACTTGTCTTTGATAAGAGTGGCAACGGGTGGAGGTGCATTAGAACTTGTGCCTTAATACAGTTTGAGTCCTTAGTTGAATGTGAATGCGAAAAGGATAAGGGCATTTAGGTAGCCTCGTCATTAGTGTGTGCGAGTGTGGGATTTGGGGGGTTGGACCTCATAAATTATATATATGAGCATGGTTGCGAGAGGGGCGGGGGTTTGGACTTTTAGTTGCCCATTTTGTGCCTTAAAAGCCTATCAATTGTTATCCCTAGCTACTTACTTAAAAACTTACCCAAATTTGACCCGGTCTTATAGTGTTAGTAATAGTATTAGTAGTTTTAGTAGTTTGAAGAAGATATGTTCGATGTTATATTGAAGGTTTGCTTTGATATCTTTGAATGCTTTGATGAAAAAAAAAAGAGAAAGAAAAGAAAAGAAAAAAAAAATGGAAAAAGCAATGAAAAAAAAAGAGATTGATGTTGAGTTATCTTGTATATAGTAGTTAAGTTTGGTAGTTGTTTGTTTATTTTTTTGTGTAATAAAAGACCGGGTTAAGTTCTTCGCTACTACATATATATTCCATTTCCTACCCGTACACCTAGCCACGTTACAACCTTAAAGCCCCTTTGATTTGCATTCATGTTTGACACATTTTAGGAGAAGGATCGATTTCGGTACAAGCTAATAGTTGTGCAACCACCCGTTTGCCTATTGTGTGTCTAGCTTATATTTGCTAGTTTTCACTTGTAGCCGAGATGAGAGATTTAGAGAGGGGTGCATTGGTTGGGTGTTAAAAAGGGGTTAGTAAAAGGATTGCATGTTTTTGCTTGGTTTAATTTGATCACTTGTTTTGAAATTGATTTGATGAGTTGCTTGGGACAAGCAACGGTTAAGTGTGGGGATGTGACGGGTGGTCCGTTGGACAACCCTTAATCATGTTAAAAGACGAATTAATCCTTCACTTAATCGTGTAATTATCTTGGATTAGATAACTACTGTTGCCTACGTTTCAGGTGCGGTTCGGGAGCTAAAAGGTGGATTAAACGTAGCTTTGGAGGGTTTGGAGTTGAACGGGTCGCACGTGGAACAAGAAGTGAAACAAGGCATGAAAATCAGCTTCTCACCGTAAATTACGGTCTCACCGTAATTTACGGTGGACCGGATTTTGGCAAATTGCTCACCGTAAATCAGTCTCCAAGCACCGTAACACATTGAAGACCACCGTAAATTACGGTGATACCGTAATTTACGGTGGAGTCTGCGTCAAAAATCTAACTGCCTTCATTTATGCGGTTTCATGGTGTCTTTTGAGCTTATCTCATCATTGGTCAGTTATTAGTGATCCTAGGGGCGATTTTGGCTAGGGGTACTTGGTTGCAAACAATTTCTAACATTCGGTTTGTGTATTCGATTCGTATGAACATTAATCGTTGTGTGAAGATGATGTACCAAGTCATGCGTGGCTAAACTTTTGGTGATCATCCTAGATGTAAGATTTGCTTTTGAAACACTATGTTTGTGCTTGAATTTCTAGAATAATAACTTTGAATGTTTGTTTGAGTTATTATGGTGTTTGGATATTTGTTTGTAAATTGTTGATTATTGTTTGATGTTAATCTAAACCATACGTTCTTGGTGCCGCTGGCAATCGAGATATCATGGGAGGGATTAGGGTTGGATAATTGTCAATTGATCATCGATATACATCTCGATAGCCTTGTCGAGTGGGGTAACCATTGTTGGGCATAACAAACTCAGCTCCTCATACCTATCAGTATACGCCCGGTGCTCGCCACTATCCTCTTTCAGATCATCAAACTCCCTTTCTAGAGCTCGCTGCTCATGACGAGGACAAAACTCCCTCATCATAAGAGTCCTAAGTTCAGCCCATGTTTGTGCTAAAGCAACCTCAGCACCACGGTCTCTCATATCCCCGTTCCACCATGTGAGAGCCCTCTTCTGAAACACACTGGAAGCAAACTCGACTTTGCGATTATCAGGAGACTGAACGTGATGGAAAGTATTCTCAATGCTCTCGAACCATTGAAGGAGCCCAGTTGCCCCTTCAGAACCACTGAACTTGAGTGGTTTAGCCAAGTTAAAACTCTTGAAATTGCATGGAGCATTGTTGTTAGCTTGGTTTAATTGAGCAATAAGATTTGGGAATGCAGCAGCCATTTGCTGGGCGATGATTTCTGCCGGTTCGGCATTTGGTAGCGGATTTTCGAGTCGAGGAGGCATTCTAAAAGAGGAAACATGAAAGGAACGAGTGAGATGATTAGATGAAAAGAATGAGATGAAACAAAAATCGACAAAAGCAAAGATGGTGGTCATTTGTCTGTATCACAAAGCAAACAAACGACACACATTGACTAATCAAAGTAAATGGGTCAAAAATAATGTATCGCGAAGAAATGCTCGCCTATAAGTGAACACTCACCCCAAGAGTTCCCAGGTAAGAGTGACTGGTCCGATTATGTGGATTTGTACGAACACTCTAGCCTTAGACAGAAAACCTAGGGTACAGGCATTCGCTCTTCCAGTTTGCACGTGTTCGCACTATTTAGAACCCAAAACTTTGACGAGATTTTGAAAACTTGGAAGGCACAAGGCCAAAAATGAATTAAACTGGAAATGTTCAAAACCTTGTAAGAAATCATTCAAAAACAAATGATAAATTTTCAAATTCGTTTTGAAAAATCAAAGAGTTCAAAACCATATAATAAATCATTTAAAAACAGATGATTGATTTTCAAAAATCATTTTGGAAAATTGGGTTCTTGTTTTGGTGATCACCTAAGGATAGGTGAAGTGCATGTTTTAAGATCTAAACACAAGATAACTTGTGTTGGGGTCCTAGTGAGGTTATAGTCTAGGTCAAAGCATTACTAATAACCTAATTCCCTATAACCATTGGCTCTGATACCAACTCTTCTGTCACACCCCGACCACGTAAAACATCAAATCGTGGCGGAAACGTCAGGGAGTGTTGTAACAGAATTATTGTTCCACAACCATGGTAATTAAAATTACATTTTATTCAACAACCAAAGGTGGAATACATTGTTTCAAAACAAGAACCAAAGAGTACACAACATAATTAAACTAAGTCTATCTTTATTTTAAGTCTCTAAGGCACATGTCCGCCCTAATGTCACGATCATCATCCTAAGCGACAGCTCCTGAAAACACATGTGAAAATAGGTACGTCGGCATAAAAATGCCTGTGAGATACATAGGTTTTATGAAAATATGATTCATGACTTGAGTTTAAAGAAATGTTTAATAAAAATTCAGTCATGAACCTTGTTATTTGTTTTGTTTTATAAATCATTTGAAAAACGCTAGCAAAATCAGATGATATGTATATATAAAAGGATAGTGTATGGTTAAAAGAATAACCAAGTAAAAAGAGTTTGAATAAACCAAGTTATTTGTAAAACAATGTTAAGTGAAAATGTGTTGTAAATGTAATATGTCTAAACTGAAGTGGTTTAAATGACGCTACGATATGTAATATCATACAAACACTTATATATACGAAATACCAGCGGCGTATCCACCATGCTTGTATCATATTACACACGCCTCATTATTTAAGTCACTCAATCCAACTAACATTGTAAAATATCCATGTTTAGTCCAATAGTCAAATGTCATAGTATAATCCAAGTTGAATATAAGTCATGTAATGTGTAAACAAAAGTTATGTATGGTAAGTAAATTGAGACTACTTAAACCACAAGTAAAAATGTACAAAACAAAGTATTTTGAATAAATCAAAGGTTATGTTTTGTACAATAAATGCATGTTTTACTGATACAGACACTTATGCGGTAAGTTAGCGCATATATTCAAGCCTTGAGACAGACGGATAACCCTAAGTAGAGGTTATCAAAAGAAGTGTTTTCGGATTCAGTAATTCCTTTCATCCAAACAAACCTAGGATGTCAGGAACGGGATTTGTCAAGTCCTATGGTACCATTACTTACTACCGAGCGGCGTAGCTAATGTTAATGAATGTGTTTTAGTCCCGTTGTACAAACCAAATGTCATATCAAATGTAAACATGTTATGAGAAAACAATGCACTAAGTATGCTAAGTTAACATACAAAGCAGAAAAGTCAAGTAAACCAATGTGCTAGCAAGTCAAGTAAACATACATAGCAGAAAAGTAATGTAAAACAATGTGCTAGCATGTCAAGTAAACATACATAGCAAAACATAATGAAATCATGTAATATAATTGTACTAATGAACATAGCATGTATATGATATGAAAACGTGGAAAGCACGGAAGTAACAAGTAGGCACATGTGTTTCACCCCAAAATGTTTGAAAAACAGTAAAAGAGGGGACTATGTACTCACTTGAGATTGCTTAGAAGTCCTAGGATAACCACCAAGCAAAGCTAGAAGATCACGGAATCAAACGGCACCTAATATAGGTAACTATGTTTATAAACGGACCTATTCGGAGGATCGGGTAGCATGAGGGTTCGTAAACCAAATGAGTGTAGGAACTCATGTAATATGGTTTAACAAAGCCTACATACTAAAATGAAACTTATCCTATGTGCTTTTGACCCGTTACGACCCGTTTTGGTAGCTTATGCTACTTTAACGCTTCGTTCGCGTAAAACGCGTTCGGACCGCCTAACTAGTCCTATGACAAGTAATATATGCCTTAACATGTCTAATATTGTTGCAAAATCAGTTTAGATGTCAAAATTTGGGTTACATATGCTTAAAATGAATTTTGGTGCGAAAAGGGTATTTTGGTAATTTACCTAAGGCATATAAACTACCTATCATACAACTAACTAAACGTCGTGACCATAAGGTATAACCTCGGAAGGTTATTCCCCATACAACTATGGTCACCTAATGTGCTTGGTCGGATCCTAATGATCGACCAAATGGGTCGGGTTCGAAAGCATAAGCGATTGATTAGATCGCTTACCCTTACGACCCTAGACAAGCACAAATCTAAAAGTGACGAGCTAAGCATGTTAAAACATGCTTAATGACTTTAGAAAACAGGTTTGGTATCAAAACAAACAGTTTTGATACCTAAGAGTAGTTTGGTTACAAAATACGCAAGAATACGCATTTTGGCCGAAACTACGACTCGTCACTGAGCCTAAATAACGTGGTAATCAGTAGGTATAGTCACTAGGGACTATAACCATCGTGATTACGCTCACGTTATGAAGTTCAAACGAACTTCGCATTGACCATAAACTGGTCAATGCAGAAAGTCAAACGCAGTTTGACTTTAACGCTAAAAACGAATGAAAAGAACGAAGGAAGACTTACAGAAGGTCCCCGCAAGATTAGTGAGTTCGCTTCAAAGTGACTGATTCCGTTTGAAACTGCCATTGATTTCATACGAAATTAGATTCTGTTTGAGAGTTTCAAACGAAATTAGCTATTCCGCTTCAAACCTGATTCCGTTTGAGTGGGTATTTCGCTTGAAAGCTTATTCCGTTTGAAAAAGCTTATTCCGTTTGAAAAGTTGATCTCGTTTGAATGGCTGATTTCGCTTGAAATTGTCTTTGTTAAAACCAAAAATTTTTCTAAGTGTTTGTTGATTGTTTCAGATACGTAAAGATGGATGAGTTCATGAATCCGTTCTGTGATGTTTTTGCTTTTGCGGGAAACAGTAGTGATGATTCTTCAAACAGCACGTAAAACAACATAAATGAGAATGCTCCAAGTGCGAGAAAGACTCTTTCTGATGCATTAAGTGTTGAGAGTGCTTATGGGACGTACAACAAACCTCCCAAACTGATGTCGATTGAAGACTATAATAAATGGGCTAAAAAGTTTGAAGAATGGCTAAAAGCGTTTGCATATCCCAGTTGGAAGATGTTGAAGAATGGTTTCGTTATGGGAAGATCAGATTTTGAAAATTTGACAGAAAATGAGGAGATAGACAGATATGTTGCTGAACAAAAGTGCATTGCATTGATTCATCAGTCTGTGAGAGACGATATAATAGCATTGATTGAGTACACAAATTCAACAGATCTATGGGAGAAATTGAGAGTGAAATGTGTGGGTAGTGCTGAAATAGTCAAAAACAAAAAGAAGTTGTTAAGAAAAGAATTTGATCTATTTGGCTGTTTGAAAAACGAATCTGTATCTAAGATGATTGAAAGATTTGGGCATTTGAAGATGGAGCTGGCAAGACATGGAATCATTTATTCTTGAGAAGAATTGGTTGACAAGCTGTTTGACTCGTTGCCAGATGAGAAAGATTGGCAATACTTTGCTTTGATGTTCAAGAATACAATCGAGTCTGAGAAACTGACGGTTGATCTGTTAATTGAAAGACTGGAGAGTCATGAGCTGGAGCTCAAGAAATCATTCAAAGTCAATCATTCCTCGTACCAGCAGAATGTAGAATTGTATTATCGAGGAAGTGTGATCCCGAAAACCATGTCTCCAAAGACAGCTTTCTCTGCAGAAAATGCAACCATGACAAGTCAAGAAAGTCCAAGCAGCGGCTATCATGGAGGGTCATCATCAACTGCTGCAAGTCAACAACAACAGTCAACTTCAAAGAATCTGTTTCAATGTAATATTGCTGTGGATCTGAAGAATGCACAAAACTTCAGTGAGGAATCCGCAAAACAGCAAATGGTGTTTTTAGCGTCTGTTCTAGAATCATACGAGAGCTTTGTTGCGGGCAAGATCGGAAACACTAATCTCACCAAGGAGGATTATGATCAGATCGACCCAGAAGAGATGGAGTTGATCGATATCAGGTGGTGTATGGCTAGTGCAGTCAGACGAGCTCAAAGGTTCATGGAGATTACAGGTAGACATTCAATTGGCGGACCTTCCACAAAGCTCGGGTTTGATAAATCAAAGGTCACGTGTTTCCGATGTAAACAAAAGGGACATTTTAAACGTGAGTGTCGAAATGCACCTGCTGATGATATGCAAATCCATTCCGTGAAGATTATTACAAAAGAGCAATCTACCATCAGAACAAATCTGAACCTCCCAGAATGAAGCAGCTTGAAGATAACCCCAAAGAAAAATCAAGAGCTCTTGCTGTTATTCATGATGATGAGGGATACGATTGGAGTGATGTGTTACCGGAGGAGGATGCAGTAGGCTATGCGTTTGTAACAAAAGCTGTTCCTTTCAAAGATAGCAGAAATGAACAAGAGAAATACATCAACAGGAAAGCGAAAGCCATAGACAGAATGGTTAGAATGTCTAAGATTTTCAATGAAGCAAAGAAGGCAAAAAGATGGGATGCTGATAGAGAATGTTACCTAGATCCAAATGGTAACATAGCTATTGATTCAAAGACCATTGATGTAGAAACTCTCACCAAACAAGTTGCTGAAGAAGAAGAAGCCTTACAGAGAGAATAGTGGGAAGGAGGAGAAGCTGAAGAAAAAGAAAAAGAAAAGGAGAAAGAGCAGCAGCCAAAGAAAATTGATAACGGGATTATTAACACGTCACAAGAGTTTACTGCTGAGAATTTGAAGAAGATGGCTGACAAAGTGTTTGCTGCTAAAGAACTAGAGGTAGTTTCTGGTTCTGGTACTGAGTCCAAAAACAAGGTCAGTCAGAATGATGCTATCAATGAGTCAGGTAAGAAAGCTAAAACTGAGAGCGACTGCAAAAATTGCATGAAAGACTGCAAGGTTTGTAGTACAATTGCTTACCACAGCGGTGAAAAGATCGAAAAACTGACAAAAAGAGTCAGAGACATTGAGGATCAGATCTTAAACCGTGACAAAATATTAAAAGCTTCGAATGATCGAGTGAAAGAATTAATGGAGAAAATTGAAAATGATAAAACTGAAGTAGAAAGAATTAGGAAAGAAAACGAAAAGCTAATTCTTGAAAATCGCCAAGTTTCAGAAAATTTTGAGAAGCTAAAACGCACGGTAAAAGATTCTGATGAGAGAAATGGTAAGACATACAAAGAAAATGTTCAGTTGAAAGGTGTTCTTAGGGTTAAAGAAGAGCTAATCAACCAACAACTGGATGAGATTGCTAAGTTGAAGCTTCAGTTTTAAGAAGCTAAAATTGAAAATGAACGCATCCAGTTGAAACTGAACAGTTACAGCTCCGCAAGTTTTGTTCTCCAACATATCATTCCTAAACCGATTGGGAAGAACAAAGCAGGCGAAGATGTATACTTTGATGGAACTGGGGTTGGGTTTCATCAGGTTCCACCACCAGTTTTAAATAATTTTTCAAAGAAAAAATCAGGGTTGGTTAATGATGAAGAAGAAAATGAAGTTAAGTTTCCAGACACAATTGATGTCACATTCAATTCATCATCCGATGAAGGAAGTGTTCAATCAGAAGTTCTTAAAAGTGTGGTTGAAAGTGTTTTGAAATCTGATAGTGACACTACTGAGGATGATGAATGCTTTTTGGACAAATATATTCCAAAATCAAAATCCAAAAACAACTTAAGTGAAGAACCACATCTTGTGATGTACAAGATGGCAGGATCGGATAAGTTGTATTCGGATCGTGATTTTCCTTTGGAGAATGTGAATGTTGGGAAATTGAGAAATGTGTTCAAGTTAATAGAGGTTGGTGTGTCTGAAATTGAAGGTTTGAAAAATGCGAAGAGGCAACTAAATTTTGAAAAAGAAAAATCTTACTACAAAAAGCCTATAGTACCGCCACGTTTTACAAATTACAATCAAAACAAATGGTCGGGTGGTTATCAGGGTGGTAAGAAATATCAACAAAAGAATTTTCAAAACAAAAAAGTTTGCTGAGAAAAAGGTGTTTGTAAAAAGTTCAAGTTCTCATTCTGAGCAGGAATCTGAATTTTTTTCGAAATCAAACGAAGAGTTCTTTGAGGAGAAGGCCTCACAACCTCAGTCTGAAGGCACAAGTCGAGTGGTTGATACTCGTACATTTTTTAAATGCAACAAAGTTGGACACATTGCACGAAAGTGTACCAACTTAAACCCTAAGTCTGAAGTTGTTGAGAATCAGAAAAAGAAAGCTGATGCAAAAGGAAAGGCTCCAATGGTTGTTGAGAAGAAAGTTTTGAAAAATGAAAACATCGAAGTCAAAACTGAATCTGTTAAGAATGTGGTAACTAAAAATGACAAATTTTACAAAAGGTTTTCTACACCTCAACAAGCATGGAAGCCAAAATCAGTTGAAAAGGAATCAAGTTCTCCAAAACCAAAGGTTTCTGAGAAAGAAAAACAATCGTCTTCTACCCCTCCGGTAAAGATGAATGTTCCTTTGGATTACTATGAGAAACTTGAAAAACATGGTTCTATCACTTCTGAGAAGAAAGATGTTTCAAAGAAAGACTAATCAACTGGTCAACCTTCTAAAAATGATTTTTGTTTATATAAAAAGGTTGAGATTGGGTCTGAGGAAAGCTTGAAGATGAATGATAAAAATTAACCGCCACTTTACATTGCAAAAAGCCACATTAATGTCAAGTTACCCGAGTCAAATGAGGCTAGGGTAGCATCAAAATCTCACTAAATGATTGTGATATGTGCAGGAGCTTCCAAGATCCTTTTCACGTTTGATTATGGATAGTGGAGCTTCTCGGCACATGACGGGGAAGAAGACCCTATTGTACGATGTTCGAGGGTTTAATGGAGGATATGTGGGGTTCGCAGGAAATCAAGGTGGTCGAATAATCGGTGAAGGAACTCTATCCAATGGCATTGTTACGTTTGAAACAGTGAACTACATCGCCGAGCTTGAAAACAATCTTCTGAGCATATCTCAGATTTGTGATCGCATGTATACGACGCACTTTACAGACAAAGAATGTTTGATCTTGAAACCAGGATTTGTTGTTCCCGAAGAGTGGGTTATCATGAGAGCACCCAGAGTCAATGATCTGTACGTGTTGGATATGAGCGTAGCTACTACTACCACGGGTCAGGTTCACTGTTTTGTGTCAAGAGCAACGGAAAAAGAATCAAAGTTATGGCATCGAAAGACGGGCCATATTCATTTGCGAAAAATGAATTACCTGGTGCATAATGACTTAGTTACTGGTGTTCATGTGAAAGGTTTTCATCTGGAAGGGGAGTGCATTAGCTGCATCAAAGGCAAGCAAAAGAAGAAATCACATCCTCAAAAGAAAGTCAATTCAGTTTCCAGACCGTTAGAGAGACTTCATATGGATCTTTTTGGTCCGATAAACGTCAAAAGCATAACTGGGGATCTCTACTGTCTTGAAGTAACTGATGATTATTCCAGATTTTCGTGGGTATCATTCTTGAAGTCTAAAGATGAGACGTTTGAAAGTATGATGGCGTTGTTCAGAAAAATTGAAAACTTGTACCAAACTAGAATCAGGTGTGATAACGGTACAGAGTTCAAGAACAACAAGATGGAAGAGTATTGTGATGAGAGAGGTATATTGCAAGAATTTAGTGCTCCTTATACTCCACAACAGAATGGGGTAGTTGAACGAAAGAACAGGACGCTAATTGAAACGGCCAGGATGATGCATGCTGATTCAAAGCTACCAGTCAATTTTTGGGCAGAAGTAGTGTCAGCCGCTTGCTATACACTCAACCGGGTTCTCACTATAAAGAAATTCAACAAGATATGTTTCGAGTTGATCAACAACCGCAAACCGAACCTGAAGTATCTTGAACCGTTTGGGTCTCCCTGCACAGTTCTAGAGCCTTTTGGAAAGTTTGGTGCTGTGACAACCCGAGTTTCTGAGATTCCATCTTCGTATTGTTGTACGTAAATTGTGTAGATCGTTTATTGACACGATTTGTTTGTTCACAACTGTACACGTGTGTATTATGATAAATCGTATTGTGATTTATATGATGTATATGATTTATATGGTGTGTGGATTAAGTTTGTTTGTAGTATATGTTAATAAGGGGTCTTGTGTTAATTGGTGTGTTATAACTAAATATGGATCATTGGCTGAAAATCCCACCCACGAAATCACCCACAACCTGATACATTACTCGAAAACACTTGTGGTGAAAACACCCTAGTGTTTTCGTCCACAAGAGGGCCAACGAAAACCAAATGGGCTTCGGCCCAATAGCTACTTGTTATATAATTTGTTCACAACCTTTACGTGAAAGTTTAATCGACAAACCCTAGACTCTCTTTTACACTCGACGGCAACTATCATTCCTTTTGAAGATCTTGTTTGGTCCATCCCACATACGGTTAGTATTTAGATAATTGATTGAATGATGATGTTGTGTAATTAAGCCATGCTTTCCTTTGAATGATCTAATGATTTATACGATCTTGACTTCATAATGAATTGGTAATATGCTTTCGTGTATTAACTGTTAGTGGGTGTGATGATGAGCATATGATTGGAATTGAATTGTATATTAAGGTCCCGTATATTAAACATGATCTGTCGATGACATAAAACTGAATGGATGGATTGGATGTTTTTGTCATGAATCTTGTAAGATAGATCTGATGTTGTAAAGTGTAGGGTTTGTGGGTTCTAGAAGAATTAATCGATGGATGGATGCACATGTAAATAGATCGGCTGCAATATGTATGTTTAATCGTTGAACTGAATGTTGATAATGATTCTGTTTACGTGATGTTTGGAGGATGATTCTGAATGAACTAATGACTGAGTAGTTTAGGTAATGGTGTTAATGTTTCCGATTGAACAATTGTTGAAACTGCCGAATCTGTTAGTGATGTTTAGGGTAACTATTGCACGTATCTGTTGTGTTGATGATGATGAAGTACACGACGAAATCAAGGGCAGCCGAAAACAGTGTTTTCATCAAAATCCTGGACGAAATCACTATGGGATTTCGTCACCCTAATGATTTCGCCAAAAGAGTTTTCGGCCCAGAAGAGTTTTCGGCCCAAATGTGTTTTCGCCACATTTGCCTTGTGTACTATAACACTGTTAGTTATTAACTCTTTTAGTTGTTAACACTGTTAGTTGCTAATTCAGTTAAACATGTTAACTCTGCTAAACTATTTAACTCAGTTAAGTTAAGCACGTAACACAGTTAGTTCACTAATTCTGTTAGATATTAACTTTGCTAACTGTGTAACCTTGTTGGAATATGTTAATCCAGTTAAACTTGCAAACTCTGTTAAAGTGTGTTATCGGTTAACAACATTAGATTGTATGAAATTTGCATGAATTGGATTAACTGTTTACATGATACAAGATGCTAACTGCTAGACACACTCTGTGATATTACTGTGATGCTAGTTACATGTGAAACATTACGAACGTGAACTGATTGAGTATACGTGTACTATAGGACTTGACTGATTTCTTATGAGCACATAGTATAGCATACCGAGCAAACCAAGGTGAGTTCACACTAGCCAAGGCATGGGATTCCCGGGGTTGGGAATGGGATTGAATAACTACTCGTACAACTATTACTATTAAACAAATTATTACTGTCCTCGGTTGAAGGGCACGTACGTAAAACCTACGTACAGTTATACTTACTACTGTCCTCGGGTTGAAGGGCACGTACGTAAAGCCTACGTACACGATCTTAGGACCATCACCTCTATCAAAGGAAGTCCCTCAATTATCGACTTAATCGCCGAGGCCTAGGGCGAGCGGGTCATTAGTTAATAGCGCTATTAGGTTTAACAAACCTCACACCATGACAGTCGGACGGGCGTGTACTAATGGACTATGGGCAAAGGGTCAATGCTGATAGACATTGACTTAGGGCACCTCTTACATTTTCGTAGCAGCCGATACGCGTGGTCTTGTAACACATGGGAAGCCCCCACTAATCATCGCACACATGCCTGGATTGGCAGCGATAAGGATTAATACGATACATGGTTTACACAACGAACATACGATTTACGAAATGAATACTATAATCAAACAACCAACTTTGTTGTTGATTCGTTGCTACATGCCTAGCAGGTCATTAGGTACCCATGGAGCTTGCACAGGGAGGAACGGTCGTTGTGGGACATGGCAGTGTGTGCCATGCTTTAAACATTACTTTATTTCATATTTAATACTTGCTATGGGTTTTACAAATTATGCTTCCGCTAAACACTAACTATGCTTTGGGTTTTTGAACACCTTTCATATTATTTGGTTGAAATATGTTTGCTATTATGCTTGTTCAATATGATTGGTGGCTTGATCCTGGTCAGTCACGCCTCCAAGCGGTGATACTCCGCGTGTGGATTTTTGGGGTGTGACAGATTGGTATCAGAGCCATTGGTTATAGAGAACTTGGTTTTAATAAAGGAAAACGTTTTTGTTAAAACCAGACTATAACCTGTACAGTGCTCTACGATCCACAACGACGCTTCACTCCACATGCAAGACTCGACATTCTAGGTGATATGGTTTATGTTATATTACCTACATGATAGATTACGTAGAACTTTGCTCATGATATGCTTAGTTAGTATAGCTACTGTTGCTTGATCACGTATGTGCTTACTCTCTCCTATCATCGCACTCTCGCGAACCCTTCTTACTCATGTTTCTCTTGATATGAAGATCATGTCTGGACGCATTAACATGACACAAGCCCAGTTGACGGCTCTGATCAACGAACAGGTTACTGCGGCACTTGCAGCCGCACAAGCAGGAGGTATACCCTACAGTTTAAAACTCATTCTAGGATCTTTAGGTCCTACTCTCGTGAACCTACCCCTGTGTTAAACTCTGTCCTTTCTTATACCCACAACAGGTCAGCATGCTCAGCCACCTGTGTGCACCTTCAAAACTTTTATGGACTACCGACCCACTACTTTTAGCGGCACTGAAGGAGCAGTAGGTCTCCTCCACTGGTTTGAGAAACTAGAATCTGTGTTCGAAATGTGTGAATGCCCTGAGGCACGCAGGGTGAAGTATACTACCGGCACTCTCGAGGGTTTAGCCCTCACATGGTGGAACGCTCAGGTTCAAATGCTGGGGTTGGTTGCTGTTAACGCCACCCCATGGAACAATTTTAAAGAGATGATCAAGGAGGAATACTGCAGCCGTGATGACATTCATAAATTGGAAGTCGAGTTCTTCAACCTCAAGATGACGGGGTCAGAAATTGAGGCGAATACGAAGAGATCGAATGAGCTCGCATTACTGTGTCCCACCATGGTGGACCCTCCAATTAAGCGTATTGAACTTTTTCTCAAGGGCTTAGTGCCAGAAATCCAAAGTCACGTGACTTCAGCAAACCTCGCCACCATCCAGCAGGTTGTTCAGTTGGCTCACCGTCTCACTAATCAGGCGGTGGAGCAGAACAGGTTACCAAAACGTTTAGTGCTACAGCTACCTCTGAAACTCCCAGTGACAACAAACGTAAATGGGATGGAGCTTCAAGCAGAAGTTCAACTTCTGTTCAGTCCCAGTCGCAGCAGAGAAGAACTGAACATTTTAAGAGCGCTGGGCAGCAATCTTCTGGTAGCCAAGGGCAAAGTGGATATCGTGGGAACCTTCCAAAGTGCAACAGATTTAATAAACACCACAGCGGCCAGTGCAACAAGAATCGTTGCCAGAGGTGTCTCAAAATGGGTCATGAAGCTAAGGATTGTAGAAGCTTACGACCTGCAAATCAGAACCAGCGACAACAACCACCAGCTCCACAAGATCAACAACAGCAACAACGAGACAACAAAGGGAGCTTTCAGTGTGGAGCTGAAGGCCACTTCAAGAGAGATTGCCCCCAGCTGAATAGGAATCCCAACAACAACAACACCCACAACCACAACAACAACAATCACAATAATCAGGGGAATGGGAACAATGGGGGTAACAATGGCAACGGTGCAAGGGGTCGTGTATTCGTTATTGGCCAGGGAGAAGCGAGGAATGATCCCATTGTTGTGACGGGTAAGTTCCTTCTCGACGACTTTTATGTTACTGTCTTATTTGATTCGGGTGCTGATACTAGTTATGTGTCCCTAAAAGTTAGTCAACTGCTTAAGCGTACCCCAACACCTTTGAACCCCAAGCACGCTGTAGAGTTAGCTAATGGTAAAAGTATAGAGGTCACACACGTAGTCAAAGGTTGTAATCTTGTTCTTGCTGATCACACTTTCTCGATCGACCTCCTTCCTATCACTCTGGGTAGTTTCGACGTTGTCATTGGGATGGACTGGTTATCCCAACACCAAGCAGAGATTCTTTGCAATGAAAAGATTGTCCGTATTCCTCGCCCAGGTGATGGACCTCTCATGATTCGTGGCGACAAGAGTGGTGCTGTTGTGAGCATCATCTCTTTCCTTAAGGCTCAGAAGTGCTTGAGGAAGGGTCACACTGCTATTCTGGCTCTAGTTACTGACACCTCGAAGAAAGAGAAGAAGATAGAAGATTTCCCAATTGTACGCGACTATCCTGAGGTATTCCCTGAGGAATTGCCTGGCCTTTCGCCTCATAGGCAAGTCGAGTTTCAAATCGAGCTAGCTCCTGGAGCAGCGCCCATAGCTCGTGCACCGTATCGCTTAGCTCCATCAGAGTTGAAAGACCTATCTACGCAACTACAAGAACTCTTGGATAAGGGTTTTATTCGTCCTAGCTCTTCGCCCTGGGGATCTCCAGTGCTATTCGTGAAGAAGAAAGACGGTACGTTCAGAATGTGCATCGACTACCGTGAACTGAACAAGGTTACTGTGAAGAATCGCTATCCTCTTCCACGCATTGACGACTTGTTTGACCAGCTGCAAGGGTCGAGCTACTATTCAAAGATTGATTTGAGATCAGGATATCACCAGCTGAGAGTCCGAGAAGAGGACGTCTCTAAAACGGCTTTTAGGACCCGTTATGGGCATTATGAGTTTTTGGTTATGCCTTTTGGGCTGACAAACGCACCTGCGGTCTTCATGGACTTGATGAATCGAGTGTGCAAGCTGTACCTGGACAAGTTCGTCATTGTATTCATCGACGACATCCTGATTTATTCGAAGAGTCAGGAGGAACACGAGCAGCATCTACGACTCATTTTGGAACTCCTTCGAACAGAACAGCTGTACGCTAAGTTTTCAAAATGTGACTTCTGGCTTCGTGAAGTCCATTTCTTAGGCCATGTGGTAAACAAGGATGGGATTCACGTTGATCCATCCAAGGTAGATTCGATCAAGAGCTGGCCTGCACCTCGTACACCAACGGAAATTCACCAATTTTTGGGCTTGGCAGGTTACTACAGAAGATTCATCAAGGACTTCTCCAAAATTGCACAGCCCCTCACCTCACTGACACAGAAAGGCGTTGTTTATCGATGGGGGAACGAGCAGGAATTAGCATTTCAACACTTAAAAGATAGACTTTGCAGTGCACCTATCCTTTCATTGCCAGAGGGCACAGACGACTTCGTGGTTTACTGTGACGCATCCATACAGGGTCTTCGTTGTGTATTGATGCAGCGGGATAAAGTTATAGCCTACGCCTCACGCCAACTCAATGTTCATGAAAAGAACTACACTACACACGATCTAGAGCTGGGAGCGGTTGTTTTTGCACTTAAGATATGGAGACACTACCTGTATGGTACCAAATGTGCTATCTACACTGATCACAGAAGCCTCGAGCATATCTTCAAACAGAAGGAACTCAACATGCGACAATGACGATGGGTCGAGCTACTAAATGACTACGAATGCTCGATCAGGTACCACCTAGGCAAAGCCAATGTTGTGGCTGACACCCTTAGTCGAAAGGACACTGCGCCCAAGCGCGTACGAGCTTTACAACTCACTATACAGTCTAGTCTCCCTTCTCAGATACGAGATGCTCATGTAGAAGCATTGAAACCAGAAAACGTCAGGGCTGAAGCCCTACGCGGCTCAAGGCAACGCTTAGAACAGAAGGAAGACGGTGCTTACTACGTAACAGGACGCATTTGGGTCCCACTTTATGGCAACCTACGAGAGCTTGTGAGGGATGAGGCACACAAGTCTCGCTACTCGGTACATCCTGGTTCGGATAAGATGTACCACGATATCAAAACTACGTATTGGTGGCCTAGCATGAAAGCTCACATAGCAACGTACGTTAGCAAGTGCTTGACTTGTGCGAGAGTCAAGTCGGAATATCAGAAACCTTCAGGCCTACTCCAACAACCAGAAATACCACAATGGAAATGGGAGAAAATTTCCATGGATTTTGTTACTGGCCTGCCTAGATCTCAACGTGGTAACGATACTATTTGGTTGATCGTGGATCGACTCACAAAGTCTGCTCATTTCCTGGCTATCAAGGAAACGGATAAGTTCTCCACACTAGCAGACGTATACCTTAAGGAAGTTGTCTCGAGGCACGGAGTGCCCACCTCTATTATCTCTGATCGTGATGCACGCTTTACTTCAGAACTATGGCAAGCAATGCACAAGTCTTTTGGCTCACGTTTAGATATGAGCACAGCTTATCACCCACAAACGGATGGGCAGTCTGAACGCACCATCCAGACCCTCGAAGACATGCTTAGGGCATGTGTAATTGACTTTGGCAACGGCTGGGAAAAGCATCTGCCACTTGTGGAATTTTTGTACAATAATAGCTACCACACCAGCATTAAAGCTGCTCCGTTCGAGGCATTGTACGGGCGTAAATACCGGTCACCTCTTTGTTGGGCAGAGGTGGGGGATAGTCAGATCACTGGTCCAGAACTTGTGGTAGACACAACAGAGCGAATTGCTCAAATACGACAACGAATGGCTGCGGCTCGTGACCGTCAGAAAATCTACGCCGATCAGGGCAGGAAACCCCTCGAGCTCTAGGTTGGGGAGCGGGTACTACTCAAAGTTTCACCATGGAAGGGTGTGGTTCGTTTTGGTAAACGAGGCAAACTTAACCCACGATACGTTGGACCTTTCAAAGTCATCGAGAAAATAGGCAAAGTGGCCTACAAACTAAACTTACCAGTAGAACTCAGTGCAGTTCACAACGTTTTCCACGTGTCGAATCTGAAGAAGTGTCTGTCAGATGAGACCCTCAAAGTTCCCTTGAAGGAGCTCACTATCGACGATCAGTTGCGATTCGTCGAGGAACCAGTTGAAATCACGGACCGGGATGTTAAGGTCCTCAAGCACACTACAATACCTCTTGTTCGAGTTCGTTGGAACTCCCGTCGTGGCCCAGAGTTCACTTGGGAACGCGAAGATCAAATGAAACTCAAATATCCTCAGTTATTCGGAAACAGTGCAACCACTACTAAGGCTGAAGCTACCACGGAATTTCGGGATGAAATTCCAGATCAACGGGGGGAGGATGTGACACCCCAGGAAAACTACGCAACACTACTGGCTTCCTCAGTAACCACGTGCTAAATTTCGGGACGAAATTTCTTTCAAGTTTGGTGCTGTAACAACCCGAGTTTCTGAGATTCCATCTTCGTATTGTTGCACGTAAATTATGTAGATCGTTTATTGACACGATTTGTTTGTTCACAACTGTACACGTGTGTATTATGATAAATCGTATTGTGATTTATATGATGTATATGATTTATATGGTGTGTGGATTAAGTGTGTTTGTAGTATATGTTAATAAGGGGTCTTGTGTTAATTGGTGTGTTATAACTAAATATGGATCATTGGCTGAAAATCCAACCCACGAAATCACCCACAACCTGATACATTACTCGAAAACACTTGTGGTGAAAACACCCTAGTGTTTTCGTCCACAAGAGGGCCAACGAAAACCAAATGGGCTTCGGCCCAATAGCTACTTGTTATATAATTTGTTCACAACCTTTACGTGAAAGTTTAATCGACAAACCCTAGACTCTCTTTTACACTCGACGGCAACTATCATTCCTTTTGAAGATCTTGTTTGTTCCATCCCACATACGGTTAGTATTTAGATAATTGATTGAATGATGATGTTGTGTAATTAAGCCATGCTTTCCTTTGAATGATCTAATGATTTATACGATCTTGACTTCATAATGAATTGGTAATATGCTTTCGTGTATTAACTGTTAGTGGGTGTGATGATGAGCATATGATTGGAATTGAATTGTATATTAAGGTCCCGTATATTAAACATGATCTGTCGATGACATAAAACTGAATGGATGGATTGGATGTTTTTGTCATGAATCTTGTAAGATAGATCTGATGTTGTAAAGTGTAGGGTTTGTGGGTTCTAGAAAAATTAATCGATGGATGGATGCACATGTAAATAGATCGGCTGCAATATGTATGTTTAATCGTTGAACTGAATGTTGATAATGATTCTGTTTACGTGATGTTTGGAGGATGATTCTGAATGAACTAATGACTGAGTAGTTTAGGTAATGGTGTTAATGTTTCCGATTGAACAATTGTTGAAACTGCCGAATCTGTTAGTGATGTTTAGGGTAACTATTGCACGTATCTGTTGTGTTGATGATGATGAAGTACACGACGAAATCAAGGGCAGCCAAAAACAGTGTTTTCATCAAAATCCTGGACGAAATCACTATGGGATTTCGTCACCCTAATGATTTCTCGCCAAAAGAGTTTTCGGCCCAGAAGAGTTTTCGGCCCAAGAGTGTTTTCGGCCCAAATGTGTTTTCGCCACATTTGCCTTGTGTACTATAACACTGTTAGTTATTAACTCTTTTAGTTGTTAACACTGTTAGTTGCTAATTCAGTTAAACATGTTAACTCTGCTAAACTATTTAACTCAGTTAAGTTAAGCACGTAACACAGTTAGTTCACTAATTATGTTAGATATTAACTTTGTTAACTGTGTAACCTTGTTAGAATATGGTAATCCAGTTAAACTTGCTAACTCTGTTAAAGTGTGTTATCGGTTAACAACATTAGATTGTATGAAATTTGCATGAATTGGATTAACTGTTTACATGATACAAGATGCTAACTGCTAGACACACTCTGTGATATTACTGTGATGCTAGTTACATGTGAAACATTACGAACGTGAACTGATTGAGTATACGTGCACTATAGGACTTGACTGATTTCTTGTGAGCACATAGTATAGCATACCGAGCAAACCAAGGTGAGTTCACACTAGCCAAGGCATGGGATTCCCAGGGGTTGGGAATGGGATTGAATAACTACTCGTACAACTATTACTATTAAACAAATTATTACTGTCCTCGGTTGAAGGGCACGTACGTAAAACCTACGTTCAGTTATACTTACTACTGTCCTCGGGTTGAAGGGCACGTACGTAAAGCCTACGTACACGATCTTAAGACCATCACCTCTATCAAAGGAAGTCCCTCAATTACCGACTTAATCGCCGAGGCCTAGGGCGAGCGGGTCATTAGTTAATAGCGCTATTAGGTTTAACAAACCTCACACCGTGCCAGTCGGACGGGCGTGTACTAATGGACTATGGGCAAAGGGTCAATGCTGATAGACATTGACTTAGGGCAACTCTTACATGTTCGTAGCAGTCGATACGCGTGGTCTTGTAACACATGGGAAGCCCCCACTAATCATCGCACACATGCCTGGATTGGCAGCGATAAGGATTAATACGATACATGGTTTACACAACGAACATACGATTTACGAAATGAATACTATAATCAAACAACCAACTGTGAACTCGCTCAACTTTGTTGTTGATTCGTTGCTACATGCCTAGCAGGTCATTAGGTACCCATGGAGCTTGCACAGGGAGGAACGGTCGTTGTGGGACATGGCAGTGTGTGCCATGCTTTAAACATTACTTTATTTCATATTTAATACTTGCTATGGGTTTTACAAATTATGCATCCGCTAAACACTAACTATGCTTTGGGTTTTTGAACACCTTTCATATTATTTGGTTGAAATATGTTTGCTATTATGCTTGTTCAATATGATTGGTGGCTTGATCCTGGTCAGTCACGCCTCCAAGCGGTGATACTCCGCGTGTGGATTTTGGGGGTGTGACAGGTGCAAGGAGCATTGAGGGAATATTCGTGGGTTATTCAAGTCCATTGAAACGAGTCTTTGTTCCAAGCTTGAAGCGGATCATCGAAGCACAAAATGTTGAGTGTCAGGGGTATACTATGCCGCCTCAGAATCCCAGTGACTCATGGAGTTTTAATTATGATACTTTATGGGATTCGTTTGACATTGAAGAAGAACCAAATTTCTTTGACGAGTTGGATATTTTGAGAAAGTATGAAGAATCACAGGAAAGATTCCCAGCGGAAACTTTCAGTCGTCAACGGCAGGCTTTGAATAATGATGAAGCAGGTCCAAGTAATGCTGGAGAACATGATGATGTTCAACAATCTTCGGAACAAGAACATGCTCCTGAAAATTAGACGGCAGTCAATGATAATCTAGAATCTGATAATAGACCAATATTTGATCGTGGTGATTCAGATTCTGAGGGGGAGCAGATCCAGATTTCAAGTCAAACAATTCCAGTCAGTGAAAAAGGTGCAAATCAGAATGTCACAAATTTGGAAGGCGAGGTAGATGTTCCAGGCAAGGTGATGCCAAGAACACTTTCATACCATCCAGAAGAGTTGATTATTGGTGAATTACAATCAGGCGTTTGCACTAGACGACAAATTGACCAAGGGCTTACTTGTTTTTATTCTACAGTTGCTTCTTTACAAACTGAGTTTTCACTAAGTTGTTTTATTTCACAGATCGAACCGCGAACATATAAAGAGGCGCTAACTGAAGATTCTTGGGTCAATGCTATGCAAGAAGAGTTGAGTCAGTTTGAGAAGTTAGGTATGTGGAAATTGGTAGACTTGCCTGATGGTCAGAGGAAGATAAATACCAAGTGGGTGTTCAAGAGCAAGAGAGATGATGGAGGGGTTATTATTCGTAACAAAGCTCGACTCGTAGTCCAGGGCTTTAGTCAGCAGAAGGGGATAGATTTCACTGAAGTGTATGCTCCGGTTGCTAGACTAGAAGCGATCAGAATCTTCCTAGCATTTGCATCTTGGAAAAATTTTAAAGTTTATCAGCTAGATGTTAAATCGGCGTTTCTCTATGGGAAGGTAAAAGAGGAGGTATATGTCGGACAACCACCGGGCTTCACCGATTTAATCCACAAAGATAAGGTCTATTTGCTGGATAAAGCGCTATATGGTTTACACCAGGCCCCGAGAGCTTGGTACGAGACATTGTCTCAACACCTGCTAGCCAACAGCTTCATCCGAGGAAAAGTGGATGCCACTCTCTTCACCAAAGAGGTCGACGGACATCTTCTGATAGTTCAGATATACGTGGACGACATCATATTTGGGTCGACGAATGAAAATCTGTGCAAAGATTTCGAAAGAGTTATGAATCAGAAATTTGAAATGTCATCGATGGGTGAGATGAAATTCTTTTTGGGACTTCAGGTTGATCAACTACCCAAAGGAATATTCATACATCAAACGAAGTATGTTCATGATATCTTGGAGAAATTTGGGATGTCAGGATCTACTCCAGCTTCCACCCCATTAGCGACGAACCATGGGATAAACCCCGATCTCACCGGAGAGAAGGTAGACGAAACACTGTATCGTTCCATGATCGGATCGCTGATGTACTTGACAGCTTCAAGACCCGATATTATGTATCCAACCTGCCTCGCAGCGCGGTTTCAGTCTAATCCTAGAGCTTCGCATATGGTGATTGTGAAAAGGATATTACGCTACCTGAAAGGAACTCCATCACTGGGGTTGTGGTATCCAAGAGAAGGAGATTTCACGCTCGAAGGGTATTCTGATTCTGATTTTGGATGCTGCAAAGTTAACGCTAAATCAACAACAGCGGGGTGCCAGTTTTTCGGACCATAATTGGTCACCTGGCAATGCAAGAAGCAGACCTCTGTAGCTTTATCCACATGTGAAGCTAAATATGTATCTGCTAGCAGTTGCTGTTCTCAGATCTTGTGGATCCAGCAACAGATGCGCGACTACGGTTTGCAATTTCTTAACACCCTTATCTTTGTTGATAATGAGGCAGCTATAAACATTACTAAAAATCCAGTACATCACGCTAAAACCAAACACATTAAAATTCATCATCACTTCATCCGAGTGTGCTTCGAGAAGAAGTTGATGCGAATTGAGAAAATCCACACTGACGAGAAAAAAGTTGATTTACATACCAAAGCATTTGATAAAACTCGTTTTCAATATTTGCTAAAACTGAATGGTATGAAGCTTTTATCGGTGTTGGAAGAGATTATTGGCGTTGATGAAGGAGACATTGTAGATGATGTTGAGAAGCAATCTGCAATGGTTTGTCGATTTTTTACCTGTTTTGGTATTTAGGGGGAGAGTATAGGGTAATATTTTCAGAAAATACAAAAACAGTAAAAAATTCAAAAATCCAAAAACATGAGATATTTTCAAAATACAAAAACAATAGAAAACCAGAAAAGAGCTTGTGTAAAAAGGGAAAATGATAGTACATTGGCTTGACAGTTACGGTATGCTAAAGATGTGTAAAGTTTAAAAGTCTTAAACAGTCTCGCTGATGATGTGCCGATCGGTTTTTACACATTTAGTAGGTTTGTTCGGGATATAAACCTAAATCTTTACTTACTTATTTCGTGGGGAACACTAATTGGATATATAGGTAACCCATGAAATCTTGTTTGAAAGATCCCTCTTTCTGAGATACTAGGTCTTTATACTCAGTGATATCTGGGGTATTATCCCGGGACTTCTGATTTTGCGGAAGCAATGGCCTAGTCCCCGGAGAATACTTTACTGCTCGCTTGAAATATAGCACCGCCCTCAGCATAAAAAATGATGAAACATTGAAAAATGCTAATCATGTGCTGTTGTAAAAAAGATCCTCTAAAGGGGACCCACCAAAAGTCGAAGCCGTCATCTCTCTACTGAACGGAAGTTCTGACCTGAGCTCTCAAGGCCCTCGCAATTAACCCCTTTACAGATATCATCTGTGGTATACTCACCTGTAAGACTGAATATTGGGATTTGGATACGGGAGTATATTCAAGAGGTGGGACACATGAATGAGTTTAAGTCTCTAAAACACAAGATTGAAAATTGTGTGAGAATTTAATTGGATCAGTATATCGACAATCTAAGTGAATTGCTTAATTCTGAGTATGTAATCAAAAGCTTAACGGTACTTGTGACTTGTCGAATAGCTGATATGATTCCCTAACACGCTCACCAAAAATATGTTTGTAAATAGTTTACATTTACTGCATTTCATTTCTGTAATTCATTTCTAGCATAGAAACTTTATTAAAATTCAAAAAGATTTTACACTTTTGCTTTATTTTCCGACAAACCAAAGTGGAAAGCTGATCTTCAGATTCGCAACATTGAAGCATATGTAGGAAGTTTCTGAGCTGGATGATGAGTTGGGAGCTAAAAATGATAAAACTTGAAAAATTGAAAAGTTTAAACAAGTTCATTAATTTGAAACTTGTGAATTTCATAAAATTGTTTGAATTAGTTTGTACTAACTGTCAATGTGAATTTATCTTAGGTCAACCAAGGTCATTAAGTTGGACTTGGTAGACAAATTGAGTACTCAGGGTCATTAATTTGGACCTGGATACTTAAGTGGATTTCTAAACACTGATAAGACCATCAAACGAAGATTGTATGGTAAGTTTGGATTGAAACTGTTATTGTCAAAAATCTTATATATAGGTAGAGATTGTGCAGGTAACAAGTATGAATTTGAGAAAGCAGTTAAGCAAAATCCCAGCTAACTGATAGGGGGAGTCTGAGATCATAAAGTCAGATACAGTTCCTGGATCTACATTCAAGGGGGAGCTTGAAGGTTGTTAAAGATTCAGATTCTGTGATTTATGCTAGCTGTTGAGAGAAGAAGAGAAGATTTGAAAGAAGCATACATTGTTAGACAATTTGGAAAGAGACAAAGACTAAAGACTCGACGCCGAAGACTTCGTCAACATCCAAGGGGGAGTCTGTTGGTGCATCTAATGTCTGTTAACTTCGTCTTTATCGAGTCTTATGTCTAGATAGGATAAACTGGCACACAACAGGGTAGAAATTAGGGTTTGTTTGAATATAGATGTGTAATTTTGTTTGAATGTGTCAGTGACCAGTTCAAACGAAATTAACCAAGTTAATTCCGCTTGAAATGGCCATGCCACTTTCAAACGGAATTACCTACTCTATATAAAGGGTTGTTGCTAGTTCATTTGATACGGAATTAGTTTGAGATTTCAGAGCCGAGGTGCTGACCGTTTGTCAATTGATCTGTAAAAAGCTTTGAAATCAGTAATAAAAGGATAATTAAGAAGGATCAAGCTGTTTTAACGTCAATTTCACTGATTCCGCCTTTGAAATAGATGATAAACTATTCTGATTGACTCGTTATTAAGTGTAAATTCATAGAAGCCAATATCAGATGAGTCTTTCCTTCATTATCCATCCACTGCTCCTGAAACAACTATTCATACATAGTTAAAAAACCGTTTGTGATTAAATCATCATATAAAAAATTTACCATTCAGTGAAATTTGAAGCTTTCTTTGCATATAAATAGAATCAACTTCCCTCTGACGTTTGTTGGGCTGAAAGGCAAGACTATTATGGTTATAATGCGATGGGTGAAGAAGAATGGGAAATCACATGAATGCAAAAAAATTAATAGTAAAAAGTTCATAAAAGAACATGATTTTTGTGTTGAAATAGTAGAAAGATAATTACTCGACTATGCTCGTCCTGGTTAGAAAAGTTATCACTTTCGATATAACTTGCATTATATAAAATGATTTATACAATTACGAAAAACATAAGACCTTTCATGTTTATCTTATTCAGGGAAGTAGAAAGCATGCTATATACATGAAATAAAATGGGCAGAAAAGTACGTACCTCAAACCAATAGGCAATGGAAACTCTAAAAAAATATAAATTACAAAAAGAAACAAACTTTATATTAGATTACCAGATTATACAACTCCAACGACCTGCCAAACGGATAGTGTAGAATTGTATCTCAAAACCGATAATATATAACATATGGAAATCCACACTTCGGTGGAGTTATACTCTCACTCAGAATCAAGTACATAGAAATAGTGATTTGATATTCTTAGTCTATAAATCAGGATGTGGAGGGTCAACTACTACTATCCTTTTTCAACCCTACCTTAAAAACCTAGTTATGTGCGACTAAGAACGATTGTTGACTTTAAAAAAGTCAGAAAAACAACTAAAACCAAAGAATTACATATAATGCCACCACGTCAAATCTAATATAAGTACCTCCTGTAGCTGATTGTGGCTCAGATCAATCGGTTGCTTAGCTAAAAAGCCAGTAAACGAAACTGATCCATACGATGTCATTATGTCGCGCCACTGAATTGAAAATCAAGAGGTTGGTGATAATTATATAGCTTGGCCTCTTAAAGTTACCGTGGGTGCATAGTTTGCCTATTCTCCTATCAAACATGACAGTTAAGTGAACCTCAAAAATTAGAAAATAATGTGAAGCTACTAAAATACTTGTCAAAAATATTTCCTCAAAAATTAGAAAATAATATGAAGCTACTAAAATACTTACCAGAAAAAATGAAATTACTATAGAAAACATCAAGGACCAAAGTAGAGACGCCCACCAAGCATCATATTTAAGACTATACATAATCATTTTCCAGCAACAACCCTTTGAGTTCACATGAGTAGTTGCAAATCATTAATTATATGGCTCAGAAACTGGTACAAATAGAGTAATACATTAAAATCTCAATTCTAGCCTAAGAATTGAGTGTAAAAAGGCTAGACCTAGAAATATTTCACTAAATGATCCGCTTCCGATTTTGCTCGCTGTGATAACCGAAGAATGAAAAGAGATTACCTGTTTAATATCGGATCCGATGGTGGTGATTGCCTCAATAGTCATGTTCCCCAAAAAGAAACGACCTACAAAAACAAAAGCCCCTAAACCAAATAAAGGGATGCAACAATAATGTCTTCTGGCAGTAGTGGCTAAGATATTACCATCATATATCCCACCTAACACTTAAAAGATCGACAACGCGTACATGCATTTGAAGGAAAGCCACCAATAATGAATGTCTAAGGGTTGAGAAGGAGAAGTAGGACATGTTCATTTGATCTGCATCACATTCAGTAAAACACATATTAATGACTTAGTTATACAAAATTAGCATTGTTGTATAGCCGTAATTCACGATTGGAGCAAAACTTGTGCTTACACTTGGAAGAGGAAGGGTCTCCAAATGCTGGGACCGGCTGCCAAGAAAAAGAGCATAGATCTCTCACTAAATGGGTAAAAACAATGTTGAAATACCAATAAAAATCTATAGCAATCAATTCAAATATGTTATTCACATCAATGTTCAAGGTCTTCACTGCCGAAATTTAACTCAAAGCTAAGATTAATTGCTCTTTACCTAAAACAATTATGCCATCAGTCTAGAATTACACTGCACTTGTTATCGAAAAGCAGCTTGGTTCACAACAACCCATCTTGATTTAGGCTAACTTTATTCTAGTGAGACCCCAACTCTAAAGTCACGTATGTACGTAAAAGTCAAAGTAAAACACACATCGCATATAGAAAGTGAAAACTTTCTATATCCTACCAACAATGAAAAGAAGATGAACATCATAAACCTTCACAAAGTCAGCATAATAAAGTGACGAATCTAAAGTGACAGAAGAAAAATACCAGCAGCCTACATAAGCTTGGAAAAAACGTAATCATAACGCGCCCAGTAGCCAACCAGCAGAACTTACACACACGGAGCAACAAACATCATAACTGGTCATCAAAGGATGAAGAAAACCTAACAAAAACATATAAGAGAACTAAATGAATTAACCAACAAACAAATAACTAAATTGTGTCCTACGCATAAAAATCCAGTAACCTTTAGCTAAGAAATGCTGAAAAGTTCCTCAACCACCACCCCTGGCTCATAAAATTATCTAATAAATATAAACGAACATACTTCAAGGAATATAACAACCTTGATATTAAGATATGGTTTAAACTAATTGAGTATGGCAACATTATGGAACGTGGATTCATTATTGATGTTAAAAAGAGAGATTCACACACAGGCCAGAAGCTATTAGCTGAATAGTAAAGAAAAACACATTTTTCTAATTTCTGGTAGAAGTATAAGAACAGTTTGCACCTCTTGACCCGTTTAACCGATTTAATCTGTTTTACACATTTCCATGATATGAATTGGTTAAAACTTAAAATTGTCACCTATATAGTTGATAGGTTTTAAACCATTCGACGGAATCTGAAAAAATAAGGAAAACGACCTGGGTGATTTTACCATTATCTTATAACAAATTCCCCTTTTTAATGAACAAACTAAAATTCACAAACAAAATGAAGAACTTGATTAAACCTATAAGCGAAGAGCCAAACCTGAATTAACAGGTGAGAACCAATGGTTGAACCTAAAAGCTCCATCAACGGCGAACACTACAAAACAAAGGCAATTCCATCAGCGTTGAACACTACAGAACATAATGAATGTCTGATCTGAGCTCCAAAGTAAAACATATTCCATTTAGTTACCTAAGATTGTTCATAAACTTCTATAGGGAAATAAAGTCTTATACGTAATTAGCATAAGAAAGTAAAACATTGTTTTCACCAACTACATTGTAAACCGGACCATGAAAATCCCTACTAAGAGTTGCAAACTGTGACAACTCGAAATCTGGAACCTTTCGTTGTATCTTGATGTAACATGCTTGAACGTTATGTGACTAGTTAACTTGTTGGCTTAATGAATGATATAAGTGAATTTATGTGATTATGTGTTGTGCTTGTATGTATGCGTGTGTTTATGTGAACCGAAACACAAGAACCCAACTCGAGACCACTCGGTCTCGAGTGAATAGTGTAACTATTGGGCCGGTTGGGCCATGCTCCTCTTCACCCCACTCGAAAACCCACTAGGGTGAACCAACTTAGAGCTAGTATATATATCATACTCCTAGCCAACTTTGCCATTCTTTGGGCAACCCACACTCACTCTCACACACACTCTCCTACATTCTCTCTCACTAAAACCCTAGAAGCACAAGTATTCTCTCCTCTCTTTCGGATTCAACCGGTGACAACAAAGGGCTCTCGGTTCAAGCTTAGGATCTCCTTTGGAAGCTTATTCATCGACTTCTTCATACCCTTGCACCTTGAAAACCTAACCGGTTAGTGGTTCATGTTATGTAATGTATTTCGGTTGATGATAGTGTGTTATATTTCGGTTAATGATGTTGTATGATGAAGTTATTTGATAATATGTTGCTTGTTAAGTTTTATACATGATAAATATATCCTCCTTGAATAATCGGTGCTAAGATTGTTGCTATCCTTGATAAAAGCGTTTGCTTGATAATATGACTAATGTGATACATGATACAACATGATTTATGAATAATAATGGTAAAAAGTTGCTTTAAATGTTTCGGAAATGGCAAGATGGGTCTTGTATAGCATGTTT
The DNA here is from genome assembly GCA_030545235.1 of Helianthus tuberosus. Lineage (NCBI taxonomy): Eukaryota > Viridiplantae > Streptophyta > Magnoliopsida > Asterales > Asteraceae > Helianthus > Helianthus tuberosus. The sequence goes on along the minus strand of CM060351.1, from coordinate 26,082,423 downwards.
CGAGTTGGATTCGGATGAATGATAATGGTGAATAACTTGAATACATGAAGAACAACATGAATATGATATGAATGTGGCTTGAATATTTGAAAACTAGTTGTTTGATCCATTTTAATTAATTGTTAGACAAGAAAACATGTTTGTATGGATAGCAGACACTGTTACATGAAACCGAAATCCTATTGGCTAGTACAAATGCCGGCTATCAGCAGATGTTCCAGTCGAGACCTACGGTCTCGACTCGAGACCATGTAGATAACAGCTCGAGACCCACGGTTGCGACACAGGTTGCGAGTCGAGAACCCCTAGTCTCGACTCGAGACCACACCACATCAGCACAGAAACAGCATGACTCGAGATCATGGTTGCGAGTCCGGTTGCGACTCGAGACCACCTAGTCTCGACTAGTTCATGCATGAGTCGAGAACTCGTAGGCTTTAACCCGAGATCGCACAGTCTCGACTCGAGATCTCTAGTCTCGACTCGAGACCACGCACACACACCTTCTGTTTGGACTTGCACACTGCTATGGGCCTAAGTAGTTGGGCCGCACACTTAGACTTTGGGTGTTACGTGAATGTTACTTTGGAACTTGTTACGAACTGTTGATGAACTGCCATGCTAGACGTGTATGCCATGATCGTTACTTGTGTACAATACGTGTAGAACAAACGTGCACTACTTGGATATGAACCTGACTTGAATGGTATCTATGTTAGGACGTAGTTGACCACTTACGACTTGATTGACCTTTCTGTGTATCTGCCGAGCAAACCAAGGTGAGTTCACACCCTCTACCAAGCATGGGATTCCCTGGGTTGGGAATGGGGTTAAGGAACATGGATTCCTCGTCCTTTCTTGGGTAGGACAGTATTGGTTCAGGAATATAATTCCTCGTCCTCATGGACAGATAACTCGTACTAGACCAAAACTCTATCACGAAGTCCCTCCTTTTTATATCGACTTAATCGCCGGGCCAATGGCGAGCGGGTCATTAGTTAGATAGCGCTATTTAGGTTTGACAAACCTCACACCGTGCCGCAGAGGACGGGCGTGAACTAATGGACTACTGGCACGTCAATGATGATAGACATTGACAGTTCAGGGCACATAAACATGACTACAGTCAGCAGTCGATATGGTAACAAGTCTAGTGTATACATGGGGTAGCCCCCACGGCCGAAATGCCAGATAACTAACATGGGGTAGCACCCACGGCAGTATTTCCAGAGTGAATGGGTAAACAAATCACGTTTTCAACTATGGGGTAACCCCCACGGCAGGATGCCAGTTAAAGGAAACCGTTTTTGGAACAACTTAAAAATGAACACCCAACTGTGAACTCACTCAACTTGTTGTTGACTCGTTACTACAAGCTTTGCAGGTCAATAGGTACTTAGTTGGAGCTTGCATGGAAGAGAGTCGTTGTGGGACATGGACAGCTGTGTGCCATGTTAAACTTTGAAACAATTAAACTTATGTTTTGGTTTTAAACGTTATGCTTCCGCTTGCAACTTAAATTATGATTTGTTGGGACACCAATTGTATTGGTTGAACTTTTATAATTACATGCATGCTTGTTCAATATGATTGGTGGCTGGATCCTGGTCAGTCACGCCTCCAAGCGGTGGTATTCCGCAGGTGGATCTTGGGGGTGTGACAGATTGGTATCAGAGCCATTGGTTATAGTGAACTTGGTTTTAATAAAGGAAAAACGTTTTTGTTAGAACCAGACTATAACCTGTACATTGCTCTACGTTCCACAACGACGCTTCACTCCACATACAAGGCTCGACATTCTAGGTGATATGATGTATGTATATATTGCCTACTTGTTAGTTACATAGTACATTGCTCGTGGTATGCTTGGTTAGTATAACTACTGTTGCTTGAACACGTGTGTGCTTACTCACTTCTGTCATCGCATTTTCGCGAACCTCTCTCACTCATGTCCTTCTTGGTATGAAGATCATGTCTGGACGCGTTAACATGACTCAAGCCCAGTTGACGGCTCTGATTAACGAACGAGTTACTGCGGCACTTGCAGCTGCACACGCAGGAGGTATATCCTACAGTCTAAACTCATTCTAGGATCTTTAGATCCTACTCTTGTGAACCAACCTTTGTGTTAAACCCTGTCCTTTCTTTCACCCACAACAGGTCAACATGCTCAGCCACCTGTGTGCACCTTCAAAACCTTTATGGACTGCCGACCAACTACTTTTAGCGGCACTGAAGGAGCAGTAGGCCTCCTCCACTGGTTTGAGAAACTAGAATCTGTGTTCGAAATGTGTGAATGCCCTGAGGCGCGTAGGGTGAAGTATGCTACTGGTACTCTCGAGGGTTTAGCTCTCACATGGTGGAATGCTCAGGTCCAAATGCTGGGGCTGGTTGCTGCTAACGCCACCCCATGGGACAATTTTAAAGAGATGATCAAGGAAGAATACTGCAGTCGTGATGACATTCATAAGCTGGAAGTCGAGTTCTTCAACCTCAAGATGACGGGGTCAGAAATTGAGGCATTTACAAAGAGATCAAATGAGCTGGCATTACTGTGTCCCACTATGGTGGACCCTCCTATTAAGCGTATTGAACTTAACTCAAGGGCTTAGTGCCAGAAATCCAAAGTCATGTGACTTCAGCAAACCTCGCCACCTACCAGCAGGTTGTTCAGTTGGCTCACCGCCTCACTGATCAGGCGGTTGAGCAGAACAGGTTACCAAAACGTATTAGTGCTACAGCTACCTCTGAAACTCCCAACGACAACAAGCGGAAATGGGATGGGGCTTCAAGCAAGGGTTCGACTTCTGTTCAGTCTCAGTCTCAGCAGAGAAAGACTGATGACTACAAGAGCCCCGGTCAGCAATCATCTGGTAGTCAAAGTCTTGGTGGATACAAGGGGAATCACCTAAAATGCAATCGCTGCAACCTGCACCACAGCGGGCCGTGCACCAGGGGTAACTGTCATCGGTGCAACAAGCCAGGTCACGCTGCAAAAGATTGCAGAAGCTTATACCCCGCAAACCGGAATCGTCAACAACAAGCCCCTCAGAACCAGCGACAGCAGCAGCAGCAGGGTAACAACAAAGGGTGCTTTCAGTGTGGAGCTGAAGGCCACTTCAAGAAAGATTGTCCCCAATTGAACAGGAACCACAACAACAACAACAACAACAATAATTAGGGGAATGGTAACAATGGGAACAACAACAACAATGGAGCCAGGGGGCGGGCGTTCGTGATTGGCCAAGGCGAAGCCAGGAACGACCCCAATGTTGTGGCGGGTAAGTTCCTTCTCGACGACTTTTATGTTACAGTTTTATTTGATTCGGGTGCCGATACTAGCTACGTGTCACTAGAAGTTAGTCAAATGCTTAAGCGTATTCCAACACCTTTGAACAACAAGCACACTATAGAGCTAGCAAATGGTAAGAGTTTAGAAGCCACACACGTAGTCAAGGGTTGTAAACTTGTTCTTGCTAACCAGACCTTCTCTATCGACCTCATTCCTATCGTCTTGGGTAGTTTCAACGTTGTCATTGGGATGTATTGGTTATCCCAACACCGAGCAGAGATTCTTTGCAACGAGAAGATTGTTCGTATTCCTGGTTCCAGTGGTGAACCTCTCATGATTAGTGGCGACAAGAAGGGTGCTGTTGAGAACGTCATCTCTTTTCTTAAGGCCCAGAAGTGCTTGCGAAAGGGCCACACTGCCATTTTGTCTCTCGTCACTGACACCTCGGAGAAAGAGAAGAAGATAGAAGATTTTCCGATTGTACGCGACTATCCTGAGGTATTTCCTGAGGAATTGCCTGGTCTTCCGCCTCATCGCCAGGTCGAATTTCAGATTGAACTAGCTCCTGGAGTTGCGCCTATAGCTCGTGCACCTTATCGTTTAGCTCCATCAGAGTTGGAAGAACTCTCTACGCAACTACAAGAACTCTTGGATAAAGGTTTCATTCATCCTAGCTCATCGGCCTGGGGAGCTCCAGTGCTATTTGTGAAAAAGAAAGACGGTACCTTCAGAATGTGCATCGACTACCGGGAACTCAACAAGGTGACCGTGAAGAATCACTATCCTCTACCACGCATTGACGACTTGTTCGACCAGCTGCAAGGGTCGAGCTACTATTCAAAGATTGATTTGAGATCGGGATATCACCAGCTGAGAGTCCGAGAAGAGGACGTCTCCAAAACAGCTTTTAGAACTCGTTATGGACACTATGAGTTTTTAGTCATGCCTTTTGGGTTGACAAACGCACCTGCGATTTTCATGGACTTGATGAATCGAGTGTGCAAGCCTTACCTGGACAAGTTCGTTATAGTCTTCATCGATGACATCCTGATCTATTCTAGGAGTCAGGAGGAACACGAGTAGCATCTACGACTTATTTTAGAACTTCTTCGAACAGAACAACTCTACGCCAAGTTTTCAAAATGTGACTTCTGGCTTAGTGAAGTCCATTTCCTAGGCCACGTGGTGAACAAGGATGGGATTCACGTTGACCCATCCAAGGTAGACTCGATCAAGAACTGGCCTGCACCTCGTACACCAACAGAAATTCGCCAATTCTTGGGTTTGGCAGGTTACTACAGGAGGTTCATTAAGGATTTTTCTAAGATTGCACAGCCTCTCACTTCGCTAACGCAGAAAGGCGTTGTTTGTCGCTGGGGAAATGCACAGGAGTTAGCATTCCAACATTTAAAAGATAGACTTTGCAGCGCACCTATCCTTTCATTGCCAGAAGGGACAGACGACTTTGTGGTCTACTGCGACGCATCAATTCAAGGTCTTGGTTGTGTATTGATGCAACGAGATAAAGTCATAGCTTACGCTTCACGCCAACTCAAAGTTCATGAAAGAAACTACACTACGCACGACTTAGAGCTGGGAGCTGTTGTTTTTGCACTTAAGATATGGTGACATTACCTGTACGGTACCAAGTGCGCCATCTACACCGACCACAGGAGCCTCGAGCATATCTTCAAACAGAAGGAACTGAATATGCGACAACGACGATGGGTCGAACTACTGAATGACTACGAATGCTCGATCAGGTATCACCCGGGCAAGGCCAATGTTGTGGCCGACGCCCTCAGTCGAAAGGACACCGCGCCTAAGCGCGTGCGAGCTTTACAACTCACTATACATTCTAGTCTTCCTTCCCAAATACGAGACGCTCAGATAGAAGCATTGAAACTAGAAAACGTCAGGGCTGAAGCCCTACGCGGCTCACGGTGACGCTTAGAACAGAAGGAAGACGGTGCTTACTACGTAACGGGACGCATTTGGGTCCCACTCTATGGCAACTTAAGAGAGCTTGTGATGGATGAAGCACACAAGTCTCGCTACTCGGTACACCCTGGTTCGGATAAGATGTACCACGATATCAAAACTACGTATTGGTGGCCTAGCATGAAGGCCCACATAGCAACTTACGTCAGCAAGTGTTTGACTTGTGCGAGAGTCAAGTCTGAATACCAGAAACCCTCAGGACTACTCCAACAACCAGAGATACCGCAATGGAAATGGGAGCAAATTTCCATGGATTTTGTTACCGGCCTGCCTAGATCTCAACGAGGTAACGATACTATTTGGGTGATCGTGGATCGACTCACAAAGTCTGCGCACTTCCTAGCTATCAAGGAGACGGATAAATTCTCCACTCTAGCAGAAGTATATCTCAAGGAAGTCGTTTCGAGGCACGGGGTGCCCACCTCTATTATCTCGGATCGAGATGCACGTTTTACTTCAGAGCTGTGGCAAGCAATGCACAAATCCTTTGGCTCACGATTAGACATGAGCACGGCGTATCACCCTCAGACGGACGGGCAGTCCGAGCGCACTATTCAAACCTTAGAAGACATGCTTCGCGCATGTGTAATCGACTTTGGCAACAGCTGGGAAAAGCATCTGCCACTTGTGGAATTCTCGTACAATAACAGCTACCACACCAGCATTAAAGCTGCTCCGTTTGAGGCATTGTACGGGCGTAAATGCCGGTCACCTCTTTGTTGGGCAGAGGTGGGGGATAGTCAGATCACTGGTCCAGAACATGTGGTGGACACAACCGAACGAATTGCTCAAATACGACAACGCATGGCGGCAGCTCGTGACCGTCAGAAAGTCTACGCCGATAAGGGCAGGAAACCACTTGAGCTCCAGGTTGGGGAGCGGGTACTACTCAAAGTTTCACCCTGGAAGGGTGTGGTTCGTTTTGGCAAACGAGGCAAACTTAACCCACGATACGTCGGACCTTTCGAAATCATCGAGAAAATAGGCAGGGTGGCCTACAGACTGAATTTACCAGCAGAACTCGGTGCAGTTCACAACGTTTTCCACGTGTCGAATCTGAAGAAGTGTCTGTCAGATGAGACCCACATAGTTCCTCTGAAGGAACTCACTATCGACGAGCAGTTGCGATTCGTCGAGGAACCAGTTGAAATCACGGACTGGGATGTTAAGGTCCTCAAGAGCACTAGAATACCTCTCGTTCGAGTTCGTTGGAACTCACGTCGCGGCCCAGAGTTCACCTGGGAACGCGAAGATCGGATGAAACAAAAGTATCCCCAACTGTTCGCAAACGGTACAACCACTACTGAGGCTGAAACTACGGAATTTCGGGACGAAATTCCAGATCAACGGGGGGAGGAAGTGACACCCCAGGAAAACCGGGAAAACCATACAACTTAACTAGCTTCCTCAGTGAGTGCTTACCAAATTTCGGGACGAAATTTCTGTCAACTTGGGATGATGTGACAACTCGAAATCTGGAACCTTTCGTTGTATCTTGATGTAACATGCTTGAACGTTATGTGACTAGTTAACTTGTTGGCTTAATGAATGATATAAGTGAATTTATGTGATTATGTGTTGTGCTTGTATGTATGCGTGTGTTTATGTGAACCGAAACACAAGAACCCAACTTGAGACCACTCGGTCTCGAGTGAATAGTGTAACTATTGGGCCGGTTGGGCCATGCTCCTCTTCACCCCACTCGAAAACCCACTAGGGTGAACCAACTTAGAGCTAGTATATATATCATACTCCTAGCCAACTTTGCCATTCTTTGGGCAACCCACACTCACTCTCACACACACTCTCCTACATTCTCTCTCACTAAAACCCTAGAAGCACAAGTCTTCTCTCCTCTCTTTCAGATTCAACCGGTGACAACAAAGGGCTCTCGGTTCAAGCTTAGGATCTCCTTTGGAAGCTTATTCATCGACTTCTTCATACCCTTGCACCTTGAAAACCTAACCGGTTAGTGGTTCATGTTATGTAATGTATTTCGGTTGATGATAGTGTGTTATATTTCGGTTAATGATGTTGTATGATGAAGTTATTTGATAATATGTTGCTTGTTAAGTTTTATACATGATAAATATATCCTCCTTGAATAATCGGTGCTAAGATTGTTGCTATCCTTGATAAAAGTGTTTGCTTGATGATATGACTAATGTGATACATGATACAACATGATTTATGAATAATAATGGTAAAAAGTTGCTTTAAATGTTTCGGAAATGGCAAGATGGGTCTAGTATAGCATGTTTCGAGTTGGATTCGGATGAATGATAATGGTGAATAACTTGAATACGTGAAGAACAACATGAATATGATATGAATGTGGCTTGAATATTTGAAAACTAGTTGTTTGATCCATTTTAATTAATTGTTAGACAAGAAAACATGTTTGTATGGATAGTACACACTGTTACATGAAACCGAAATCCTATTGGCTAGTACAAATGCCGGCTATCAGCAGATGTTCCAGTCGAGACCTACGGTCTCGACTCGAGACCATGTAGATAACTGCTCGAGACCCACGGTTGCGACACAGGTTGCGAGTCGAGAACCCCTAGTCTCGACTCGAGACCACACCACATCAGCACAGAAACAGCATGACTCGAGATCATGGTTGCGAGTCCGGTTGCGACTCGAGACCACCTAGTCTCGACTAGTTCATGCATGAGTCGAGAACTCGTAGGCTTTAACCCGAGATCGCACAGTCTCGACTCGAGATCTCTAGTCTCGACTCTAGACCGCGCACACACACCTTCTGTTTGGACTTGCACACTGCTATGGGCCTAAGTAGTTGGGCCGCACACTTAGACTTTGGGTGTTACGTGAATGTTACTGTGGAACTTGTTACGAACTGTTGATGAACTGCCATGCTAGACGTGTATGCCATGATCGTTACTTGTGTACAATACGTGTAGAACATACGTGCACTACTTGGATATGAACCTGACTTGAATGGTATCTATGTTAGGACGTAGTTGACCACTTACGACTTGATTGACCTTTCTGTGTATCTGCCGAGCAAACCAAGGTGAGTTCACACCTTCTACCAAGAATGGGATTCCCTGGGTTGGGAATAGGGTTAAGGAACATGGATTCCTCGTCCTTTCTTGGGTAGGACAGTATTGGTTCAGGAATATAATTCCTCGTCCTCATGGACGGATAACTCGTACTAGACCAAAACTCTATCACGAAGTCCCTCCTTTTTATATCGACTTAATCGCCGGGCCAATGGCGAGCGGGTCATTAGTTAGATAGCGCTATTTAGGTTTGATAAACCTCACACCGTGCCGCAGAGGACGGGCGTGAACTAATGGACTACTGGCACGTCAATGATGATAGAAATTGACAGTTCAGGGCACATAAACATGACTACAGTCAGCAGTCGATATGGTAACAAGTCTAGTGTATACATGGGGTAGCCCCCACGGCCGAAATGCCAGATAACTAACATGGGGTAGCCCCCACGGCAGTATTGCCAGAGTGAATGGGTAAACAAATCACGTTTTCAACTATGGGGTAACCCCCACGGCAGGATGCCAGTTAAAGGAAACCGTTTTTGGAACAACTTAAAAATGAACACCCAACCGTGAACTCACTCAACTTGTTGTTGACTCGTTACTACATGCTTTGCAGGTCAATAGGTACTTAGCTGGAGCTTGCATGGAAGAGAGTCGTTGTGGGACATGGACAGCTGTGTGCCATGTTAAACTTTGAAACAATTAAACTTATGTTTTGGTTTTAAACGTTATGCTTCCGCTTGCAACTTAAATTATGATTTGTTGGGACACCAATTGTATTGGTTGAACTTTTATAATTACATGCATGCTTGTTCAATATGATTGGTGGCTGGATCCTGGTTAGTCACGCCTCCAAGCGGTGGTATTCCGCAGGTGGATCTTGGGGGTGTGACACAAACAAAGCTATGGTGAATAAGGGATGAGAAAACCTCATATAAGTGGTCCAAATGCGCTTCTTTTTTAGATAATGCTTCTCTAAGAACATCTAAAGCATCACAATGTGAAAAAAACTTTCTCTTTTTCAAGTGTATCCGAAAAAATTCTATCAATCATCTTAGGCGTTAGTCAGAAGAATAAGGAACATACAAAAATATAAATAAAAAATGGAAAAATGACTAGCAACAGTTGATTAATTTAAATTTAAATTTAAATTTAAATTTAAATTTAAATTTAAATTCAAATTCAAATTCAAGGGTCACTAGCTTATTGTATTAAATAAGAATTCAAATTCAATATCTTAGGTGCATCTAGTTAATAAAACCATGCAGATAATCAATAAGAAAAATAATAATCTATTTGAGATTTAAAAAGGTATAACCTCTTCAATAGCTTTCTCCCTCAATCGTTCAGAGATAGATAGATTCAAAAAAGCGCCTGAGCTCTGCAAACAAAAAAAATCAAAATCTTAATCAGCAACAACATAAAAATTGAGACAAAGGAAATTAGGTCTTTCTTATAACAACCAAAAACACACAATCAGAGCTTCAATCCGAACAATATATCAACATAATCCATAACATAAGAAGCAATTGGAAGAAAACACTAACCGATGATTCAGATACGAAGACTGGTGAAGCGATTTGGCGTTTGAATCTCCAATTGAACATAATAAACTGTACATACGCGATAATAATGGAAAGGTATTCATAGTTTTGGAGACGATTTTCAACTGATTGATGATTGATTGCAGTTTCCATATGAATAGCATTGGAAAAAGAAGAAGGGAAATAAGGAGAAAGAAGGATCTCATAATTTTGGCAACATAATTTTTGCAAGACAATTTTGGTAAGATTGGATTGGATTGATGACGAGCAATTGATGAAGTGAGAGAGAGAGAGCGCGTGAAGGAAAAGAGAAGAAAAATAAATGCCGCTCAAATCTTAATTCTCTGCATCAAGAGCAATGCCACATCATAGTCAAATAGTCAAAGTTATTTTGCTTTAATAATAGAGATAAATTTTAACGAACATAATTTTAAGTTTAGCAATATTTAAAGACTTAAATATAAGGGTATAAGGAGTAGTTAGACACTTGAGAGTGACAAACTAAAAAATCAACCAATCAGAGTGCGTCACGTCAATCAGTGAAAAGTGTTTAAACTATGCTGAAAAGTGTTGACAATGGTTAGACACTTGGTAAAGTAGTAAAATTTAAAAAAAAATGAAAAATGTGTGATTGGTTGAGAGATGGCATGGACCCCACCACACACACCCCCTCTCTCTCCTTCCTCCCTTCACCACAGCGGCATTTGGTCACCGCGTGTTTAACGAAACCGAGCGGCAAAGGGGGTCGCCGGCGGTGTTGCCACGCGGAAAACCCCCTTGCCGAACTCCTTTCCCGTACCACATCGTATACCCTAAGTTATTAAGTAAAAAATAAATTTATATAGAAAATTCCTAATTAATCTCATACCAAATTTACTTGTTTATGGTTTTATAGTCTAGTGGCATTTTGGTGGTGGGATAAGGCTTTGAGACCAATATGTGTTGGGTTCGATTCCCGCAAGGGGATTTTTCCCGTATTTATTGGGTTTCCTTCTGAATTGGACATTATGCCTAGTGGAGATGGATATGATTGGGTGGTTCCACTGGTGGCACGATGATACTCCAGCGGCCCGTCAGTGATCCAAATTTGTCGTTTAAAAAATATATATAATAACTAATTATTGAAAAAAAAATTCTCATATTAAAAACCAGCTTTATTTCATCATGAAAAACCGAGCAGTCCTTGTTAAAATAATCAACTGTTTTGGCCCTAAATTTTCTATTCAAGGAGTAGTGTTTGACGAACTAAAGTGAAGGAAAACATATATGGACTATGAAGTCTCATCGACAGCGTTTCACATACGTTTGTGCCTGTCTTATGTAAACACCAAATATATATATTAAAAACACAAGCGAGTATCACACACTCAGAAGGTAGCTTCTCGAATTTTATATATATTCATTTCGAGGGACGATGAATAGTAATTTTATTTTTAAAATAATATATAGTTTTTTATTATTTTATTATTTAATATATTATAATAGTTTATTATTATATTTACTTTTAATAATATATTTTTCTTTTTTTAAACATCTATTTCCTTTAATTTTTTTTAATAATTGTTTTTTTTCTTTTTTTAACATATATTAATTTATCGATTAATTTGATACTTTTTTAATAAGTTACGTTTATAATTTTTTTCTAAAAACTTAACTACGTAGTTGTGCTTGATTTCTTTCCCTGACATTCTGTTATAAGTTTTGTTAAAACCAGGTTATACTCAAAATAAAGTATTTATTTGGTATCATAAAACGGTATGATGATAAACTAAATCGTTCTAATGGTTTGACTTTCTAAACAACATGCTTTATTTTCAAATCACGTTTGTTTTACATTATCATTTACTCGGTTCCGCCGCAACGCGCGACTAAAAAAATCTAGTTATGATTAAAAATCAACAAGCAACTACTTTGCATAAGAAAACACTTTTATTAAACATATAGTAATTAAATTATTTTCTTTACTGAGTGATTGCATTCCTTTCGGTACTTTGCATAAGAAAACACTTTTATCAAACATATAGTAATAAAATTATTTTCTTTACTGAGTGACTACATCCCTTTCGGTTATGTTCTTGAACTAGAGTTACTCCCGGCGCTCGTTGCCGCGCTATTTTTTTTTTTACTTTTGTTCTTGCCTATCTTACTAACGGTATTTAAAAATTACAATGATAAGTGTAGTCATTTATCCCTGTGCAATGCGGCAACAGTTTGGGCATTATCGGTTTGGCTAGTCGGAAACCATAAAAGCAAACACCAAAACCGTTTTTGATAATGACAAAACACCACGAATGATAGCATGGTAACTTGTAAAAAAATTAAATAAAGTTTAACTATATATTTTAAAAGTAATTGTAAAATTAAATTAATAAGTTTACTATTTATGAAGCTTTCGTTTTTGATACATATTTTATAAGTAACAATTATATAGATTTACAATAATTATTTTTACTTTTGTTCTTGCCTATCTTACTAACGGTATTTAAAAATTAAAATGATAAGTGTAGTCATTTATCCCTGTGCAATGCGGCAACAGTTTGGGCATTATCGGTTTGGCTAGTCGGAAACCATAAAAGCAAACACCAAAACCGTTTTTGATAATGACAAAACACCACGAATGATAGCATGGTAACTTGTAAAAAAATTAAATGAAGTTTAACTATATATTTTAAAAGTAATTGTAATATTAAATTAATAAGTTTACTATTTATGAAGCTTTCGTTTTTGAGGGTTAGGATATAATAGGAAGTTTATTTGGGTAGGAAGGCTAGGAAGTGATCTTGATCATCCATTTATTTAATCAAGGGCTAAGATTAAATGGGTGAAATTGAAAGAAAAAAAGGAGGCGCGCGGGTTTGTTCAGGGGCATTCTAGTCAAGTCAAGGCAATAGTTTCTCTCTCCTCCGATTCCCCCCATTTTTTAAACGTTAATAACTCTTTCATACGACATTATTTTTTTTATAAAAATTGCACAAAAATATGAGCGTTTTTTATCTTTAAAACGAGTATACTATTGCTATATTTTCGAAATTTTTTTTTGAAAACCAAGTTGCGTAAAAAGCAATGGAAAAAAACCCAGTTGCGTAAAACGCAATAGAAAAAAAAAACCTAAAAATGACATTTTTCTAAAACGCAATGCACAAAAAACACAAAGAAATGCCTTATTTGTAAAACGCAATTGCCAGAAAACATAAAGATATGTCTTATTTCTAAAACGCAATAGCTTAAAAACACAAAAGAAAGTGTACTTTCTAAAACGCACTAGACAGAAAACACATAAAAATGTGTTTTAACTAAAACGCAATGCACCAAAAACACAAAGAAATGTCTTATTTCTAAAACGCAATGGCCAGAAAACACTTAAAAATGTCTCATTTCTTTACGCAATGGCCTAAAAAAACAAAAGAAAGTGTTCTCTATAAAACGCAATGCACAAAAAACACAAAGAAATGTCTTATTTATAAAACGCAATGGCCAGAAAACACTTAAAAATGTCTCATTTCTAAAACGCAATGGCCTAAAAAAACAAAAGAAAGTGTTCTCTCTAAAACGCAATGGACTGAAAACATCTAAAAATGTGTTTTTACCTAAAACCCAATGACTAAAAACACTTCAAAAATGTGTTTTTCTAAAATGAATGGCCAGAAAACACATAAAAATTTCTTAGTTCTAAAACGCAATGGCCTAAAAACATCAAAGAAAATGTTCTCTCTAAAACGCATTGAACCAGGACAATACTTTTGTGTTAATTGTCTGAACCAGGAAGCAGGAGATAAAAAACTGTCTACGAATGCAGTTTTCCAGCTCAACCCCAGCCAGGGGCTCTACCCCTTGGACCCCGCCAGGGGCTGCCGCCCCTTGGACCCTGCTACCAGGGGCGCTGCCCCCGGACACCCGCCAAGATCGTAAAACGCAATGACTAAATCAAAGACCCAGATCGTAAAACTGAAATTAAAGAATTTCTTCATGAATCGAAGCCGATTTCTTCAACGATTGACGAAATTTGAATCATAGAAACACTTATCGGCGATTGAATCGAACGGATCAAGTGATTATCTTCAAAATCAGGAGAAAAAACGAGATTTTGGATGAAATTAAACTGGGTTTTCTTCAAAAAAGCTGAAGAACACGTTGATCGGGTGTTTGAATCATTGATTGTTGACGAAAATCGCACTATAATGTAGTGATTATTGAGATAGAAAGTGAAGAAAATGTTGAAGATGATGGGTTTTAAAAATAGTGGGTTTTGAAGTTACTTGGGAGAAGAAGGAAGAAGAAAGAATACGATTGACTAAAATACCCTTGCTCTTTATATTAAATGTTGTCACATGTCATAATCCTATTGCTTCCTACACTTCCTATCCAAAATAAACTTTTCATTTGATCCTAACCCTCGTTTTTTATACATATTTTATAAGTAACAATTATATAGATTTACAATTTATGTAATCATTCTTACTTACCAACATTCTTTTTTATTAAAACCTGTATCGATAGCAAAAATAACATTATTTGTATAAAAAATAAAAAAATATATATAAAAACCAACTTGTCTAACATAGACATCATTATACACTACCTTTATTTTTTTTTTTTTTTGACTATCTTCTTTCACTTTTTCAAAGTTCATATCTATTTTCTACTTCCTTCTTTTCTTTCTAATTTCTATTGACATCATTACACACCACCTCTATTTTTTTAACATATCTTCTTCCACTTTTTCAAAGTTCATATCTATTTTCTACTTCCTTCTTTTCTTTGTAATTTCTATTGACATCATTGTACACCACCTCTAATTTTTTTTACATATCTTCTTCCGCTTTTTCAAAGTTCATATCTATTTTCTACTTCCTTCTTTTCTTTATAATTTCTATTTGACATCATTACACACCACCTCTATTTTTTCGACATATCTTCTTTCACTTTTTCAAAGTTCATGTCTATTTTCTACTTCCTTCTTTTCTTTCTAATTTCTATTTTTATTTTTAAAAGTTTGATGCAGGTTCCTTGCTTGTAACCCTTAATTTCAAGAAGTCACAATTCATGCTGGATACGATGTTGTTTATGATATAGTGTTATTGAATTCGATGTTGTTTATGATATAGTGTTATTGAATTCAATTATGTCTGCTTTCTTGCTTTGAAAATTGAAAACTCTAATCCAACGATGTTTATGATATAGTGTTATTGAATTCGATGTTGTTTATCAATCTAGTTTTGAACACCCTTATCGAATCCAATGCCTCTCTCTCTCATCTGTCCAACACCCACTTAACCGTCATCGTCGCACCATACAACCATCACCACCTCCGGCCACCGCCATTCACCACCGCAAGCTGGAGAAAACAGTTCGCCTACTCTACCCGCCTTTGATTTTACAGCCGGCTGCTGTCGTATATCAGGCAACAAGTCCTTCTGACGGCAAGGAAATAAATTTTCCGTCGGCGGTTGAGGTGTCGCAAGTATCAGTTCTAGGTATTTGGGGTTTTGCATCTTGGTCACCGTCGGCGGTTTTATAGCATTCACATCCATTCCACCAAAATATGTGAGAAAATATGTGAGTGTAGTTTTTATAATATAAACAATATAAAAAGTGGTTGTTAGTGGAGAAAAGAGAAAAATGCTACTGTTCATCTGTATATTTGAGGGGACACCGTTCACCCTCTCCAATTTTTTAATATATTTTGAAAGTGGTTGTGAGTAGAGGAGAGCGAAAATGTAATGATCAAGGTATAAAAAATATTATTTAATTGAAAATGAGAGAGAAAATGTAATGTTTTTTAGTGTAATATAGGGTAAAAATATGGTTGAATGGATGTGAATGCTCTGGCGGAGAATATATGAGGTGGTGGTGTTGGTCGTTGTCTTCTGTTAGTGCAATAGTTGTTGCCAAAGTTTAAAATGTTGTTTTAACAAATTTGAAAAGCCACACTCACGGTCCAATAACAAAGTGCCAGGCAAGAGCCTGCACTATTCCTCGCCATCTAGTTTAATTTAATTTAATTAATGTATGGGTTTAAGGTGTTTATTAATTTTATTTATAGAAGTCATATTTTTTCTCATCTATAACTTATTATGATTTATGAGAGCCTCTTCATATTTTTACTAGACTAAAGTACGATTTCAGTCTTTGGAGTTTACACCTAATGACATAACATTTATTTAACAAAAAACGGTCAATCCAGTCTCTATGGTTATCAATTGAAATTAATCAAGTTTTTTTTGCAAACGTCCGTTAGTTGAACGTTACTCAAATGGTTAAATGACCATAATACCTTTAAGGGAAGAAAAGCGCAATTGAATGATACTCTCCACTTTTCTTCTGGTGCTCTCATCATCTTTATAAAACATTCACACCTAAATAGCATACTTTAATCAGCAATTGACACCCAAAGTCAATGTTTACTCTCTCATCATCTTTATAAAACATTCACACATAAATACCAAACTCTAATCAACAATTGACACCCAAAAGTGTAGCTCTTAAAATTTATAGCAATCTGTATGAAAAATAAGCCAATTGACACCCAAAGTCATAGTGTAGGTCTTTCTTTTACAAAACTGAAAAAAAAATTCCAATTGAATTACTATGAGTAAAGCAAATGAAGCTTTGACATCAAAACAGGAACAATGAAATCCCCAAATGTGTGGAAACATATATTATAGATATAGTGTATGTGTATGTATGTATGTAAGGTTATAAACACAACCATCAAGAAAGTGTGATAAAATCCAACTTTTGAAAAGTGGGAAAATTATTCAAGGTATATATATATATATATATATATATATATATAAATTACAATTAACCTATAAAGTAATCTCCCAAGGATTAAAAGCATTTTCTTTAGAACCCGAAAGGGAACAAATTGTATGAAACTATTAATCCCCACTACTAGAAAATACACATTTTTTGACGCACATTGTACGTTATAAACGGTAATTATGACACGCAAAAGCGTGTCGTTGATTGAGAAGTCATAAAATTAACATGACATTCATTTGTGTGTCATGTTTTTATGACATGCATTTGTATGTCTTTTAACGACATATATTTATGACACACATTTAATGACATGCATTCATGACACACATTCATGACACGCATTTTATGACACCTTTTAATGACACACATTCATGACACGCATTTTATGACACTTTTTAATGACAGACGTTCATGACAAACATTTGTGACACATACGTATGACATTAATTTACGCGTGTCATGCTTTTAATTGTTTAATTTTTTTATTATAGAATTACTATGCCCTGACTACATGTATAATAACAATAAATCTTTTACATAAAGCAAATACACACATGCATATATATATATATATATATATATATATATATATATATATATATATATATATATATATATATAACAGAACAATCCATTACATAATCATTTGTTAAGTATGCTACAAATATTTTAAAGTTAACAAAAAAAAAGAATTGTTTGTCAATACATCGTCAACACCTAAAATACGATTTGTCACTTAAAAATAAAGGTAACCGCACATAAGTCGACCAATCTTCGTGAATGCCATTCATATCCGCAGGCGAGTATTCCTCTACTCCTTTCCCAACCTGAGACAACAATTAAATAAAATAATTCTTAAAAATCAGAATTTAATCCTAATATGTGAATTTAAGCATTTGTTTGGATATATAAGTACGTATTTCTATAAGAGTAAATTTCTATTTTCGTCTCTAAGTTTTGTCCATTTTAACTAGTTTAGTCCAAAAATCTAATTTATAACAAAACCATCCCTAAGGTTTGTATTTCTTAACGCTTTTCATCACTAAGGTTTGCATTTCTCAACGCTTTTCATCCCTAAGAATTAAATGAAAAAGCACCCTTAGGGATGAAAAGCGTTAAAAATGCAAACTTCAGGGCTAGATTTGTTATAAATTAGATTTTTGGACTAAACTAGTTAAAATTGACAAACCTCAGGGACGAAAACAGAAATTTACTCTTTCTCTAATATACAGACTAAAATATGCCTAAACTTACATTATCATTGTCAAGTATTTTAAATCCTTCGTAAGCTATCTCCTTCATGAACTGTATCACATAGTAGCCGCTTTCGGTAAATCCTTGCTGACGTGGA
The DNA here is from genome assembly GCA_030545235.1 of Helianthus tuberosus. NCBI lineage: Eukaryota > Viridiplantae > Streptophyta > Magnoliopsida > Asterales > Asteraceae > Helianthus > Helianthus tuberosus. Next base: position 26,064,441 of record CM060351.1, on the reverse strand, counting down.
TACTACACAACTAAAAATATGAAGAAATGTGAAACCGTTGCGATTTAAGTTTAAACTAAAGGGTTTCAATATCATTACAACCACAATTTAAATAAGGGATTAAGTGCTTACCCTAGCGTTAATCCAGATAAGTGTAACCCTTATGTTGGCACCACTTCGTGAAGCATACATGGCCATTGCCCTATAAAAAATCAAAATTATATCAAAGTATATTATCTTTCTAGACCTATAGTTGAAGACTTGAAGTAATATATGTAAATATGTTGACGAAGGAAGTGGGCCTGGCATAACAATTGAATCACCCACAGGTTCGCCTATGAGAGTCGTATCTGGTGTGAGTTTTTTCATTTACAAATAAACAATTATGATTTTTGCCAGCAAAAACTCGTTACAGCCTATCTATAAGATATCTTTTTGAGTAATGAATGTGTTCTTCCTCCCGAGTCAATATTATATATACTTTTATCTAGTATGAAACTAGCATATATCTACACTCCAAAACTACATCTAGGATATCTTCTAAGTAATGCATAATTTTATTTTCATTATTTTCTGCTAAAAAAAGATACAGAGTATACAATACAAACCTTGTCATTAGAGGGGGAAAACTAATGCCATAGAATGTTGCTTTAACCAAGAAACCTTCATGTCGTACGAAATTTTTTTATCCATTTATCAACCTAGCATACATGTTAAGCACTAACCACGTCAACTAATCGACCTTGCAGCAACATAAAAGAAACTTTAACAAATTTTCTAAAGGGGCAAAGCATGCATGAGTTTAATAAGTCAGACTCAGACCTTTGGGTTCCCACAAGATGTCTCCTCTAGACAAACAAAGCCATCAACACCAGCAGTCACTAAAAGGGGTGTCTGCTAGCTCGTGAATAATCATGCATCCTCAAGACCTGAGCTCGAACCATCATACAAACACCTAGTAGGATGGGTCACACGTGAAAGTCTGAATGTACGTGAAAGATGAGAAGGGGGATGGGTCACACGTGGAAGTCTGAATGTACCTAAAATACTATTTACAAGGTTGTATTTTTAATAATAGATTAATTTTATACAACCATGACATTTTTTTCTTGACACGCATTTAAATGTCATAAAATAAGCGTGTGTCATTATTCACGTGTCAAGATAGATCGTGTTTTTTATGATGCTAAAAGGATAATGTTAGGGATAGAATTTCATAGCCTATGGATCACGGATCCTCAAGTGAAGCCTGGATCACGGATCCTCAGTTTAGTTTAAATTAAGGATCCTCAGGAGACGCTGCACGAATAAGGATCCAGGATCCTCATTGTTATTCTGTACTAACAATTGTTTCCATCACCTTTTAGCTTGTTTTGCAGGTATGTTTCGAAGAGGACTTATTCCATCTGAGATTCCAGGGGAATATGCTCTCTATTTTCAACATGTGCACAGGCCGATGACCGTTGGTGGTGATCGTGGGTGAATGGCTGATTTATCGGATAGTTAGTTAGGATATTTTTAGCTAAGATAAGAGGGGTATTGAGCTTATTTTTAGAAACCACTTGCACTTCGGTAAACACACATCATTTCTGCTGCCAACTCTCGAATATAAACACACTAGAATTCATTGTATCAAGCTTAATACTTCCGAAGTTGTAAACTTGTTTATTCAATATACTTGATAGTGATAGTTTTCACTATCCGAGGTTTTTTATGCCGGAGATCATTCATTGATCAAGGGTTTTTTCCTCATATAAATCCTTGTGTTCATCACTCATTTCATTCATTCATTATTCATATATTTGATCATTTAACCAAGCATCATACCTCACAAAATCAGATTTGGTTGCATTATCCTTGTGTGATTTTTGACCAAAACAGTTTGGCGCCCACTGTGGGGCCATCGGTGCTTCATTCTTGAAAATTTTTGTTCATTTCATTCATTTCTGACCATTACCTTCAACTACATGGCTTCTCATGCGAAGAATACTTCAAGTTCCATGCTGGCGATCACCTCTTCACAGGGCATTCCACCTTTGCCTCCTGCTCCTTCTGGATCTCAGAAGAATGCTGAGAATGCTGCGAAGAAGCCAACCACCGTTTTCACAAAAGAAAATACTGTTGTTTCTTCTAGTCCTACTAACAACGATCATTATTCTTTGATTTTGCAGATGAAGGATTACATGCAGCAGCAGGACAAAACTAATGATAGGATCCTTCGTGAGATTGATGAGATCAAGAAATTGAAGAGATCAGCGGAGGATCACTCTCCATTGATGCCTAGATCACTGAATTTCGATTCTCCAATCATAACTACCCAACATTCCACAGCATCAGGCATCCAATACCAGGGTGGATAATCGAGTATGCGCTATGGATCATCGGCAATGACACAGGCTCAAGGATCCTATTTTCAGCCTTCAGGATCCTCTCTTTAGCCTCAAGGATCCTCCCTCCAGCATCAAGGATCCTTTTGTAGTTCAGGAGGATACATAGGAACGCAGACAGTTCAAGGATCCTACTCTCAATATCCAGGATCCTCATCTCAGGTTCAAGGATCCTCGTCTCAGGTTCAAGGATCCTCATCTCAGGCTCACGGATCCATGGATTATCCTCCAAGACCCCCAGCTTCGGTGTATCAAGGATCCAACATCTTTCAGGATCAAGGATCCTTAAGGAGCGTACAACCTAGAAGTTAAGAGATTCACTTGGGAGACTTTATACCTATGCAAACTATTGCTTCATCTGGTCCCTCAATCATGCCATAATCGCACCAATATGGATTGACATCAGGAATCCCAACCTTGAATCCATCGGGAGGTAACACTTTGAATACTTCTTATAATGCTAACCATGGCTTTGTGCAGGATGCATGAATCAACCAAGCTATAGCTAGGGAATTGCAAAAACTCAAGGATATGATATCCAGCGTCCCAGGAGTGGTTAAGCCCATTCCTGAGATTCTGGATGGGAGTCACAGGATATCTCGTTTTACACCACCTATTTGTGATGCAGAGATACCAAAGAGGTTTCAAACACCAAACATGAAGCTGTATGATGGCTTAACTGATCCAGAAGAGCATGTAGCTCAATACAGGGAGAGAATGGAGATCAATCCCATTCCTGAAAGGTTGAAAGAAGCGAGTCTATGCAAGGGTTTCAGATCCACACTAATAGGATCAGCTCTTAAATGGCTGCTAAGTCTTCCCCCTTACTCTATCACTTCATTTGCTAACCTAGTTAACTTGTTTAATAGCCAATTCTCATGCAGTAGGAGATTTGAACGACTAACTAGTGATCTATATAGGGTAACACAAGGTCAAAATGAATCACTTCGAGATTACATAACTAAATTCAGTAAAGAATCCTTAGAGATTCCTAATTTGGATATTGCTGCAGCTGTAGAAGCTTTCAAAATGGGTTTACTTAAGGATTCACAATTCTATGATGATCTTGTCATGACCCCTTGCAGGAATCTTGATGAAGTAAGAACCATGGCCCTTAGATTCATTCGTTTAGAGGATGATAAAAGGATCCAAGAGAGACTGTCAGGATCCGCAAAGCAGGAGAAGCAAGGATCCTATTTCAGGAACAACAAATCCAAATCATACAACAAGTCTGATAATCAAAACATGCATGCAGTGGAGCAAGAAGAGGATGATGAAGATTATCCACTCATTTCTGAATATTGCTTTGCTGTTGAAAATAATGAACTGATCCTTGCAATGCAGAACTTAGGTGAGAAAGTAAGATGGCCTAGAAAGAGTGATAAGCCGGCTGCTACAAAAGATAAATCCAAATGGTGTGCTTATCATAAAGATTTCGGTCATCTCACTGATGAATGCATAGCACTCAGGAAAGAGATTGGTTACCTGTTAAACAAAGGACATTTGAAGGAGCTATTTGGAAGAAAAAAGTCAAGGATCTAGGATCCTGAAAAGATTCTAGAAAGAGCTCCTGCTCCTCCAGCTGATGTACAAATTATCAACTTCATTTCTGGCGGATCAGACATATGTGGTACTTCTTTTTCAGCAGCCAAGAGGCATGCTAAGGAGACAAAGATGGAGAATGGGGATAGGCCTATTCGAACCTCAATCCTTACCCAGGATAAAGTCATATCCTTTGATGAGGATGACCGCGTGGATATTCAGGATCCTCATCATGATGGTCTTGTTATTACATTGTTTATTTCTAACCATTTTGTTCGCAGGATTCTCATAGATGGAGGAAACTCAGTGAACATCATTTAACTTGATGTCCTCAAGAAGATGAATATCCCTGAATCAGAAAACATCCCAAGATCATCGGTTCTTGTAGGATTCAGTGGAGAAACCAAGAACACATTGGGGGACATTAAACTTCCCATTTATATAGAGGGACTTAATTATTTTCAGAAATTTTGTGTCATAGATTGCTTATCTTGTTGCAATGTTATTCTTGGCAGGCCATGGATACATGACATGAAAGCAGTTCCATCTACATATCATCAGTGTGTGAAACTCCCTACTCCATGAGGTGTGGTGAAGATAGAAAGTGACCAACAAGAAGCCAAAAATTGTTATACTTCATCAATGAAGCCAACCTCAAGACCTAGGGAGCAATAGCAATTAAAGTATCCAACAAGAGATGTCCTCGAGGTGAGAGAACAAGATGTGAAAGATATCCTGATGGATCCTCAGGATCCTGAATCCAAAGTTTTCATAGGATCCAGGATCCTCGACAATGTTGAACAGGATCTAGTATCCTTCCTCAAGAGGAGAAGAGCTACCTTTGCCTGGAAGCATGAGGATATAACAGGTATTTCTAAAGATATTATTACTCATAAACTTGGCATTGACAGGTCATTCTGTAGGATCGTTTGCACGACCAAACGAGTCGTTCAGAAGAGTTTTTCCTCAATACAAGAGGCGGAAACAAACGTATCGAGTTGATTCAGCTTGCAATTCACTTTAAACTGTCTTTTGATTGATATAACAACGTTTTACAGCGAGTAGACACTTCGGCAGCAGTTCGGCACTGAAACCGGAAAGTTACAAATGACAAGGCGTCAAAGGTATTTATAGGAGAGCTAGTTTCGCACGGAACAACCCAAGCAAAATTAGTTTCATACGAAATCTAATTTCATGCGAAATTACCACTTAATTTCATACGAAATAACCTATGTGTTATTTCATGCGAAATACCCATAAACACACTTTTCTCGTTTTGCGTGCCCTGGTCTATCTAATACAATACAAGACTCGATACAATACGAAGTCGACAGACGTATGCACCAACAGACTCCCCCTTGGATGTTGACGAAGTCTTCAGTGTCGAGTCTTCAATCTTCAGTCTTTATCAGACTTCTCGACTTCTCCCGAAATATCTAACAATGTAAAACATCCTCAATCTTTCTTTTCTCTTCTTTTTCAGGATCTCGACCTGGCTATATCTTCTCTTGATCAAAACTCTTGATTCCTTAAGTTCATCAGCATCCTCAGATTCATGATCAGAACCTTGCTCTATACAACTTCAGACTTACCCTTAAATTGTGCTTGGGATCGCAGTCTGGCTTCCACATGTTCAAGATCGTGACCTGGCTCACATCCTGCTCAGGATCGAAACCTGGCTTACCTGCACAATCTCTACCTCACAATAAATTTAACAAATTCAAAATTTGACAAATTTAGGTTCTTTGCTTACCACTTGTAGAAACTAATTTCAAAAAAATGATTTAAAACCTCTTGCAGGAATCAATCAATCAATAAATGATTTTACAATTTTAATCTCTGATGAACCACTTAAATGAATAGAATGATTTATCATTTAAAAACTTCTGATGACCATTTGTAGGCAAACATTCAAAATTTTTCTCAGTTTAAACAGACTCTCCCAAACATGTTCATCATGTTTAGCACTCGGAATTTTGAAAATCAGCTCGTCAACATCAGTTGTCGAAAATCTTTTTGTATTTTTCAAAATTTATGCTAAAACACACTAAATCTTTTTGGATTTTGATTAAAATGAAAATGCAGTAAAGAAATATATACAGACAATATTTTTGTGAGTTTGTGTAAGAGGATCATATCAGTTTTTGAGACACATCACCAACACCGTTAAGCTTTTAACATTTTATGTTCTAAACGATTCACTTAGATTGTCAGTATACGGATCCACTTAATTTTTCACACAAATTTCAACTGTTTCGAGATACGAGATTAATATTTTAGAGACTTAAACTTATACGCGTGTCCCACCTCAGAATATACTCCCGTATCCAGATCCCAATATTCAGTCTTACAGGTGAGTATACCTAGATGATATCTGTAAAGGGTTAAATGCGAGGGCCATGAGAGCTCAGGCTATTGCTTCCGCAAAATCAGAGAGATGATGGCTTCGAATTTTGGTGTGTTCCCTTTAGAGAATCTTTTTTTCAACAGCACATGATTAGCATTTTGCAATGTTTCATCCTTTTTTATGCTGGGGTGGGGGGGCTATATTTCAAGCAAGCAGAAAGTATTATACGGGGACTAGGCCATTGCTTCCGCAAAATCACAAGTCCCGGTATAATACCCCAGATATCACTAAGCATAAAGACCTAGTATCTCAGAAAGAGGGGTCTTTCAAACAAGATTTCGGGGGTTACCCATATATCCGAGAGATGTTCCCCACGAGATAAGTAAGTTTGATATTTAGGTTTATATCTCGACACAATCTACTAAATGTGCAAAAACCTACTGGCACATCATTAGTGAGACCGTTTATCACTTTTTGACTTTCCAATTCTTTAGCATGCTGTGAATGTCCACTGATGTACTATCATTTCCTCTTTTTCACAACAAAACTCATTTTTGCTTTTATCATGTTTTTGCCTTTTTCAAATTTTCAAATGTTTTTGGATTTTCTGAAAATTCTTACTCCCCCTAAAATTCAAAAGCATTTAAAAGAAATATTTGAAAACAAACTGTACAAATAACGTGACAACAGATATCGAATCACTTCAATTCGCCATCCACTTGGCATAAACAATCAGAACTCCCCCTGACAACAAACTATTTTCCCATTATGATTTCAAAACACATAAGTTTGTTTTAATCAAAAATGGTTTTTCTGGAAAATTAGTTTTGTTGATTTTCACAAAATCACTTGTAGGTTAGGGGATCAATTCATCACTTTGTTCTTTCAGCTTCAACTTTTTGAAAAATATAACAATTTTAAGTTCAATCAACAAATACCACTTGTAGGAAATCAAGTACAACTTAATGTCCCTGATTTACCACTTGTAGATCGAAATATCACAAACGTGAATTTCTCAAGAATGATGCCGATTCCTGCTCCACGATTTTCAACTTGGGAGCTCCGGCAAGTCCAGAGTTTAATCATAATAAGTTCCATCCCAGTCACAAACCTGGGATGATACACCTGTACTTGGTTTCTTCGTTTTCTTCTCATAAAATTCCTTTATCCCTTTGACCTTCCTGTCAATCATTTTTCTAAAAATATTTTGAACTGTGGAGTTAAAGGCTTTTTCGCAAAGGTGGAAAATTGACATCATCCATTGGCGGAACTAATTTTTCAACTTTTGGTTCAACTTGTGGCTCCTTTGACTTTATGGAATCAGATTCAGAGCCATAAAATAGCTCCTCTAATTTTGACGAATCAGAATCATTGCTAGAACTATCATCTGATTTCTTAACAACACACTTGTGATTGTCAAGATTCACTTTTCTTCTGTAAAAACTCTTTGAACATTCACCAATCTCAAACTTTGAATTTTTGAAAACTTTAAATTGTTTGGTTGGTGGTTCATTCTCAACCATCTTTTCTTTCTGTTTAAGGGAACTGTTTTGTTTGGATCGCCTTTGGACAATTCCTGGCAATATGACCAACTGTTTTGCATTTAAAACAGGTTCTCGTTTCCTTTTTCTGAGCAACATTCTTCTTTATTTCTTCTTGCTTTTTAGCAAGGAATTATTTGTTTGTCTGCTTTCTGAACAATTGCTCATTTTCTTCTTCAGTTGATATTCCTGAAACAAAAACAGTTTTTGGTTTATAAGTTTTCTCTTTTTTAAGATTTTTTGGTGGAATAAAACCGAGACCTTTCCTTTTGAAATTACCGTTATGGTTTGGTTTCTTTTGAAAACCAGAAACAGACCTGTAACCCTTTTTCTTGTTTAACCGTTGTTGATCTCTTGAGGTGTACTTTTTAGGTTTTTCAGAAAGATTTACATTTTTTATTTCAGAAATATTAATTTCTGTTAGTTTGAAAACCTTTTTTATCATTTAAGTTTTAACACCTCTTATTGGAAATTCTTCATCAGAATATAATTTGTCAGAATCATTCAAAGTATATGCTACTTTGACTGTTTCATCATTCAAATTAGATTTTGATAACAAAAACTCTTTATTGTAAACCCGTTTGCCCTTTTTGACTGTTGGACTTGACGTTTCAGACTTTGACTCTGAATTTGACTCCGACTTTGACTCCTCAGTTTCATCGTTATCCAACACCTGATCGACCACTTTCTTTATTAATTCGGACTCATGATTAGTGTCAGACGATGTGAAAGTGACATCGATGTTGTCTGGCAAATTTTCTGAAGACTCAGACTCCCACTGTAAATTGGTTGCCTTTTTGACTCTTTCTAAATTTGGATTTCTAGGAGAATATCCATTTTCAAGCGGAGGTGGACACTTGTTGTAACTGGCACCTTGTTTCTTACCAGAAATCTTCACTTTAGTATCCTTCTTCTTTTCAGAATTCTTTTCATCAGATGCTTCCTCTTCTTCAAATGCTTTCATGCCTCCAACGGTTGGATAAATCCTGTCAATAACATAAGAAGTACATGAGTAACTTTTTAACAACCTATTTACTCTTTCTGTTTCAATCCTTTGGGTTTCCAGTTTCTGTTCTAGCACAGCACACTTCTCAATATAATTGTTGACCACTTTCTGCTTTGTCATGAAAGCTCCTTGAAGTGTCTTCATAGCTATTGCTTGTTCACTGCTTGTTTGGTTGTATAGATTCATTGACTTGTTAAGAACATCATAGGCTTCTTTCAATCTGTTTATGTTGTGAATCAAAGTACTGTTTTGCTTTTTTACTGCTTCACAATTCTCACATTTCACCTGAATCTTTTGTGCATCAGCTTCTGTATCAACTTTAAAAGCTGGAACTTCTTTTACCTTTCTCTTAATTACCGGGACTTCTTCATCATCACTGCTGACTGGTTTTTTAACTTTCTTCTTTTTCTTTCGAGCTTTTTCATCATCACTGTCTCTCTCTTCCATCAACTTTAAGTGCTCTTCCATTCTTCTTGCATAATAATCATCATCATTATCACTATCTTCAGCAATTCGAGCAGCAAAAGCTTTATGATTTGAAGTTTTGTTAGGATCATGGTCATCCCAACTAAAATTTGCCCAGCGAAAACCTTCTGGTAATTTTTCATCATCTTGATCTAGCAGTAATGCTTTGCTATCAGCTGAAATATATTTATCCCAACTGGATCCTTTTGTTGATTTTTTATCATCTTGATTCACCATACAGGCTCTCTTTGATGATTCTTCAATCTCCTTCCTGGCATGAACAGTTTGTGGTTGTTGTTGATGTGGTTGTTGAGCAACTTGATGATAAATTGCTTTCCGATAGTAATCATTGTTGTTGAACGGATTTTGAGCTCCACTTGCTTTGCGATTCGTGCACTCTCTCTTAAAATGTCCTTTTTCCCTGCAACGAAAACAAGTAACTTTAGATTTATCAAAACCTAAAGTAGAAACATTTGCATCACGGAAATTATCTCTTCCCGTAATTTGTTTAAACTTTTCGGCTCTTCTCAAAACACTCGCCAAACACCACTTTATATCCATTAACTCCATCTCCTCAGCATCAATTTGATCGTAATCCTCTTTTGTCAGCATTGGATTCCCGATCCTTCCTGCAACTAAGCTTCCATATGACTCTAAAACAGTTACCAACAAAGACATGACTTTTTGCAACTTCTTCCGAGTAAATCTGATCTTCTTCAAGGTTTAATGCAATGTTGCATTGAATAACTTTGCCTTTCTTTGCTGTTGACAAGTTTGGATTAAATGATGGATATGAAGAAAATACCGTTTTGCTATTTGGTCCTTTAGATGACCCTCCTGATGAACTCTTTGCATTGAATGCAGTCTCAACTTTTGGTGACATGTTGGTCTTATCACTGATACCTCCTTTGTAATAAAGTCCAATATCTTGGTCACCATCAAAATCCTTCATTCTTGATATCTTCCTTTGTTCCATCTCCTGAGCTTCAAGTTTCTCAATGAACTTACTCAGTGTTAGATTTCCAAAATCTTTCTTATTCCTCAACATCATAAGATATGTTCCCCAAGTTTCATGTGGCAATGCATCGGCTAATTTTTCAATCAACTCTTCATTATCTTTTGTGATGCTCACCCTCTTCATGTTGACTAACAGATTGCAATATCTTTCGATGATCTGTTTAGTGCTCTCAGTTCTCAAACCACGAAATAGATCAAATTCCTTTTTCAAAAGTGATTTTTTGTTCTTGATCATTTCTTTACTTCCAACAAACTTTGATTTTAAAGCTTTCCAGATTGAATAAGCAGTTCCATTGTGTTGCAATAAAACCAAGATATCTTCCTTAACAGCTTGATGCAATAAACTTGTCATTATCTTTTCATCTTTGTATTTCTTTTTCTCTTCTGCACTTAGATCTTTAATTGCAATAATCTCCTCATCATCAGTCATCGGTCTAACATATTTTGTTTCAACACATTCCCAAGCATCCAAGTAATTTGCTTGTACCCAATTCTCAAATTGTTCTTCCCATCCTTTATACTCCTCAATGTTCATGAGCTTTGGCGGTTTTTGCATGGTGCCCGTTTCATTTTCTAACATTGTGTGTTGTGCAATACTGATTGGAGTAGCAAAGGCGTTGTAAAATTCCTCTTCCATGATTCGGTTTTACAATTTCACAAAACTAGAATGTTCAAACGAAATCAACTACTTTCAAACGAAATGACCCTTTGGTGCGAAATACCCTTTCAAGAGAAATAACCAATCCTGTGCGAAATCACTGTTTTCGTGCGAAATAACACCCTTTCAAACGAAATAGGTGATTTCATGTGAAATACTCAAACGAAATTCCAATTTGATGCAAATTAACTGATTTCGTGTGAAACTCTCAAATGAAATTCCAATCTGGTGCGAAATAAGGCTTATTTCGTGCGAAATACTGCTGATGTCATCATCTCGAGCTGTTTTTGCCAAAATTGATTAGGTTTTAAGCTGTTTTAAGAACTGAAACTTTCTAGGATTTGTTAAAACACTGTTTCGCACATTATGTGTAAATTTCAAGTCATTTTGTCCGTGAAAACTTGTTAATTTTGAAAAAGAAGGTGTAGAAATCAGAATTTTCAGCTGAATTGATATGAACTCTTCCTCCTGAGCTCTGATACCACTTGTAGGATCATTTGCATGACCAAACGAGTCGTTCAGAAGAGTTTTTCCTCAATATGAGAGGCGAAAACAAACGTATCGAGTTGATTCAGCTTGAAATTCACTTTAAACTGTCTTTTGATTGATATAACAACATTTTACAGCGAGTAGACACTTCGGCAGCAGTTCGGCACTGAAGTCGGAAAGTTACAAATGACAAGGCATCAAAGGTATTTATAGGAGAGCTAATTTCGCACGGAACAGCCCAAGCGAAATTAGTTTCATACGAAATCTGATTTCATGCGAAATTACCACTTAATTTCGTACGAAATAACCTATGTGTTATTTCGTGCGAAATACCCATAAACACACTTTTCTCGTTTTGCGTGCCCTGATCTATCTAATACAATACAAGACTCGATACAATACGAAGTCGACAGACATATGAACCAACACATTCAAACCCATACACCAAAAGAAGAGAAAGTTTGCACTTGAAAGTAATGCCATCATCCAGGAGGAGGTAGATAAACTGCTCAGAGCAGGTATGATTAGAGAGGTTAAGTATCCAAGGTGGTTAGCCAATGTGGTTGTTGTTCAAAACAAAAATGTAAAGTGGAGGGTATGTGTCGATTTCACTAATTTAAACAAGGCATGTCCCAAGGATCCTTTCCCATTACCCCACATTGACTCCATGGTGGATGCTACCGCAGGTCATGAGTTGTTGACTTTCATGGATGCTTCATCTGGATTTCAACAAATTCAGATGGAACCATCTGATCAAGAGGATACAACCTTTATGACCCCTACTAGTATCTATTGTTATATTGCTATGCCATTTGGACTAAGAAATGCAGGTGCTACCTACCAAAGGCTAGTCAATATGATGTTTAAAGAACAAATTGGACACATGATGGAAGTCTATATATATGACATGGTGGTTAAGTCCAAGAGAGCTGAGGATCACCTTAGAGATTTGGAAGAAGCATTTGATATCCTTGATAAATTCAATATGAAATTGAATCCTTCTAAGTGCCACTTTGGTGTAAAAGCTGGCAAGTTCCTAGGTTATATGGTGACAAAAAAAGGGATAGAGGCAAGTCCAGAGAAAATCAAGGCTATTGTGAATATTAAGTCTCCTGCCAATGCTAAGGATGTGCAAAGATTGACAGGAAGGATCGCAGCCTTGAATAGGTTCATCTCAAAGTCATCAGAGAAATGCAAGGAATTCTATGACATTCTGAGAAAGAACAAGAAGTTTGAGTGGACTGAAAAGCATGAGAATGCTCTCAATGCCCTTAAGGATTACCTATCCTCATCTCCAGCCTTAATGAAACAAGAAAAGGGGGATATATTATCTTTATACTTGGCAGTTTCTTCTAAGGCGGTAAGTGCAGTCCTTGTAAAGGATCATGAAGGTACCCAACATCCTGTGTATTATGTAAGTAAAAGTTTACTTGATGCTGAATCCAGGTATTCATATTTAGAAAAACTTATCCTTGCTTTGATCATGGCATCTACTAAATTACGCCAATATTTTGAAACTCATGCTATTATTGTTAAGACTAACTTTCCAATTAAGAATGTTCTCAGGAAACCTGAAATGTCAGGAAGGATGGCAAAGTGGGCAGTCAAACTTAATGCTTATGATATCAGATATGAACCAAGAACTGCCATCAAATCTCAAGCCTTAGCTGACTTTGTGGCTGATTTCAGTAGTGATCTACAAAGGGAAGCTAAATTAGAAGTTCAACAACTGGAAGAAACCAAGGATCCTTGGATACTCTTCACAGATGGGGCTTCAAATGCCAAAGGAACTGGACTAGGCATACTACTAAAATCGCCACAGGGGGACATAATACCCCACTCAATTGCTTGTGAGTTTCAAACTACTAATAATGAGGCTGAGTATGAAGCCTTAATAGCTGGTTTGCAAATTGCCAAGCACATGAGGATCAGGTATCTTGAGGTACATGTAGATTCATTGTTAATTACTAACCACTTTAATGGTTCTTATGCTGTTAAAGGTGAAAGACTAATCAAATATCTAGAGATAGTCAAGAAACTGGCAGACTCTTTTGCTTCTTTTAGTTTGACACAAGTACCTAGGGAAGAAAATGCAGAAGCTGATGCTTTAGCCAACCTTGGATCATCATTGAAGATTCCAGAGGATATTAAAATTCCCATTATCCATATCTTGACTCCTGCTATTGAGGATCATACAGCTATGGAAATAGTGGAAGATTCTACAATCATACCTAGTGATGGTGCACAGTCACATTCAGGATCCTGGATCCTTCCAATCATGAGATATATACAACATGGAGAGATTCCTACAGGAGAAAATCCCAGAACTTTCAAAGTCAAGTTATCTCAATTTACAATATTAAATAACATGTTATATAAACGATCTCTTGCAGGCCTATATCTAAGGTGCATCGAGAATCCAGAAATCCAAGAAGTCCTGAAGGATTTTCATGAAGGAGATTGTGGAAACCACACTGGGGGCATAGCACTGTTCTCAAGGATCCTTAGAACAGGATACTATTGGCCTACTATGAAGAAGGTTGTTGTGGATTATGCAAGGAAGTGTGATGCTTGTCAAAGACATAGCAATATCCTTTATCAACCACCGGAGCTCCTGCATCCTATATCCTCTTCTTGGCCATTCATGAGATGGGGAATGCATATAGTTGGCAAACTTCCCAAAGCACTAGGAGGGAAAGTGTTCATGCTTGCTATGACTGATTACTTTTCCAAATGGATAGAAGCTGAGGCCTTTGCTCAAGTTAGAAAAAAGGAAGTAATATCCTTTATTAAAAGAAACATCATTACTAAATTTGGCATACCTTCTGAAATTGTTTGTGATAATGGATCCCAATTTATTGGGAATAGAACCACTAACTTTTGTGACAGCTGGGGGATCAAGATGATAACATCAACACCATTCCACCCACAAGCTAATGGTCAAGCAGAATCATCCAACAAGATCATCATCAACAACTTGAAGAAGAAGCTTTGATCCAAAAAGGGAAAATAGGCAGAAGAGCTACCTTATGTGTTATGGGCTGATAGAACAATTCCGAAGAATGCTACTGGTCAAACTTCGTTTTCTTTAGTATTTGGAGCTGAATCTGTGATCCCTACAGAAATGGTAGTCCCTACTGCAAGAACAAGCATCCGTGATCCTGAAAGTAATGCTAAAAACTTGGTTCAAGATTTGGATACCATAGAAGAACTCAGGGATTTGACAAGGATAAGATTGGCTAGCTATCAACAAAGGATGGCTGGAGCTTATAACAAGAATGTCAGGATCAGAAAGTTTCAAGTTGGTGATATGGTATTGAGGAAAGCATTCCAAAATACCACAAATCCTGTTGATGGTAAATTAGCACCAAAGTGGGAAGGCCCCTATCTTATTGAGGCCGAGGCAGGAAAGGGGGCATATCATTTACTAACAATGGAGGGTGATCTATTACCAAGAGCTTGGAATGCTATCTATTTAAAGAAATACTTCATGTAGGAAGGATCCAGGATCCTTGGTCATCCTCATATCTGGTATATATAAAGGATCCTTAGAGGATATATGATCCTGATTCTAGTAATGATTTGATTTTAATTTACCTAATCCTTTAAATTATTTGATTACAAGGAGAAGGATCCAGGACCCTTTATCCTTCTTTACTAAATTCTGAGTTTTGCAGAAGTTGATGCATCTTTTACAAAGGATCAAGTATCCATTGAAGTTACCTAAGTCTTTGGGTTTATCCCCAGTTTTTTGGGCTTGTCCCTAGTTTTTGGGCTTGTCCCCAGTTTAAGGTATCTATTACCTTCTACGAATCAGGTTCTTACACCTTCTCCAGTTACGCACAATTATCTTAGTGCAGTTAAAGGCAATGGGACCAGTACCCGCTTTAGGGGCTGACAATTTCATTGTACTGGCTGTATTTAGGATCCTAAGTATAATGGTAGACGTACCATACATCCGTTCCTAAGGTTTCTAACATTTTCATGTTAGCTAAGGTTTTGGCATTTTCATGTCACTAAGTTTGGATAGTCGCCAGTATGGGCCATACTCCAGTTTACACAAGATCCTTTGGGCTTGTCCCCAGTTTTTGGGGTTGTCCTCAGTTTATTGGGCTTGTCCCCAAATTGTTGGGCTTGTCCCCAGATACTAACATCTTCTTTACAATTGGTTCAGTCCCAAGTTATATCCTATTTCAGGTTTCCAGAGCTAAACAGTTAAGGATCCAGGATCCTAACCTTCTACAAAGTCTCATCTTTTGATTGTTTCAGTTGTAAGTGTTAAGGATATAGGATCCTAACTTAGATTCTCTGGTATGATCCTTATTTACTTTAACTTTATTCGTGGTTTATCAGTGTTACCCTTATTCTTTGGCAACAGGATATATGATCCTAAAATTGTCTTATTTTTCAAACTTATTGATTACAGGATATATGATCCTAAAATTGTCTTACTTTTCAAACTTTTTGATTAAAGGATATTTGATCCTTGATCATATCTTGAATTTTTTGACATAAACTGATTTTTATACTTTCGCCAATAACTTGTAAATCCAAAAAGTTGTACAATAACAATTGAAAGTTAAATGTATGCAAGATGAACAACACAAATATAGTCAAAAGGTTAAAGTTTTATGTATTTATCATAGTTAACCCTTTTAAAGGTTGTCAAAATTGCCTACCCAAACATCTACCAGCAATACGTGGCCCGTCCGCTTGGGTAGGCAAAGGGTGTCCATGTTCATAAGGTTCATTGAGTGCAGGAAATCAAAAGGCGAGGGGCATCAAAGGCTTAATCCTCCACAAAAAGAAGGACCCATCCACCTTTGCTTCCCCCTATTGTCCCAAGGATCCATGATCCTTAAGACTAAAAACTATTGTTTAGTTACAGACCATAATTGTTTGAAATAAAAACACCATCACACAAAAACCATAAAAAATGGGCTCTGACCACGTCTAGAATTTTCCATCATCGCCCATTGATGCAGCCTACACCTTCGCTGCCTCCACCACCTTGTCACCATCTCCTTTGCCATCACCACCAGCTGCCACCTCAGGATCCTTCAATCCACTACCTCCGGCTTCACCAGCTGCTGCCCCCTCAGATTCATCCTCGTCATCCAGCTCAGCCAGCTTCTGCTTCCAAGCCTCCTGGTCGCATTCAGACCTGTCGAACGTAGGATCCTCAGCCTCCTAAGCCATTTGCAGCTTGATCTTCAACATGGCGATAGTAGCAGAAAGCTTAGCCCCATCCATGACTTCTACCTTCTCTTTTTGGGTTGTGATCTGAGCCAGGACCAGTTCCTTCTGCAGCAGGTTTATCTCTTTTTCAAGGGAAGAGATCTTTTTATCCTTGGCAAGGAAGATTTGCTGGAAGTCCATATTTTTCTGCTCAGCCTCTGCCAGGTGTTGATCAAGGAGGATCTAAACCTCAGCAAATTTCTTCACAAAGAAATTAAACAATCAAGATCCTTTATCCTCAGAAAGGAAGTTCAGACTTAAGGATACAGGATCCTTACCTCGGAGACGTATTCATGTAGCTGACATTCCATGAGAGGGAAGCCTTCAGTGGGCTCAGCAGTCTTCCTCTTCTTAGCACCCTTGCCCCTGGTGCTCATGCCCTTAGGCTCCGGGATGCTTGGGCTTGCAGCCAGCTCTTTCTTGATGGAACGAGAAGAGGCATATTCTTGGAGGTCACTCACGCTGAACCTGGAAGCAGACTTTGATGATATTCCAGCGCCTACAAGCATAATAAACAGATAAGTATTCATATTTTTATCAAACATTTATATATATATATATACATATGT
Organism: Helianthus tuberosus; assembly: GCA_030545235.1. Taxonomy (NCBI): domain Eukaryota; kingdom Viridiplantae; phylum Streptophyta; class Magnoliopsida; order Asterales; family Asteraceae; genus Helianthus; species Helianthus tuberosus. The sequence goes on along the minus strand of CM060351.1, from coordinate 26,047,203 downwards.
GAATACTTACTTGACATGGTGTAGGAAGTTGATGTAACCTCTACTGGATCCTTTGATTTTGGTGGATAAGTTCTGATTGCAGGGTCAAGCTTCCAAAAAGCTTCAATTCTCTCTTGGGTGGCAGGTGATTCTTGAATATGTGACAAAGTTATAGCTGCAAAGACAAAGATAAAGGATCAGTTATCCTCAACAGAAAAGAAAAATTCTTACCGCTTATCCTGGGCTAAGGATCCTATATCCTACCATCGGTGTTCCACTTTTTGGGTAGTTTGTTTCCTTTTGGAACAGAATCCCTTCTCACGAAAAAGAATTGAATCCTCCAGTTGGTGTCATTTTTGGTGGTTTTCAAGATTGGGTGAGATTTCTGGGGTTTGGACTTGGAAAGATATCGATAGGATCCATGGCTCACAAGGTTGTATAGTTGGCTCAGTTTAGACATCCCTATATCTAAGCCTTCCTGGTCTATTATGTGCCCAAGTGTGTATAAAACCCTCCACACCATCAACATGGCTTGGATGTAGCACAGGGCGGTAAGTGTGAAGAAGCTTTGTGTAAAAATAGGGAAGGGATATGTGAACCCTATCTGGAAGGGAGCAGCGGGAAAAGTGATCCATGTGTCTGACACACAGTCACTCTTGGTAGAAGAATCAAAGGGTCCGAATATTGTGCCATATGGGAAGCATGATCGGAGCTGATCAACTTCAGGATCAGTGAATCGACGGAGCTCCATTGAAGGGTTTTTGGTGATACACTGACTCTTCAATGGGCTATTGTGATCAGGATTTTTGGCAGGTGAGGAACGAAGGGTCATATTCGCCATGAATATTTGGAGAACAGAGGATCAGAGAAGAGAAGATCAAAGAAAAGGGAGGAGAGAATACCTGCTTGGATCTTCGGATGAGGATTTAAAGGAGAGAAGTCTTGAATTTAAATGCAATTTCCATCCTTATCTCTAATCCCATTTATAATGATTGTTTGTTGCAGGGATGACTGTTGCTGACATCAGCCTGTAACGGCTATATCCATAAGTAACAGGTAGTCTGAAAATCGTTCAAACATGACTATCTAATTGGATATCAACTAGTCATGTTTGGGGGCAATTGTTAGGGATAGAATTTCATAGCCTATGGATCACGGATCCTCAAGTGAAGCCTGGATCATGGATCCTCAGTTCAGTTTAAATTAAGGATCCTCAGGAGACGCTGCGAGAATAAGGATCCAGGATCCTCATTGTTATTCTGTACTAACAATTGTTTCCATCACCTATTGGCTTGTTTTGCAGGTATGTTTCGAAGAGGACTTATTCCATCCGAGATTCCAGGGGAATATGCTCTCTATTTTCAACATGTGCACAGGCTGATAACCATTGGTGGTGATCGTGGGTGAATGACTGATTTATCGGATAGTTAGTTAGGATATTTTTAGCTAAGATAAGAGGGGTATTGAGCTTATTTTTAGAAACCACTTGCACTTTGGTAAACACACATCATTACTGCTGCCAACTCTCGAATACACACACACTAGAATTCCTTGTATCAAGCTCAATACTTCCGAAGTTGTAAACTTGTTTATTCACTATACTTGATAGTGATAGTTTTCACTATCCGAAGTTTTTATGTCGGAGATCATTCATTGATCAAGGGATTTTTCCTCGTATAAATCCTTGTGTTCATCACTCATTTCAATCATTCATTATTCATATATTTGATCATTTAACCAAGCATCATAACTCACAAAATCAGATTTGGTTGCATTATCCTTGTGTGATTTTTGACCAAAACAGATGACATACAAAAAAGTGTCATAAATATATTGAATTTTGTAAAACCATGACATATTTTTTACAGCCACTTTCAAATGTCATAAAATGAGTGTGTATCATTGTTTGCGTGTCAAGATAAATCTTGTTCTTATGACGCTAAAAACATGACACACAAAAAAGAATGTCATAGATTTATTAAATTTTGTAAACCATGACATTTTTTTCTTGACATACGCTTTTAAATGTCATAGAATATGCGCATGTCATTTTTCGTGTGTCAAGAGGAGTGTATTTTCAAGTAGTGCCTATTGAACGACACCGTTTGACTCCACAACTTTCACCTACCTTGTGAAATTCCTTTTCACAGTTCTCCTAAAAGAAGTCAAGCTACTCTTGGGCCCCTTCCACCTAATTTCCATAGCCATGTGGTAATCCTTCTCTGGGTCCGCATGCACTGGATCACAACTCCCACTTTCCATCTTCTTCACCACCAATTTCACAACAAACTTCTTTGATAGCAGTGGCGGCCACGACCTCCATTTGATCGCTTTCACCACCATTTTAGAGAGGGAGTGTGTGTGGGTGTTTTAGAGAGAGAAGGATGGAAACTTTACATAATTTAGTCAAGAATGAAGATCTGCATTTAGGGTTATACACAACTAAATGACCAAATTGCCATTAAAAATACAAGGTAAAAGACTACCATGCCCCGGTCAACTAACAGTTGACTAATAGAAAATGTAAGGACGGACTTGATTGATTCCAATTGACAACCACAGGGACATGATTGGCCTTTTTTTTCAAATGAGTGTTGTATGTGTGATTGGGTGTAAACCCCAAAGACTGACTGAAATTGTACTTTACACTCTATACTATATATTAAATGAAAGAGTTAATTATGTTTTTCATCTTTTGTAAAAAAATAAAAATTACAGTCCATTAGTTTAAAAAATTGGTAAAACAGTATCTAGTATCTGTACTTTCACTTTTATAACTAATTTAGTCCACCTCCATTAACTCCCTCCATTTATGTTATTTGTCATGTTGTTAAGATTTGTTGAAATGACTAAAGTACCCCTAGCATTAAAAAACATAATTAAAGGTGGGTCCCACGACACAAAGTTGCAAGACTTCACTTTCCCACACCCCATTTTTTCCTGTCATCTTCTCTAGCGACCATCCTCATCCGGTAACACAAGCTCTTTTTAATGGATTGCGGATTGCAAAAAGGAACGTATAAGCTAAATCACATATGTTTCAATTTTCTTGATTTCACGAGTTGTCTTAAAAGTTTCTAAACTCATAGACAAAGCATTTTATTTGTAGCAATATATGAACTCGTGGCCTTTTTCTATTATGTCACACCCCGACCACGTAGTGTGACACCCCGACCACGTAGAACAACAAAACGTGGCGGAAACGTCGGGGAGTGTTGTAACAGAATTAATTGTTTCAAATCCATGGCAATTGAAGTTTCGTTTTATTAATCAAACATGAAAGTTTACATTGTTTTAAACAAGAACCAAAGAGTACATAACATAAATTAACTAGTTCTTGTCTCGTTTTAAGTCGCTAAGGCACAGGCCCGCCTAAGTATGTCTTGATAAGTCCTATGCATCATCTCCTGAAAACACATGTGAAAATAGGTACGTCAGCATAAAAATGCCTGTGAGAGACATAGGTTTTGTAAAAACAGAATTCATGACTTATGTTTGAGAAAATGTTTAGTCATGAACTTTGTAATTTGCTTTGTCTTGTAAATCATTTGAAAAACGATAAGATCAGATGATATGTATAAATAAGAGAATAATGCATGGTTAAATGAATAACCATGTAAAATGAGTTTGTATAAGATAAGTTGTTTGTAAATCAATGTCTTGTGAAAAGTATGTTATTTGTATAAAATGTTATATGCCTCAAATTGAAATGATTCAAATAACGCTACAATATGTGATATCATACAAACACTTATATATAGGAAGTACCAGCGGCGTATCCACCGTGCTTGTATCATATTACATACGCCTCGTTACTTAAATCACTTACTCAAACCAAACCATCAAGATGAAATGTTTAACAATTGTAGAAATGTTTATGTATAGTCAAATGTCTATTGTCAAATGTAAATCATGTCAACAGATACAACTGGTTCACACGGTTCAATAGTTACAAACGGTTCATATAATCAATGGGTTACGACGGTTCACATAGTCAAATGGTTACAACGGTTCAAAATGTAGTATAATGTGTTCATATGCTGGATGAGCATATGCAACATAAATGCAATGTAAAACAATGTACTAAGTATGCACGTAATGGACATACATAGCATAAGTGTAATGTAAAACAATGTACTAAGTATGCACGTAATGGACATACATAGCATAAGTGTAATGTAAAACAATGTACTAAGTATGCACACAATGGGCATACATAGCATAAAATGTATTGTAAAGTGATGTACTAAGTATGCACACAATGGGCATACATTGCATAAAATGTATTGAAATCATGTACTATAAATGTACCAATAAACATAGCAAGTATATGATGTGAAAACAGGAAAGCATGAAAGTAACAAATAGGCACATGTGTTTCACCCCAAAACAGTTTGGAAAACAGTAAAAGAGGGGTCTATGTACTCACTTGAGATTGCTTAGTAGTCCTTGAGTAACAACCAAACAATGCTAGAGATCACGGATATCAAACGGTACCTAATATAGGTAACTATGTTAATAAACCGGACCTAAATCGGAGGATTAGATAGAATGAGGGTTCGTAAACCAAACGAGTATGGAGACTCGTGTCATATGGTTTAACAAAGCCTACATACTAAATGAAACCTAACCTAAGTGCTTATGACCCATTACGACCAGTTTAGGTAGCTTATGCTACTTTAACGCGTCGTTCGCGTGAAACGCGTTCGGACCGCCTAACTAGTCCTATGACAAGTAGAATATGCCTTAACATGTCTAATATTGTTGCCAAATCAGTTTAGAAACCAAAAGTTATCTTACATATGCTTAATATGAATTTTGGCGTAAAAAGGGTATTTTGGTAATTTACCTAAGGCATATAAACTACCTATCATACAACTAACTAAACATCGTGACCATAAGGTATAACCTCGGAAGGTTATTCCCTATATACTATGGTTACCTAATGTGCTTAGTCGGATCCTAATGATCGACCAAATGGGTCTGGTTCGAAGGTATAAGCGATTTATTAGATCGCTTACCCTTACGACCCTAGACAACGTGGTAATCAGTAGGCATAGTCACCAGGGACTATAACCATCGTGATTACGCTCACGTTGCGAAGTTCAAACAAACTTCGCATTGACCATAAACTGGCCAATGCAGAAAGTCAAACAAAGTTTGACTTTCGGACTCGAAAAGCAATAAAAGAACGAAGGAACACTTACAAAGGGTCCCCGAAAGCTAATCTTGATCCAAGTAGCTCAGGTATGAAACAATGGTTTCAACTTAGAGCTTCTAAGATCAGATTCTTGTGGGTTTTGCAATGAAGTGGGTTGGGTATTTATAGGATTCGTAGAGCCGTTAAGATCGTTTCTTGGAAACCGTGATCGAATCTCATGCGTACACTTGTTGGAATGTTATGGTACCTCAATTTGCCCCCCACCATCAGAGAACAACACCTGGAATTTGGGTTGGGAGAGCACGACAGCTGGAAACAGGATGTACGGAAGCTTCTGATGTTCTGGAGACCCCTTACGGACCGTAAGGGTTAGGCTTACGGTCCGTAATCCTTCAAGTTTGGCAGAATGGCAGATTTGGTCCCTGTTATGCAATAAAGCCATTTCTGACACGTTTAAGGCCCGTTAACCCCATTTCAAAGCTCTAAAATGAAGTTAAAGTATAGGGAACTTAAAATGTGCTCAAAAATATCTCGGATGTCGGTTCGTTTGGCCGTACAATCGCGATGTTCGCTTAATTACGACGGAATGCGCATAAGCGCGAAAAACGATCCAAAAGACGCGACGAATGGATTTTTGACAAGCCAAAAACTAAAGCATAATATTATAATGCTTACATAAATTTTTGGATGTCCGGATGTAGTCAGAACGTAAGTTATGCGCGAAAATGCAAACTTGTGCACTTTTTGACGCTTTTAGTCCCTGAATGGCCCAAAAGTTTATTTTAGCACACCGAACCCCTCAAAGCCTATTTCTAAGCTATGTAAAGGATATTTATGGTATGTTTAACTTATGGCCATGTTCCGGAATGTCTGTTACAGTTCAAATTGGCATACTTTCACAGTTTGTCAACTTTAGTCCCGGTAAGCGATTTAACTTGATTTTGCCATACCAAAGCCTTCAAAACTTATTTCTAAGTTATGTAAAGGTTATTTAAAGTATGTTAAGCCTATTTCACTATTCCAGAGTGTTTGTTGCATTAAACTGGTTATATTTACGCATCAGTGCGTGTATAACCTTCTAGAAAGCGATTTAGAGCTTGTAATCGAACAAGAATTGATATGTGCAAAAGATACACATATTTATACAGATCCCAAGTATGAAATACAATATTTAATTGGCTTGGCATTTGTTTGATCGTCCCGAAATTTATTCGTAGGAGTCTATTTGTGACGTTGTGTCAAATAACCACCAGAGATATGTAAGGCATAATCCTGTTATTTCCTTAACGGACAAATCTTCAGAACGAAAATGAACAGACGGAGTCATTTTCCTCAACGAGTATTCTTCAGAAGCAGAAATGAAGGAATAAACAAACGGGGATTCATTTCCTCAACGGAAAATCTTCAGAAACTTAAAATGAACTTACGGAGTCATTTACAACGGGTGCTTCATCAGAAATGGAAATGAAAAGGATAGACAAACGGATATTCATTTCCTCAATGGACAATCTTCAGAAACAAAAAATGAACTGACGGAGTCATTTTCAACGGGTGCTTCATCAGAAATAGAAATGAAAAGGATAATCAAACGGATATTCATTTCCTCAACGGACAATCTTCAGAAACGAAAATGAACAAACAGAGTCATTTTCAACGGGTGCTTCCTCAGAAATGGAAATGAAAAGGATAATCAAACAGATATTCATTTCCTCAACGGGCAATCTTCAGAAACGAAAATGAATAAACGGAGTCATTTTCAACGGGTGCTTCCTCAGAAACGGAAATGAATAGAGTTAACTTCTAGGCACATGACAAAACTTGCTGTGGTTTCTGTGCACTAAATTCCATAATTATGTATGCATCCATAATTACGTAATTCCTTGCACAGTCCGCACAGTTTGCTTTGTAATGTTTATGGGAAGAAAAACAGACCCGTGATGAGGGTGACTAGACTACCATAGGGTCCTTTTAATTAGATCGACAGATGATCTTTTTAATTAGACCACCAAGGAGTCTTTTCAGCTATATCATCACATGATATTCCTAACCAGATTTTTTTTTGGATCAATCTGTTTAACTAGACCACTCAAGGGGTCTAATTATGGAATAGTACTTTATAATCCAAGGGACTTAACTACAACGTAGAAGTCCATTAAGGATTTTATATAGTACCTTTGGGTATCCTACTATGAATCCCTTATACGAAGGTATGGAGGATTCTATGAGGATTTGGATAACAAGACTTGGATTACACAAAACATAAAAGGGAACACATAAGCACATAATCACATAGTTGTTTAACTTGATTATTAATTTGTTATTAACTTGTCGTCGATTTGAACATGGGTATTCAAGGTATACTAGGAACCCAGTCGATGGACTTCAACGTCCTCAAGCATCTATCTGAAAAGATAGAATGATCTTCCAAAAATTCGATTTTTGATTACAAGGAATCACCACATTCGAATTAAGGTATACAACAATTAAGGAATTACAGAATATCCTTAGGTACCCCATTAAGGAGTGGGTATTCGTCTAGAATTGTAACTTGCGCCTTGTACTTCGTTTTTCTTGGAGGAAACGGGTACTTAGGATTTTCGTGGAAAACGCAAGAGATCATAAAGAGGAAGAATTTTGGGGGGTAATTTTCTTTTCAAGGAATACGATTCCTTGATTGTCCGTATTGTAAGGGATATGTTGTTTATACATACAACCACATAAATACATTGCAACATAAATAAAAGATTTATTTATAAACAATGATAACAACTGTTTCATGGACCTTGACAACAAAAGAAAATAATACATAAGACGTGATTATTTCTAAACGATGTTGTCTTCTAGTCGGTCAGATGCTCATCCCTGTGCTGGATTTGCATTAGCAAGATTTGGGCAATTTCTTTGGAAATGGCCCATCTCGCCACAGTTGAAGCAAGAACCTGGTAGAAAATGACCTTGAGCAGGATTGTTGCCAGTTTGGTTTGGTGCAGCTGCAGCTGGGCAGACTCTTGTTGTATGGCCTATAAGTCCACAAGTTTGGCATTTGCGGCACTTTACATTGGCATGGTGATGGAGGCTACATTGGTTGCACAAGGGTGCAGTTCCATTGTATGGCTTCCTAGCAGGGGGTTGAGCTGGTTGGTTAGGGACGGCTTGACCATTGTGAGCGACCACGGCGAAGTTCTGAGAAGCCTTTCGCTTCTTTGACTTCTTAGGGGATCCAGTCTACTCATCCATGGTCTTTGATTCCTCGATTGGTTTCGATTCCTCGACCGGTTTCTTGTCACCTTTCCTGAAAAGTTTACCTTTCCTGATCTTTGATTCGGTCAAGGTTACAGATAGCTCAATGGCCTGTCTAACTGTAGTAGGGTTGCTACCAGTCACAATGTCTTGTATTGAGTCAGGGAGACCATCAATGTATTTTTCGATCGCCTTATCCAAAGGCGTAACCATGGTAGGACACAACAGGCTCAGCTCCTCATATCGATCAGTGTATGCTCGATGTTCACCACTGTCTTGCTTAAGATCATCGAATTCCCTTTCCAAGGCCCTGATCTCGTGACGAGGACAGAACTCCCTCATCATAAGGGCCCTAAGTTCAGCCCATGTCTGTGCTAGAGCAACTTCTGCACCACGATCTCTCACAACCCCGTTCCACCACGTAAGGGCCCTCTTCTGGAACACACTCGAAGAAAACTCGACCTTGCGATTGTCAGGACACTGCACGTGGCAGAAAGTATTCTCAATGCTCTCGAACCATTGAAGAAGCCCAGTCGCTCCCTCAGAACCACTAAACTTGAGTGGTTTAGCCGAGTTAAAACTCTTGAAATTGCATGGACCATTGTTGTTGTTGTTGGCTTGGTTCCATTAAGCAAAGATGTTTGGGAATTGAGCAGCCATTTGCTGCGCAATGATTTCTGCCAGTTCGGCAGTCGCTATCTGGTTTTCGCGTCAAGGAGGCATTCTAAAAGAGGAAAACTGGAAAGGAAACAAGTGAGATGATTGGATGAAGAGAATGAGATGAAACAAAATCAACAAAAGCAAAGGTGGTGGTCATTTGTCCACATCGCAAAGCAAGCAAACGACACACAGTGACTAATCAAAGTAAATGGGTCAAACATAATGTATCGCGAAGACATGCTCGCCTATAAGTGAACACTCACCCCAAGAGTTCCCAGGTAAGAGTGACTGGTCCGATTATGTGGATTTGTATGAACACTCTAGCCTTAGACAGAAAACCCAGGGTACAGGCATTCACTCTTCCAGTTTGCACGTGTTCACACTATTTAAAATCCAAAATTTTGACGAGATTTTGAAAACTCAAAGGGGTTCAAAACCATATAACAGTGGGTTCAAAACCTTACAATAGAGGGTTCAAAACCTAGTAATCAATCATCCTAGAATAGATGATTAATTTTCAAAGCGGATTCGGAATCGATGTTCTCGTTGTGGTTATCACCTAAGGATAGGTGAAGTGCATGTTTTAAAATCTAAACACAAGATAACTTGTGTTAGGGTCCTAGAAAGGTTATAGTCTAGGTCAAAGAATTACTAATAACCTAATTCCCTATAACCATTGGCTCTGATACCAACTTTTCTGTCACACCCCGACCACGTAGTGTCACACCCCGACCACGTAGAACAACAAAACGTGGCGGAAATGTCGGGGAGTGTTGTAACAGAATTAATTGTTTCAAATCCATGGCAATTGAAGTTTCGTTTTGTTAATCAAACATGAAAGTTTACATTGTTTTAAACAAGAACCAAAGTGTGACAACCCTCAAAATTTCAGGTACTGTACAAATTAATTAATCTTAATTACGTGCTTAATGACTGTGCTCGATTACAACTGACAATTTAAACTGCTCTATGGTTCTATATCATATATACATGCATCACTTTTTATACAGTCACTCCATTCATTACACACCAACATTAGTGACATACTTGATGCACTCAGCACAGTTGACACACTGAACGGTTGATTCAGAAATAATGCTGACAATACCAGCACATAGACAGACAATGTTTATATGGCCAGTATGAGCCAGGGATAGGGTACTACACTGGTTTGGAGTGTAGGGAAGTGAGGACCATAAGACTGCGTCATCAGGTGATAGATATAGTGCCGGGAAGTGCCTAAAACTCATTTTAAGTACAAAATTCTGCATTCTTTTATAAAATTCAGCATTTTATTGTACCAGTAGAATATACAAATATGGCAGAGTGGTCCTGTATACCTTCCTAAGTGCCAGGAATGATTTCGTTACAAAAAGATGCATAAAAGACACTATACGGTACAATTTAACACTTTAACAGAACGATACGTAACCGAACAACCGGACATTACCCGGGACACTAAATTATTGTCAATAGCATTTCTTTACTATTTTTGGCTAGTCATGGTACCCGTTTGCCATAACACCCATTAAAAATCATTTTTCTACACATACAAGTCCATACTTACAATTTAACTACTTAGTTACCATTTAGTCACAACTTTTACAAGTTACCCCCCCCCCCAACCGATTTTTTAGCAAATCATGACCATATATTTTGTGGAGATATTATTCTTGCAATCTTGATTGTGGTTGGCCAAGAGATAGGTGATCATGACCTTAGGAATTAGGGTGGCTCATGGTGTAAGAGCATCTCTACATGCATTGGGCAATCAAGATCACTCATCATTGCAAATCCACACTCTCTCACTCACTCCCTTCCCCTATTTTCTGCCCTCATAACCGAACCCACCCCCCATCTCTCTCATACCTTCATCTTCTTCACTACAAGTCCCCTTTCCAAGCTTGAAGATCATTCAAGGAAGTTGCAAGTTGAGAAGCATTCAAGGAGGCTTTGTTCTAATCTTGTCATCATCTTTTCTCACTATCATTTGCACAAGATTTCTACCCTAGCCTTGTGCTCATACTAAGTCCCTTCACACCATTGTTTCATCTTGTTCTTTGTTATGATATGTATAATGTTCATGTCACACAAAAGCTAAAACACTAAAAAGATGAACATGGAACTCTACATAAAAACCCCACATGAAAAGTTTGTATGAAGTTAAAATCAGGTTGGATTAGGGTTAGTTAAAGCATGCATAAGGTTTGATCATTAAATCCTCGGTAAACCATGGTTAGGGCCCTTGTTGATGCGTTTTTAGTAACTTTTACATTGCAAACAGCATGCTGATTGAAATTTCCAGCCAACTTCAACAGGCTGTAACTGGGTCATTTTAAATCGAAAAACTAAATTTCTGGAGTCTAAATTATGTATTTTTGAATAACCGAACAAATGGCACTGGAATCGTAATTTTTCGAGGTCGTTTACTATTTTTAAAGAATTGTTTTAAAACAGCAGCTCAAGCTGAAATTTTCCTGCTGAAAAAGTGTGTCGTATTCAGAGTCAAAACTCGAAACCTGTCTAGAATCAGCTGAAGGGATTTTTACTATAGATGGTCACTGTTGTTTCCGTGATCCTCCAACTGGAATTTCATCGATCGGGCTTACGATTAATTTTTAGTGAATTTTTCCGTAGACTGCAATCAGAAAGCAACAAATCTGGTTGCAGTCGGGTAAATGAATTTTTATATGATATTGGTAATGAACTGAGCCCCGATATTTTTACACAATAAATTTTGCAACGCTTATGACATCCTGTATAAATTGGGAATTTTTGGAAAAGGTTAACTATTTTATTAAAATACTCTAAAACAGTCCAGTTTTGTTTTGTTTAATAAAGCTGAAATGACATAAGTAATGTATTGCATGCATGATTGTCGGGTTGGCTATGTGGGAACAATCTACGGAATATAGGTAAAAGAAAATGATATGCTATTAAGCATGGACGCCTCCATTTACAAAGGAGACCATGGCGAAATTTTCTGAAAATCCTAACACTTAGTAAATAATTTTCTGGACAAGTGTTTACTAGTATATTACAGACTATGTTTTTTTTTCAAGCATAAAACTCGCCATAATTTTTATAACGAAATACAAAGTATTGGAGGTTGGTTTTATACAGGAACATGGTTAAAAATGTATTCTCTAAAGTAGGACTTAAAAATATAATTCCAATACGAACAGACATATGTAAAATATCCCATCCTTGGGAAGGAAATACGAATGCACAAGCATGAGAAGTATTATTACTAAAATATTGAAGACACTTTAAAACGTAACTCAAAGGCACTAATCAACACTAAGACAAGACACGACCCGTTCGTCTAATAGACGTTAGACCATTGTAGGTACTCGTGTTGCTGAGGAGATTTGGGTTACGAGTACCGAAGACGCAATACTGTGAGTTCATGTCCCCCTTTTTCTCTTAACTATTTTCGGTTTTACACCTCGGGGGTGAGATACATGTTACAGATATTTACAGACATTTACAGACATTTAAAGACATTTATTTACATGGTATGGTTAGCTTACGGAGGGTTTTTATTACGCAAACATGCGAGTGGTGGGCACAACACTTAAGGCCATCAATCCTCGTTGTAGGACCGAGGGACATTAGTGATAGATCTATTTGGGTGTAGCGAGCCCCACTCCTGAGTCCGCTGAGTGGACCATGAGATGACTAAGTGCCCGACGCACAAATCCGCTAGGTTTGAGTCTTCCTGCATCACTTCACACTTATCATTGGCTTTGCAACCCAATGGTGGTCTCTTTTTCCTTAATTGCTACATACCAGGGATTTTCATACATACAGACATTTTTACAAAGGTTTATACCTACTCACTTACACATGAACTCGCTCAACGTTATGTTGACTTTTCAAATTACATGTATTTCAGGAAACTAACGGATCTGGCACGGTATGCACGTATTTTTAAGCTGCGTTTGAATAAAGAAGTCATCCAGGGTTTAGAAGGTGTAACCTCTTCCTGGACGGGTTATATATACCTAAACCTGGTTTTGTTTAAAGTCTTTTGCTAAGTCTTTATGAACTCAAATAAATCAAGTTAAGGTTTGTAAATTATTTTGTGATTGTTGAAAATGGGATTTTTCTAAACTTTATTAATGGATGAATGTCTTATGTTTTATCATATAGCATTGTTATGATTGTTGCTATGGTATTAAGAAGTCACACCAAATAAACCACGCTTCTGCAAAAGTTAGGGTGTGACAGCTTGGTATCAGAGCCTCGATCATAGCGAACTAGGATTCTTTCTCGAAGTCTAGACTATGATCATCAAGGCTCTCACGAAAACGTTTTCAAACATTTTTACATTGCATACACAAAACGTCCAGATCCAGGAAACAAACTTTTTTACAAATAAAAGGCACAAATACACATTTCAAATTTATATTTATAGTTCAGTCTTAGTGACTGAGGGAGGTTCAGCCTTAGAGGCTGAGGGAGGATCGGCCTTAGAGGCTGGGGATAATTAGTCTTAGAGACTGGGAGGATTGGTCTTAGAGGCCAGGGAGTTGGTCTTAGAGACCAGGGATTTAGTCTTAGAGACTGGGAAGGTTGGTCTTTGAGACCAGGGAGTTGGTCTTAGAGACCAGGGAATTAGTCTGAGAGACCAGGGAGTTTAGTCTGAGTGACTAGGAGTTTAGTCTGAGAGACTGGGTGGGATAGTCTGGGGAAGACTAGGATGATTACATGCTTACATTGTCATTACTTACACGCTTAATTGCTGATTATTGATATACGTGCATATGTGGTGAGTATTTGCATACACAAATTGTTGATAATTACTATGGATATACATGCTATGACTATTATGAGCCGACACACACATCACACTATTTAGAAGGCGAGTTATCAGACATTGATAACCCTACGGCCGCCGTCACAGATGATGAGACTAAATCTGCGTCAGAGACATTTACGTCAGACACTGAGAGTGATCCTGATAGACTGACCAAGGACGAGGACAACTTCCAACCGTCCGCGCGACCAGGTTTCGGGCGATACTTTACCCTTGCTGATGGTTTCGCTGACAAAAATCCTTCTGACACTCTTGTTTTGGTCCATGACCACTTCATCGCTGGGCACCCCAATAGTGAGCACACCATGACCCCGATCCTCGACGATGCGTCTCCTATGGACCTTCCTGCCAAAAGTTGGCTACGCGACGAACAATTAATGATGACGTAGACATATTTATTGACAGTCCTTCTGCTGATGCCTATGGTGATAGAAAGTTAGACGAGAACGTTGCTACTAATTTCACTTCTTAAGGCCCCTGTCAACAGGCCACCATCTGATTCTAGCGTATATTCGATTTCAGACTCCCTTGAGTCTGTGACATTTACAGCCTTATAGATGGCCTGGTCACATCTTTCTACTACTGACACAGACGACGATGCCATTATGACTGCTGCACTAACACCTGCTCGAGGCACCACACCGTTACACGACCCAGGGCCTGCCCCTGAGTTAGCTTCTGCACCTTTTGGGACAGCTTGATGTTGCACCTACTGATCCTGCACCCTTACTTGATCATGACCCTATTTCTTTTGACTTACCAAACAATGCATCCCTTATACCCGACCCAGTACCTGCACCTAATGACCTTCTTATCAGTTGAGACAATTGCACCTGCACCTTCACCCACTGATGTTGGTCTTGTGAAGACCGACGTCCATTGCACCAACATTCCTATCGCTTTCTTTCAAGACATACCTGCACCCCAGAAGGGTACTACAGGTCAACACCCGCGTAACGATCCTTTTGCTATAGCAGCATTTTCTACGGTCTTACGGGCCGCACCGTTTACTACTTTCACCTCTACAACGCTGGACGAGCCGTTTTGATGGTTCCTATAATACACTATGCTAATTTTAGACCCTTACCATCCCTCACATTATGGAGGCCACACATGAGATGAGTTGCTCCTGTAACACCAACTACAGTTTGAGGATATGAGTCGCAGAACGTTGGAGAGCTGACACCACATTTGGTAACTTCAAAGGCCAAACATTACATAACTAAAAACATGATTTAAGTATTTACATCACAAGATAGCATATTGTCTAAAAAGTTTATATAAGACACCACGTCCTCCACCCTATTTATTGCCAGCATACTTTGATCCTCCACATTTATCAAGGTTCCTTTTGCGCTCTCAACCGTTACTATTACACCGTTCCCAGGATTCTGGTGCTCATTTCCTTACTATCAAGCAGCAGAGCAGACAATTACTTCGACGTGTACACAAGCCCGAGAAGGAGTTCATGCACGCTAAACAATTTACTTTTCTTTCCTCCTCCTCAGACACTGGTATAGTGATTTCTAGATTATGCGGATTGCATTACATTTGGGTAAAGACACTAATGATAAGCCGGAATTGTGGAGACTTTTAAAGACCACTTCAGACTATGTGATTTTGATATACTAATACATTTAATGGACAAGGGTAGGGTGACCCTGTGCCCCTATTGATGTGATACATTTTGGAAGGCAATACAATTGTGGTCAGGGAATAATGAGGGCCTAATCATTATAAAACATGCGACAATACTTTATGGCCAATGACCAATGAAACTCCGTTGCTATGTCTCCGTTAAGCACGTTATTAACCTATATGTGTGTACAATAATTATAACGCTACGTGCTTGCTTACTATGCTCTCATTAAACAAAATTACCAAATTACTTGGTTATGCTATGATTATGCTATTACTTGGTTGGTCGGTATAATGACTTATCATGAGTATGTACGTATGACCACTAAACAACTAAATGCACTTCCTGAACAATAAGACCTGACCTAACCAATCTTCTTCTTAGAAGATGTCGATACAAGGGAACATCGCTACCAACAACCCTCCGCCAACAACAGCGGCAGAACTACAAGAGCGCATCTCGCAAGCCATCGCACAACTCGAGGCCCTGCACTCCGAACACGGCGGAGGTACCTCAGGAAATAACCCACCTAGCGGCTGCACCTACGAGCAGTTCTTGAACCACATACCTCGAGAATTCGACGGCACTGGGGGTGCCTTAGCATTTGTGCGTTGGGTGGAGAAGACGAATTCTGTCTTACGATTGAGCAAATGCGCCCTAGAACATCAGGTTACGTACATAGCGGGGCTATTTGTAGATGGGGCTCTGTCATGGTGGAACCTTCAAATTCAGGCAATGGGCGAGGCCGCTGCGTATGCTATGACGTGGGACGAACTGAAGGAACTGATGCGCAAAATATATTGCTCTAGGGCGGAAGTCCAGAAGTTGGAAACTGAATTGTGGAACTTGAGAATGGAAGGTCCAAAGATAGCTGAATATGTGCAGAGATTTGGCGAGTTATCACAAGTTGCATCGCGTTTGGTGGAACCAGAATCTAGGAAGATCGAACTTTTCATCAGGGGACTAGCACCGCAGATTCTAAGCCTGGTAACGACATCTAAGCCTTCAAAAATTATCGAAGCAATCGACATGAGCGTGGCGCTCACTGAAGAAGCGATTAGACAAGGAAAATTTTCCACTCCGGAAGAGAAAAACGAGGCTCCGGTAGAGTCGTCTGGGGATAACAAGAGAAAACTCGTGAATTTCAAGAAGGTTACTCGGGTAAGTAACGAGAAGAAGGCCAAAAAGGGAAAGGATTACAAGGGTATCCTACCTAAGTGCGACAATTGCTTACGTTATCATGTTGGGCGATGTAAATATGGAAAATGTGATAACTGAGGCAAGAGAGGGCATCCCATGGAAACTTGTAGGCAAGGTACTGAAAGTAGAAATGGAGGCCAAGATGGTAGTGAGAATCACGGAGAAAACAACGACAACGACAACTATCAAGGAAGGATGAGTGACAAACAAAAACGTGCTCAAGGTTGCCTTAACTGTGGAAGCAAAAAGCATTTTCGAAGATACTGCCCTAAGAAGAATCAGGCCCAAGGATGAAAGCTTAACATCAAAACTAGGGAAGCACGTCAGAATCCAAACAAGGTTATCCATACGTTCCATAATAATCAGTGTTATGCATTTGTGCTACTTGTTATTATTACAAATTTTAGCTTTAGTGTTTGAAAGTGTACTTGGGTTGGTAGTAAGTAAGTAGATAATCCGCACTCGAAAGAACTAGCTAATAGGAAGCTAGTGGAAGCCAACGCAGTAACTAGAGACGACAAAATAGAACCCGGAGGTCACGAAAGCTGTTGCGTAAAGGATGAGTTGTTTTCTTGGCTCATATCGGGGACAAGGGAGCCGAAGAACCAAAACTCGAAGATATTCCTGTGATAGGGAATATCCTGAAGCCTTTTCCAAAGACTTGCCAGAATTATCTCCCCAACAACTAGTCGAATCTCGCATCGATCTTATTCCAGGCACTGCGCTTGTAGTCGCTGTAACTTAGCGACTTACACCTTCGGAGATGCAAGGATTGGCAGTGTAACCTCAGAGGTGGATGGAGAAGGAAGATAACAGACCAAAATTCCCTTTTGGGTAACCCCAGTTCTGCTCATCAATAAGAAGGACGATACCTTCCATACGGACATCAAACTATCAGGAGCCGAACGAGCTAACCCACGAGAATCGATAACTCTTGCCGAGGATTAACGAATTACTTATTTAACTAACTGTGAAGAGCAAACTACTACTTCACGACTGGTCAAAGAACGAATGTCGTTAGCTATGAATTCAAGAAGAAAGTATACCGGGGAAATTGCGGGACAATAATTTGTTTTAAACGTACGCAAGAATGGTGTTTCCTACACGATGCACAGAACGATTCTACACCAAATACGAAACTCTGAGAATCTAGGAAAAATGTACTTAGGACCATCGGGAACCCAGGTCCAAATTCACAAAGATTGTTACTTAGGAACCACATCTGTTAACTCAAGCAAACACCATTAACCTGACATATATGCCAGTTCCGTTGACCAAACAGAAAGCACTTAAATTTCTTTCGTTGAAACCTTCACTTTTGCTTCTAGCGAGTAGATGTTTGCATCTCTACTCCCCTTAATGGTAGTTGCATCACGTTGATTTTCTTCGCTGAGAGCGAACACTCTTTTGCTTCGAATATTTGGTCGTTTCTCCATTTTAGCAAACACTCATTGTTTCATTACTCAAAAACTCACATATGACGCATGGACCTTCTGATATGCATGCGGTTTCATTTCAGGCGCTTCATTGAAGTTCGAATATTATGTTGCTAAACCTAATCACTGGGTTGTGATTCAAATGGCTTACATTATTGTTATTGGTGACTCTTTTGTTACCAAGACAACACGCTTTCTTGAAACTGCTTTCGTCCAAGTTACGCTCATAGTTCATCATCGTAACCGTGCTGGGATTCCCTTGTTGATTCATACGTTTATTACCGGATTACGCCAGAACCAGGTTCAATTGCTTGAACTTATCCATTTCACATGTTTGATTTGAGACGCTATATGATGTATTGGGAGCATCATATTCAAATATTTTTGCAAAGATTCTTTCACTATGAGTCGTAGTAGTTTCGGTTGGTCTACGACTCCACTAAGTTGTTTGATTGATTTCAATACCTTGCGGTGATATTTTCACATAATTGAGCTTGCGCTAAGTTGATTACTCATTTCACACACGGATTTGAATTATTTAATTGCTCTAAATCCGTCTCGTTTATCACAATTAAAGAAGTCTCATCACGATTGTGTGTTAAGGCAATGGTATATAGATTCATTACATAAGCCCAAGGTACCTCCTAACGATATTTTCATTATCACTTGAATACCTTGCGATACTTAATACTTTTTCACCTTCGATCAAAAACAGTGGCTCTTTGATATTTCTTATTCAACTGGAAACTTTACGACATTGCGTAAATCAAATCTTTAGATTGTCTCGGTCCACATTCACTTGATTTCAGGCATGGTAAACTTGTTCAGTCACCATTATTATTGAATCTCATCATTTCGACATCTTGTGGTGTCATTATCTTGTGCTAATCATAGTCAACTGTTTCACCCAAAACTACATATACTTTTGTTGACTTGTCATTTGAACATTTCTGATGCAACTACGAATCAAGACCGTGATACACCAAATTCTCTTGTATTCCATTCGGTGTACCTTCGAAACTTAAGAGTGCCAACACACTAAACTTTTCCGTTCATTTAGTCGGGAGATTTACAGAACACTTTACTACTACTTTTGAGTTATTGATTTTGAGTTCATATAGCGGATGCTACGGTTGTGAAAACTCGTTGAAATATTGTGACCGACTATATAAGTATCCTAATAGACAAGACTCCTCTTTTGTGGAACCCCTGTTAACTGGATTACACTAGACTATACGTCAATACGTCTTGACCCTCGACACCAAATGCTAAAAATACATACCTTTTAACCACTGGATTCGTGATGTTATATATATTATTGGACTCACTTGATGTGAATAAGGCTTGATTCGGTCTGATGGTTATCTACCTCGGTACTATTCATATACATACATGCATAACGAAACCCTAAGGAATTAAGGTAGTACAAATTTCGAGGATGAAATTTTATTAACGAGGGGAGAATGTGACAACCCTCAAAATTTCAGGTACTGTACAAATTAATTAATGTTAATTACGTGCTTAATGACCGTGCTCGATTACAACTGACAATTTAAACTGCTCTATGATTCTATATCATATATACATGCATCACTTTTTATACAGTCACTCCATTCATTACACACCAACATTAGTGACATACTTGATGCACTCAGCACAGTTGACACACTGAACGGTTGATTCAGAAATAATGCTGACAATACCAGCACATAGACAGACAATGTTTATATGGCCAGTATGAGCCAGGGATAGGGTACTACACTGGTTTGGAGTGTAGGGAAGTGAGGACCATAAGACTGCGTCATCAGGTGATAGATATAGTGCCGGGAAGTGCCTAAAACTCATTTTAAGTACAAAATTCTGCATTCTTTTATAAAATTCAGCATTTTATTGTACCAGTAGAATATACAAATATGGCAGAGTGGTCCTGTATACCTTCCTAAGTGTCAGGAATGATTTCGTTACAAAAAGATGCATAAAAGACACTATACGGTACAATTTAACACTTTAACGGAACGATACGTAACCGAACAACCGGACATTACCCGGGACACTAAATTATTGTCAATAGCATTTCTTTACTATTTTTGGCTAGTCATGGTACCCGTTTGCCATAACACCCATTAAAAATCATTTTTCTACACATACAAGTCCATACTTACAATTTAACTACTTAGTTACCATTTAGTCACAACTTTTACAAGTTACCCCCCCCCCAACCGATTTTTCAGCAAATCATGACCATATATTTTGTGGAGATATTATTCTTGCAATCTTGATTGTGGTTGGCCAAGAGATAGGTGATCATGACCTTAGGAATTAGGGTGGCTCATGGTGTAAGAGCATCTCTACATGCATTGTGCAATCAAGATCACTCATCATTGCAAATCCACACTCTCTCACTCACTCCCTTCCCCTATTTTCTGCCCTCATAACCGAACCCACCCCCCATCTCTCTCATACCTTCATCTTCTTCACTACAAGTCCCCTTTCCAAGCTTGAAGATCATTCAAGAAAGTTGCAAGTTGAGAAGCATTCAAGGAGGCTTTGTTCTAATCTTTTCATCATCTTTTCTCACTATCATTTGCACAAGATTTCTACCCTAGCCTTGTGCTAGTAGTAAGTCCCTTCACACCATTGTTTCATCTTGTTCTTTGTTATGATATGTATAATGTTCATGTCACACAAAAGCTAAAACACTAAAAAGATGAACATGGAACTCTACATAAAAACCCCACATGAAAAGTTTGTATGAAGTTAAAATCAGGTTGGATTAGGGTTAGTTAAAGCATGCATAAGGTTTGATCATTAAATCCTCGGTAAACCATGGTTAGGGCCCTTGTTGATGCGTTTTTAGTAACTTTTTACATTGCAAACAGCATGCTGATTGGAATTTCCAGCCAACTTCAACAGGCTGTAACTGGGTCATTTTAAATCGAAAAACTAAATTTCTGGAGTCTAAGTTATGTATTTTTGAATAACCGAACAAATGGCACTGGAATCGTAATTTTTCGAGGTCGTTTACTATTTTTAAAGAATTGTTTTAAAACAGTAGCTCAAGCTGAAATTTTCCTGCTGAAAAAGTGTGTCGTATTCAGAGTCAAAACTCGAAACCTGTGTAGAATCAGCTGATGGGATTTTTACTATAGATGGTCACTGTTGTTGCCGTGATCCTCCAACTGGAATTTCATCGATCGGGCTTACGATTAATTTTTAGTGAATTTTTCCGTAGACTGCAATCAGAAAGCAACAAATCTGGTTGCTGTCGGGTAAACGAATTTTTATATGATATTGGTAATGAACTGAGCCCCGATATTTTTACACAATAAATTTTGAACGCTTATGACATCCTGTAAAAATTTGGGAATTTTTGGAAAAGGTTAACTATTTTATTAAAATACTCTAAAACAGTCCAGTTTTGTTTTGTTTAATAAAGCTGAAAAGACATAAGTAGTGTATTGCATGCATGATTGTCGGGTTGGCTATGTGGGAACAATCTACGGAATATAGGTAAAAGAAAATGATATGCTATTAAGCATGGACGCCTCCATTTACAAAGGAGATCATGGCGAAATTTTCCGAAAATCCTAACACTTAGTAAATAATTTTCTGGACAAGTGTTTACTAGTATGTTACAGACTATGTTTTTTTTTTTTCAAGCATAAAACTCGCCATAATTTTTATAACGAAATACAAAGTATTGGAGGTTGGTTTTATACAGGAACATGGTTAAAAATGTATTCTCTAAAGTAGGACTTAAAAATATAATTCCAATACGAACAGACATATGTAAAATATCCCATCCTTGGGAAGGAAATACGAATGCACAAGCATGAGAAGTATTATTACTAAAATATTGAAGACACTTTAAAACGTAACTCAAAGGCACTAATTAACACTAAGACAAGGCACGACCCGTTCGTCTAATAGACGTTAGACCATTGTAGGTAGTCGTGTTGCTGAGGAGATTTGGGTTACGAGTACCGAAGATGCAATACTGTGAGTTCATGTCCCCCTTTTTCTCTTAACTATTTTCGGTTTTACACCTCGGGGGTGAGATACATGTTACAGACATTTACAGACATTTACAGACATTTAAAGACATTTATTTACATGGTATGGTTAGCTTAAGGAGGGTTTTTATTACGCAAACATGTGAGTGGCGGGCACAACACTTAAGGCCATCAATCCTCGTTGTAGGACCGAGGGACATTAGTGATAGATCTATTTGGGTGTAGCGAGCCCCACTCCTGGACGGGTTATATATACCAAAACCTGGTTTTGTTTAAAGTCTTTTGCTAAGTCTTTATGAACTCAAATAAATCAAGTTAAGGTTTGTAAATTATTTTGTGATTGTTGAAAATGGGATTTTTCTAAACTTTATTAATGGATGAATGTCTCATGTTTTATCATATAGCATTGTTATGATTGTTGCTATGGTATTAAGAAGTCACACCAAATAAACCACGCTTCCGCAAAAGTTAGGGTGTGACACAAAGAGTACATAACATAAATTAACTAGTTCTTGTCTCGTTTTAAGTCGCTAAGGCACAGGTCCGCCTAAGTATGTCTTGATAAGTCCTATGCATCATCTCCTGAAAACACATGTCAAAATAGGTACGTCAGCATAAAAATGGCTGTGAGATACATAGGTTTTGTGAAAACAGAATTCATGACTTATGTTTGAGAAAATGTTTAGTCATGAACCTTGTAATTTGCTTTGTCTTGTAAATCATTTGAAAAACGATAAGATCAGATGATATGTATAAATAAGAGAATAATGTATGGTTAAATGAATAACCATGTAAAATGAGTTTGTATAAGATAAGTTGTTTGTAAATCAATGTCTTGTGAAAAGTATGTTATTTGTATAAAATGTTTTACAGTAGAAACTCTATAAAATAATACACTTGGGACCACCAAAATTTATTAATTAAAAGAGTTATTAATTAATCGATAAATTAATAATTATTAATATATATATTAATTAATATTTTATTATTTTATAGTAGAATACTTAGTTTACAAACACCTTTCAAGCTTCCACTTAATTATTGTATACAATGCATGTATATCAAATGAACGGCCCAATTTGAAAGAAACCTTCAATCTCCCACCTTATTATGCTTCTTGTGTTCAATGTATCACTTTATGGACATTAAAAATATTTTCTATATAAATACAAGATCAAAATAGGTTAACACAAACAAATCATACACACAACATGGCTTCCTATCTTAAAGGTGTGAAAAAAACAACAATGACAGACGAGATTCAAAGAGCATTTTCAAGAAACCTTCATAAATCATTCATGTAGTATGCTATATATAAGGAATTATTAATTAATATTTTATATGGGGTCTAAAGAAATTATAAAAAATGTATTATCTTATAATTTTAGCGAATTATTAATTTAGCACCCTATCCCCGAGTCGGGACCGGCAAAAAATATTATCTTAGAGAGTTTATTAAATAACCGAGTATTAATTTATCGAGTTTCTACTGTATGTATCAAATTGAAATGATTCAAATAACGCTACAATATGTGATATCATACAAACACTTATATATAGGAAGTACCAGCGGCGTATCCACCGTGCTTGTATCATATTACATACGCCTCGTTACTTAAATCACTTACTCAAACCAAACCATCAAGATGAAATGTTTAACAATTGCAGAAATGTTTATGTACAGTCAAATGTCTATTGTCAAATGTAAATCATGTCAACAGATACAACTGGTTCACACGGTTCAATAGTTACAAACGGTTCATATAATCAAAGGGTTACGACGGTTCACATAGTCAAATGGTTACAACGGTTCAAAATGTAGTATAATGTGTTCATATGCTGGATGAGCATATGCAACAGAAATGCAATGTAAAACAATGTACTAAGTATGCACGTAATGGACATACATAGCATAAGTGTAATGTAAAACAATGTACTAAGTATGCACGTAATGGACATACATAGCATAAGTGTAATGTAAAACAATGTACTAAGTATGCACGTAATGGACATACATAGCATAAGTGTAATGTAAAACAATGTACTAAGTATGCACACAATGGGCATACATAGCATAAAATGTATTGTAAAGTGATGTACTAAGTATGCACACAATGGGCATACATAGCATAAAATGTATTGAAATCATGTACTATAAATGTACTAATAAACATAGCAAGTATATGATGTGAAAACAGGAAAGCATGAAAGTAACAAGTAGGCACATGTGTTTCACCCCAAAACAGTTTGGAAAACAGTAAAAGAGGGGTCTATGTACTCACTTGAGATTGCTTAGTAGTCCTTGAGTGACAACCAAACAATGCTAGAGATCACGGATATCAAAGGGTACCTAATATAGGTAACTATGTTAATAAACCGGACCTAAATCGGAGGATTAGATAGAATGAGGATTCGTAAACCAAACGAGTATGGAGACTCGTGTCATATGGTTTAACAAAGCCTACATACTAAATGAAACCTAACCTAAGTGCTTATGACCCATTACTACCTGTTTAGGTAGCTTATGCTACTTTAACGCGTCGTTCGCGTGAAACGCGTTCGGACCGCCTAACTAGTCCTATGACAAGTAGAATATGTCTTAACATGTCTAATATTGTTGCCAAATCAGTTTAGATACCAAAAGTTATGTTACATATGCTTAATATGAATTTTGGCGTAAAAAGGGTATTTTGGTAATTTACCTAAGGCATATAAACTACCTATCATACAACTAACTAAACATCGTGACCATAAGGTATAACCTCGGAAGGTTATTCCCTATATACTATGGTCACCTAATGTGCTTGGTCGGATCCTAATGATCGACCAAATGGGTCGGGTTCGAAGGTATAAGCGATTTATTAGATCGCTTACCCTTACGACCCTAGACAACGTGGTAATCAGTAGGCATAGTCACCAGGGACTATAACCATCGTGATTACGCTCACGTTGCGAAGTTCAAACGAACTTCGCATTGACCATAAACTGGTCAATGTAGAAAGTCAAACAAAGTTTGACTTTCGGACTCGAAAAGCAATAAAAGAACGAAGGAACACTTACAAAGGGTCCCCAAAAGCTAATCTTGATCCAAGTAGCTCAGGTATGAAACAATGGTTTCAACTTAGAGCTTCTAAGATCAGATTCTTGTGGGTTTTGAAATGAAGTGGGCTGGGTATTTATAGGATTCGTAGAGCCGTTAAGATCGTTTCTTGGAAACCGTGATCGAATCTCATGCGTACACTTGTTGGAATGTTATGGCACCTCAATTTGCCCCCCACCATCAGAGAACAACACCTGGAATTTGGGTTGGGAGTGCACGACAGCTGGAAACAGGCTGTACGGAAGCTTCTGATGTTTTGGAGACCCCTTACGGACCGTAAGGGTTAGGCTTACGGTCCGTAAGCCTTGAAGTTTGGCAGATTGGCAGATTTGGTCCCTGTTATGCAATAAAGCCATTTCCGACACGTTTAAGGCCCGTTAACCCCATTTCAAAGCTCTAAAATGAAGTTAAAGTATAGGGAACTTAAAATGTGCTAAAAAATATCTCGGATGTCGGTTCGTTTGGCCGTACGATCGCGATGTTCGCTTAATTACGACGGAATGCGCATAAGCGCGAAAAACGATCCAAAAGACGCGACGAATGGATTTTTGACAAGCCAAACACTAAAGCATAATATTATAATGCTTACATAAATTTTTGGATGTCCGGATGTAGTCAGAACGTAAGTTATGCGTGAAAATGCAAACTTGTGCACTTTTTGACGCTTTTAGTCCCTGAATGGCCCAAAAGTTTATTTTAGCACACCGAACCCCTCAAAGCCTATTTCTAAGCTATGTAAAGGATATTTATGGTATGTTTAACTTATGGCCATGTTCCGGAATGTCTGTTACAGTTCAAATTGGCATAATTTCGCAGTTTGTCAACTTTAGTCCCGGTAAGCGATTTAACTTGATTTTGCCATACCAAAGCCTTCAAAACTTATTTCTAAGTTATGTAAAGGTTATTTAAGGTATGTTAAGCCTATTTCACTATTCTGGAGTGTTTGTTGCATTAAACTGGTTATATTTACGCATCAGTGCGCGTATAACCTTCCAGAAAGCGATTTAGAGCTTGAAATCGAACAAGAATTGATATGTGCAAAAGATACACATATTTATACAGATCCCAAGTATGAAATACAATATTTCATTGGCTTCGCATTTGTTTGATGGTCGCAGTGACCCAGGTGTCACATATTAATTCTTCTTTAGTTTATTTTTGATGCACTTTATGTCTGTAGCCGGTGGTTAGCTGTGATATATAGCTTTAGATCATTCGCTTTCTGTAGATTGATCGACGTCAAACGCATTCCTCTGTAGTTTGACTTGAACAACATAATCAAAACGACATGGTTTCGTATTACAACCTTCAAAAAACACCCCTAAACGTTCCTAAAAACACCCCGTATGCGATAAATGAACCCATATAACCTTTATATTAATAAAAATCAAGAAAAAAAATAATCTGGGTCGCTCGCGGGCCGCGACCCAGTTAGTCGAAGTCTTCACAGAGCGCGAGGCCCATTACTTGCCAGGCACCCTTTGTTACGCGTGTCCTGACATGTGTCGACTCTACTCGCTAACTTACCAACCCTATGTCCGACTTTAGAGCCCTCGCAGGCCGCGAAGGAAGAACAAGAGGCTCTCACGGGGCTCGAGAGACCTCTGTCTTATCTATAAAATAGGATCGAAATGACATTTGTTCAATGTTCAGAATTTCTTTCCTCCCTCAAATCTCTAATAGTCAAATCTCTGGAATAAAACCCCCTATTAGTGAAACTCTGCCTCATTGTAAGTATTATTGTAATGAATAGCACGAAAATGTCCTAAAACGCTCCGTAAGTAAAAAACTCAAACCCCTAAAACCCTAATTTTTATGAAAAATCAAGAAAAACAAGTTTTATTACTCGGTCGCGGGCCGCGACAGCTTTGTGAATCTCCGGATAAGCTTTAGGGCCACGTGTCATACACGTGGCAAGCCTAGGGTATGACACGGCAGCCCTAGCCGTAGCTAGGGTGGCCCTCGCCGGCCGCGAAGGTCTCCCTTTCCGGTTTACGCGGGCCGCGAGAGACCTTAAATTCTGCTATAAATTCGACGTTGCATGGCCAGTCCAACCTGCTCGAAAATTTTCACTTAAATAACTTTCTTTCTGTTCGAAATCTCAATCTAAGTGTTGAAACGCTGCTACGATAACAGGGTAATAACTCGATCACTGCTACGATACAATGTCTGATCGATTAAAACCAATCCGATGGATGTTTAAGTGCTGCCTGAATACGGGTTATAGTTTGTCATTCGTCGTGAGGGTTTCGATCTCGTGATTTATCTTAAATGTTGTATTAAGTTACTAACCTAGTTTCGTTTGCATTATTTAACTAGGTTACCAGGCTTAATCAGTAGGCAAACTCTATCCGTTTAAACTTACAATGTGAGTCATTCTGTTTTTATCAAAGTTACTTTGTGAAACCCTAAATGTTTTCCAGTTGTAATTACAGGGATTAAGTCTTTGCGTATCTTTAATAACTGGCAGTAAGTGGGGTATTGTGCACATTACTGCTGTATTATCCCTTTTAGGTGGGCGAGCCTAATTAGTGATACTCGTCACTATTGGGTGACAGGACCCAATAGTGGTATGACCACAGTCATAGATCCGGTCGAGTGACAACTGGACCAGATAATTATAAGATTGGGGCAAATGTAAAAACTCTTAATACTGTAAATTATAACAATGTGTCATTTTGTATAAATTGAATGACTTGACAGTATTCCCCGCTGATCAAATCTTTTTAAATATGTTTCAGGTGATTTACTGTGAACAAGGAAAAGTGCCGCGTAGCACTCCAGCTTGAATGAAGTGGCTTAGTAAATAAATAAACATGTTTTTGTAACCATGGGATTTCCCAGTGGAATTCGTTTATTTACGGGTTTTGTCCTAAACCCTGAAATAAAATAATTCAATGTTTTCAGCTTCAACGATCCTGTTAAAATTTCCGTTGCCAATTAAACATTAATACCATGGGTTTCTGTCCCGCGGCCTCTGAACTGGGTAAAACAGGTCGGGTACGGTGACATAAAAGGTGGTATCAGAGCCATTGATTTAAGCCAATTAAGTATTTGGAAAATACTTAATTTTTCAAATTGCCATTTTGTGATTCTGTGAAAATTTAATTATAATAAATAAAATTTTAATTTAGATTTTTGTGTGTTTCCTTATGTGTGACTAACAGCATGAATGAACTATCGAAAGCCCTCCGAAATTTCACAATCCATACTACTGATATGGATACAACAGGAACCCAGTCCGGTTATCAGGTTGACTCCGAGGAGCCACTAGTGTTTCAGGCCCAGTCTCAGGAGAAACCCAAACCTAAAAAGAGGAGAAGGCTTCTAGACTGAAAACGAGGAAGAAAGAAGAAACCCGCTGCCCAAGGGGTAAAGAAAACAGAGGATCCAAAAGGAAAGGGAAAAGAAATAAGAGAGAGCTCTGGTCAAGCTCAGGAATTGCCACCTTGGGAGGAACTCGATAGAAAACTGGCAAACTGTGACCTCATCGGACCTGCTTATGAAACCCTTTTCAATTTTCCCGCTCAATCAGAACTTCCTATCAATTTGGAACATGCTATTCCGGACCCAATTGTCAACCCTCAACCTCTTACAGGGCAGTTGGAAGAATGGTGGACTAGTGACTGGCATTTTCAGAACTTTATGAATAACCCAAATGTGTACTTTCCCTAGTTTGAACCTGAACCTGCTCCTTTTCCACCCATAAACCCGGAGAATGTTGCCGAATTACGCCGCTACGGCGAGGAACTGGTGGATGCGGGAAATCGGATTCGAGAAGTGGGGGAAAACATCACATGGAAGTACGACAAGAGGGAGCGTCGTTTTTTAAAAACCGGATAAAAATAGTTAGATATTTTGACAATATGTGAAAAAATATATAATATATATAATACCTATATATATATATAATAATAATAATATAATATTGTATAATAATACTAAAATAAAACATCTGTAAAATATCTGGCTTGTACGGACGCATAATATTTTATATAAATATAAATATCGTAATGTCGACGATTTTGGCTATATGTGTTGACTTAATTGTGTTTGTGATTGTCCTATTGTGTTTAGTTGCTATCCAATTTGTGATAATAATTTATATATATTGTTAATTATTCAGATGAAAAACGCAGTAAACCAACCGGCAAATGAAGTTAACCAATCCGAACCCAATAATGAAGACCATTTTCTCAATAGACAAGATATAGAAAATATCGTTGCTCAGGGAATAGCCAACGCTATCCCATCAATCGTCGTTGGTGTTAAGAATCCAGTTGAACCTTCCCAAGCCAACCATAGCAAACGCACCCGTGACGATAATTTCAGTAACAGTGTGAATGGGGGCGGTAATAATAATAATGTGGTTCAAGCCCCATTACTTAAGAAAATGAAAGTGGCAACGACTGGTTGCACTTACAAAGAATTTCTCGCCTGTAAGCCAGTCGAATTTGCAGGCAATGAATGGGCGACTGCCGCACTGCGTTGGTTGGGAAAGACCGAAGCTGTGATTAAAATAAGTAAGTGCGCAGAAGAAGACCGGGTGATGTATGCATTCCACCTTTTCAAGGAAGAGGCGTTAGAATGGTGGAACACGGTGCTGCAAGCTAAGGGAAGTGACGTGGCTTTTGCCATGAGTTGGGAGGAATTTAAGGAATTGGTGGAAAGAAAGTTTTGTCCCTCCTACGAAAAGGAACATATGACAAATAAGTTCCTGAACCACCGGATGGTGGACGTTGACTGTCGAGGGTATACTTCGAAATTTTTCGAGTATGCTAGAATAGTACCAACTCTGGCCTCGCCAGAACCGGTGCTTATTTCTCGCTACATTTCGGGACTAATTAGCGAGATTCGCAACATAGTCAAAGCTGCGAGACCTCGAACAATTGACGATGCGGTCGAATTGGCCAACACCTTGACTGACAGTTTGGTGCGAACAAGATAAGAAAACAAGAAAAAGGAATTTGCTCAAAAGATTACCTAAGGTTTCCGTGGGGGTAATAATAATAGTAACTTCAAGAAAAAGGGAACCGGGCAATCCTCCACCGCTCCGTTTTGCAGTAACTGTAAAAAGAAGCATTTTGGGAAGTGCGAGGAATATTGCAATTTCTGCAATAGACCGGGGCACAGAGAGGAGGAATGCAGGAAGAAGTCCATGGTCTGCTACAACTGCGGAGAAGCCGGGCATTTTAAGCCAAATTGCCCTAAATTGGTTAAGCCAGCCGACAATAAAGCCAAAACTGTCGAAGGAACTAATAAGAAGAATTCAAGAGCCTTCCAGCTAACAACGCAAGAAGCAGATCTGATTCCAGACGTGATAGCTGCTACGTTTCTTGTACATGACGTTTACGCAAAAGTATTATTTGACTCTGGTGCAAACCAAAGTTTCATAAATACTTCATTATGCCAAGCTCTTAACCAACCCTTAACCAAACTTAGACAAGTTTTTACAGTAGAAACGGCAGAAGGAAACTTAGTTAATATCGATAAAGTTCTCCAAAGAGGAAAGATAGAACTCTCAGGCCATAAATTTTCTGCAAACCTGCTACCTATGAATTTAGCAGGATTCGATGTCGTGTTAGGAATGGATTGGTTAGTAGCCAACCATACTCGAATCCTCTGTGATCAAAATTCCATAGAAATACATATGCCAGCAGGAGAAGTAATTTTGGTTACAGGAGATAAGCCGTGTAAACCAATGAAGTTCATTTCAGTAATGAAAGTTGCTAGTTATGAACGCAAATAAGTAATAGTGTATATGATTTCGATAATCATTAACACTAAAAGCAAAGAACTTAAAGAGATCTCAATAGTGTCAGAATACCCTGATGTATTCCCAGAAGAGCTGCCGGGATTACCGCCAGATAGGGAAGTAGAGTTTAGAATTCATCTAATTCCTGGAACTACACCAATAGCTAAGGCACCTTATCGGTTAGCACCCACAGAAATGTTAGAACTGAAAAAGCACATAGATGAATTGTTAAGTAAAGGATTCATACAACCCAGTTCATCCCCTTGGGGATCACCTGTGTTGTTCGTGAAAAAGAAGGATGGGTCGATGCGGATGTGTATCGTTTATAGAGAATTGAATAAGGTTACCATTAAGAATCGATACCCATTACCTAGGATTGATGATCTTTTTGATCAACTTCAAGGCGCTAAGTATTTCTCTAAGATAGATTTGCGCTCCGGATACCATAAGTTGAAGGAACAGGAAGAAGACATACCTAAAACTGCTTTCAGGACTAGGCATGGTCACTACGAGTTTACAGTCATGCCATTTGGATTAACGAATGCTCCTGCAGCATTTATGGACATGATGAATAGGATCTGTAAACCGTATCTGGATAAATTTGTGATTGTCTTCATTGACAATATACTTATTTATTCCAAAAGTCAGGATGAACATTGTAAGCACCTACATGCACTCTTAACCCTGTTAAGAAAGGAAAAACTTTACCCCAAATTTTCGAAGTGTGAATTTTGGCTACAAGAGGTGCAATTTTTAGGACACATGGTGAATCACGAAGGCATTCACGTAGATCCCTCCATAATAGAAGCAATCATAAGTTGGAAGGTCCCATAATCCGCTACTAAAATCCAAAGTTTTCTGGGATTAGCCGGATATTATGGGCACTTCATTAAAGACTTTTCTAAGATAGCCGTTCCATTAACTAAGCTAACCTGTAAAACTGTTAAGTTTGAATGGGGACCTAAGCAAGAGGAAGCCTTTAGAATCCTAAAGAAAAGATTAACAAATGCCCCAATTCTTGCCTTACCTGAAGGAACCAAAGATTTTGAGGTCTACTGCGATGCTTCTAAGCTAGGATTAGGGTGTGTGTTAATGCAACGCAACAAGGTAATTGCGTATGCTTCAAGACAATTGAAGAAGCACGTGGAAAATTATACGACTCATGACCTAGAATTAGGAGCAATAATTTTTTCCCTTAAAATTTGGAGACACTATCTGTACGGAAGTAAGTTTACTGTTTATACAGATCATAAAAGTTTAAGGTACATATTTGGGCAAAAAGAATTGAACATGAGGCAAAGAAGATGGATGGAAATTTTAAGTGACTACGACTATGATATCTTATATCATGAAGGAAAAGCAAATGTAGTAGCAGATGCCTTAAGTCGAAAGTACCATGAGAAACAAAGACGAGTACGTGCTCTTAGATTGAATATGCAGTTAGACTTAATGAAACAACTGAAAAATGTACAGGAAACAACAATCAAGGATGATGCTGAAGGAATGAAAGGAAGGATAAAAGAATTAGAGCAAGGGACTGATGGAATTTGGAGATTCCCTAAGAAAAGAATTTGGGTACCTAGGCAAGGAGATTTAAGAGATAAGATTTTAGAGGAAGCCCATAAATCTAGGTATACGATGCATCCTGGTAATAAAAAGATGTATCAAGATTTAAGGAATAATTTCTGGTGGATAGGAATGAAAAAGGACATAGCTAGATACGTTTTTATGTGTCTAACTTATTCGCAAGTTAAGGCACAACACCAGAAACCTTCAGGTTTACTTCAACAATTAGAAATGTCTGTATGGAAATGGGAACTAATAACAATGGATTTTGTTACTAAGCTACCTAAAACCAGGAAAGGTAACGATGCAATCTGGGTGATTGTAGATCGTTTAACCAAATCAGCTCATTTCCTACCAATGAAGGAAACCTTTAGCATGGAAAGATTGGCTAAGTTATACGTAGATGAGGTAGTATCCCTACATGGAGTCCCACTCTCCATTGTGTCAGATAAGTATAGTCGTTTCACTTCGCATTTCTGGACAAGTTTCCAAGAAGCAATGGGGACACGATTAAATTTAAGTACTGCATACCATCCCCAAACAGATGGACAAAGTGAAAGGACGATCCAAACCCTAGAAGACATGCTCAGGGCATGTGTAATAGATTTCGGTGGAAATTGGGATGACCACTTACCATTAATAGAATTCTCCTATAACAATAGTTATCATACAAACATCAATGCTGCCCCATTCAAAACACTGTATGGACGAAAGTGTCAAACTCCCGTATGCTGGGTAGAAATAGGAGAAAGTCAACTATCAGGTCCCGAGATTGTACAGGAAACCACCGACAAGATAACTCAAATAAAGGAAAGACTAAAAACGGCTCGAGATCACCAGAAGAGTTATGCAGACAATCGACGTAAGCCGTTAGAATTACAAGTTGGAGACAGGGTACTATTGAAGGTTTCTCCTTAGAAAGTGGTAGTTCGGTTCGGTAAGAAAAGAAAGCTAAGTCCAAGGTATATAGGACCGTTCACAGTTACCCAACGAATAGGACCAGTTGCCTATCAACTACAACTACCAGAAGAGCTAGCCGGGGTACATGATGTGTTTCATGTATCTAATCTTAAAAAGTGTTTATCTGATGAATCACTGGTAGTACCTCTTCAAGATATAGAGGTAAATGAAAAGTGAAAATTTGTTGAGAAACCTCTCTAAATAGAAGATAGAAAGGTCAAATACCTCAAACACAAGAGATTGGTGCTGGTCAAAGTACAGTGGGATTTGAAAAGAGGACCTGAGTATACATGGGAACTGGAATCGGAAATGAAGCGAAAGTATCCTTACTTATTCCAGTAAATCTCGAGGATGAGATTTTAAACAAGGTGGGGAGGATGTAACGACTAGCACGAAAATGTCCTAAAACGCTCCGTAAGTAAAAAACCCGAACCCCTAAAACCCTAATTTTTATGAAAAATCAAGAAAAACAAGTTTTATTACTCGGTCACGGGCCGCAAAGAATTTAAGAGAGGACTTCGTGGGGCGCGACAGCTTTGTGAATCTCCGTATAAGCTTTAGGGCCACGTGTCATACACGTGGCAAGCCTAGGGTATGACACGGCAGCCCTAGCCGTAGCTAGGGTGGCCCTCGCGGGCCGCGAAGGTCTCCCCTTCAAGTTTACGCGGGCCATGAGAGACCTAAAAATCTGTTATAAATTCGACGTTGCATGGCCAGTCCAAG
Organism: Helianthus tuberosus; assembly: GCA_030545235.1. Classification (NCBI taxonomy): domain Eukaryota; kingdom Viridiplantae; phylum Streptophyta; class Magnoliopsida; order Asterales; family Asteraceae; genus Helianthus; species Helianthus tuberosus. Next base: position 26,012,949 of record CM060351.1, on the reverse strand, counting down.
CTGCTCGAAAATTTTCACTTAAACAACTTTCTTTCTGTTCGAAATCTCAATCTAAGTGTTGAAACGCTGCTACGATAACAGGGTAATAACTCGATCACCGCTACGATACAATGTCCGATTGATTAAAACCGATCCGATGGATGTTTAAGTGCTGCCTGAATACGGGCTATACTTTGTCAATCGTCGTGAGGGTTTCGATCTTGTGAGTTATTGTAAATGTTGTATTAAGTTACTAACCTAGTTTCGTTTGCATTATTTAACTAGGTTACCAGGCTTAATCAGTAGGCAGACTCTGTCCGTTTAAACTTACAATGTGAATCATTCTGTTTTTATCAAAGTTACTTTGTGAAACCCTAAATGTTTTCCAGTTGTAATTACAGGGATTAAGTCTTTGCGTATCCTTAATTACTGGTAGTAAGTGGGGTATTGTGCACATTACTGCTGTATTATCATTTTTAGGTGGGCGAGCCTAATTAGTGATACTCGTCACTATTGGGTGACAGGACCCAATAGTGGTATGGCCACAATCATAGATCCGGTCGAGTGGCAACTGGACCAGATAATTATAAGATAGGGGCAAATGTAAAAACTCTTAATACTGTAAATTATAATAATGTTTCATTTTGTATAAATTGAATGACTTGCCAGTATTTCCTGCTGATCAAATCTTTTTAAACATATTTCAGGTGATTTACTGTGAACAAGGAAATGTGCGGCGTAGCACTCCAGCTTGAATGAAGTGGCTCAATAAATAAATAAACATGTTTTTGTAACTAGGGGATTTCCCGGTGGAATTCGTTTATTGTAAATTACGTGTTTTGTCCCGAACCCTGAAATAAAATAATTCAGTATTTTCAGCTTCAATGATCCTATTAAAATTTCCGCTGCCAATTAAACATTAATACCACGGGTTTCTATCCTGCGGACTCTGAACCAGGTAAAACGGGTCGGGGGCCGTGACAATTATAACCCCCGATCACGTATTCGTTACCATGCTTGGTTAATCTAGAATTTCCGTAACGCATGTCAAGGTTCTGCCTGACTCAGTCGTTGGAATTCTGTCCAGTGTTACACCCGATTGATCTAGGACTCCGTAATGCATGTCAAGGCTCTGCCTGACTCAGTCTTTGGAGTTCTGTCTCGAGTTGTACGGTTAATGTGATTTGGGTTATTTTACTAACACGTGTGCATTGTTTAAATTTAATAAATAATAATAACCAGGAGAACCAACAGGAAGCTATAATGTCGCAACCCCCGGCCCCTAGTCACCTGGGAACGGGCGGTCGCGAGCTCAGATTCAGTGGTATCGGTGTTTATCATTTTGGCAGCGGAATTAACATCAGGACCGTAGTTAGGAAAAATTTTATCAGAGTAAAATACCACATTTTTATAATAATAAACACATGGGTAAAATCCAAGTTTCCATTACAAACATGTTTATAGGGATAAACCCTATTTTATTTAAATAAAACATCTTCTTTATTTAGGTAACTTTTATAGCCACATTTTCCAAGCCTTTAGTGCTGTCAAGCTGGCTTCTATTTGGCTTTCATATTTTGTTACATGAAACGCGTTTAAAAACATTTTGTCAGTGGGAAATACTGGTGAGTGAATCGCAGTTTAATCAAAACAAGTTCTATCATTGTACAGTATTGAGGGCGATCTCGCAATTATATTTGTTTCCAATTCTTACTTTAATTACCACCCACGGTACTGTCAACCGACTTGTGATCATGTTACTACTCACAGTGTAGTAACAAATTTTGTTTACAAAACCTCAACATACCGACGATAATTGTAGAATTACAAATACTCAATAACTGTTTATCATAATGTAAAACAATTGAGGTTTTATATAAACAATTTGCAAAAAGGTTTACAAAAAGGAGATTACTCATATTGCTAATTTAGGTTTTTCCTTTGTGATTTCCTGGTTATAATCTATTAATTAAACAATGTACACGCGTTATTATAATAACCCAATGTACATTAGTTATACTCTCCCCGAGACAGAACTCCAACAAATACGTTCGGGCAGAGCCTCGACAGCCGTTACGGAGCACCAGATCAATCGGGCAGCCTATCTAATACGTAACCGTGGGTTAAAATACTTACAACGAGGCAGAGCTTCGCTATTTTAGTGGGTATAATACCCGGGAATAATTTTAGCTTTAGAGAATTGAGAGAGAGTTTGAAAGTTTTGAACGACGAAAACAGAAGCCTGAGCTCCCAATTTATAGGGTTGGTCGACCATTCTCTCACACCCCGCGAGACTATTAGCAAAGGTCTTCACGGCCCGCGAGGCCTTATAAACTAGCTCCTAGCTTTGCTGAGTCGACCCGTAGCCCCCACACGCGTCACGACACGTGGCATCAGCTGGTGCGGCCTAGTGGCCAGCTGTCGCGCCCCGCGAAGCACACACCCTTTAGGGTCGAGGCCCGCGAGCACCCACCAAACTTAATTTTATTTGATTTTTATAGAAATAAAGTATTTAGGGCCCATTTTACGTATACGGGGTGTATTTTAGAACGTATAGGGCCGTTCAAAATATTTTAGGAGTGTCAGAAATATTTTAGGAGGGTTGTTATATCCTCCCCACCTTATTTTAGAACTTGTCCTCGAGGTCTACTGGAACAGGTGTGGGTATTTTCTCTGCATCTCGGATTCAAGCTCCCAAGTGTATTCTGGTCCTCTCTTGGAATCCCATTTCACTTTGACAAGAACTAATCTTTTGTGTTTCAGATTCTTGACTTTCCTGTCTTCAATTTGTAGAGGCTTTTCTACAAACTTAAGTTTCTCATTTACCTCTATGTCCTTAAGAGGTACTACTAATGATTCATCGGCTAAGCACTTTTTGAGATTACATACATGAAATACATCATGTATTCCTGCCATTTCCTCTGGCAGTTGTAGCTGATAAGCTACAGGTCCTATTCTTCTAATAATCTCAAAAGGTCCAACGTACCTGGGACTTAACTATCCTCTTTTGATGAATCTTACTACTCCTTTCCAAGGAGAAACTTTTAATAAAACCTTATCTCCTACTTGAAACTCTAATGGCTTTCGCCTGTTATCAGCATAACTCTTTTGTCGATTGCGTGTTGTTTTTAGTCGTTCCTTGACGTGAATAATCTTGTCCGTTGTTTCTTGTACTATCCCTGGCCCAACAAACTGGGGTTCGGCACTTTCATCCATAAAGTGCTTCGAAGGGTGCAGCATTGATACTGGTATGATAGTTGTTATTATAGGAAAATTCTATTAATGGTAAATGATCGTCCCAATTTCCTCCGAAATCAATTACGCAAGCTCAAAGCATATCTTCCATTGTCTAAATTGTCCTTTCGCTTTGTCCGTTCGTTTGAGGATGATAAGCGGTGCTTAGATTTAACTTGGTTCCCATTGCTTTTTGGAAACTTGTCCAAAAATGAGAAGTAAAACGACTATCTCTATCAGACACAATAGATAAAGGAATACCATGTAATGAAACTATTTCATTAACATATAACTTGGCTAACTGCTCCATACTGAAGGTTTCCTTCATTGGTAAGAAATGAGCAGACTTAGTTAACCTATCTACAATCACCCAGATCGTATCATTACCTTTTCTTGTCTTGGGTAATTTGGTAACAAAGTCCATTATTATCAACTCCCATTTCCAAACAGGCATTTCTAACTATTGCAACAAGCCTGAGGGTTTCTGATGCTCAGCTTTAACCTGTGAACAGGTTAGACACTTGGCAACATAAGCTGCTATATCCTTTTTCATTCCTATCCACCAGAAATTCTTTCTTAAGTCTTGATACGTCTTATCATTTCCAGGATGCATCGTATAGTTAGACTTATGGGCTTCTTCTAATATTCGGTGGCGTAGGTTTCCTAGTTTAGGTATCCACATTCTTTTCTTATGGAATCTCCAAATTCCATCTGTTCCTTGTTCTAGTTCCTTAATCATTCCTTTCAGTTTTCAGTATCGTCCTTGATTACTGATTCTTGTACGACTCTAATTTGTTCATTTAAATCTATCTGCAGATTTAATGTAAGAGAACGTACTCTTTTCGGCTTTTCATGATACTTTCGACTTAAAGCATCAGCTACTACATTAGCCTTTCCTGCATGATACTGGATATTGCAATCATAATCACTAAGAAATTCCATCCAGCGTCTCTGTCTCATATTCAACTCTTTTTGCCCAAAAATGTACCTTAAACTTTTATGATCGGTGAAGACAACAAATTTATTTCCATATAAATAGTGTCTCCAAATCTTAAGGGAAAAAATTATGGCTCCTAACTCTAAATCATGGGTTGAATAGTTTTCTTCATGATTCTTAAGTTGTCTAGACGCATATGCTATAACATTTTGACGTTGCATCAACACACATCCATAACCTAACTTAGAAGCGTCACAATAGACTTCAAAGTCTTCGGTTCCTTCTGGTAATGCTAGTATGGGTGCGCTGGTTAATCTTTGCTTAAGAATTCTTAAGGCTTCTTCTTGTTTTGGTCCCCATTCAAACTTAACACACTTACAGGTTAGCTTCGTTAAAGGGATATCTATTCTAGAAAAATCTCGAATAAACCTTCTATAATAACCGGCTAGTCCTAGAAAACTTCTAACCTCCGTTGGTGATTTAGGGACTTTCCACTTAGTAATTGTCTCAATCTTTGTGGAATCCACATGAATTCCTTCATGATTAACTAAATGTCCAAGAAATTGCACTTCTTCTAACCAAAATTCGCATTTCGAAAATTTAGCGTAAAGCTTTTCTTTTCTCAGCAAATTTAAAAGTGTATGAAGATGCGCTACTTGTTCCTCTTTACTCTTAGAGTAAATTAGAATATCATCTATAAAGATAATTATGAATTTATCCAAATATAGCTTACATATTCGGTTCATCATGTCCATAAATGCGGCTGGGGCATTGGTTAGACCAAATGGCATGACTGTAAATTCATAACGGCCATACCTTGTTCTGAAGGCGGTCTTAGGAATGCCCTCTTCCTGTACCTTTAATTGATGATATCCTGAGTGTAAATCAATCTTAGAAAAGAATCGAGCTCCTTGTAGTTGATCAAAAAGATCATCAAATCTCGGTGATGGGTACCGATTGTTAATCGTGACCTTATTCAACTCTCGATAATCAATGAACATACGCATTGATCCGTCTTTCTTCTTGACAAACAAGATTGATGCTCCCCATGGTGATGAACTTGGCTGTACTCCTTTCTCCAAAAGTTCGTTCAACTGTCTCTTCAGTTCTTGCATCTCTGTTGGTGCCAAACGGTAAGGTTCTTTGGCAATCAGTGCTGTTCCTGGTAGTAGATGAATTCTGAATTCAACTTCCCTGTCCGGCGGTAGTCCTGGTAGCTCTTCTGGAAATACATCTGAGAATTGAGATACTACGGGAATATCATTCAGTTCTTTTTCTTTAGTGTTAATGATTATGGAAATCGTATATACTAGTGATCCCTTCCTTGCACAACTTGCAGTTTTCATCACAGAGATGAATTTCGTGGGTCTAGTGGGCTTATCTCCTTTAATTGTGATCTTTTCACCCTTTGGTGAACTTATTTGGATTGACTTTTTATCACATAGAATACAGGCTTTATTGGCTATTAACCAATCCATTCCTAATACAACATCAAATCCGGCCAGATTCATTTGGTAAAGGTTAGCAATAAACTTATGGTTTAAAATTTCTATTCTTGCTTCCTGCAAGATTTCAAAAATCTTAATGGTTTCTCCATTTGCTGTCTCTACTAGACATTCTTGTTGGAGTTTAGTTAATGGTTGGTTGAGAATTTTGCAAAATGAAGAGTCAAATAATACTTTTAGCAAAAATATCATTAACTAAAAACGTTCCGGTAATCACATCCGAAATCATCTTTGTTTCTTTGGCTGTCAGAACAAATGCCCTAGCATTCTTAGCAGTCTTGTTGTTCATGGCTAGAGCTAGTTTCGGACAGTTTGGCTTAATATGTCATTTTTCTCCACAATTGAAGCATACTCCATTACTGGGTTTCTTCCTACAGTCTTCTTCCTCGTGTCCTGGTATTTTGCAGAAATTGCAGTAGGTGGAGCATCTTCCTGAATGCTTCTTCTTGCAGGCCTTACAATAAGGTGCAGAAGTAGAACCTACATTCTTCCCACGGTTGGAATTTCCATAGCGGAATTCCTGGGTAAGTTTCTGGACTAGGTTCTTTCTCTGGTTTTCTTCTTGTGTACGTATCAATTCATCGGTCAAGGTATTTGCTAGTTCTACAGCTTCTTCTATGGTTGGTGATCTAGCTACCTTGACTACATGTCTAATCTCACTGATTAATCCCCAGACGTAATGGGAGATTAGTACTGGTTCTGGTGAAGCTAGGATTGGCACTATTCTAGCATATTCGAAGAATACAGTAGTGTAACCCTTACAGTCGAATCCAGTCATTCTAAGGTTTAAGAACTTATTAGAAATCTGTTCTTTTTCATTGGGTGGACAAAATTTCCTTTCAACCATATTCTTAAACTCAGTCCATTACATATTATTGTTGGGTTTTTCACATGTTTATCAATGTATTTTATCCATATAAAATAAAAACGCAGCGGAAAATTATTTAAAACATGTTACTTACAAGATATAAAACCCATTTTATATGTGAAACCCAATACCCGGATCCATATACGAACATGCATGCTATCAAAAATGAAACACAACCATAGGGTGTTTAGAATATTACCTTCTAAGGAGTAAATGATATGAAGATGATGATGCTTCTTGAACGGTTGCCTTCAAGTGTAGAAGACCTCAAGCTTGTATACCCCAAGCCTTCCAACAAACACCTTATGTTTAGCTAGGATTTCTACACTTATGAACTCACAATTGAAACCCTCTTGGAAACAACCCTTGGCCGAAATTATGAGAGTGTTTAGTAGAGTTCTTGCACTTGAAAATTGATCTTGAAAATTCCCTCATGGAACCCTTCCATAACCGAATTTTTAGAGAGAATTCTATCAAGTTCTTCTAGTTCATCTCTTGAATTTTTATGATAAAAATTCTATATAACACTTGGGAGAGAATTGCCACCATTCTTGGCCAATGATGGAGCATCTAACACAAGCAAATGCATGCATCCCTATCGGACCAAAATGGTTTTGGGAAGATCATCCAATCAAGAGGCTTCTAACTTATGACAATTGCATGTGTCTTGATTGGTGGAAAACCCTTGAGAAGAACAAAAGGGGGGCGGCCCATGTGCCTTCAATTTCTCACCCAATCAAAATTTTCCTAACTTATTTTTATGTCTTGTATTAAGTTTTATAACTTTTATAAAACATAACACAACATTTTATAAGTTTTTATGCAATAAATCATAACTTTTATAATGTTATTTAACCCATTAAATAACAAAATAAAATATTCTCTCATAATAAATTATCCATATAATTTATTTGTTTGTCAAGTGCAATTATTTAGAAAACCAATTTCTAAATATTATAAGTGTTAATATTTATTTGTTTGATCATAAATAAATATTGTAGGTGTTTGTCTAGCTTGTATTTGGGTATGACTCGACTTGGATCATAACGTACTAGCCACATCAATTTAATATGTGTCTTGGGCATACAGAGTCCAACAATCTCCCACTTGCACAAGATACATAGAAGATTGATGCAAGCAGTAAATGACGCCTAACTACGGTTTACTACCCCCAACACGTATGACTATATTTGCCATTCAATAACATCATCGCCTTCAAGTCCCTTACTTGAACATGATTTAGGTGAATTTATCATTTATCCTTTCGTTACAGATGTCATGTCAAATCCAGAGACACAGAGTGATCACTCTCTGTTGATTTAACTTTAGCAGGCCTTAGACATCTTACTCTCAACGAATAAGAGGAACAAATCCCATCTTGACTACATACGTCTCTCACAATCACCTTGTACCACACCTGAGCTTAGCCATATGTACTGTCATATTACTAACAGCGAAGAAATAAGTCAAGGTACAATATTTGGTGAATATCAAGACCCAATATGTATCTCAGGTCTGAGGATACTATGGTATTCTCCTTTACTCAAATTTACTTATGATCAATCACAAATGATTCCATGCAGTAAGATTTGAGAGTGAGTCAATCCAATATTTGTATCCCACAAATATCTATGAACTTTGGTAGCAACACTTTGCTCTATATTCATACCTAATGAATATCCACCAATCCAAGTTCATAATAGTCTTACATTCATATTTGTTCCCACAAGTATGATCGACTACGGACATTTAGAATAAGAAACTTATTCACGGATTTAAACATGCTAAAATTGGAACAAAACTCAAAATACCATAAAGAGTTATAATAACAGTTGTTCCAATATCCAAATATAAAATAGATCAAATCCAATCACTAGAATATCGAAGTCCTAAGGCACAAGTATGACCCTTCATGCTTTGCCCGTTTGAGGAGCTTCGTGAGTGGATCCACAATATTTTGATCAGTGTGAACTTTGCGAATACATATCTTTCCCTTTTCAACTTCATTCCGTATGTAGTTGAAACTCCGCTTAATGTGTTTATTCTCTTGATGTATACGAGGTTCCTTGATTTGATCAATCACACCATTGTTATCATAAAGATCTCTTGGGGCCTTAATGTCAGGGACTACCCCTAGATCGGCAATAATTCAAGTGGCAGATCCATATAAATTATCTCAATCAATGAAGCGGCGATGTATTCTGATTATGTAGTGGACAATGCTACCCTGATTGTGATCGAGAACCATCTCGATTAGTTTGGAAACTCGTATCCATGTAACCCTTTACAACGAATTCCGAAACTCGCATCCCTGTAACCTTTTACAACGAGTTCTTTTCCACCAGATCTATATATTAGAAATACATCCTTAGTCCTTCTGAGATATTTCAATACATTTATAACAGTCACTCAATGAGCGTTTCTCGCTGGTATCTTCTCGTTATGCTTACAGCGCATAACTTGTCCGGTCTAGTGCATATCATTACGTACATAATGAATCCTATAGCTGACGCATATGGGATTTCTTTCATTCTTTCCTGCTCATTCTTTGAGCTTGGACATTGAAACGCATTCAATATTGTCCCCTCTTTGAATAGGTACCAAACCTTTCATAGAGTTCTCTATCTTGAACCCTTTCAAGACTTTGTCAATGTATGCACTTTAGTTTAAACCTATCAAGCGCCTTGATCTATCCCTATAGATCTTTATTCCCAAAATATAGGCGACTTCACCAAAATCCTTAATAGAAAAATGACTTCCAAGCCAGGCTTTTACATCTTCCATGGCTGGAATGTCATTTCCAAATAGAAGAATGTCATCGACATACTATACTAAGAAAGTAATAATGCTCCCACTAGCCTTCTTATACACAAGATTTATCGACGTTCTTGATGAATCCATATTCCCTAATCTCTTCATCAAAACGGTGATTCCAACTTCTAGATGCTTGTTTCAATCCGCAGATTGATTTCTTTAACTTGCATACTTTGTTAGGATGTTTTAGATCGACAAAAATTTCAGGCTGAACCATATATAGACATCTTCCTTAAGATATCTATTAAGGAAAGCCGTTTTGACATCCATTTGCCAAATCTCATAATTATATTATGCAGGTATGGCAAATAATATCCTTTGTGACTTAAGCATCGCCACAGGCGAAAAGGTCTTATTATAATCAATCCCTTGAGTTTGATTGAAACCTTTTGCTATAAGTCTCGCTTTACAAGTATCCAAGTTACCATGCATATCGATTTTCTTGCTGAAAACCCACTTACTTCCAACTACTTTGGAGTTAAGAGACGGCACAACTAATTCCCATACTTGGTTGTCATACTTGGATTGCATCTCTACGTTCATGGCTTCAAGCCATTTGTCACAATCGGATTTTGACATTGCATCATGGTATGTGGTAGGTTCACCCGAATCTTCCACGTAGCATCCATCCATAAAAAATCCATATCTTTCAGGTGGACTACTAATTCTACCAGATTGTGAACGTTTTTGTGTGTATTGATCAACCACTTCATCATTTTCAACAACCTCTTGTTGAGTGCTAGTTTTAACCAAACGTGTATCGGCTTGTGGTTCCTGATCCTCATCAAGTTTCACTGTTCTACTAATTCCTTCCACAAGGAACTTAGCTTCCAAGAACTCAGCCTTTCGAGCAACAAATGCCTTTTGCTCTGTTGGATCATAGAAGTAATATTATATATCATCTTTAGAATATCCTACAAAGATACACTTAGTGGATCGTACTTCCAATTTATTTGGGGTGTATTGCTTCACATAAGCTTCATAACCCATACTTTTAAATATGATAATGATGGAGCCCTTCCATGTCATATTTCAAAAGGTTGTCTTATCCACTTTTCTTGGTTTAGGCCATACGGGCTGCGGAGAGCAAAGCGTAACCCCAAAATGATAGAGATAATGCGCTCCTAGCCATCATAGATCGAACCATATCCAAATAGAGTTCGATTTTTCCTCTATCGGAACGCATAACTTTGATTGAGTTGATTTTGTACTTCACCTTTTGAAAGCTTTGGACATTTCAAAACTTCAACTTTGTGTCTCATCAAGTACACATAACCATAACTACTATAGTTGTCGGTAAAAGTAATGAAGTATCTTTCACCATTCCTAGTCATTGGCTTAAAAGGATCACATACATCCGAATGTATGATACCTAATAAATCATTTGCCCTTTAGTTGGTACCACTAAAGGGTTTCTTGGTCATATTACTTCGTAAGCAAGATTCACATGTATCAAATGAACCAATTTCATTTGTTTCCAAAAGACCATTCTTTTGAAGTGCTTGCATGCGACTTTTGTTTATATGACCAAGGCGATAATGCCAAAGATAGGGCTTACTCAAATCCATTTTGAGTTGCTTGGTGATTGCTTGGTACATTTAACTATCAAATGGTATATTATCATGAACCAATTCATAAATACCATTTGAAGGCATAACTTTAAAGTAGAACATGTCATTTATCGAAACATAAATGTCATTGTTTTTAAATTAAAACCATATTGTCTTAAAAGGGAAACTTGAATAATATTCCTAGTCAAACTAGGAGCACTCAATATATATATATTAAAACAATTTCCAAACTATTTGGAAGTTTCAAAACATAGTCTCCTTTCTTGTAATGCTTATTTCTTTTGAACTCTTGCAACAAATTGCAAACATGAGTTCCACATCCGGTATCAATACCCACGTGTTTGAAGAAATAACATTAAGATCAATATGTTTCATAAAGATTGTACCTAAGGTTTGCCCTGCATCCCTCTTAGTTTTCAACTCTTTGAGATAGGTTGGACAATTCCCATTTAAATGTCCTATCTCTCCATACTCAAAGTATGGATTGTTCGTGGCAACCTTTGCCTTCTTATATTTTGGTTTCGGTGGTTCCGCTTTAGCCTTTCTTTTCTTTTCCCTTTGATGTGCCCGTTTCCATTTGCAACATTTGCTTTGGTGTCGGGGTGATGCTCTTTCTTGTTGCCACCCTCATTGGTCGTTAGAACGGATAAAACCCTTTTACCCATATTGAGCCTTTCGAGGTGATCAATGTGGATTTGTCATCTTAAAGACTTAAGATGAGACCGATTGGGTTTCCTCCACTCGACATGCATGAAACGCCCGAAGTGTTCTACCCTTGCATATTGTAGGAACATTTCCTTCAATTGGGTAATCATGTCGTATGCTCATGATATTCAAAAATCCTTTTGAATATTGGGAATCATAATTCCTAACATGAGGCAAGAGGCTTGCATAGTATCCTCGATATACTTAATCCAATCGTTATAGGCATCCTTATCTTCCATAAGATGTTCATTGGGGTAAGGATCGTTTTTAGTGATAGGTTACGGACGGTTTGGGTAATATTGTTAGCGGCCATCTACAAAATTTTACAAAGTTCAATTTTAGTATTTTCGATATTATTATATTTTAATCATTAATACCCTTTTATGTCTCATAGACAATTAATAATTAAAATCTAGAATCCAACGTTACATTTAAATATTGGTTAGGTAACCTTTATCCCTCTATTTAAATTAACAAGGTAGTCAACGTTTGACAATTGCAACTCTTTGCAACTTCTAGCCATATGGGATCGGTTAAACATCTTTATGTTTAGTTGGCATGTTTAATCCCATCAACACCTTTGTTCCCCATGCTTTGGTGACCCTAAGTTCATGGTTTCCAAATCAAGTCGTCCAACTTACACACACGTGTGAGTTCATTCACATAAGTGGTTAGGTGACCTTTATCCCACAAACATGGTAAACCCACCTCGAATATACAAGTTCCCTCAAATGTGGTTAGGTGACCTTTATCCCACAAAAGAGTTCCCAAATGATTCGAGTGTTGTATAAAAGGATGGTGTTTGACTTGTTTTATAAAAGGGATTTTGAGTTTTCAAAATTCTAGTTTAGAAAACTTTATGTACCATACATTTGCATGCATTCAAATCCTTGGTACTTTTGTAAAACAAATTTTCAAGGTTCTTTTAATAAAACCCATTTTGTAAAATCATTAATTTTTAATAAAACGTTTATTAACCATTTTAATGATTTTGTTAAGAACCAATTTTTTACGCTTGTTGTTGATTATTAGTTTGTTAAGCATGCATATCCAAATATCATCAAAACAACATAAATAAACAACCACACAAGCATAAATAATAATAGGTGCATAACCATAGCCAGCTATTTTGACAACACTTGTTAGCCGAAACAAGTGTGCTAAAAGGTCCTTCCTAAGGGGTGAATATTAACACAAATAATGTGTCGTTGAACTCCCACTTGATCCCGCATCCAAATGCTTCAAGTCTTCCTTTTGTGTTGTGATTTCTTCACTTTCTTTGAGCTTCCAAAATGTCCTTTAATTCAGCTCCAAACTCCTTTGGACTTCAAAAATGTGTTTTGGTTATCGGGCTAAAATCCCGTTTAGAACTATGAAGTTCTTTAGGCCCGAAATTAGCCAAAACCAAAACCGCATTTTTGTGTGCATCTTCTTTTACAAAATATATCCTAATACATTTTTTTCTAGTAAAATAAAATGCACCTAATCTATTTATTTTACATACCAAATGAAAATAAATAAATTACATAACTTTACAAATGGAAGAACCAAAAATAATAATTATTACAACCTTTGAAATAATTAAATACAAATCACAAACACAAATATTCAACATATTCACACAAGGTCATGGCTAGGTTATGAACACCAAAATATATATATATATCCACATATATAAAATTCAAGAAGCAAAATGGTTTCCTTTTTACAACCTACTTTTCGGTCAAGAATGAAAAAACCGAAAAAGTGGGTTTTTGTCCAAACAAACAAATCATCCAGATGACATAATTTTTCAAGATACTTTTATGCATGTATTAAAATAATCTTGAAAAACAAAAGGATAACCATATATAAAATTTCGGCCATAGGGTTTTAACCAAACCCGAAACCCGAAAATTTCATATCCTATGACGCATGCACTCATATAAGCGGCTCTGATACCACTGTTGGGTTTTTCACATGTTTATCAATGTATTTTATCCATATAAAATAAAAAACGCAGCGGAAAATTATTTAAAACATGTTACTTACAAGATATAAAACCCATTTTATATGTGAAACCCAATACCCGGATCCATATACGAACATGCATGCTATCAAAAATGAAATACAACCATAGGGTGTTTAGAATACTACCTTCCAAGGAGTAAATGATATGAAGATGATGATGCTTCTTGAACGGTTGCCTTCAAGTGTAGAAGACCTCAAGCTTGTATACCTCAAGCCTTCCAACAAACACCTTATGTTTAGCTAGGATTTCTACACTTATGAACTCACAATTGAAACCCTCTTGGAAACAACCCTTGGCCGAAATTATGAGAGTGTTTATTAGAGTTCTTGCACTTGAAAATTGATCTTCAAAATTCCCTCATGGAACCCTTCCATAACCGATTTTTTAGAGAGAATTCTATCAAGTTCTTCTAGTTCATCTCTTGAATTTTTATGATAAAAATTCTATATAAAACTTGTGAGAGAATTGCCACCATTCTTGGCCAATGATGGAGCATCTAACACATGCAAATGCATGCATCCCTATTGGACCAAAATGGTTTTGGGAAGATCATCCAATCAAGAGGCTTCTAACTTATGACAATTGCATGTGTCTTGATTGGTGGAAAACCCTTGAGAAGAACAAAAGGGAGGCGGCCCATGTGCCTTCAATTTCTCACCCAATCAAAATTTTCCTAACTTATTTTTATGTCTTGTATTAAGTTTTATAACTTTTATAAAACATAACACAACATTTTATAAGTTTTTATGCAATAAATCATAACTTTTATAATGTTATTTAACCCATTAAATAACAAAATAAAATAATCTCTCATAATAAATTATCCATATAATTGATTTGTTTGTCAAGTGCAATTATTTAGAAAACCAATTTCTAAATATTATAAGTGTTAATATTTATTTGTTTGATCATAAATAAATATTGTAAGTGTTTGTCTAGCTTGTATTTGGGTATGACTCGACTTGGATCATAACGTACTAGCCACATCAATTTAATATGTGTCTTGGGCATACAGAGTCCAACAATTATAGACTCTGTCACTTCCCCTAGACTGGAGAATAGTGTTCCACCATTTTAAAGCAACATTCTTAAACAGATCAGAAGCAAACATGATTTTGTCTTCCTCTGCGCACCTGATTATTTTTAAGAATGCCTCAGTCTTTTCTAACCAGCGTAGAGCTGCAATGGCTCCTTCATTGCCCGAGAATTCTATTAGTTTACAAGACCAGAATTCTTTGTAAAAACAACCATAAGACATGGTTCTTCTTGTTTTTGGAATGGACACTTGAAGTAATGGTCCATTGTTCACGCTGTGACTGGGTTCAGCATGTGATCGCTTACTTCCACTATTACTTTTATTATTTTCCGCTTCCTTAATGTTTTGGATGATAGCTGGCATAGAATCTCTAATTCCTTGTAGATATAAACATTGTAATCTCTCTAAATACTGTAAAGATTATAAAACTGTTTTGATTAAACTGGGATGCACTCACCAGTATTTCTTGCTGATAAAACCTTTTTAAAAACGCATTTTAGGTAACATAGTGTGAAGCAAATAGAAGCCAGCTGGAGAGAATTGAAGGCTTAGAAAAGTGGCTATAAAAGTTACCTAAATAAAAAGGAGATCATGTTTTCAATAATTAGGGTTTATCCCTATAAATTATATTGTAAACAAAACATGGGTTTTATCCCATTTGTTTATTATAAAAATGGTGTTTTAAACTCTGATAAATATTTCCTAATGTCACGGCCCCCGACCCGTTTTGTCTGGTTCGGAAGCCGCGGGACAGACACCCTTGGTATTGGTGTTTATTTGGCAGCGGAAATTTTAACAGGACCGTTTGTCGGAAAATAATATCTGAGTTTTTTTAAAGAAAACATTGAATTATTTTATTATAATTATCGGGACAAAACCCGTATTTTACAAGAAAGGAATTTCACTGGGAAATCCCCTGATTACAGAAAACATGTTTATTTCTGTTTACTGAGACACTTATTTAAGCTGGTGTGCTAGGCGGCACATTCCTTTTCTTCACAGTAAATCACCTGAAACATGTTTTAAAAAGATTTGATCAGCGAAAAATACTGGCGAGTACATTCCATTTATTCAAAAGACACATTGTTATATTATACAGTATTAAGAGCGATTATAATTGCTTCTATCTTTATAATTATCTGACCAAGTTGTCACTCGACCGGATCTGTGACTATGGTCATATCACTATTTAAGTCCGTTCACCTAAAAGTGACGCTTGATAAGTAATGTATACAAAACCCCACGTACCGTCAGTAATTTAAGATAACAACGACTTAATCACTATAAATATAACAGGAATACACTTAGGGTTTTGGAAACAATTTTGGTAAAAAGAGAATGACTCACATTGCCACTTTAAACTTATCAGAGTTTTTCCTACTGGTTAAGCTTGATAACCTAATTAAATAGACAATGCAAACGAAACTAGGTTAGTAACTTAATTCAACATTTACGATAAGTCACGAGATCAAAACCCTCACGATGAATGACAAAGTATAGCCTAATGTAGGCAGCACTTAAACATCCATCGGATCGGTTTTAATCGATCAGATATTGCATCGTAGCAGTGATCGAGTTACTACCCTGTTATCGTAGTAGAGGTTCGAGACTCGGAGCTTATTTTTGAAAGAAACAGAACATATATCAATGTACAAATTGATTTTGAACGTCATAACAAGCAATCAGTTCAAGTGCCAAACCCCTGGGTTTTATACTGAATTTTGGCTCCTCCCTCGTCTCGCGCCTGCTACCCATGCCCCTGGCGCGTGTCGCGACGGCGACCAGTTTAGGCTAGGGTATCCTGGTGTCTAGTATAGCCTTGGTGAGTTGTAAAAATTCGAAATTACGTATTTTATATCCGTTTTATGCAGATAATATCGATTAAGGGATCCTCCCTTGAGTTTTGGGGGCCCTGTTGCTGGTTTAGTCCGTTGTTCAACATGTCAGGTTACACTGTACTACTTGGTGTTTTAATTGGGGTTTGTTAGTGTGCCAATTAGGAAATGGAAATTTGCGAGGTTGTTACATCCTTCCCACCTTGTTTAAAATCTCATCCTCGAGATTCATTGAAACAAGTAGGGATACTTTGGTTTCATTTCTGATTCCAGCTCCCATGTGTATTCAGGTCCTCTCCTTGAATCCCATTTTACTTTGACGAGAACCAATCTCTTGCTTGAGATTCTTGATCTTTCTTTCTTCTATTTGAATAAGTTTCTCAACAAACTTTAACTTTTCATTTACCTCTATATCTTGATGAGGTACTATCAGTGATTCATCAGATAAACACTTCTTAAGATTAGATATATGAAATACATCATGTACACCTGCTAACTCTTCTGGTAGTTGTAATTGATAGGCGACTGGTCCTATTCGTTGGATGACTGTAAATGGTCCTACATACCTTGGACTCAGTTTTCCTTTCTTACCGAATCGGACTACTCCTTTCCAAGGAGAGACTTTTAATAGCACTTTGTCCCTGACTTGAAATTCTAATGACTTGTGTCGATTGTCAGCATAACTCTTTTGGCGATCTCGAGCTGTTTTGAGCCTTTCCTTGATTTGAGTTATCTTTTCGGTGGTTTCCCGCACAATCTCGGGACCTGATAATTGACTTTCTCCTATTTCTGCCCAACATACTGGAGTTCGGCACTTTCGTCCATAAAGTGCTTCGAATGGGGCAGCGTTGATGCTCGTATGATAACTGTTGTTACAGGAGAATTCAACTAATGGCAAGTGGTCATCCCAATTCCCACCGAAGTCTATAACACATTCTCTTAACATGTCTTTCAAGGTTTGCATTGTCCTTTCACTTTGTCCATCTACCTGGGGATGGTATGCTGTACTTAAATTTAATCGTGTCCCCATTGCTTGTTGGAAACTCGTCCAAAAATGCGAAGTGAAACGACTATCCCTATATGATACAATGGAGATTGGAACTCCATGTAGTGATACTACCTCATCTACATACAACTTAGCTAGTCGTTCCATGCCAAAGGTTTCCTTCATTGGTAGGAAATGAGCTGACTTGGTTAATCGATCCATAATCACCCAGATTGCATCATTACCTTTTCTTGTTTTGGGTAATTTGGTAACAAAATCCATTGTTATTAACTCCCATTTCCATACGGGCATTTCTAACTGCTGAAGTAAAACTGAAGGTTTCTGGTGTTCTGCTTTAACTTGTGAACAAGTTAAACACTTAGGTTCTGTTTGTTTTTTGGCCAGAAGTACTTCTGGCCACTTATGTCTGCGCCGCGCAGACGCGGGCAGACGTTTGGATGCTGCAGATTGTTTGTTTTCTCGCAGACCTTTCATTAAAAAAGGTCTGCGAGACCTCTTCACCAAGCAGACACGTTCCATCATCTTCCAACCTCTTCTCCTCTTCTCCCTCTTCTCCCTCTTCTCCCTCTGCCACCACCACCTCCTCTGCCACCACCACCTCCACCTCCGACACTCCTCCGCCGCCACCACCTCCTCTGCCACCACCACCTCCACCTCCGACACTCCTCCGCCGCAGTCAAAACCCACCACAGAGTCAAGAGAGAGAGAGGGAGCGGCAGGAGAGAGGGAAAGAAGAGAGAGGGATCTGTGATGGCGGTGGTGGAACCCCCAAATCGAACGACGGCAGATGGTGGGTTTTGATGTTCTTCGTCTTCAAACAAACCCCCAAATCGAAGATCATCTAAAAACCCTAAATCGAACCCCAAATCGGAGATCGAGGGAGCGGTGGGTGGTTGTGGTGGTAGATTAAGGCAGATGAGAGAGAGGCCGAGGAGAGAGAGACGGTGGTGGCGGTGGTTGTGGTTGTTCTTGGCAGTAGATGAGGCCGAGGAGAGAGAGACGGTGGTGGCGGTGGTGTAGTGGTGACGGTGGTGGTGGTTGTGGGTTTGCGGTGGTGCTTGGTGGTGGTGATGAAGGCAGATCTGTGGAGGGTGTGTGTGAGAAGAGGAGGGTGTGTGTGAGAAGTGGTTTATATATAATAAAAAAACAAACCCTCTTCTCCTTGCAGGCTGCAGACCTTTGGTCCACCTCTTCTCCTGCAGATGCCTGCAGATGTGGTCCGTAGACTGCAGACCTTTTGCATCTGAAAAAACAAACACCACCTTAGAAACATAACTAGCTATGCCCTTTTTCATTCCTATCCACCAAAAAATATTTCTCAAATCTTGATACATCTTGTTGTTACCAGGATGCATCGTGTACCTAGATTTATGGGCTTCCTCTAATATTCTATCTTGTAGATTCCCTCGTCTATGTACCTAAATTCGTTCCTTATGGAATCTCTAGATTCCATCGGTTCCCTGTTCTAATTCCTTGATCCTTCCTTTCATTCCTACAGCATCATCCTTGATTGCTATTTCTTGAATACTTTTCAGTTGTTGCATTAAATGTAATTGTAGATTTAACCTAAGAGCACGAACTCGTCTTTGCTTCTCATGGTAATTATGACTTAAGGCATCGGCTACTACATTGGCTTTTCCTTCGTGATATTGAATATCATAGTCGTAATTGCTTAAGATTTCCATCCACCTTCTTTGCCTCATGTTCAATTCTTTTTGCCCAAAAATATATCTTAAACTCTTGATCTGTATAGATAGTAAACTTACTACCGTACAGATAATGTCTCCAAATTTTAAGGGCAAACATTATTGCTCCAAATTTTAAGTCATGAGTCGTGTAATTTTCCTCGTTCTTTTTCAATTGCCTTGATGAGAATGCGATCACTTTCTTACGTTGCATTAGAACACATCCTTATCCTAGCTTAGAAGCATCACAGTAAACTACGAATTCTTCTGTTCCTTCTGGTAAGGCAAGAATTGGGGCATTTGTTAATCTTAGCTTTAGAATTCAAAAGGCTTCTTCCTGCTTGGTTCCCCATTCAAACTTAACAGTTTTACAGGTCAACTTAGTTAATGGAATAGCTATCTTAGAAAAGTCTCGGATAAAACGCCTATAATATCCAGCTAATCCTAGAAAACTTTTGACTTTTGTAGCTGACTTTGGAATTTTCCAATTTGTGAATGCTTCTATCTTGGAAGGATCTACGTGAATGCCTTCATGATTAACCATGTTGCCTAAAAATTGCACTTCTTGTAACCAGAATTCACACTTAGAAACTTTGGAGTAAAGCTTTTCTTTTCTTAACAGGATTAAGAGTGCATGCAGGTTTTCACGGTGCTCTTCCTAGATTCTGGAATAAATAAATATATCATCAATGAAGACAATTACAAATTTATCCAAGTACGGTTTACAGATCCTATTAATCATATCCATAAATGCCGCATGAGCATTTGTTAACCCAAATGGCATGATTGTAAACTCATAGTGACCGTATCTAGTCCTGAAAGCAGTTTAGGAATGTCTTATTCCTGTACTTTCAGTTGATGGTATCCGGAGTGCAAATCTATTTTGGAAGAATACCTAGCTCCCTGAAGTTGATCAAAGAGATCATCTATTCTAGGCAACGGGTATCGATTCTTAATAGTAACCTTATTTAATTCTCTATAATCGATACACATGCGCATTGACCCATCTTTCTTTTTCACAAACAACACCGGTGCTCCCCAAGGGGATGAACTGGGTTGTATAAATCCTTTTCCTAACAATTCATCTAATTGATTTTTCAGTTCTAACATTTCTGTGGGCGCTAATCGATAAGGTGCCTTAGCTATTGGAGCAGTTCCAGGTATTAGATGAATTCTGAATTCTACTTCCCTATCTGATGGTAATCCAGGTTGATCTTCTGGGAATACATCGGGGTATTCGGATACTACTGGAATTTCCTTAAGTTCTTTGTTTTTAGTGTTAATGATTATTGAAATCATATACACTATACCTTGCTTTCGTTCATAATTAGCAACTTTCATTACTGAAATGAACTTCATTTGATTTTGTGGCTTATCTCCTATAATTAGAATCATCTCTCCTATTGGCGTAAAAATTTCTACTGAATTCTGATCACATAGGATTCGTGCATGGTTGGCTACTAACCAATCCATGCCTAGCACGACGTCGAATCCCACTAAATTCATAGGTAGAAGGTTTGCCGAAAACTTATGTCCTAATAATTCTATTTTTCCTTCTTGCAGTACCTTATCTATACTGATGGGGTTTCCTTCCGCCATTTCTACCATATAAACTTAACTAAGTTTGGTTAGAGGTTGCTTAAGAGCTTGGCAGAATGAAGTACTTATAAAACTTTGGTTTGCACCAGAGTCAAATAATACTTTTGCATAAACGTCATGAACAAGGAACGTACCAGCTATCACGTCAGGAATCAGATCCGCTTCTTGAGTCATCAACTGAAAAGCTCTTTCATTCTTCTTATTAGTTCCATCAGTCACTTTTACTTTATTGTCAATTGTCTCGACTAATTTAGGGCAATTTGGCTTAAAATTCCCGACTTCTCCACAATTGTAGCAGATCGTGGATTTCTTCCTGCAATCTTCCTCTCGGTGTCCCGGTATTTTGTAGAAATTACAATATCCTTTGCATTTTCCAAAATGCTTTCTTTTACAGCTACTCCAAAATGGCGGGGTGGAAGACTGTCCGGCTCCCTTTTTCTTGAAATTACTATTATTACCCAAACGGAAACATTAGGTAATTTTCTGAGCTAATTCTTTCTTCCTATTTTCTTCTCTTGTACGTACCAAACCGTCAGTCAAGGTATTGGACAATTCGACTGCATCGTCGATTGTCCGAGGTCTCGCAGCCTTGACTATGTCGCGGATCTCGCTAATCAATCCCAAAATGTAGCGAGAAATAAGTACAGGTTCTGACGAAGCCAGAGTCGGTACTATTCTTGCATACTCGAAGAACTTCGATGTATACTCACGACATTTAACATCCACCATCCGGTGGCTCAGGTGCTGGTTTGCTATTTGTTCCTTTTCATAGGAAGGACAAAATTTCCTTTCTACCAGTTCCTTAAATTCTTCCCAACTCATGGCATCCCCGTATTCCACCATTCTAATGCCTCTTCTTTGAATAGGTAGGATGCATACATCAACCTGTCTTGTTCTGTGGTCTTTTCTAACCAGCGTAGTGCAGCAGTTGCTCCTTCATTGCCCGCAAATTCGATTGGTTTACAGGTGAGGAATTCTTTATAAGTGCAACAAGTGGTTACAAATTTCATTTTCTTAGGCAATGGAGCTTGAATTATATTATTATTGCCTCCATTTATGCTATAACTGAAATTATCGTCGCGGGTGCGTTTGCTATTGTCGGCTTTGGAAGGTTCAACTGGATTTTTAGCAGCTGCGACGATTGTTGGGATAGCATTAGCTATACCATGAGCAACTATATTTTCTATATCTTCTCTATTGAGAAAATTTTCCTGATTATTTGGTTCCGATTGATTAACTTCATTTGCCAATTGATTAACTGCATTGGCCATCTGAATTATAGACATAATATTTTAATTAATGTCATAGAATAGTCAGCAAATAAATAAATATAGGCATTGTAATCACAACACAACTTAGTCAACACGTATAGCCAAAACTGTCGAGCATTGCGATGTTTATATATATATATATATATATATATATATATATATATATATATATACAGATCAATACAAACCATATATTTACAGATATACTATTTATTATTAGGTGATATTATATATATTTGTTATTTATTTTATTTTATATCTTATTATATATATATATATATTATTTTTTTCACACCATATTATTATTATACAACTGCCTATACTATCGTCAGTCTGCCTCAGAAGTGGAACTCCCTCTCGTCGTATTTCCAGACGAGACCTTCACCCACGGTTCGGATTTGGTTTCCTGCTTCCACCAGTTCTTCGCCGTAATGGCGCAGTTCAGCAACATTCTCCGGGTTTATGGGTGGATACACAATAGGAGCAGGTTCGTACTGCCACACCCCGACTGCGTAAAAGAACAAACCACGGCGGAAACGTCGGGGAGTCGTGTGGCAGAATTATTGTTTCAAAACACATGATAATTAAAGTTAAGTTTTAGAAGCTTAAATTATTACATTTTCTTAGTTTAAACAACACACATAACATAAAAGATGATAACTTTCTTGATTTTAGATTGCTAAGGCCCAAGTCGCCCTAAGTGTAGCTTGCTCACATCAAATATTCGCTCCTAAAACATATGTGAAAGTAAATACGTCAGCATAAAAATGCCTGTGAGTAACATAGGTTTAGTGTTGAAGATTCATGACTTTGAATGTTAAGAGAAATGTTTAATGAAAAAGTTGTCATGAACCTTATAAAATATTTTCTTTTTTAAATCATATGAAAATTAAATGATATAAAAGAATGATGTATGGTTAAGTAAATAACCAAATGAAAATAATTTGTATAAAATACGTCAATGTCATGTATAACCAATGTCAAATGTCAAATGTCCAGTATAAACCATGTCTTGTATGGCGACTAAATAGTATTTACTCAAGCCAAATGCATAATGTCATGTATAAACAAATGTCTTATGTAATCAAAATGTCATGTACAAAACAAGGTTTTTGAAATAACCAAGAGTTAAAATCAAAAGTTATGTTTTGAAAACCATTGCTTTTATCGATAAGAACATTTATGTGGTTTGTCTATCGCATACACTCAAGCCTTGAGACTGTCGGATAAACCCTTATCAGGATCAAGGTTTATCAAAAATGTATTCGGATTCTGTCATTCCACTTTCGAAATACCTAGAAAGCAGGAACAGGATTTGTCAAGTCGTATAGCGCTATTACATACTACCGAGCGGCGTGATCAATGTTAATGAATGTACTACTAACCGGTTAAACGTACCAAATGTCCTTTTCAATGTAAGCATGTCATGAAAATGTCTTTGTAAAACCATGTAATAGGCATACTAAGTCAATATGCCAGTAAAATGTCTTTGAAACCAAATGTTAGGTATACTAAGTCAATATACCATAAAAATGTCTTTGAAATAATGTATTATATATAATACATAATAAAACATGTATAATGTCATGAAAACGGAAAGTAAAGTTATGCACATATGCTTCACCCCAAAACATTTGAAAACGTAAAATACAGGAACTATGTACTCACCTTTGGGTGCGTTTTTATATGTTAACACAATCCCTCAAATTTTTTATTCGTGCTAAATTAAATAAGAACGATTTAATAATCAAAACTCACAAAAATACCCAAGTTTCTCCGATACTTAGAATTTTCACATAACTTCGAGATTTTCTCGAAAAGTTGTTATTTTTGATTATATTGATGTGTTTGTATATATATGAGTTCATATATATTTTAAAAACTTTACGACTTGAACCATTTTATTGGTGACCCTCATCATGTCATAAGCAATATATCTACGATTTGCGCGTCGTAATATATATACTCAAATGTGACATACTAATAATAACGTAATACACATAATTTTGTCAAGTATTAACATGTCATCATACACATATTGTAAAACACATAACACATTGTAACACATAAAATTTACCCATGAACAACCCATTATAGTGTATGTTGAAAAACACGTATTTTAGCTATTCGGTAACGTTTTTGGGCGTCGGAAGTCACGTATAACTAACCAAACACCAAGTAAACTTAATATAAGTTAAAATACTTATTTTTATATCAAAAATATCAGTTTACTTACTGATCTAAAACAGTTTTATAAAAATCCTCCGAAAAGCCGATTTTTAACTGTTTTACCACACAGTTTTGCATCAAACGTTACCCTAACCATCCCAATTCGTAACGAATTGATATTTTAACATAACCCATGTTATTTACTGAATAAAATAGTGGTTATACTCATGATAGTGCCGGTCTCACATAAAGCACATAAATCATGCAAATTTCACATATTTTAGCACTTTCTAAGCTATATGTACAACATGCAAAGCTATCAAACCTATGCCAAAGTTTCATGCCATTATAATATACCAAATAATGTTATTTTTAGTGTTTATAATCTTTTCTAAAACATTTTTGTCATACAATCATTTTTTTATCATTTCTTGAGCTTTAAATCAACATGTATTCTTATTTACAAGTGTCTAAAGCACACTATCATATCATCATCATTTCATATGAATTTAAATGCATCAAACATGTAATTTATTCATGTTTACTTACTGATTTAATTGAACATTCATCATACCATACACAAATCATCAAACACTTACATTTAACTATCATTCAAGAAGATGCAACAACTTAAAAATTCTCAAATATGTCTAATAAATTTTCAGCCATTTGCATGTCAAAATACTAACATTATTTCAAATTATAACTCATGATTCAATCACTCCTTTATATCTCTAACATATTTGCACATAATCTTGTTCATGCAAGCAAACATCCTAAACAAATATTTATAAAAAAATCAAACTCAAATCTCATACACATACATGTATATATATACGGTTATATACACACATATATACCACCATTTTATTTTGTATCAAGACCCATTTCTTTTAAGATTTCAAGTTTGTGAAAAATTCCAAGATTCAAGAGAAACTTCCAATCATCAAGAACAACCAAGAATCATGTGTATGACTTAAACATAAACTTTATACCTTCAAGATTCAAGAGAGTTTTTGATGATATGGAGCTTGAAATCACTTGAAAACACCTTGGTAACTTCTTTGGATCTTCACACCAACTTGAAAATAGCTTGGAATGGGGTTTAATCTTGAAGAACAAAATTGAAAGATGATAATGGTGATGGTGGTGGGGGGTTACGGTTTGGGAGAGAGAGAGAGTGAGGGAGATGGAGTGTGAATGAGAATGGGGATGGTGATATATATAGCTTGCAAGATCTTCCAAATCATAAAGGATCCAAGAAAGATCATAGAATATATTTTGGCAAGATCTTAGAGGATTTAACAAGATTTCAGAAAATCAAGAGTGGGGCCACTCCTTGTAACCCTCCAATATAGGGGGGGGCAAAGTGTAAATTTTTGAATGGTAAATTAGATAAAAACAGGTATTTAACTGGTTACCGGGTATTTTATCTAGCGTTTAAATCCCGGTTTATGGCGTTTTATATTATTTTTATTATTCTATAAAAATAAACTCACCAAAATATTACTGAAATAAATATCAGTTGCCGAGACTGGCTGCGTTGTCTGCGTTTTGCAGTAGAAACACTGTGTTACGCAGTAACACGCGGTACGCGCTTAAACTTGAAAAATAACGTTTTTAAGCGTTTTAATTTATTTTTCAACACAAACATGATTAAAAAGAAGATTTTAATCATAACAGAATATTTTTGGGATTTAAATATTATCCGGGCGGTCACCAACGTTCGTTTCGCAGTTTTGTCGCAATTAGTTCTAAAGTTCGAATAAACATGTTTTTGCCATGCCGAATCCTTCGAAACTTATTTCTAAGTTATGTAAAGTGTATTTAGGGTATGCTTGGCTTATGTCACAGTTCCGGTGTGTATGTCACGTTAAACTGATTATGCTTACGTAACGGTTTATGATTTCACTTCCAGAACATGTTTAAGAGTTCGGAATTGAACAATGATTGAAAACGTACTAATGTCATAAATAATTAAACAAATATTGAAATTAAAACACCATATTTTATTAAATACAAAGTTGTTCAGAGCAGTACAAGGATTAAAATATACAGATGTCACAGTCTCCCCTACTTTTGGAAATTTCGTCCCGAAATTTAATTAGAGGAAACTTGTGGGAAAAGGCGTGGATATTTCGCCTTCATTTGATCCTCTCATTCCCAAGTAAAATCTGGGCCACGTTTGGATTCCCAGCGAACTTTGACTATTCGTATGCGCTTGCGCTTGAGCTTTTTGACTTGATGGTCCAATATTTCCACAGGTTTCTCGACGAAGTGCATCGTGTTGTCGACACGAATTTCATCAAGGGGGATGTGGAGGTTTTCATCAGCCAAACACTTTCTCATATGGGACACGTGGAAAGTTGGATGAACATTTCCAAGTTCAGGAGGCAGCTCAAGTCTGTAGGCTACTTTTCCGATTCTTTCAACGATCTTGAATGGTCCAACATATCGTGGTGCAAGTTTTCCTTTCTTCCCAAATCTGATTACACCTTTCCAAGGAGATACCTTGAGTAGGACGAGATCACCAACTTGGAATTCCAAATGCTTGCATCGTCTATCCGCGTAACTCTTTTGACAGCTTCTAGCTGTTAAGAGGTTGTCGCGAATTTTCTTGACTTTGTCTGTAGTCTCTAGAATGAGTTCAGGTCTAGTGAGGTGAGCTTCACCAATCTCATTCCAGCAGACCGGCGAATGACATTTTCGACCGTATAAAGCTTCAAAAGGAGCCATGTTGATGCTAGAGTGATAATTATTGTTGTAGGAGAATTCGATCAACAGAAGCTGCGAATCCCAACTACTACCAAAATCGATCACACAAGCTCTAAGCGTATCCTCCAATGTCTGGATTGTTCTTTCAGATTGTCCACCCGTTTGAGGATGATACGCTGTGCTCAAATTTAGTTGGGTTCCCATAGCAGATTGCATGGTTCTCCAAAAGTGAGATGAGAATCGAGCATCTCGGTCTGATATGATGTTCAAAGGAACACCATGTCGGGATACAATCTCATCTACATAGATCTTGGCAAACTTTTCAGCAGAGAGATCCTCGCGGATTAACAAGAAGTGAGCAGATTTTCTCAAACGATCAACTACTACCCAAATGGCATCATGACCTCTATTAGTGCGCGGTAGTTTGGTAATGAGATCCATGGCAATGTTTTCCCATTTTCAAACCGGTATATCTGGTTGTTCCAATAATCCAGATGGATGTTGATGATCTGCCTTAACCTTCAGACAAGTAAGGCATTTTGATACGTATAAGGCAATGTCTTTCTTCATTCCCGGCCACCAATACTGGGTTCGAAGATCCTTATACATTTTGTCTGGACCAGGATGAATAGAATAACGAGACTTATGAGCTTCATGCATAAGCAAGGTGCGAAGATTGTCTATACTTGGGACCCACAAACGGCCCATGAAATAGAATATCCCAAAGTCTCTCAATTCAAGCTCAGGTTTAATGTGACACGGTAATTCTTTACCCATCAAGCCTTGTGTAACACAAGTATGTTGAGCTTGAAAAATGCGGGTTTGGATATCAGATCGAACTCGAACATAATGAAGCTTGACTCTTTCTTTTTGAATTAACGCATCGGCTACGACATTCGCCTTACCAGGATGGTAGCGAATCTCGCAGTCGTATTCGTTTAGAAGTTCTACCCAACGTCGTTTCCTCTAGTTCTTTCTGATTGAAGATGTGTTGGAGACTTTTGTGGTCTGTAAAAACCACACATTTTGTTCCGTAAAGGTAGTGCCTCCAAATTTTGAGAGCAAAAACCACAGCGCCTAACTCAAGATCATGAGTCGTGTAGTTTTTCTCATGGATTTTCAATTGTCTTGAAGCGTAGGCTATGACTTTGTTCCTTTGCATGAGAACACAACCAAGGCCTAGATTCGATGCGTCACAATATACGACAAAGTCGTCGTTTCCCTCAGATAAAGACAACACAGGAGCATCGCAGAGTTTTTATTTTAAGGTCTAAAAAGATTCTTCTTGTTTGGGCCCCAACTCAAAAGGTTTATTCTTTTGAGTTAAGGCTGTGAGAGGAACCGCAATCTTGGAGAAGTTTGCAATAAAGCAGCGGTAATAACCCGCGAGACCCAGAAATAAACGAACCTCGGTAGGAGTAGTTGGTGTATTCCAATCCTTAATCGCACTGATTTTGGTGGGATCTACATGTATACCTTTTTTTTCAACAACATGTCCCAAAAATTGAACTTCCCTAAGCCAAAATTCACACTTGGAGAATTTAGCGAAAAGTTGTTCCTTCTTTAGGAGTTCCATTGTTAGACGAAGATGTTGTTTTTGGTCAGCTTGTGTCTTGGAATAAATCAAGATGTCATCAATGAAGACGATGATGAACTTATCTAAATAAGGCTTACAAACCCTATTCATTAAGTCCATGAAGACGGCAGGAGCGTTTGTTAAACCAAAAGGCATAACAGTAAACTCATAGTGGTCGTATCGTGTGCGGAAAGCAGTCTTGGGAATATCTTCTTCGGATACGTGAAGCTGATGATACCCAGAACGTAGATCAATCTTCGAAAAGCAGGTAGCACCCTGAAGTTGATCAAAGAGATCATCAATGCGAGGTAAGGGATATCGATTTTTGATGGTGAGTTTGTTAAGATCACAGTAATCGATACACATTCGGAATGATCCATCCTTCTTCTTTACAAAAAGGACAGGTGCGCCCCAAGGGGAAAAGCTTGGACGAATAAATCCTTTGTCTGATAACTCCTGCAGCTACTTTGACAACTCTTGCATCTCAGACGGTGCAAGACGGTATGGAGATTTAGCAATCGGGTTAGCACCAGGGACAAGGTCAATACGGAACTCGATTTGACGTGCTGGGGGTAAACCAGGTAAGTCTTCAGGAAAAACCTCAGGATAATCCCGAACAATGGGGATGTCTTGTACAGTTTTACCGTTGTCTTTCTCCTCTATGACATGTGCCAAGAAAGCCACATAATTCTTTCGTAGATATCTATGAGCTTGGGTGCTAGACATTAGTTTAAGGCTACTGGCGGGTTTTTCTCCACGAACTTCTAAGACTTCACCAGACGAAAGAAGTACACGAACAATCTTGTCAAAACAAACCACCTCTGCACGGTATTGGGGTAACCAATCCATCCCTACTATAACGTCGAAACTCCCAAGTTGCATTGGCGTGAGGTCAATGGGAAAGAGATGATCGTTAAGGTTCAACTGGAAATTTCGAATGACGAAATCAAGTACAAGGGATTCACCACTGGCTAACTCTAATGTCAAGGGTTTTCCTAGTTTTGTTCTAGGCTTTGCAAGCAAAGGTTCAAAAGCTAGGGATACATAACTCTTGTCGGCACCCAAATCAAAAAGAATAGAAGCAAGTTGGTTGTTAACATAGAACATACCGTTCACCACCTCATTGTCAGCACGCGCTTCATTGGCATTGATGTTGTATACTCGTCCACAAGCCGGGTTCGCATTAGCCAACTTCGGGCACTTGTTCCTGTAGTGAGTCAAATCTCCACCATTGTAGCAAGACCCAGGCGGAAAAGGAGGTCGTGCAGGATTTGCTGCCTGTTGGGCAAGGTTTTGTGCCGCTTGATTTGGAGCAGGAGGAGAGCGCCATGTGTTAGCCAAATGGTCATATCTTCCACAGTTGTTGCAAAGACGACACTGAAGATGTGGTTGATGATGACTATTGCACTTGTTACAAAGAGGTGCAGTACCAACACACTGTTTCTTAGCAGGTGGCGATGCTGGCTGGTTCTGAGTGTTCTGGTTGGGTTGTGCAGTAACCGCAAAGTTTTGGGAAGCCTTACGCTTCCTAGATTTCTTCGAGTTTTCAGCTTTCTTTCCCTTCTTCTTCTCTGTCTTGTCAGATGGTTTCTTATCACCCTTGCGATAGAGTTTACCCTTCTTGACTTGAGACTCAGTCAAGGTCGCAGCTAGCTCAATAGCTTGTCTAACCGTGGCAGGGTTGCTGCCGGTGACAATATCCTGAACGGGATCAGGAAGACCATCTATGTACTTTTCAATCGCCTTGTCCAAAGGCGTGACCATTGTTGGTGCATACGTCTGTCGATTTCGTCTTGTATCGAGTCTTGTACTAGAATTGTCAGATCAGGGTACGTAGTACGAGAAAATAGGGTTTATGTGTGAAAGTTAATTTCACATGAAATAACAAAGTGCTATTTCGCACGAAATAGCAGTCTGCTATTTCGCACGAAATAGCAGTCTGCTATTTCGCACGAAATAGCAAATGTTAATTCCGTGCGAAATTACCATCCCTATAAATAGCTGTCATGTGATCTCATTTGTAAGGTTCATGATTCCGGTACCGAAGTGTTGTCGACGTGTCTACTGATTTGTAATCGTGTTATAATCAATAAACAAGACAATTAGAAGTGAATCAAGCTGTTTACAAAGTCTAATCAATGAATTCCGCCTCTGATTAGACCGAGAACTCTTCTGATAGACTCGTTTCGATCGTCTCGCGATCCTACAAGTGGTATCAGAGCTCAGGAGGAAGAGTTTTTACCAATTTCAGCTTGAAAATCTGTTTTCTACACCTTCTTTCTCAAAATTAACAAATTTCAGGGTTAAAATGGATTGAATTTCATATATTACATGAGAAACAGTGTTTTAATGAATCCTTGAGAGAATTGGGCTTAAATTCGATCTAAAATTGGTAAAATTCATAATTTCGCTTGAAAATCAGATCGAACATGATGACGTCAGCAGTATTTCGCGCGAAATAGGCTATTTCGCTTGAATTTGTCACATAATTTCGCATGAAATTACCTTCTGTGGTATAATTTCATACGAAATCACCTGCTTGAATATAATTTCGCACGAAATTACCTAATTTCGCTTGAAATAGATAATTTCGCACCAAAAGTGTATTTCGTGTGAAAGTTGTTTTCGTTTGAAGTCCTTATTTTGCACCAAAGTTGATTTCGTTTGAAATCTTATTTCGTGTGAACCTTCAGTGTTGTTTGAACTTTGTTGACCTTGCGATACAGATTACTGAATCATGGAAGAGGAATTCTACGATGCGTTTGCTACACCAGTTGCTCCTGTTACAGCTGCTGAAACTCTTTACAGTGAGAATGAGACGGGAACTTATCAAAAACCGCCGAAGCTTATGTATATTTGAAGATTTTAGAGGATGGCAAAATCGATTTGAGAACTGGGTGCAAGCTTATAAGTTTGACGCATGGTGTTCATTAGAGAAAGATTACGAGAAACCGAAAAATGAACGTGGACTTGAAAAAGCTTTTTGTGACTTTTCAGAGGTTGAAAAACTGAAATATACAAGTGAAAAAATGATGATCAGTATTCGTCAACAAGCAGTTAAAGAAGATATCTTTGTTTTGCTCCAACATAAGGGTACAGCTAGATCTATTTGGACAGCTTTAATTCAAAAGTTTAAAGGAAGTGCAGATATGATCAAGAACAAAAAGGCTTTATTGAAGAAATCATTTGACATGTTTGTAGCTTTTGAACATGAAACAACAAAAATGACCATTGATAGATATTGTCATCTGGTTTTGGAAATGGGAAGGTTGGACATAAAAAAGACGACGATGAATGGGTTGATAAACTAGCTGATGCATTACCACAGCAGAAATGGGGAACTTATTTGTTGATCCTAAAACACATGAGAAAATCTGAAAATATGAATCTGGCACAATTTATTCAGAAGATTGAAGAGCAAGAGTTGGATATCCAGAAAACGGCAATCATGGCTAATCCAAATGCTTGACAAGATGTCAGTTTATACTATAGAGGAAACAAATTTGAAGTTACTCCAAGCCCAAAGATTCAAACTGGTTTCAGTGCTGATAGTTCTGTAGGTCCCGTTTTTCCGGTGAGGATCGATAACGAAAACCTTATCCTTGTTTATCACGAACATGGTAACGGGTGCGGAATCCCCGTGACGGTGCAAACCAAACAAAGTGTAAAACACACGGGTAACCAAAGATTCAATATCTATTGATTATGGATGAGTACAACCACAAACATATACAAACAATGTTTTAACAAACTTTCACTAAGTCTCACAGCGCTCATCTCCTTCACACAGAAACAAATGAGGGGTATTTATACTAAAACAGACACAGACCATGACGAAACTAAACAGCACTCGACGAAACACAATTCAAAGTGACGAAACAAAAGTGTTTCGTCACCTAAACATTTAATCCAAATGCTGTTTCGTCGTTTGTAGTTGAAGCCCAAAACAAGTCAAAAGCCCAACTCTAGTCTTCGGCCCATGTGAGAATTACGGCCCGGATCTTTGTTCCAGTTATAAACTTTCATCAATTCAACATATGAGACAAAGCTTGTGACATCATCATGACATCACTAAGGTGATGTCATGGTGATGTGTTTGCGGGAATGGCTTGCGGCGCTCCGTGCCTCGCGTGTCGAACTCTGGGGCGCACGACGGAGGAATGTCGTGTCTTCGGGCTTAAGCCGGACCTAACCGTGTCGAAACCAAGTCGAACCGAGCTGAGTCGAACTGAGCCGAGTCATGTCCACATAAAGTGTCCCAACAATCTCCCCCTTGGACGCTACTCGTGAGGTTCGTCTTCCGTGTCTTTTGTATCTTTCATGTCGGAGGATCTTCAAAGTCTTCAGCGTCGTAAGTAGAAGTGTATCAACAAACTCCCTTTTCATTTAAGAAGTGTGTTAACAAACTCCCCCTTGGACTGAACTCTCCATTGAGTTATGCTCGTGAATCATTTCAACTTCAATGATTTAGATCCTTGTGGTGTTGATGAGTGATCAACTGCAATCCGATCATCTTGATCTTCTGATTGTATCAACATCGTGTCTTCACTTTACGGCTTGTCATCTGACACGTTCTCTTCGCCTTTAGCTGATTCTGATGTCGCATCTGCACATACAAGAAAGCTAAACACGTAATGAGAACAACCATTTGGAATTTAGACAAATTAAACAAACGACACATATGAGATCAAATCTCAATCAAACACCGACCGACAACAGTTTGAAAGTTTAAACAAAATTGTTCAATTTTAGTCATTTAACTTTCAAAACCTGTTAACTTCGACAGTTTATGAAGGTGCAATTGTTTTCTGGCTTACGATCAGGATTTTGGGTAGGATAGACTCGAGTTCCAACATCAGTCAATCAAAAATAAACTAGAAGTAAAATCTTTTTGGATTTTATAAAGTTTATATTAAAACACACCTAAAATCTTTTTGGTATTTTTCATTTTTCAAATGTAAAGACGGAAAACAATAAATAAATATATACAAAGATGCAGAAACTGAAAACAGAAAATAAATGTAGGATCGTGAAACGACCTAACGAGTCGATCAGTAGAGTGCTCAGACCGAATCAGAGGCGGAATTCATTGATTCGGTCTTCGTTTAGCTTGTATTCACTAATAAATGTCTTGTTTATTGATTTTGAACGATTTACAGTGCGGAGACACTTCGACAGCACCTCGGCGTCGGAATTCAGAATCTTACAAATGATGACAGTTTGAATGCTATTTATAGGGAGAGACCCCTGACCGTTTGAAAGTGGCATAAGATCCTTCAAACGGTCACAAGCTTCAAACGGTCATGCATCTCAAACATTTACATATTCAAACGGTCAACTATCTAAATACATATTTCAAGCAAATCTATTTTGTCTTCTAGTTTAATGATGCAATGATGATGTCGCTCTTATGATGTCATCATCAAGAATGATGACATCACTCTACTTCATATCTGCACCGAACCCGAGACTCGACATAAGACGAAGTCGACAGATGTATGCACCAACAGACTCCCCCTCAGATGTTGACGAGTCTTAAGTGTTGAGTCTTTGCATCTTCAGTCTTTATCAGTCTCTTTTCTGTCTTAGCATATACCAAGATCTTCTCTTTGGCTCTAGCCTCGTCAGACTCCCCCTCTCATCATGATGGGATCGCTATCTGGAATTAGCTATCACCTTGAGATCAATCCCTGGCTTTATCTCTGATTAAGCTCATTTCCTGCACAATATTCTCTCACACATATAAGTTTTTACTTAACTTCAATAAGAAAAACTTACTAGTAATAGTTACATCAAGTTCAAATTAATGACCTTGATAAACTAATCTCAACTTCTTTCTCAAAAAAAATTTCTTCATGTAAACGCACACTCCCAAACCAGTTCATCATGTTCAGCACTTGAAATTTTGAAAATCAGCTCTTCAACATCAGTTGTCGAAAATCTTTTTGTATTTTTCAAAATTTATGCTAAAACACACTAAAATCTTTTTGGATTTTTGAAATAGAATGAAGTACAGTAAAGAAATATTTACAGATAATATTTTTGTGAGTTTGCGTAAGAAGATCATATCAGTTTATGTGACCAATCACTAGCACCGTTAAGCTTTAAACATATTAAGTTCTAAACGATTCACGTAGATTGACGATATTGTTGTCCACTTAAACTCAAACTAAAAACTTTCGACATGCTTCCCGATACGTTTAAGGTATATTAATGTTGCACTAAGTTCTTATGGACCCCACGATCTTAGCATATCCCCTCATCATGCAATACACTGACTCAAGCAATACCTTTAAACTTTTATCAACTGTGATTTGTGCGAAAACAAAGCAGAATGTTTAAACATTAACAATCAGGTCGATACTTCTGTATACGCAGAGAAAGTCCAATGTTTAAACAAAATAAGAAAAATAAAACAAGTTGAAGTTGTTTAGGCTTTAACCACCAGGTCGATACTCCCGTATACGCAGAGGTGATCCAAAGCTTAAACGAAACACCAAAGAAAATAAAGCAGAACGTTTAGGCAACAACATCCAGGTCGATACTCACGTATACGCAGAGGATGTCCGATGCTTAAACAAAATAAAGAAATAAAACAAGTTTAAATCTTTGCAAAATGAAATGCACAATCACAATGACTTTTCAGCAAAGTTGTGAAAGCTCACAAACTTAACCAGTTTTATGTCTTTCGACAATCAGCGATTACTGAGCAGGCACACAGTCAAGAAGGACAAAACTAAGTACTATGCTTTCAATAATGTTTCCAACTAGAACTAGGCTTTTTCATTTAAGTTTGTATCGTTATCGCAAATCTACTAGTCTAGCTGAGCCTATCGTCACATCTTTA
Source organism: Helianthus tuberosus (assembly GCA_030545235.1). Classification (NCBI taxonomy): domain Eukaryota; kingdom Viridiplantae; phylum Streptophyta; class Magnoliopsida; order Asterales; family Asteraceae; genus Helianthus; species Helianthus tuberosus. The sequence goes on along the minus strand of CM060351.1, from coordinate 25,977,586 downwards.
GTGAGATTGCTTATCACATTTTAACTATACATTTCTTTAGCATGCTGTGACAGTCCAACTGATCTACTATCATTTCCTCTTTTTGACAACAAAACTCATTTTTGCATTTTTCAATGTTTTTGACATTTTCAAATTTTCTAATTTTTTTAAAATTTTTACTCCCCCTAAAATCAAAATATGTCTCAATTTTGATTTTCTGGGAAAATTTGAAAACAAGCTCTACAAGAAATTTGACAGCATGATGAGAATTACTTCAATTCTCCATTCACTTGGCATAAACAATCAGAACTCCCCCTGACAACAAAACATTTTCCCATAGTGATTTCAAAACACATAAGTTTGTTTTAATCAAAAAGGTTTTTCCGGAAAATAAGTTTTATGTGTCTTTTCACAAATTCGGGGATCTTTCATCACCTTGTTCTCTTTAACCACTTGTAAAAATTAACATTTGTAAGATCAATCTACAAACATCACTTGTAGAAAATCAAGTACAACTTAATGTCCCTGATTTACCACTTGTAAGTCGAAATCACTTTCGTGAATTTCTCAAGAAATGTGCCGATTCATGTTCCACGCTTACCAACCTGGGAACTCCGGCAAGTCAGGTTTTTCTATTTAAACAGATTCACCCAAGCCTGACTGTCCTTGGGTGATTTTGAATTCTTGTTCAACAATGGTGGAAAGTTTGTCCCATCCATTGTTAGACTAGAACTCTCAGTTTTTACCTCAACAACTGGCTCTTCTGGCTTTACCACACCAGATTCATTGCCTGAACATGGCTTGTCTGACTTTGATGAGTCAGATTCATCGCCGACATGTGGCTCCTTTGTTTCCGGAGAAAAAATTCATCACCAGCAACTTTCTTTTTCATCTTTCTCTCTTTCGTCCTCAGATTTGTATCTGATGAATCCGTTTTGCTTGATTTGTTGTTCTTTTGCGAGCAAGACGATTTATCAGAACTTTTATCTGTTTTACTAGTTGTATCCGAGGACAAGATCTTTTCTAGATACTCTCTTGCTTTCTTCCTCTTCTTCCTCAGTCTGTCTTTTTGCCCCTGTGAAAGCTTCACTTTCTTTTCTTGAACTTTAGGTTCTTGAACCTTCTGTTCTTTGGGCTTGACATTGACTGGTTTCTTCACCTGCTTCTGAGATTCAGCCCTCGATCTTCTCATTGATCTCATTGAGCAATCTCTAGCAATATGGCCAATGATGTTGCAATTAAAGCATCTCCTTGACTCAAACCTCCAACTCTGGCAGTTAACAGCAATGTGACCTTGATAGCCGCATCTGTAACACACTCTGTTATCGTACCAATCACCATTTTCAGTCCAAACATTTAGATCAAAGCACTGTTTGGCTTGGTGATAATATTTGCTCCTCTTGTTTGCTGGATTTGACTTTTGAGCACTGTGGTCAAACCTGCACCACTTATTACCAACAATTTTAGAGTTTTCATTTTTCGATTTTTGTAATTTTTCATTGCGATTGGATGATCGATCTGATGAGCTTTTATTATCTTTTTGTACATTTTCCAAAATTTTCTCTTTTTGTTTTTGTTCCACTTTCTTCTTCAAAGGTTTTTGCTTAGAGCATTCTCCCTTTTCGGTTGATTGCGGAACGGTTTCTTGAAATTTTTCTTTTAATTTCAAAAACAATTTTTGTTTTTCACTTTTATCCTTTTTATCATTAGATTTCTCATCACAATCTTCAACTTTGACATTGTCAAAGTTTGTGACATTGTCACTTATTAGAACAGAATTTAAAGGTTTTGGGCAGGGAATAGCTGAAGTATTCACAAAAACCTTCAACTTTCCTTCCCATTCTTTGATTTTCTTTTGAGCACATTCTGCCTCTTTTTCAAGTCGAATAATCTTTTCAAGATGAGAATTGATTGCAATTTGTTTTTCAAGATTGTTTTTACCAAACAAATCTCTCTCATCTTCTAAAATTTTTATTTGACTTTGAAAATCTTTTTCAATCTTTGATTTTTCATTTTCAAAACTTTTAATTTTCTCTTCAAAAACTTTTGCTTTTTCTTTCAATTTCTTGTTTTCTAATGTGAAACTGTCCAAATCACTCAACAGTTTGACATTTTCAGATTTCAACTTCTCAAAATTTTCCTGCAAAACAAGAATCTGTTTATCATCAAATTGCTTCTCATATTTCAACTTCTTGACTTCCGATTTCAAACTTTCCACATCCTTCAAGAGTTTGCCATTGTCAATCTTAAAGTTGTCACATTTGGAGCACACTGATTCAGAATTTGAAGATTCATTCTTCACAGATTCTTCATTCTTTAGAACTTGCTCTTTCTCTATCTTATAAGTACCTGCACCAAAGATTGTAACGAAATCAAGAGGATTTTCATTATCATCAATATAACAACCCCTTTTCATATCATACATCAAATTTCTTTTCGCTGCCCAACAAACATTGATTCTTTTGTTTATTTCATATATCACGTCTAAATTCAAATCTTCTAAATTCAATTTTATCCAACACATCTCTCTTCTTTTGATAAAGTTCATAATCATGATTTTTCAGTTTACTGATGAATTTATTCAGAGATAATTTTGAAAAACTTGAATTTTCTCTCAGATTTTTCAAAAAAACATTCCATTCAGCAGGTAATCCATTAACAAACTTTGATACCATTTCAGCTTCTGATATTACTATTTGATTTTCTTTCTAATAGTCAATCAAACGATCAAAACGCTTTTCCAAATCATCCAATTTCTCATCTTCCTTACTCAGAAAACATTCGAAACGTTTACTCCAAACCTCTTTGGGCAATTTCTGATAGGAACTACTGAAATATCCTCGATACCAATCATTTAACCTTTTAAGATCATTGTTTTCCTGGTCATCAAACATTTTTGCCATATTTCAAACACAACCTCGATCAATATTGATTATCTTTCAAAAACAATGTGGCCGACACTATCAAGTAACAAATTGATATGATTGGGCTGCTTGGTTGATGTGGAAACTTGGGCCGATCAAGACAAATGGGTCGTCTAATGATTTAATGTTTTAACTATTGATAATATCCAACAATCTCAAGTATCCAATGACTATGATTGGGCCGCAAAAATCAAATAGACTTAGACTTTTAATGCTAAATCACATGTATCCATTTAATGACTTGACTGACTTGATCACGTGGACTGATTTCCTGCAAATTCAGAATGAGATTTATATCATGCCAATACCATTAATAAACGAATTCACATGATTTGACCGATAATTCCACTAAATCGATACTTTTAAATTTCAATCCAATTTAATTGGACCGCAACTATCACATGCAACCTTGTCAAAAGAAGCCAACAACTCTCTCATGCAACCTGTTGACTGACAATTTGTACAGTAGTTCACGAGATTTCTTGTTCCCAAGTTCCAATAATATCTTCACACAACACAATGCAATTTCAATCGGTTCACACTAATCAATGTACAATCACGTGAAGACTGAAACACGTTCAAACTGGAACCATATTTCAAACGGTCATGTTGGCAACTTTCAAACGGTCAAGTTATGTTTCAAACAGTCACGATGTATTTTCAAACTGTAAGGTGGCAGTTTCAAACGGTCAGGTGCAATTTCAAACTGGAAGGTGCATTTTCAAACTGTCAAGGTCAATTTCAAATGGTCATGAGCAGATTTCAAACGGTCAAGGGGCAGTTTCAAACTGACAGCCAAGTCTCGTTCAAACGGTCAGCACTTTTCAGTTCATTTTTACCATTTTTTCTTCGAATTTTGAGCTGAAACTCTCAAGGGTTTGTTAAAATACAATTACGCACATATTGTGAAAGTTTTAGCCGATTTTATCCGTGAAAATATCAATCTTATGAAAGAAGGTGTAGAAAATCAGAATTTTTCAGCGAAAACGAGCTAAACGGTAAGAACTCTTCCTCCTGAGCTCTGATACCACTTGTAGGATCGTGAAACGACCTAACGAGTCGATCAGAAGAGTGCTCAGACCGAATCAGAGGCGGAATTCATTGATTCGGTCTTCGTTTAGCTTGTATTCACTAATAAATGTCTTGTTTATTGATTTTGAACGATTTACAGTGCGGAGACACTTCGACAGCACCTCGGCGTCGGAATTCAGAATCTTACAAATGATGACAGTTTGAATGCTATTTATAGGGAGAGACCCCTGACCATTTGAAAGTGGCATAAGATCCTTCAAACGGTCACAAGCTTCAAACGGTCATGCATCTCAAACATTTACATATTCAAACGGTCAACTATCTAAATACATATTTCAAGCAAATCTATTTTGTCTTCTAGTTTATTGATGCAATGATGATGTCGCTCTTATGATGTCATCATCAAGAATGATGACATCACTCTACTTCATATCTGCACCGAACCCGAGACTCGACATAAGAGGAAGTCGACAGATGTATGCACCAACAATAAATATTTACAGACATTCTTTTTGCGAGTTTCGAGGGTAAGAGAATCATATCAGTGTACGGTCACGCCAAAACGCTCTTGTTGTTCAATTAGTTCAAATTAAGATAAGCATCCTATAACAATTATCGGTATTGTTGTCCACTTAAGCTCAACTTATCAGATGTAATCATGGCGAGGGGATACGTTAAGGTATAAATTATACTTACAGACCGGTGTTCATCCACACATGACACATTCCCGTATCAAGGTATGCACGAGAGTTCATCTTACCGGTGAGTATACCGTTTATCATCTGTTTGACCGTATAAAAGAATGTGAGAAACTCACTTATTTTGATTGAAAACAAGCCCTATGTGATAGAATCACTTATTGATGAGGAACTTGATTTTCATATGCATGAGGGCACAGGAGCAAGTCCGTGAACAGGTCAGTACTTTCGTACAGCAGAGAGACGAACTTGACTCCCGCAAAGAATCTGTGATATATTATCACTTATTTTGTTTGGACATGTGATTGTTGATCACTTATTGAGGTCGAATGCAATATGTACACGTATGTATAGTATCATGGAAGATCTTAGACATCGTCTCCGTTATTTTTACGGTTTGATACAACCATGATACCCAGATGATAAGCAGCATAAAGACCGAATATCTCAGAACCTCGGCAATCTCTCAAACGAAATTTCGGTACTAAGACCATATGCCAATGTGCGGTTCCCACCTGGTCTTCAGTCGATTTAAGATTTATATCACCCTGCACACTTTAAAATGATTGTGAGCCTACCGATACATCTTATATAGAGCTGCTTATCGTTTTTCATTTTGCATTTCAGTTTAAAGAGGTTCCAACTGACCACTGATCTACTATCATTTTCTCTTTTTCTCGCCAGGAAACTCATTTTTGCTTTTCTATTGTTTATGGGTTTTGAAATTTTTCTATGTTTTTGAATTTTTCAAATTTTTGATTTACTCCCCCTAAAATCAACAAACTATGATAAATTTAAAAGACACAAATATATTTACAAAAACGATTTCCCGATGTCGGTTAACTCATGTTGTACCTCAATGCCGTTTACCAAAATTAATTTTGAATCAGAAATGATTTATCGAATTTTGGAAAAATGAGTTGGCATGTCGGTAAGCGGTGCGGACCATGACAACATTGTCTGGCCAAAGAGTGCTGTACGAGATAATAACAATTTATAAAGCAGCTTAAATATCGACAAGTATAGGAGAGATTAGAAATTTAAAACCGTATCCTGCAACTGCTTCATTCATTGCAAGAAATCTGAGCGCTCTCCCAAATTGGATATCCACCCGGTGTGGATTTCAAAGTCGATTTTTGTAGCTACTGAGAATTCTCTTGACAGCAACAAGATCATAGACCTCTGGGTTCGGCTGGTCTTACACATTGCACCAGCGAAGGTCTTTGTCATTCTCTTTCAGAATTAGTGTGCGGTTGTTCAATCCACGCCAAGGCATCCGCACACCCGGTTGGTTTGTTCAACAAACACATTTTCTTCAATTTACACCGCGAAGAAATGTACATTGCACGTTCATTTTGTCGATTGTGAACTTCAGACGTGCTGCAGGTGCGTACATTTTGATTGAATATATCCTGGGGACCCGATCAAAGCCTTGAACAATCAAACTTTTGAATGATTTTCATTTTGTCGAAGGTTTCAATCTCTTTTGACAAACACTTCTGTCTTCTTTTCTTTTTCTCTCCACCAAAGGCAACAATTTCTTCTGTCGCCTATCTTGTGCATGGACACTCCACTATCAACAATCCGATGACTATCGATAGTTCCTCCTGGAACATCCTACACACTCACTCAGAGATTAGTTGGAGAGGGGGACCCAAGCCTTAACAGACTTGGGTCGTCCTTCATCATCGAGGATTTTGACTTCGATTTCCCGATGATTCGGAATAGATTGAGCTCCCCCTGAAACATTTATCGATTTTGGTTTCCAAATCTGTTTTTGTTTTTCATGTTTAACATTTGATTCAACAGATTTTGTTTGGACAACCTCCGGTTTTAACGCCTTTTCAATCTTTTTGACGTTTTGACGTCGTTGTTTTGTTTCTTGTTCTTTAACAGTTCTTTTATCATGTTTTGGTGAAACAGGACGACGTTGTGGGTGAACCTTTTCAGGTGGTGCTCTTTCTACAAAATTTGGTTTGGGCGAGTTTGTGCAGTCTTTAATGATGTGCCCAAACTTCCCACATTTGAAACATTTTCTCCTTTCAACAAACTTAGGAGAATCTGTTCGACGACCTGACGTTGAAGTTGTAGACCCAGAGGTACTAGCTTTACACCCATTTGTGCGTTGAGTGTAATTGTTATCACTGTTACGCTTTAAAATCTTGACTTGTTGGACAAAATCGGTGTTGGATTTGTTTTCAAAAGTCTCAATTTTATCAGTACCTTTGGAGGCCACAAACTTAACGTCTTTTGCTTTCTTCTTGTAACGAGCTCCTTTTGATTCAACCTTAGGTTGTGAACCTTTAGAATTTTGAGCTCGCTGTTGTTGCTGTTTACCCTTAAAAGCGATAGGTTGTTGCTTCGTTGGTGATTTTTTATTTCCAAATTTTCTTCTAACTTCAGCTTTTGGAATCGGATTACACTGAGTTACTGAAACTCTCGGAATCCCCTTTTCCAAAAACTTACTGGTAGTATCTTCAAACACTCTATCAATCAAAGATTGATTGACATTTTTAATTGGAAAAGCTGTGTTTGAATAAATTTTGTCATCACCAACTAAAGTGTACAACACGTTATCACTTTTAATGGTAGACACGGTCTCAGTGATAGGATCTATCTCTTGTTTAGCACCAGTTGATTGCACAGCAGGAGTAGGAGGATCACACAGAATGTGATTCTCAAAAGGCACTTCTACTCCTTTTCTATCGTCAAGAGATTTATCCTCATCACTCACATCTGACTCATCATCCGAAGAATCATAGTCCTCAACTGTGGGAGGACTTTGATTTGAAGCACATGATGACTTTTCTTTCCGATCAGATGAGCCCTCCAAGGAACTGTCCGATTTGAACCCTAGACCAGTTGTAAACTCCTCATAATTAAGAGGTACAGTTGGTTCAAACCGAGGCATTTCCTCCTCGTCGGGCATTTTGGTATAGTTGTGTCTCAAAGGAGGCGGACATGACTTATACCCAACGCCTTTCACGTTCCCTTTCAGTTGTTGAACGTCAATTATGTGATCGAGCACAAATCGGGAGTTAGAATAACTCTCCAATTTTTGTTTGATAGCATCATGCTCGCATTTGGCAATGGCTAGTTCCTTTTTGGTTTCCTTAACGATGTTAATGTAATCGTTAATACTAACTTGTTTATGATAAACAACTTTGTTCGCTTCGGAAACACTTTTCTTTAAGGTTTCAATAACATATTTAAATTCCTTTTCATTTCGAACTAAAGCCATATTTGCCTCTTTGCACTTTGAAAGTTTAACAACCAAACTCTGATTGTGACTATGAACCGTTTCATATTCACGTTTCAATTCAGCACATTCATGTTTTAATTCTTCAAAAGCATGTTTAGCATTAGCACATTCATGTGTTAATTCTTCAAAAGCATGTTTAGCATTAGCACATTCATGTTTCAAATCAGCACAATAACTACATATGCTAGGAGTTTCAGATTTTACCTGACTTGTAGAAGCTGTGACATTAGCCATAAAGGCAGTCTGAGAAGAGAAAGATCCATCTTCAGTGAGAATCTTCTCCATTTCTTTTGATGTAGCATCAGCTTTCTTGATCAAGTCAGAATTTTGACATTTCATCTCCTTGGCATTCTTGATATTCTTGACAATTTCAGCATAAAACGCTGATTGTGAGTCCGTACTCCATTCATATGGACTCGTACTTGTTGATTGTTTTTGTTGAGGTTGAGGTTGAGCTTGAGGTGTAGGTTGGGATTTAGATTTGGATATCGATTGTGAAAGATAAGTGCCTAAATCAAACTCTGGTTGAGTAGTTGTAACTTGAGGTCGAAGTATGGAATTATTTAACAAATCGGCAAGCGAAGTCTGATTTTGAGCTGGTTGTGAATCCGTACTCCAATCCCAAAGGCCTTTGTTACTCATGTTTGATATATGCGAGTGAAAACCTGATCAAATACTTGAAAACACAATGTTAACCCACTTTTACAAACCTTCTGTTTAAAATTTATAAGTATCTCGACGAAACAGGTGTGAGACCCTATCGACGAAACAAAATTTGTTGATGTGTCGACGAAATTGATTATGCTTTGATGTGTCGACGAAACAGAAATGAAACCTTGTTGTCGACGAAACAGTTTGACATGATGACGAAACAGGTGAATGTTGACCACTCGACGAAACCGAATTATGTTGTGGTCGACGAAAAACAAATGATGTATAATGTCGACGAAACAAGAAGACCAATCGACGAAACACTTGAAGTAATTGATCAGTTACGAAACAGATTGTAATTGCTGGTTGACGAAACAAACAAGCCCACGTGAAGCCCAATCTGTATGTGAAGCCCAATGTGAAAGTCCAATTCAGTTTTGATTAAATGTGAATGACGAAACAGCTTGACATGATGACGAAACTGGTGAAGATAATATCTGAGTTTATGAGATATTTTCAATAAGCCTTATCTCTTTCTGACAAGTGAGCCACAATTTTCAACTTCCAATTTTCGAGACTTTCATAATTTCAACAAACAACATCATCACTAAACACAATTTTCAAACAATTATATTTTAACCAATTAACACTTTTAATTTAACACAACAATTCAGATCAAACAACAACAAATGAAGAACACTTTGAATATTTCTGAAGAACACGATGAATATTGAAGATTCCGGTGACCGAAAAATTTCCGAACACAAGATTTTGCTTAAAACTTTCAACAAAAACCAAATGTTAATATGTAAACACTCAAACAAACAAGGTTTTCGATAAAACTTTTAGCAAACCAACAACATAAACACTGATTTTAATGACTTTTTCCAGAAAAAATATAAACTTTTCAAGAACGAAATCTGAAAAATTACACACAAACTTGTTTCAAACACGACAATGTTTGGTTTTAAACAAGGAAAAGAGCCAAAGCTCTGATACCAATTGTAGGTCCCGTTTTTCCGGTGAGGATCGATAACGAAAACCTTATCCTTGTTTATCACGAACACGGTAACGGGTGCGGAATCCCCGTGACGGTGCAAACCAAACAAAGTGTAAAACACACGGGTAACCAAAGATTCAATATCTATTGATTATGGATGAGTACAACCACAAACATATACAAACAATGTTTTAACAGACTTTCACTAAGTCTCACAGCGCTCATCTCCTTCACACAGAAACAAATGAGGGGTATTTATACTAAAACAGACACAGACCATGACGAAACTAAACAGCACTCGACGAAACACAATTCAAAGTGACGAAACAAAAGTGTTTCGTCACCTAAACATTTAATCCAAATGTTGTTTCGTCGTTTGTAGTTGAAGCCCAAAACAAGTCAAAAGCCCAACTCTAGTCTTCGGCCCATGTGAGAATTACGGCCCGGATCTTTGTTCCAGTTATAAACTTTCATCAATTCAACATATGAGAGAAAGCTTGTGACATCATCATGACATCACTAAGGTGATGTCATGGTGATGTGTTTGCGGGAATGGCTTGCGGCGCTCCGTGCCTCGCGTGTCGAACTCTGGGGCGCACGACGGAGGAATGTCGTGTCTTCGGGCTTGAGCCGGACCTAACCGTGTCGAAACCAAGTCGAACCGAGCTGAGTCGAACTGAGCCGAGTCGTGTCCACATAAAGTGTACCAACAAGTTCTTCTGGAACAAAGGGAAGTACTGTGACTCAAAGTGGTGGACCTTCGTCTTCGTATTCAAGCTTTGATCCAAATTTTACAACACCAAGTCATCAACGACAGAATTCAACAAATCTGCAGTGCAACGTTACCTTGAACATTCAAAATGGTCAAAATCTTTCTCCGGAAATAGCTAAGCAACACATGGCATCACTCGTTGCTATGTTGGAATCATACAAAAGTTTGATTGCTGGCAAAATTGGAAATCTGATGCTTACCAAAGAGGATTATGACCAAATTGATGCGGAGGAACTTGAGTTGATGGATGTCAAATGGTGTTTAGCCAGTGCTGTTAGAAGGGCAGAAAAGTTTCAACAAATCACCGGTAGAGATTATCTTAGTGAATTGTCTAAATCTCCGATAGGGTTTGACAAATCAAAGGTTACGTGTTTTCGTTGTCGAGAAAAAGGTCATTTTAAGCATGAGTGAAAAAACAAAGAAGCAAATGGAAGACAAGATCAGTCTGGAAAGAACAATTATTATTAAAAATCAATTTTTCATCAGATTGCTCAACAACCACAAACTGCACATGCACGCGCCATTGAAGAAAATGAGAAAAGAGCTTGTTATGGTATAACTGACCAAGATGATGAAAAGGATGCAGAGGGATTTAGCTGGGATAAATACATTCCACCTGGTTCAGGTCTTGTTGCTAGAATTCTGGAAGAAGTTGAAGTCAAATCTAGTCCGAAAAGAATACCAATTTTTCCAGATTCTGGAAGTGATGTAGATACTGATGATGAAGAAGAATACATTAATAAAGCTAGAAAAGGTCTAGATCCTGATAGTTTTAATTTGTTTTTTGCAGATAAAGTTGAGATGCTGAATGAGAAGAAGATTGCCAGATTGAAGAGAGAACTGGAAGTAAGAAGAATAGCTGATGAAAAGACAAAAATGGAAGCTGAAGAAGCAAATGTTGGACTAGTAATTGAAAAGGTGATAGAAAAAATCGTTGAAGTTGTAGAGAAAATTGTTGAGGTCGAAAAAATAGTCGAAGTTGAAAAACTCGTCGAAGTTGAGAAAATCGTCGAGGTAGAAAAAATTGTTGAAGTTGAGAAGATTATCGAGATTCAAAAGATAGTTGAGCTTAGTAAACCTTCTCTAAAATGTTTGGAGTCCTGCAAACATTGTGATGAGAAAGACAAGAAGATTCGTAAACTAGAAGAGTTGAAAGAAAATTTGTTGTCTGATGTGAAGTATGTGAAAGAGTCATGTGATGTGCTGAACATAACAGTGGATGGTCTGAAAAAGACTAATTCAGAAGTTGATGCTGCTATGACTATGATGAGTTCAACTTTAATGACAAAACAGAAAGTCATCAATGAGTATATTGAAGACTGTGCAAAGCTAAAGCAAGATTTGGAACTTGAAAAGATTGAGAGTGAAAGAATCAAACGTTTGTTGTTGAGTTATACAACATGTGATTGTTTGATTGATAGAGTTTACCCTACTGTTGCAGGTCTTGAAGCATTCCAAGATAAAGAGAAGGAAGATACAGATACTGGTAAGAAACAAAGTGTCAAATATAACAAGTGTCCACCCCCGATTTGGAATAGTTATTCTCCCAGAAAGCCAAATGATGAACGTTTAAATAAGGCTCTCAACATAAAGTTAAAGTCTTTAACCATTGATGAGTTACCAGACAATATTGATGTCACATTCACAGCGTCTGACACTGATCATGAGTCTGAATTGTTAAAGAAAGTGGTCGATCAGGTGTTGGATATGGATGAAGAGTCAAAACCGGAGTCTAAATCTGAAAGTTCGAGTTCAACTGAAAAGAGTCAGAGTTCACCGGTTAAAAGGGTTTACAATAAAGAATTCATGTTATCAAAATCTAGTTTGAATGATGGATCAATCAAAGTGGCTTATACTTTGAATGATTCAGACAAATTATATTCTGATAAGGAATTTCCAATAAGAGGTGTTAAAACTGAAATGATTAAAAAGGTTTTCAAACTAACAGAAATCAATATTTCTAAAATAAAAGATGTAAATCTTTTTGAAAAACCAAGACCTTACACCTCAAGAGTTCAACAACGTTTAAACAAGAAAAAGGGTTACAGTTCTGGTTCAGGTTATCGAAAGAAACCAAACCATAACGGTAATTTCAAAAAGCAGGGATTAGGTTTTATTCCCCCGGAAAATCATAAAAATGAGAAAAATTATAATCTAAAAACAAAATTTGTTGCAGGAGGAAGTTCTGAAGAAGAACAGAAGAAACCATTCTGGAGACAGTCAAACCGAGAGTTTCTTGCTGAAAGAAAGAAGAAGATAATGAACGAATCTGAGAAAAGGGTTGAACGAAGAACATGTTACAGATGTCAAGAAGTTAGACACATTGCTTGGAATTGCCACGAGTCCACTTATTCAAAACAGGGAGTTTCTTCTAACTCTGAAGTAAGAAGGAAATGTGTTGATAAATCAGAACAATCAAAAGAAAAATTCAAAATGTTTAATAAATCGACTTTTGAAGTTGGTGAAACTTCAAAACATTTTTACAAGAGAAAAGTCGATGAAAACAAACAAAGATGCGTTGTAAAATCTGATTCAAGTTCTGACAATGAATCTGATTCCATAAAATCAGAGGAGTCATTTGTTGAGAAAAAGAATGAAAATTCCGTTCCAGAGTTGAACGATGAAAACTTTCCACCATTGTCGAAAGAAAAATTGAAGTTAAAAAGTGGTAAAATTGAGATTTCAGATCAATTCTTCCCTGGTAAAGGAGAATTTGATGCTAAAAAGGCTTTCAATGGGAAAGTCAAACATATAATTGGGAAGATGGTAGATGGGAAAGTAAAAAGTGAAAAAGATTTTTATAGATCGAAAGGAGGTTGGGATAGGGTTGAATCAAAATCACCCAAGGCTGGTCAGGCTTGGGTGACAGCATTTTCAAACTAAAATCCTGACTTACCGGAGCTCCCAAGTTGGTAATCGTGGAGCATGAATCGGCATCTTTCTTGAGAAATTCACATCTGTGATATTTCGACTTTCAAGTGGTTAATCAGGGACATTAAGTTGTACTTGATTTCCTACATGTGGTATTGTTGTTAAAATTTAAAATTGTTAAATTTTTCAAATGATTGAGAAAACAAAGTGATGAAATAAACCCCGATCTTACAAGTGGTAAAATCAACAAAAATTATTTTCCGGAAAAACCATTTGATTAAAACAAACTTAAGTGTTTTGAAATCATAATGGGAAAATAGTTTGTTGTCAGGGGGAGTTCTGATTGTTTTGCCAAGTGGATGGCGATTTGAAGCAATTCGCAACAATTGTCACTTTATTTGTACAGTTTGTTTTCAAATTTCCTTTAAATGATTTTGAATTTTAGGGGGAGTAAGAATTTTTGGAAAATCCAAAAACATTAGAAAATTTGAAAAAGTCAAAAACATGATAAAATCAAAAAACGAGTTTTGTTGTGAAAAAAAGGAAATGATAGTACATCAGTGGACAATCACAACATGCTAAAGAATTGGAAAGTTATAATATGATAAACGGTCTCACTGATGATATGCCAGTAGGTTCTTGCACATTTAGTAGATTGTGACGAGATATAAACCTAAATTTCAAACTTGCTTATCTCATGGGGAACATCTTTTGGATATATGGGTAACCCCTGAAATCTTGTTTGAAAGACCCCTCTTTCTGAGCTACTAGGTCTTTATACTTAGTGATATCTGGGGTATTATCTTGGGACTTCTGATTTTGAGGAAGCAATGGCCTAGTCCCCGTATAATACTTTTCGCTTGCTTGAAATATTGCACCCCCCTCAGCATAAAAAATGATGAAACATTGCAAAATGCTAATCATGTGCCGTTGAAGAAAAGATTCTCTAAAGGGAACACACCTAAAGTCGAAGCCGTCATCTCACTGATTTTGCGGAAGTAATAGCCTGAGCCCTCACTGCCCTCGCATTTAACCCTTTATAGATATCATCTAGGTATACTCACCTGTAAGACTGTATATTGGGATCTGGATACGGGAGTATATTCTGAGGTGGGACACGCGAATAAGTTTAAGTCTCTAAAACATTAATCTCGTATCTCAAAACAATTGAACTTTGTGTGAAAATTTAAGTGGATCAGTATACTGACAATCTAAGTGAATCATTTAGAACTTAAAATGTTTAAAGCTTAACGATGTTGGTGATTTGTTTCAAAAACTGATATGATCCTCTTATACAAAGTCACAAAAATATTGTTTGTAAATATTTCTTTACAGCTTTCTGTTTAAGTATAAAAAATCCAAAAAGATTTTCGGTGTGTTTTAGCATAAATTTTTGAAAATTCAAAAAGATTTTAGACAACTGATGTTGAAAAGCTGATTTTCAAAATTCCGAGTGCTAAACATGATGAAAAACAGGACTGGGAAAGTTTGTTTGGAATGAAAAATGTTTTTGGAATGATTAAATGGTTCATTAAGTTGAAACCAAATTTGAATGTGTCATATACATGTGGATAAGAGAATTTGTGAAATGTCATATTTTTGCTAGATAATATGTTGAATTTAATTATACAAGTGATAAGCAGAAAGTTTTAATTGGTCAAATTTTAAATTTGTGAAATTTACTTTGAGGTAGAGAATGTGCAGGTTATGGCTATGAGAGAGCCTGGTTGCGATTCTAGATCGTGTGAAAGCCAGACTACGATCCCAAGCAATCCTTAAGGGGGAGTCTGTTAGAGAAGAGGAGTTTGAAGATGCAAGAGCCAATCTCAATTTCTGAGATTCATGCTAGTTGCTGATGCTGATGAACTTAAGGAATCAAGAGATCTAATCAAGAGAATGTAAGAGCCAGCTTCAGATCTTGGTAAAAGAGTTAAAGAAGAAGAGAGAAGACTGAGGATGCTTACACTGTCAAATGCTTTGGAGAAAGCCCGAAGACTGAAGATCTGTGAAGACTCGACACTTAAGACTCGTCAACATCCAAGGGGGAGTCTGTTGGTGCATACGTCTGTTTATTTCGTCTTGTATCGAGTCTTGTACTAGAATTGTTAGATCAGGGCACGTAGTACGAGAAAATAGGGTTTATGTGTGAAAGTTAATTTCGCACAAAATAACAAAGTGCTATTTTGCACGAAATAGCAGTCTGCTATTTCGCACGAAATAGCAAATGTTAATTCCGTGCGAAATTACCATCCCTATAAATAGCTGTCATGCGATCTCATTTGTAAGGTTCGTGATTCCGGTACCGATGTGCTGTCGACGTGTCTACTGATCTGTAATTGTGTTATAATCAATAAACAAGACAATTAGAAGTGAATCAAGCTTTTTACAAAGTCTAATCAATGAATTCCGTCTCTGATTAGACCGAGAACTCTTCTGATAGACTCGTTTTGATCGTCTCGCGATCCTACAACCATGGTGGGATACAGCAGGCTCAGTTCTTCGTATCGGTCCGTGTAGGCATGGTGCTCTCCACTATCTTGCTTGAGATCGTGGAATTCGTTTTCCAGTGCCCTCTGTTCATGACGAGGACAAAACTCCTTCATCATAAGTGCGCGAAGCTCTTCCCATGTTTAAGCCATTGCCACATCAGCACCCCTGTCTCTCATCACACCATTCCACCATGTAAGCACCCTTTTCTAAAATACACTTGATGCGAACTCAACCTTTCGCTCATTCGGGCATTGAACGTGACGAAACGTACTTTCGAGACTCTCGAACCACTGTAGGAGCCCAATTGCTCCTTCTGACCCAGAAAAATGAAGCAGTTTAGCCGAATTGAAAGTCTTAAAGTTGCACGGAACAAGTGCGTTGTTATTATTGTTTGCTTGGTTTAACTGGGTAAATAGGTTCGGGAGTATAACAGCAATTTGCTGAGCGATCAAGGCTGCCACTGCGGCGTCTTGGGTTTGATCACGTCGAGGAGGCATCTAAAAGAAAAGGAACACAAGGAAATGTGTGAGATTGACATAAAACGATCAAAAGGAGTATTGAAAACATCAACAACGCAAAGGAAGGTGGTCATTTGTTTGTTACTTAAAACAAACAACACAGTGACTAATCAAAGTAAATAGGTCTATATAATGCATAATGAAGACATGCTTTAGCCTATAAGTGGACACTCAACCCAAGAGTTCCCAGGTAAGAGTGACTGGTCCGATTATGTGGATTTGTACGAACACTCTAGCCTTAGACAGAAAACTCAGGGTACAGGTACCCACCCTTCCGGATTGCATGTGGTCACATTATTAAGACTCAAACTTTGACGAGATTTGAAAACTTTAAAGGCATGAAGCCTAAAAACAAATCATCTATGGATAGATGATTGATTTTCAAATGGAATTGAGATTTGTGTACTTGTTTTGGTAATCACCTAAGGATAGGTGATAGTATTGTTTTAGGATCTAAACACAAGGTAACTTGTGTTAGGGTCCTAGAAAGGTTATAGTCTAGGTCAAATTTTACTAATAACCTAATTCCCTATAACCATGAGCTCTGATACCAACTCTTCTGTCACACCCCGACCGCGTAAAACAACAAACCGCGGCGGAAACGTCGGGGAGTCGTGTGGCAGAATTATTGTTTCAAAACACATGATAATTAAAGTTAAGTTTTACAAGCTTAAATTATTACATTGTCTTAGTTTAAACAAAACACATAACATAAAAGATGATAACTTTCTTGATTTTAGAATGCTAAGGCCCAAGCCGCCCTAAGTGTAGCTTGCTCACATCAAATATTCGCTCCTGAAACATATGTGAAAGTAAATAAGTCAGCATAAAAATGCCTGTGAGTAACATAGGTTTAGTGTTGAAGATTCATGACTTTGAATGTTAAGAGAAATGTTTAATGAAAAAGTAGTCATGAACCTTATAAAATATTTTCTTTTATAAAATCATATGAAAATCAAATGATATAAAAGAATGATGTATGGTTTAGTAAATAAGCAATTGAAAATAATTTGTATAAAATATGTCAATGTCATGTATAACCAATGTCAAATGTCAAATGTCCAGTATAAACCATGTCTTGTATGGCGAATAAATAGTATTTACTCAAGCCAAATGCATAATGTCAAGTATAAACAAATGTCTTATGTAATCAAAATGTCATGTACAAAACAAGGATTTTGAAATAACCAAGAGTTAAAATCAAAAGTTATGTTTTGAAAACCATTGCTTTTATCGATATGAAGTGCTTTGTCTATCGCATACACTCAAGCCTTGAGACTGTCGGATAAACCCTTATCAGGATCAAGGTTTATCAAAAATGTATTCAGATTCTGTCATTCCCCTTCCGAAATACCTAGAAAGCGGGAACGGGATTTGTCAAGTCCTATAGCGCTATTACATACTACCGAGTGGCGTGATCAATGTTAATGAATGTACTACTAACCCGTTAAACGTACCAAATGTCCTTTTCAATGTAAGCATGTCATGAAAATGTCTTTGTAAAACCATGTAATAGGTATACTAAGTAAATATGCCAGTAAAATGTCTTTGAAACCAAATGTTAGGTATACTAAGTCAATATACCATAAAAATGTCTTTGAAATAATGTATTATATATAATACGTAATAAAACATGTATAATGTCATGAAAACGGAAAGTAAAGTTATGCACATATGCTTCACCCCAAAACATTTGAAAACGTAAAATAGGGGAACTATGTACTCACCTTTGGGTGCGTTTTTATATGTTAACACAATCCCTCAAATTGTTTATTCGTCCTAAATTAAATAAGAACGATTTAATAATCAAAACTCACAAAAATACCTAAGTTTCTCTGATACTTAGAATTGTCACATAACTTCGAGATTTTCTCGAAAAGTTATTATTTTTGATTATATTGATGTCTTTGTATATATATGAGTTCATATATATTTTAAAAACTTTACGACTTGAACGATTTTATTGGTGACCCTCATCATGTTATAAGCAATATATCTACGATTTGCGTGTCGTAATATATATACTCAAATGTGACACACTAATAATAACGTAATACACATAATTTTGTCAAGTATTAACATGTCATCATACATATATTATAAAACACATAACACATTGTAACACATAAAATTTACCCATGAACAACCCATTATAGTGTATGTTGAAAAACACGTATTTTAGCGATTCGGTAACGTTTTTGGGCGTCAGAAGTCACGTATGACTAACCAAACACCAAGTAAACTTAATATAAGTTAAAATACTTATTTTTATATCAAAAATATTAGTTTACTTACGGATCTAAAACAGTTTTATAAAAATCCTCCGAAAAGCCGATTTTTAACCGTTTTACCGCATAGTTTTGTATCAAACGTTACCCTAACCATCCCAAATCGTAATGACTTGATATTTTAACATAATCCATGTTATTTACTGAATAAAATAGTGGTTATACTCATGATAGTGCAGGTCTCACATAAAGCACATAAATCATGCAAATTTCACATATTTTACCACTTTCTAAGCTATATATACAACAAGCAAAGCTATCAAACCTATGCCAAAGTTTCATGCCATTATAATATACCAAATAATGTTATTTTTAGTGTTTATAATCTGTTCTAAAACATTTTTGTCATACAATCATTTTTTTATCATTTCTTGAGCTTTAAATCAACATGTATTCTTATGTACAAGTGTCTAAAGCACACTATCATATCATCATCATTTCATATGAATTTAAATGCATAAAACATGTAATTTATTCATGTTTACTTACTGATTTTATTGAACATTCATCATATCATACACAAATCATCAAACACTTGCATTTTAACTATCATTCAAGAACATGCAACAACTTAAAAATTCTCAAATATGACTAATAAATTTTCGGCCATTTACATGTCAAAATACTAACATTATTTCAAATTATAACTCATGATTCAATCACACCTTTATATCTCTAACATATTTGCACGTAATCTTGTTCATGCAAGCAAACATCCTAAACAAGTATATATCAAAAATCAAAATCAAACTCAAATCTCATACACATACATGTATATATACGGTTATATACACACATATATACCACCATTTTTATTTTGTATCAAGACCCATTTTTTTTTTTAGATTTCAAGTTTGTGAAAAATTCCAATATTCAAGAGAAACTTCCAATCATCAAGAACAACCAAGAATCAAGTGTATGATTTAAACATAAACTTTATACCTTCAAGATTCAAGAGAGTTTTCGATGAGATTTTGATGATATGGAGCTTGAAATCACTTGAAAACACCTTGGTAACTTCTTTGGATCTTCACACCAACTTGAAAATAGCTTGGAATGGGGTTTAATCTTGAAGAACAAAGTTGAAAGATGATAATGGTGATGGTGGCGGGAGGTTATGGTTTGGGAGAGAGAGAGAGAGAGTGAGGGAGATGGAGTGTGAATGAGAATGGGGATGGTGATATATATATAGCTTGCAAGATCTTCCAAATCATAAAGGATCCGAGAAAGATCATATAATATATTTTGGCAAGATCTTAGAGGATTTAACAAGATTTCACAAAATCAAGAGTGGGGCCACTCCTTGTAACCGTCCACTATAAGGGGGGGCAAAGTGTAAATTTTTGAATGGTAAATTAGATAAAAACAAGTATTTAACTGGATACCGGGTATTTTTTCTAGCGTTTAAATCCCGGTTTATGGCATTTTATATTATTTTTATTATTCTATTAAAATAAACTCGCCAAAATATTACTGAAATAAATATCAGTTGCCGAGACTGGCTGCGTTGTCTGCGTTTTGCAGTAGAAACACTGTGTTACGCAGTAACAATCGGGACGCACTTAAACTTGACAAATAACGTTTTTAAGCGTTTTAATTTATTTTTCAACACGAACATGATTAAAAATAAGATTTTAATCATAACAGAATATTTTTGGGATTTAAATATTTTCCGGGCGGTCACCAACGTTCGTTTCGCAGTTTTGTCGCAATTAGTTCTAAAGTTCGAATAAACATGTTTTTGCCATGCCGAATCCTTCGAAACTTATTTCTAAGTTATGTAAAGGGTATTTAGGGTATGTTTGGCTTATGTCACAGTTCCGGTGTGTACGTCGTGTTAAACTGATTATGCTTACGTAACGGTTTATGATTTCACTTCCAGAACAGGTTTAAGAGTTCGGAATTGAGAAATGATTGAAAACGTACTAATGTCACAAATAATTAAACAAATATTGAAATTAAAACACCATATTTTATTAAATACAAAGTTTTTCAGAACAGTACAAGGATTAAAATATACAGATGTCACACGTACTGTGGGTAGTAAGGATTGGGGTTGTTCATGAGGTTTTGGAAATGCCAATCGTTGGTCCACCACTCTTCAACGGGGTCAGGAAGGGGTAGTGGGTTGACAATAGGTTCAGGGATGGAAGGTTCCAAGTTTATAGGAAGTTCATTTTGAGCTGGAAAATTCATAAGGTTTTCATCAGCTGGGCCAAAAGATCACAGTTTGCCAACTTCCTATCTAGTTCCTGCCAGGGTGGCAGATCTGAAGTCTGTTTGGAGCTTTCCCCCACCTTCTCTTTCCCCTTTGGTTCAACGGTTTTCTTTACGTTTTGAGCGGCAGGTTTCTTCTTTCTCCTCCTTTTCCAATCTAAAAGCCTTCTTCTCTTCTTAGGTTTGGGTTTTTCCTGGGCTTGGAACACTATTGGCTCATCTACCTCAGCTTGGTATCCGTTCTGGTTCTCGGTAGCTTCCATGTAAGTGGAATGTATTGAGAAGTTTTGGAGAGCTTCCGATAGTTCATTCATACTATTAGTCACACATAAGGAAACACAAGATTCCAAATTAAATTTTAATTATTGCAATTAAATTTCACAGAAGCACAAAATTTCCTATTTAAAAGTTAAGTATTTTTCAAATACTTAATTTTGCTTAAACCAGTGGCTCGGATACCACCTTTTCTGTCACGGCCCCTGACCCGTTTTGTCTGGTTCGAAAGCCGCGGGACAGAAACTCGTGGTATTGGTGTTTACTTGGCAGCGGAAATTTTAACAAGACCGTTTGTCGGAAAATAATATCTGAGTTTTTTTAAAGAAAACACCGAATTATTTTATTATAATTATCGGGACAAACCCCGTATTTTATAAGAAAGGAATTTCACTGGGAAATCCCCTGATTACAAAAAAATGTTTATTTCTATTCACTGAGCCACTTATTTAAGCTGGTGTGCTACGCGGCACATTCCTTTTCTTCACAGTAAATCACCTGAAACATGTTTTAAAAATATTTGATTAGCGAAAAATACTGGCGAGTACATTCCATTTATTCAAAAGACACATTGTTATAATATACAGTATTGAGACCAATTATAATTGTTTCTATCTTTATAATTACCTGACCAAGTTGTCACTCGACCGGATCTTTGACTGTGGTCATATCACTATTTAGGTCCGTTCACCTAAAAGTGACGCTTGATAAGTAATGTATATAAAACCCCATGTACCGTCAGTAATTTAAGTTAACAACGACTTAATCACTGTAAATATAACGGGAAAACATTTAGGGTTTTGGAAATAATTTTGGTAAATAGAGAATGACTCACATTGCCAATTTTAACTTGTCAGAGTTTTTCCTACTGGTTAAGCTTGATAACCTAATTAAATAGACAATGCAAACGAAACTAGGTTAGTAACTTAATTCAACATTTACGATAAGTCACGAGATCAAAACCCTCACGATGAATGACAAAGTATAGCCTATTGCAGGCCGCACTTAAACATCCATCGGATCGGTTTTAATCGATCGTATATTGTATCATAGCAGTGATCGAGTTATTACCCTGTTATCGTAGCAGAGGTTCGAGACTCGGAGCTTATTTTTGAAAGAAACAGAACATATATCAACGTACGAATTGATTTTGAATCTCGTAACAAGCAATCAGTTCAAGTGCCAAACCCCTGGGTTTTATACTGAGTTTTGGCTCCTCCCGCGTGTCGCGCCGGCTACCCTAGCCCCTAGCGCGTGTCGCGACGGCGACCAGTTTAGGCTAGGGTTGCATGGTGTCTGGTATAGCCTTGGTGAGTGGTAAAAATTAGAAATTACGTGTTTTATATCCGTTTTATGCAGATAATATCGATTAGGGGATCCCTCCCCTTGAGTTTTAGGGGGCCCTGTTGCTGGTTTAGTCCGTTGTTCAACATGTCAGGTTGCACTTTACTACTTGGGGTTTTAATTAGGGTTTCTTAGTGTACCAATTAGGAAATGGAAATTTGCGAGGTTGTTACACCTAACTACGGTCCTGATGAAAGTTTCAGCTACGTATTTAATAAACACCAATACCATCTGACTAGCTTGCGGCTCCCGCTCCTAGGGTGGGATCGGGGGCTTTGACATTTCGACTTAGTCTTTAAGGTTCAAATGACATCAGCATAACCAAAAGACATTGGTTATCACTTGGAATGGGTCATCATTTATTTACACCCAAACTACATAGGGTGTCGTTTCTTAGCATTCCAAACGATGGGACAATGTTGTTTGGTAAATATCAAACAACTTAAGATTGATGTCGATTAGATATTATGTGTCGTTTATGTTTGAAAGCAAACGACATAGCTTGTTATTTGGTAACATGTTCATGTCGATTGGACAATTATATCATGTCATTTAAGAACCAGTTGTTGCCTATTGAAGAAACACTGGTTCGAATGACCGGAATCACTCGGACCAGGGGTTTAGTTCTGCATTGTTAGGATCTGAGTTTCTTATTATTGTGATTGTTTGATGATAATGAAAATGAAATAAGGTTAAGTGCAGTGGAATTTAAATGGAACAAACTTTCAACAGAATCAAAGAGAGAACAATTATAAGCAAAGATGTTTATCTTAGAATCGAATGATTGTATTTGATTACAATAAACAAAACTATTGCATGCATGCACAATGTCTCCCCCTCAGCCTGAGCTCACAGTGAATGTTCGTACAGAATGACTTTGTGATGAAGAGAGCTAATAGAACAGTACAGGGTATTATTCTATTTATAGTACAGAACAAACCACTGTGGCATCTTTGCTGACGTCACCATGAAAGTGACATCTAACCTCCGAACAACCTCTAACCACTGACTATTACAAACACTGCTATCTAATAATTGATTACAATAAATAAATACAAATACTAGTCTAACTGATGCTTCAGCAGTACTTGAACTATAGCAGCAGATTGATCATCAGTGTTTAATCTTCAACAGTCTTTGAGTGATCAGCAGTTGTTGTAGAAGGGCAGTACTTGAGGACATCAGATGTTAGGCCACATTCAAGGGGAAAGACTGATGCAAACAACTGCTTATTGTGAATCCACTGATCTGATCCAGTTTTAGCTTTAATCAACGGTTCCTTTGTAGGGTTCAATCCCAACAATCTCCCCTAGAATAGATGATGCCAAAACTCTTCATTATTCTGGATCTTTATTGCCTCATCAATAATTCCCTGACTTGTCCTTTGAATTGTAATTCAAAGTCCATGGAATCTGTATCATCCTCATCCCTGCATAGTGTGAGCTCAAGGAGATCTTGCAGATCTTCAACACCCAGGCCAAGTACTTGTTCCCTTTATATATGCTCCACCTTCCCATTGGATTTGAGCAAAGTTGTCACACCCCCAAAATCCACATGCGGAGTACTACCGCTTGGAGGCCTGACTGACCAGGATCTTAGCCACCAAATCACATTGAACTCATGAGTATATTAAATAAAACTTTCTTTTATTAACAATAAGGGTTACAACGTTACAATAAATCACAGATTACAGCGGAAGCATATATAGTTCGTTAACGGTTAATAAACCACATGTGATAGCTCTTAGTCTTGTGTTGCGTTTCCATGTAACTCGACCCATGACCACTCCAGCTTCCCAGACAGCAAGTTCCATTGATTAGCACCTAAAGGCCTGCAAGGCATGTAACAACGAGTCAACAACAAAGTTGAGCGACTTCACAGTTGGTTGTTTAGTTATAGTGTTCGTAAATCATATGTTTATTCCGTAAACCATGTACTGTATTAATCTATATCGCGGTTCCCCGAACATGTTTGCGATGATTAGTGGGGGCTTCCCATGTGTATCGTATTAATCCGTATCGCGGTTCCCCGAACATGTTTGCGATGAATAGTGGGGGCTTCCCATGTTGTATGTTACTAGACTAGTCGTGTATGTACGTGCCCTTCTTGATCCAAGGACCGTAGCGAGTATGAGTGTACGTAGGTTTTACGTACATTCCCTTCAATCCGAGGACAGTAGTAAGTATGAGTGTACGTAGGTTTTACGTACGTGCCCTTCAATCCGAGGACAGTGAAAAGTAGTTTAATAGTAATGATAGTACGAGTAGTTATTCAATCCCATTCCCAACCCACCGGGAATCCCATGCCTTAGGAGTGTGAACTCACCTTGGTTTGCTCGGTATGACTAGCTACTTGTTCACATTTAAACAGTCACAACCTATGGTTTCCACGTATATGAAATCGGTTTCTCATTCGCAAGGTTCACGTATAAATACAATTCATAGTGGGTATCCAATCAGTGATCAACAATTAGCACATAGCTGTTACACAACTTGTTCAAATTCACAGTTCCGATGTATGTTTAGTAACGGTGCTTAACAGTTAAGTGTGCTATGCGTAAAAAAACCAAATCATGTCCCCTTGGTCATAATTAATTATTGTTAACAGTATTCAACAATTAAGTGTGTTAATATTGAAACTTGAAGGTGACGAAACTCCACATGTTTCGTCGGCATCACATGTGACGAAACTTCACGTGTTTCGCCGGCGTGAGAGTGAAGAAACATCATATGTTTCGTCACATTACCAGATATCCAGACACACAGAAACCCTAACAGTTTAGCGATTAACATCAATCATTCAATCGGATCAATTCATTCAAACAGTCTCTATCTTTACATATATTCGATCAAATCAAGAAATCACCAATTCATTCTCATGCATTCCAATTAACATCCAATCATGGATAACAACAACAATCATACTATCAACTAATATGCACAAATCCTTATTTCCTTAATTCAGCAATTTGCGGCCTAAACAATATATGAATCACTCACATCACATCCTTAGATGGCTCGGTTAGTGTTAATTTAGATTAATCGACCTCATAACATTCAGACACATTAAGAATCATAATCGATCAGTGAATCCTAGAATACTTCATTAAGAATTTTGTACATTTGCTACCCTATGCTACCCTATCATGTCGAAAGTTTGCCACTACCCCCCTACAAAAATCATGGTCAATCCACATGTTTCCACTTACCAACCTTATCGATAGTCCCAACCCTTCACGTGGTGTTCATGTTGTCATCAGCAAACCCTAGTATCCATGCACTATAGTCAACAATTATTTTTACCCCACTATCAAAAGTATGCATGTAATGCTCCTAGATCATCATCGATTAACTCCACATGTTACATGTAACAGTTTACTTATTTCATAATATCATAAATTAACATACATCTTAAAGCAGCGATTTTAGTAATTCACAACATGATCACATCGGATAATTATCATCATAATAAACCTCCTAGCATATGCATATCAATTACTCACACGTGCTTTGTCAGATTTATTCAAATAACTAGTTTCATGTCATCTATTAATCATGCCACACATTCTATTTCATGTAGTCATCATACTTATTATTCATTGCCATGCATGTGCAATTCCTATAATGATTCATACAGATCCAAATAAAAACATACTCAAACGTATTTAGCAACAATTTCCAATAACACAAAATAGTGACACTAACCAAGATCGGAATATTGGAGAAGGTGTTGGCGTCTATCAGGGGCTTCACACCCTAGAGGAGGTTGCCGTCCAATATTAAGAGAATTAGGGTTATTTGCTACGTATCTTGCAACCTAAAACCACTGCCGAGCAAAGATATAATAATATCTCTAATGGGTTTGGGATGGGTTCGGTTTGGGCTCAAAATATGTGGGCCAAAGTGATTAAAGGAGGTAGAGTTCATGTTTGAGGAGTGCGTGGGTGGCCCGACGCACTCACGGCCCATATATAATTACGGCAGTCCAGTTCCATGTGTATCTCCTATGCGTAAACCCGAACACTTAAGTGGATACAATCACACCCTCAGTTATAACCAAGTAGATTCACGTTTGCCAAGTTTATCACAACAAGAAATTAAATGAGAAGTTTAATGTAGCAAGAGCGTGAAAGGAGAGAATTACGAGAAGTTAGAATCACGAGATCAAACGGTACTAACCCTGAGAGTTCGGGTTGTCACATTATCCCCAACTTGAAAGAAATTTCGTCCTAAAATTTAGCACGTAGTTACTGAGGAAGCTAGTTAGGTTGCGTGGTTTCCTGGTTTTCCTGGGGTGTCACATCATCCCCCCATTGGTTTGGAATTTCGTCCTGAAATTCCGCAGTAGCTTCAGCCTCAGTAGTGGTTTCATAGTTTTCGAACAACTGGGGATATTTGTGTTTCATTTGGTTTTCTCGTTCCCAGGTGAGCTCTGGGCCACGACGGGAGTTCCAACGAACTCGAACAAAAGGTATTCTGGTGTGCTAGAGAATCTTAACGTCTCGGTCTGTGATTTCAACTGGTTCCTCGACGAATCGCAACTGATCGTCGATAGTGAGCTCCTTCAGAGGAACTATGAGGGTCTCATCTGACAGACACTTCTTCAGCTTTGACACGTGAAACACGTTGTGAACTCCACTGAGTTCTGCTGGTAGGTTAAGTTTGTAGGCCAGTTTGCCTATTTTCTCGATGATTTCGAAAGGTTTAACATATCGCGGGTTAGGTTTGCCTCGTTTGCCAAAGCGGGCTACACCTTTCCAAGGTGAGACTCTAGGTAGCACTCGATCCCCAACCTGGAACTCGAGTGGTTTCCTGCGCTTGTCAGCGTAGCTTTTCTGACGGTCCCTAACTGCCATCATTCGTTTTCGTATCTGAGCACTCTCCACTGCTGTGTGTATGACGAGTTTTGGGCCGGTAGTTTGGCCATTTCCGACTTCTGCCCAACAAAGAGATGCTTGGCACCTTTGTCCGTACAATGCCTCGAATGGAGCAGCCTGACTGCTGGTGTGGTAATTGTTGTTATTCGAAAGCTCCCCAAAGGGGGTGTCTTCTCCGACCGTTGCCAAGGTTGATTTCCCGTACCCGAAGCATTTCTTCAAGAGTTTAGATGGTGCATTCAATCTGTCCATCCGTCCGTGGATGATATCCTATGCTCATGTCTAAACGTGTGTCAAAGGATTTGTGCACCGCTTGCCATAAATCAGATGTAAATCGTGGGTTGCGGTTAGAGGTACTGAAGGTTGGCACCCCTTGCCTAGCAACCGCTTCCTTTAGACAGATGACTGCAAGTGTAGAAACTTATATGTTTCTTTGATGGCTAGATAGTATTCTGGTTGCGCAAGACAATCAATGGGTATCCAGGTGATGTCGTTTCTGTTTCGAGTTGTAAGTAGGCTATCGACCAAATCCATGGCAGTCTATTTTTATTTCCATGGGAGTGTTGCTGGTTGCTGGTGCTACACCTTGACTTTCCACAAGTCGATCCATCATTCTCATACTTAACTAGATGGGACTTCATGTTCGATTACCAGTACAAGGTTTATAAATCCTCATGCCTTTCGTCTGAAACCCAGACGGCTAGAATGTCGAACTGGTGTGCTTGCTCAACGCGAGTTTCCCTATAGTTGTCGTGTAATGGAATCCACATTTGTTTCAGGAAGTAGCAAGTATCGTCCGACTGGTCAAAGGTTGCTTCTCCATGCCCCGCATGGTTTCGACTTGAAGATTCCTCTTCCTTCAGTTCTCCAGTTTGAACAGAGCGAGTCTGATTCTGGTAAGTTAGAGTCGATAGCGAGCTACAGAGCTCGTGCACATTCAAATTTCATAGTTGTAATCATCCCAAAGTTTCCTCCAGTGATGCCATTAACTGAATTAGTTTTATCGAAGTCAGGGTACACGGGAGGCTCTTGTGATCGGTCTAAATAACACATCTGGTACCGTCCAAGTAATGCCTCCATCAAAAATCCCAAGGCCATGGTTTTTACCGCCAGTTGTGAGTCGTGCAGTTCCTCTTGGGAACTCCATCGCGTAAGTCATCACTCTCTCGTGTTGCGTCGGTGTGTAACTGGGATTCTGATTCGGACCATCACGGTATACCACTAAATCACCCGCACCCTCGAGTAAAGACGATGCTCAGTGTATTGCACAGTTGGAGTGTGAAAGCTGAAAAGATGTCCTCCTGTTTCGTCTTTCACAAACACAGCACCCTACTGTGCTAAGGATATTTAAGCTGTGCGACCTTAGAAAATCCTGGGGGTAAGCTGCGATAGTATCTAGCGAAACCAAGGAATTGCTGACTTCGCACGTAGTGGCTCCTCCCACAAAAGCGCTGAGATAGGATACATATGCCACCTATGGCGTTCCGTTTCTCGTGGTCATGATTCCGAGAGTCGTCGACAAATACGATCGATTCATGTGATCCCTGAAGCTGCTGGTGTGTTGATCAACTCAATAATCATGGTGTACAAAGTAGAAATGGCTGCATTGCGTTCGACGTGCTGTTCTAAGAGCATTCTCCTCTTGGACTTCCTTCTGATGATTGCTCGTTCGCTAGCCAATCCTCGAATGGAAGATTGTTCCTCGCAACTGGTCAACGGGTTGTCAATACGTGGTCGAGGCAAACGGTTCTTGACTGTCACCTTGTTGAGTTCTCGATAGTCAGTACACATACGAAAAGGCTTCTCTTCCTGGGTATAGCGAGGGCTCCTTAAAGCAAAAAATCCTGTCTGACAGTTCCCGTAGTTGGTTAAACAGCTCCTGCAACCCTCCTGGTGCCAGACGGTGAAGAGTACGAGTAGTTAGAACTGCCTCTGGCGTGATGTCAAACTAAGTTCCGACCTAACAGTTGTAAAGATGATCCTGGAAGTTCCTCGGGTAGCACATTGAGGATAATCACGAGAAGCTGGTGGATCCTCAATCCTCGCGTCTATAACAATTGCCACATAGCGGGGTAATCCCTTCGTAGACACTCCTGGCTCTCAATGCTGATGTACCACTAACCATTGCGCCACTCTAACACGTTGGAACAGATAACAATCCTCCATGAAGGAGAGGGATACATAGAATTGCCTCCTCACGAGGTACATCTATCAAGAATATTAGAAGAAGGTCGTTGTCGAACACTTGTCCCACAAGGTCGTGTCTGCATCCCAACGACCATATGAGGTTTTCGTTATCTTGCCATCAGTCGATTCCACAACTGGTTCAAACTCCTAGGAGCATCCAGGTCAAACAGAACAGAGACGAAACGGATTGCTACTCCTACTAGCTACCATGGTGTTAAAGTCCTGACGTCGTCCATGCCAAATCTAAATGCCTCTTCCAAGAGCATCATTCCTGGTGTTGTTGTTTTCATTACTAGGATTCCAAGTGCTGTCGTTGTTCCTTTGATCGTCGACCTCTTAACTTAACTACGGCCAAACCATGTTGCAGGCACCTTTATTTCCTTACAAAAAGCTAGGGTTACGAGCACCTTGTTGTCGTGGTGACTGCTACCCCCAATGTCGTTGCTCGAAACGAACCCCTACTATTCTTCACCATCATAGTTCATCTTTTCAAATCCTGAGCCACGTCCTAAAGCGCTACTCACTGCGCTGGCAGTTACGCATACCACACTAAGGTCAATTATCATCACTTATGCCTCGATTGATTCGTAAAAGTTGACTCCCATGGGTCGCTGACAAAGGTTAAGGATTTGATTGAAGTCAATTCGCTGGTGTTCATTGTCGGTAAACAGGGTCGTCAAAGTACTGAGGTCGGTAAAGTGCTACACTCATCCTCCTGTCCATCGATGTTGCAAGTGGTTCGAGTAATGCACAATATGTTGCGGGAGTGTTGCAGAAGTAATCGTACTTCAGAATCTGAGGCGTCAATATGTTAAGTTCCAGCAAACGAAGAAAGGTGAGAAAGATATCGATCAATCATTCGACGCTGCGATATCCAACACATGGACATTCGTATAAGCACCTAACATTCTACACGGTTCGCTGAGCTCAGAGGGGTGTTCAGGTAACACTCGATAGCATCGAGTTTTGAAAGGATCCAAAGATAAATGAAAAGTTTACGCTTGACTGTGAGTAGGGGACAATTACTGCTATGACCCAAATAGGTTTGTTATGTTTCTCATTGATCCAATAACCAGACGGACCCCCTTTTCCACTTGTTAAGCCTCACTAGGACTCACATGCACCCCACATTATTATTATGTGTGCACCCACAATAATATTGTGATTTGCATGTTCATCTCAGCTCCTCTTAACTCATGTTAAATGGTTTCCCAAACTCGAGTAGCATTCAAAGGGTATTATGAAGCGTAAGTCTTGAAGGTTTCGGGAATTACCACCCTATCAGTCTCATAATGCGTGCAAGTGTATATGAATTCATATTGTTTGTGCTAAACGTGCAATCACATGCAATATCGTATGTAGGTGTTCACTAGTTATGTAGTACAACGAGTATATAAGAGACGAACCTTGCAATCTGGAGCTGAGTGTCATGGTCGTATTCACGTCTTTAGAACTGTCCGGTTATAGTCTGGTTTTACAAAACATTTTTCCCTTTTTTAAATAAAACCAAGTTCACTATAACCAATGGCTCTGATACCAATCTGTCACACCCCCAAAATCCACATGCGGAGTACTACCGCTTGGAGGCGTGACTGACCAGGATCTTAGCCACCAAATCACATTGAACTCATGAGTATATTAAATAAAACTTTCTTTTATTAACAATAAGGGTTACAATGTTACAATATATCACAGTTTACAGCGGAAGCATATATAGTTCGTTAAGGGTTTATAAACCACATGTGATAGCTCTTAGTCTTGTGTTGCGTTTCCATGTAACTCGACCCATGACCACTCCAGCTTCCCAGACAGCAAGTTCCATTGATTAGCACCTAAAGGCCTGCAAGGCATGTAACAACGAGTCAACAACAAAGTTGAGCGAGTTCACAGTTGGTTGTTTAGTTATAGTGTTCGTAAATCATATGTTTATTTCGTAAACCATGAACTGTATTAATCTGTATCGCGGTTCCCTGAACATGTTTGCGATGATTAGTGGGGGCTTCCCATGTGTAACGTATTAATCCGTATCGTGGTTCCCCGAACAAGTTTGCGATGAATAGTGGGGGCTTCCCATGTTGTATGTTACTAGACTAGTCGTGTATGTACGTGCCCTTTTTGATCCAAGGACCGTAGCGAGTATGAGTGTACGTAGGTTTTACGTACGTGCCCTTCAATCCGAGGATAATGAAATGTAGTTTAATAGTAATGATAGTACGAGTAGTTATTCAATCCCATTCCCAACCCACCGGGAATCCCATGCCTTAGGAGTGTGAACTCACCTTGGTTTGCTCGGTATGAATAGCTACTTGTTCACATTTAAACAGTCACAACCTATGGTTTCCACGTATATGAAATCAGTTTCTCATTCGCAAGGTTCACGTATAAATACAATTCACAGTGGGTATCCAATCAGTGATCAACAATTAGCACATAGCAGTTACACAACTTGTTCAAATTCACAGTTCCGATGTATGTTTATTAACGATGCTTAAGAGTTTAGTGTGCTATGCATAAAAAAACCAAATCTTGTCCCCTTGGTCATAAGTCATTATTGTTAACAGTATTCAACAATTAAGTGTGTTAATAATGAAACTTGAAGGTGACGAAACTCCACATGTTTCGTCGGCATCACATGTGACGAAACTTCGCGTGTTTCGCCGGCGTGAGAGTGACGAAACATCATATGTTTCGTCACATTACCAGATATCCAGACACACAGAAACCCTAACAGTTTAGCAATCATTCAATCGGATCAATTCATTCAAACAGTCTCTATCTTTACATATATTCGATCAAATCAAGAAATCACCAATTAATTCTCATGCATTCCAATTAACATCCAATCATGGATAACAACAACAATCATACTATCAACTAATATGCACAAATCCTTATTTCCTTAATTCAGCAATTTGCGGCCTAAACAATATATGAATCACTCACATCACATCCTTAGATGGCTCGGCTAGTGTTAATTCAGATTAATCCACCTCATAACATCCAGACACATTAAGAATCATAATCGATCAGTGAATCCTAGAATACTTCATTAAGAATTTTGTACATTTGGTACCCTATGCTACCCTATCATGTCGAAAGTTTTGTTGGTGCACTAAATGTCTGCTGATTACGTCTTAATCAAGTCTTGTGTCTAGATAGGTTGAATGTACACACAACAGGGTCTTAATTAGGGTTTTTACATGTTTATCTTGTAAATTTCGCTTGAAAGTGTTCTTGTGTAATTCAAGCTAAATCAGATTTAGCTTGAACTGGTTCAAGCAAAATCAACAACAGAGATTTAGCTTGAACAGGTTCAAGCGAAATCATGATTTGGCTTGAACTGACTCAAGCGAAATCAACATACTATATATAGGGTTGTGTGGTTCATTTGTAAGAGAAGGTCATTGTATGAGAGACAAAGTGCTGCCGGTTTTGTATCAGAATACGTTGTAAAAGCACGTAAATCAATCAGAAAAGAAAGATTAAAAGGAAACTAGCTGTTATGACTTTGTTTATGTTGATTCGGCCTTCATACTCAAAGATGAACTGCCTTAACTGACTTTTAAAGGTCGTAGAACGGTCCAACAAGTGGTATCAGAGCTCAGGACGAGGAGTTCAAACCATTACAGCTTGATTCTACCGGATTTTCTTATCTCTACTCACTTCTTCTCTTACTTTTCTGATTTGAACATATCTCGGCGGTGAAAATGACCTGAATTTGACAAATAACAAGGGAAT
Source organism: Helianthus tuberosus (assembly GCA_030545235.1). Classification (NCBI taxonomy): domain Eukaryota; kingdom Viridiplantae; phylum Streptophyta; class Magnoliopsida; order Asterales; family Asteraceae; genus Helianthus; species Helianthus tuberosus. Next base: position 25,944,466 of record CM060351.1, on the reverse strand, counting down.
TAGTGTGATAACTAATCCTTGAAAGATTTGGACTTAAAATCAATCGATTTCATATAAAAATTAAGATTTCGCTTGAAACTTGATTTTGTGTGTCGATTTCGCTTGAAAACAGACGATTTCGCTTGAAACAGTTGAAGCGAAATTGAGTTGTTAGATTTCGCTTGAATCTGTTGAACTTGTATTGAAGGATTTCGCTTGAACAGTTGAAGCGAAATTGATTGGCTGGATTTCGCTTGAATCATTGAACTTGTATTAGAGGATTTCGCTTGAATCACGTGAATATAGTGTCAGAACCAGTTATCACCTTGGACATATACATGTGAATTCATGATTAACTGATGTGTGCATGTGAAACTTTTAATAGGTTGTCAGTCGTTGTCAAAAGTGATTAATTGAAATTGTTGCATGTGATCTGAGTTCATTGGTCCTATCACATTCATTGTAGCTCAAGGGTTGTAAAATTGTCATGTAGTGGCATTAAACGAATTCATGATTGTTTAAATTGTTCTCGGCTAGTTAATTGTTTTAGTCTCATCAATTTACAATTGAAGTGTAAATTCATTTGTCGGTTTAGTGGATTGTTTGGTCCAATCAGCTGACATTTACGACACGTGTGATTTGTCGGGACATTATCTGATGTTTTGACATGTGATTTGTCGGCACATTATATGTGATTTGCATAATTGTGTTTTACGGTTCAATAGTTTGTGTATAAATTGCTAGTTGTCAGTCCACTATATCAGAACGGCCCAATCATATTTTTGATTACTTGTGATTCGAGGTGATATACAAGTTGAAATTTTGTGGACTTTGAACTTTAAATTTGTTTAATTCAAGAAGTTTAACAAAGAAATTGTGGTTAAAATGTTTGACGAAAAGGAAAACGATAACCTTGAAAGATTGAATGATTGGTATGATAGGTTTTGCTTTAACACGAGAGAAAATGGGAATACGCATGTTTGGGTTAATAGACTTGAAAATTTCTTGTGCAAGAAACATGAACCGTTGGATGAGTTGGTAACACGGTATTATCAATTACTTGAAAATTTAAAAACGAATGAGATAAGAATGTCAGATGCTGAACAGATATCAAAATTTGCAGATGTTTTACCGGCTGAATGGAATGAATTCTTGATTAACCTGAAAAAGGATTTTAGATTCTCAAATTTGTGTTTAAGAGAATTCATCGATAATATTAAAACACACAATTATGAAAATGAAAAGAAAAAGAAGAAGTTGATAGATGAAATAAAAAAGGATTTAGAAAAGATAAATTTGGATGTGATTATTGAAATGAGAAAAAGAATCTCTGTGTGTCTTGCTGCAAAAAATGTTATGAAATACGATATTAAGAGGGGTTGTTATATTGATGAAAATATGAATCCTCTTGATTTTGTTAAAATTTTCTGTGCAGGAACATACAAGATGGAAACAAAGAAAGAAGCTGATGATGGAGAAATGAATGGAAAATGCGAAAAATGCGAAAAATCAGAAACAGACAATGTCAAACTTCTGAAAAATGTAGAAAGTTTAACATTGGAAAACAAAGCTTTGAAGGATGAGAAAGAAGTTGATGATAAACAGATTCTTGAAATGAGAGAAAATTGTGAGAAATTGATGTCGGAAAATGTCAAACTGTTGAGTGGTTTGGACAGTTTGACATTGGAAATTAACAATTTGAAAGAAAAAGAAAAAGTTTTTGGAAAAATCAAAATTGAAAATGAAAACGTTTCTTGGATAAAATTGGAAAATGAAGCGTTAAAAGAAAAAGAAAAAGATTTTCAAAATCAAATCAAGATTTTAGCAGAGGAGAGAGATATTTTTGGTAAAGATAATCTTGAAAAACAAATTGAAATCAATTCTCATCTTGCTAAAATCATTCAGCTTGAAAAAGAAGCTGAAAAAGATCGGATTAAAATCAAAGAGCTTGAAGTGAAATTGAAAGGTTTTGTGACTTCGGCACCATATGAGTGTCCAAAACCGATCAATTCTGTTCCAATAAGTGATAGTGTCACAAATTTTGACAAAGTCAAAATTGAAGATTGTGATGAAATATCTGATGATGAAAAAGAAAAGAAAAATATTTTTAGATTTACAAGAAAAATTTAAAAATACTGTTTTGCAGTCTACTGAAATAGGTGAATGCTCTAAGCAAAAACCTGTTAAGAAGATTGTAGAACAGAAACAAAAAGATAAAAATTTGAAAAATCCTAAAATTGAAAATAAAAGCTCATCAGTTAAGTCATCCAATCATTTTGAAAAATTACAAAAATTAAAAAATGAAAACCCACAAAATGTTGGTAATAAGTGGTGCAGGTTTGACCACAGTTCTCAAAAGCCAAATCCAGTTTACAAGAGAAGATGGGATGAAGATTCTTCAAGGACAAATCATTACAATGATAGAAAACAAAGAAATGGTGATTACCACAAGGCAAATCAATGCTTTGATCTAAGTGTGTGGTATGAAGACGGTATGTGGTATGAAAGTAGTGAAAGGTATGATAACAGAGGGTGTTACACTTGTGGATTTCAAGGCCACATTACTGTTAACTGCCAAAGTCAGAGATTCAAAACAAGAAGGTGCTATGAATGCCAAATCAGAGGTCATATTGCCAGAGATTGCCCAATGAGATCAAAAGGAAGATTGAGGGTTGAATCTCAAAGAATGGTAAAGAAACCAGTCAACGTCAAGCCCAAAGAACAGAAGGTTCAAGAACCTAAAGTTCAAGAAAAGAAAGTGAAGCTTTCTCAGGTGCAGAAAGACAGACTGAGGAAGAAAAGGAAGAAGGCGAGAGAATATCTGGAGAAAATTTTGTCTTCGGGTTCACCGGACAGATTGAATAAGAGTTCTGATGAATCAACTAACTTGATTCCAAAGTCAAGCAAGACGAATTCATCAGATACAAATCTGAGGACGAAATAAGAAAAGAAGAAGAAGAAAATGGTTGGCGATGAATCTGATGTCTCAAAGTCAGACAAGCCACCATCAGGCAATGAATCTGACAGGTCAAAGTCAGACAAGCCATGTTCAGGCAATGATTCTGGTTTGTCAAAACCAGAAGAGCCATCTGTTGAGGTAAAAACTGTGAAACCCAAGGCTGGTCAGGCTTGGGTGAATCTTTTCAAATAAAAAAAAACCTGACTTGCCGGAGCTTCCAGGTTGGTAAGCGTGAAGCAGGAATCGGCATCATTCTTAAAAATTCACAGGATGGTAACTGTGATATTTCGATTTACAAGTGGTAAATCAGGGACATTAAGTTGTACTTGATTTTCTACTAGTGTTTGTTGTTGACAAGGGTCTTAATTGTTAATTCTTTAAAATGGTTGAAAAAGAACAAGGTGATGAAACCCCGAGTTTGTGAAAAGACAAACAAAACTAATTTTCAGAAAAAACCATTTGATTAAAACAAACTTAAGTGTTTTGAAATCATAATGGGAAAATAGTTTGTTGTCAGGGGGAGTTCTGATTGTTTATGCCGAGTAAATGGCGAATTGAAGCGATTTGATATCAGTTTGTCACGTTTCTTGTATAGTTTGTTTTCAAATTTTCCCAGAAAATCAAAATTAAAACATATTTTGATTTTAGGGGGAGAAAAATTTTAAAAAAATTAGAAAATTTGAAAATGTCAAAAACATGATAAAATTCAAAAATGAGTTTTGTTGTGAAAAAGAGGAAATGATAGTAAATCAGTGAACTATCACAGCATGCTAAGGATATGAATTGTCAAATGTGATAAACGGTCTCACTGATGATGTGTCAGTAGGTTTTTGCACATTTAGTAGATTGTGACGAGATATAAACCTAAATTCAAACTTGCTTATATCGTGGGTAACATCTCTCGGATATATGGGTAACCCCCGAAATCTTGTTTGAAAGGTCTCATATTCTGATATACTAGGTCTTTATACTCAGTGATATCTGGGGTATTATTCCGGGACTTCTGCTGAACGGTAGTTCTGACCTAGTCCTCGAATAATACTTTCTGCAAATGCTTGAAACATAGCATCACCCTCAGCATAAATGATAAGACAATAAAATTGCTTAGCAATGCTGTTGTAAAAAAGATCCTCTAAAGGGGACACACCCAAGTTGAGTCATGATCTCTCTGCTGAACGGTAGTTCTGACCTGAGCTCTCATGATTCTTCATAAATTATTAACCCCTTACAGATATCATTTGTGTTATAATTGCCTGTAAGACTGAATATTGGGATCTGGATAAGGGAGTATATTCTGAGGTGGGACACGCGATTAAGTTTAAGTATCTAAGACATTAAACTCGTATCACGAAGCAGTTGAGCTTTGTGTGAAAATTTAAGTGGACCAATATACTGACAATCTAAGTGAATCGTTTAGAACTTAAAATGATTAAAGCTTAACGGTGCTTGTGATTTGTCTCATAAACTGATATGATCCTCTTACACAAACTCACAAAAATATTGTTTGTATATATTTGTTTACTGCATGTCTTTCAAAAATTCAAAATCCAAAAAGATTTTAGTGTGTTTTAGCATAAAGTTTTGAAAAATACAAAAAGATTTTCGATAACTGATGTTGAAGAGTTGATTTTCAAAATTCCAAGTGCTAAACTTGATGAACTATTTTGGGTTGGGAGAGTTTGTTGAAAACTTTGAATGTCATATACAAATTGTTTTGAAAAATTGAGGGGTTAGTTAATCAAGGTCATTTATTTGAACTTGATGTAACTAGTATGTTTGTTGTTTAAATGATGTCTACCAGTAAGTTTCTTAAATCTAAGTGTTATAAATTTGTGAAACTTATATTGTGGTAGAGGATGTGCAGGTTAAACAGGATTGGACTTCATTATTCCCAACGGAAGCTAATTGTCAAAGCTTGAACCAGATATCTCAGATTCTAGCATATCGAGAGGGGGAGTCTGTGAAAGGGGGAGTCTGGATCAACAGTCAAAGGGGTTTGAAGTTTAAAGTTGAAGATAAAGATTGAAGAAAGCTTTTATAGTGTTTGAAGAATGATAAAGACAAAGACTTGAAGCCAAAGACTTCATCAACATCCAAGGGGGAGTCTGTTGGTGCACTAAATGTCTGCTGATTACGTCTTAATCAAGTCTTGTGTCTAGATAGGTTGAATGTACACACAACAGGGTCTTAATTAGGGTTTTTACATGTTTATCTTGTAAATTTCGCTTGAAAGTGTTCTTGTGTAATTCAAGCTAAATCAGATTTAGCTTGAACTGGTTCAAGCGAAATCAACAACAGAGATTTAGCTTGAACAGGTTCAAGCGAAATCATGATTTGGCTTGAACTGACTCAAGCGAAATCAACATACTATATATAGGGTTGTGTGGTTCATTTGTAAGAGAAGGTCATTGTATGAGAGACAAAGTGTTGCCGGTTTTGTATCAGAATACGTTGTAAAAGCACGTAAATCAATCAGAAAAGAAAGATTAAAAGGAAACTAGCTGTTATGACTTTGTTTATGTTGATTCCGCCTTCATACTCAAAGATGAACTGCCTTAACTGACTTTTAAAGGTCGTAGAACGGTCCAACAAGTTTGCCACTACCCCCCTACAAAAATCATGGTCAATCCACATGTTTCCACTTACCAACCTCATCGATAGTCCCAACCCTTCACGTGGTGTTCATGTTGTCATCAGCAAACCCTAGTATCCATGCACTATAGTCAACAATTATTTATACCCCACTATCAAAAGTATGCATGTAATGCTCCTAGATCATCATCGATTAACTCCACATGTTACATGTAACAGTTTACTTATTTCATAATATCATAAATTAACATACATCTTAAAGCAGCGATTTTAGTAATTCACAACATGATCACATCGGATAATTATCATCATAATAAACCTCCTAGCATATGCATATCAATTACTCACACATGCTTTGTCAGATTTATTCAAATAACCAGTTTCATGTCATCTATTAATCATGCCACACATTCCATTTCATGTAGTCATCATACTTATTATTCATTGCCATGCATGTGCAATTCCTATAATGATTCATACAGATCCAAGTAAAAACATACTCAAACGTATTTAGCAACAATTTCCAATAACACAAAATAGTGACACTAACCAAGATCGGAATATTGGAGAAGGTGTTGGCGTCTATCAGGGGCTTCACACCCTAGAGGAGGTTGCCGTCCAATATTAAGAGAATTAGGGTTATTTGCTACGTATCTTGCAACCTAAAACCACTGCCGAGCAAAGATATAATAATATCTCTAATGGGTTTGGGATGGGTTCGGTTTGGGCTCAACATATGTGGGCCGAAGTGATTAAAGGAGGTAGAGTTCATGTTTGAGGAGTGCGTGGGTGGCCCGACACACTCGCGGCCCAGTTCCATGTGTGTCTCCTATGCGTAAACCCGAACACTTAAACGGATACAATCACACCCTCAGTTATAACCAAGTAGATTCACGTTCACCAAGTTTATCACAACAAGAAATTAAATGAGAAGTTTAATGTAGCAAGAGCGTGAAAGGAGAGAATTACGAGAAGTTAGAATCATGAGATCAAACGGTACTAACCCTGAGAGTTCGGGTTGTCACAAAAGTCAATATGTGGGTCTTTTGATCAGACTTCCACTTTAGTATTTTTGAATTCAATGGGTTTCTTGGGAGAGTTTTTATTGTTAATGGGTTTGGAGAAGGAGGCCTGCTCAGAACCTTGTTGGCTATACTTTGAAGTTTTGCTGAGCTGTCATCCTCTAGTGCCATTCTCTTGATAGCCTCTTTAAAATACACAGCTTCTTGTTCCTTTTCTTCTGCATCAGTCAGCTTTTGCCTCTTTCTTTGGTTTAGCACAATGGCAGAGGTATCTGATGATGTGAACAACGGTTTAGAAGTATAGGTCGGTTTTTTTGGTTTATCAGTGGTCTTGTAGATTGGTTTCTTTGGAGCAGTGGGGTCTTTCTTTCTTAGCTCTTCAAGCCTTTTGTAGGTTTGATCAATAGTTTGTTTTGACCCCCTTGCTATCTACCTGGCTATTCCATACTCTGTTGCAGCCAACTCTTCTATTTTTCTCTTATATTCCAGGGTAAGATCAGCAATCTTCTTACTGAATTTGCTCCAATTTGGTTCTGTTCTTTTCATAAATGGAGTATTTTTTACTCTTTCAATTCTTTTAAGTTCACCTTTGAGAGCAATGACTGGCCAGTCTTGGAAAGATTCAACTTTTGCAGGGTAAAATTTTTCACTCATGATCAGCTTGATGAGGTCTTCTTTCAAATCTACTTGTAACCCAGCCTCTGGTGGCAAGTTGGACATTTCTTTACTCAGGTCTCTTGCATAATCTTCCATTTGTTTGACCTTGGTGAGCAAGAACTGCATCCTACTTGAGAAGGCATTATCACCTTGCCCTTTGCATTCATATTTGGCTCTCAATTAAGCTTGCATGCCTTTGAGTTTTAGGTATTTATCCATGTTTTTAGGATCTCTAAAACCGGCAAGGGAAGGGAATTTTCTCTTGGAAGGATCATCCACTAAGTAGAACTGTTTCATTTCTTCTTTTACTGCATGAAGTTCTAGTGGATAAGTGGCTACTAGTGGTATAAGATCAGCAAGGTTAAATCCTTTTAGAATTTTTGGATCTTTGATAGGATTGGCCAGTTTTAAAGGAATGAAAGGTTGGGGTTTGATAATATTGTAACGTGTGGAGGATAAAGGAATAGGTGCTGGTATATCATCATCATTCACCTGAAATTTCCTTTTCCTTGTATAAACCTTTTTGGGTGAAGGGGATTTTGTTTGTGGTATGGAAGTAGAGATTTTTGGAGTGATGGGTGACTGACTAATAGTTGTTGAAACAACTGGTGTTTCAACCACTGTTGTCACTACAACAATTGATGTGTCAACTGTTGTCTTCTGCTCTTTGGCAGGTGGTTTTGTTTGTGATGTGGCAGTGGGTTGTATGGTGGTTGTTGAAATGCTGAGATCAGTGGTTGGAGTAACATCTGTTGAAACCACTGTAGTATCAATAACTGTTGGTACAACAGGTGTCTCAACATTTGTTGGTTTGGAAGTTTGATGAGAGGAATTTTTGGGGGTTTGAGGAGTATGTTTGGTGGTTTTGGAAGGTGTGGATTTGGGTTGGCTTACTTTTCTAGTAGGCTTTCTTCTTTTTGGCTTAGGAATAACCTGCTCTTCCTTAGATTCAGAAGTACTCTGCTCTTCCTTTTCCATCAAAACTTTCTTCTCCTGCTCAAACCTTTTAGACCCTTTTATTTCCATTGACTCTTTCATGCTTGCTTTTAATGCAGCAAATGCATTTTGAGTCTCATCAACCTTTTTGGAACCATCTGGCCTTGGGATTTCTACAACCAGTTTAGGCAATGGACCTGGTTTCATGTATAGACCATCTTCATATCCCTTCTTCTTTTTATTTTTCTCCCCCTTTTTGGCATCATCAGAATTTTCAACAAAGATGATTGAAGGAGGAGCAGTGCCAGTGGTTTGTAGCAAATGAGCCTTAATTGCCTTGATATCTGCTTGGGTATCCCTGTACCTAGCTTCCATGACATTTCTGATCATTTGAATTTGAACTTCATGTTGCTGATCAGCATATTGTCTCTGTTTATGAAGCATAGGTTGAAACATTTCCCAAAGCTCAGTGGGAGTAGGAGCAGATGTTGCAGAGGTTGCAGCAGTGGGTGTAGCCTTTTGAGCTTGTAACAACTGTTGCGGCATGGTTTTGGTTTCTTCAACAGATGTGTCAAGTTTATCAACCCTCTCTGTTAATTCTTTATATTTTAAACCATCACCCAAGTTAATGGGATCATCTGATTTCCCACTAGCAGTGGTTGTATCAGCAGTTGACTTAGGGAAAGTGTCCCAAAAGTCATCCACCGATGCCCATTTTTCTTGGTACTGGGGTCTTCTTTCATCAACAGAGGTTACCATTCTAAGCTCACCAGTGTATATTGGATACACACCAGTGGATATTATGGTTCCCAAAGAAGAAATTGCCTTCAAGGGAGCCTTACTAATGAAACTACTGTCTAGGTGTAAACTAGTGGGTTCAACACCTGTAGTAGCTGCTCCACTTGAACTACAGACCAGAATTACTTGTAATTCCTGAAGTGTAACCTCCTCAGTTGTTGGTGGGTTAGCAGAGATAGAGACACCAAACTCAGTCACTTGTTGTGGTATATTCTCATTGACGAGTGATTGAGAAGAACTGATTTCTGTCTGGGCTATATCAAGTGCATCCAACAAAGGTAGCCTTGATGGTGGAAGTTGTGCAGTGAGGATAGGGGTAGAAAGAGAATTTACCCCGGGAGCTGTGCTGTTGAACATAGGTTCAAGTGAATCAAATGTTTCATATTGTGGTGTCCCAGTTGATACAACCTGATCTTTTTGAGAAGATGCAGGAGGAGTTTGAGGCTTAGGTTGAGATCTTTCTTCCAGCTGATGTGAGGAAGTAGCAGAAGTGGTTATTGGTGACTTTTATGTTGTCACAGGTATAATCTCTGGGATCTCATCTTCCAGAGTTACTTTTTTAGTGGGTTTGGGGGGCTTTTGGACATTTTTCTTTTTGGGCTTTTTGGTGTTTTTAGATGTGGGTTTCACAGCACTGGGTCTGCTACTATGATCACCTTGAGCAGTAGGCTCAACAGCAGGGACCTGAGGAGCAGTTGTTGCTGTGAAATTCTACTCAGGCTCCTCTGTTTGTGTTTTTGAAGGTTTTGACAGCCTAGTAAAGGTTTCAAAAGATAGGCTGTTGATTTGAATGGGGTTTCCTTGGATAAGCACATGAGCACTATCTTTTGGAATCTTCTTTTGCAAATAAAAACACAAAAACCTTTGAAACAATAGAAATGGTTTTTTATTGTCTTTAATATTATTAACATTTTTTACCATGTCATTAAAAATCTCTTGGGAGTAATTAAAATTTTCATTTTGCATTATTGCATATCCCACGTATTGGATTTTTAATGGAATTTCATTAAAAGTTGTGGTCTTGTTTGAAACACACATGAGGAGGGCATGGAACAAAAACCTCATGACAGGTGGAAAACTGCCTTTTTGCAAAGTATCTTTTTTCATTTCTTCTTCGTACACTCTCTCAATGAAATCAGTTTGATAATAGGTCTTTGGGAAAGAGGTTTTACTTATAATATCATTCAATTCGAATACCTCAGAAATGTCTTTAGGTGTTACACCAGCCTTAATTCCATTTACCGTAGAAGTAATAGCCCAGGGCTTTTTGTCCTGAACTTCCAGTTGTGCATTTTTCCAGAAATCACGAAGGGTATCGAGGTAAATGGATGGGTTGCAGGTCAACAAGGTTTTGTACCTTGAAGATGAGAGTGCATCAATAACGGAGTGAAATGTTGTGCTATCACTTGGTTTTACACGTATACACAGGTAGTTGTGAGGAGTTTTGAATGGGAGAGCCATGGTGATTGGAGTGTGATTTCGAGAGGAGGAAGACGATGAATGATTAGAGAGAAATTGATGGTAACTGCTTTTAGAAAAGAATTTTGAATTCGTTTCGACAGTGAAAACCCTGTTTGGGGTTTTGATCAGGGTTTTATAAGGTGGAAAAGTGAATGCTGATGTGGCAGTGGTTACAAAAATCTGACGGATAAGTACTATCCACGTGCCAACCTCTAATGAGTAATGGAAGACAGTTGTTTAGGAAGCCACTGATGGATCAATTATCAGTGGTTTCCAGTGGTGAAAATGAAACAGTGGCTGATTTTTAACTATCAGTGGATAGCCATAGTGGGTTAAAACACTGATTTTGGACAACAGTGATTAACAAGATTAATGAAGGAACAGAGGTTGACTTTCAGCAGTGAACAATAACAACAGAACAGATGTTTGAACCAAAATAATGGTTATGACAGACTTTTAAGGAGTAATGAAAATTTTCATTTTTAGCTATTTTTAAGGATGAATTTTTTAATTTCTAAAAACATTTTAATGCTTTTATTCATAGAAAAATAAGATTTTACCTGTTATTCCATGTTCAGCATGCCAATCCTAGAGATCAAGCTTTCAAAGGTGGATGTGTCTAAAGCCTTTGTTAGCACATCTGCCAACTGATCTTTAGTTGGAACATGGTGCAGAGAAATCAAACCTTTTTCATAGCAATCCCTCACAAAATGATGTCTGATATCAATGTGCTTGGTGGTTGAATGTGAAACTGGATTTTTTTATGATATTTTCTGCTGCCTGACTGTCCAACATGAGAGGTGTCTTTAAGGCAGTGATACCAAAATCCAGCAATTGATTTTGAAGCCATAACAGTTGGGCTATACAGCTTGCAGCAGCAATATACTCTGCCTCAGCAGTGGATGTTGAAACAGCTGCTTGCTTTTTTCTTTGCCAAGACACTAAGCAACTGTCTAGGAATTGGCACCCTCCTGAAGTGGACTCCCTTGTTGTATTGCATCCAGCAAAGTCACTATCTTAGAAACCTGAAAGCTTGATATTTCCATCAGCTGGATACCAGATACCAAGTGTGGGAGCACATTTTAGGTATCTGAATATCCTTTTTACAGCAATAAGATTTGACTTTCTGGGGGCTGATTGGGATCTTGCACAAACACATGTTGCAAACATGATGTCTGGCCTAGATGCAGTTAGGTACAACAAAGACCCAATCATGCTTTTATAAAGAGTTTGATCAACCAAATCATCCTTTTCATCAGACATGACTATTTTTATGGTTGCTATGGGTGTACTACATGGTTTGCAATCATCCATCTCAAATTTCTTTAAAAGTTCTTTGGCATTTTTGCCTTGATGGATGAAAGTACCATTTTGTAGTTGCCTTACTTGGAGACCAAGAAAGCACTGGAGTTCACCCATTGCACTCATCTCAAACTCAGTTGTCATGAGTTTTCTACACTCTTCACACATTTTGGAACATGTGCTTCAAAAAATGATGTCATCCACATAAATCTGGACAATCATCAAGTCTTTCCCTCACCATTCTAAAAACAGTGTTTTGTCTATTTTACCTCTTGTGAAACCAATAGAGAGAAGAAAGGTGGAAAGAGTTTCATACCAGGCTCTAGGTGCTTGTTTCAAGCCATACAAAGCTTTATTTAGCTTGTGGACATGATTTGGATTAAATAGATCCTCAAAGCCTGGAGGTTGACAAACATATACCTTTTCTTGAATTTTACCATAGAGGAATGCACATGTAATGTCCATTTGATACACCTTTATATTGTGGTTGACAGCAAAGGCCAGGAACTATCTGATAGCTTCCAATCTTGCTACATGGGCAAAAGTTTCATCATAATCAATGCCCTCTTCCTGTCTGAACCCTTGAACCACTAGCCTTGCTTTATTCTTGACAACAATACCCCTTTCATCAGTTTTGTTTTTGAAGACCCACTGTGTGCCTATAGGACTTACTCCCTTTTGGCAGTGGTACAAGCTCCCATACTTGTTGTCTTCTAAACTGTTGGAGCTCTTCTTGCATGGCCTCTACCCAGCTGTTGTCTTTTAGTGCCTCTTGGTATTTGACTGGCTGATGGAGCGATAGGAAACCAACAAAAAGACAGATGTTTTGGGATTGACTTCTTGTGAGCGCCCCTTCACTGATGTTGCCAATGATTTGGTCAGGTGGATGAGACTTCAAGAAGATTAAATCTCCTTTGTATGGAACAATGGCATTTAAGGGTGAAGGCTGCAGATACGAATCATCTGAGCTAACCATCGTTGGTGACTTTGATGATCCAACATGGTCTTGAAATGGAGGTGGAGGAATAGGAGGAAGTGGTGTGGAAACATGCTGACTTGTATCCACTGTTTGGGGATTTTTATCAACAGTGCTTGAGGATGTGGAAGCAGGGGTTAAGGGGCTACTTTGGTCAACAACTGTTGAGGTAGCAGTGGTTGAGCTTTGACAGTTGTTTTGAACATTCGCTGCTCTACCAATTGATGCAGACTTTTGTTGTGGAATGATGACTTCATATCCATAGTCTGATGAAGGGTTTTGAGATGGACCTGCACTGTTAGTCTTGACAGAAACATTTTCAAAGGTAAACTTATCAAGATCAAATAATTCTGCAGGATTTGCAGGGATTTTCATTGAAGAGAGTTCATTGAACTTCACATTCAAAGTCTCTTCCATTGTCTTAGTCCTTGTGTTGAACACTTTGTAGGCCTTAGCAGTGGTTGAGTATCCCAAATGATAACCACAATCAATTTTGGCTGCAAACTTTGAAATAGAATCCTTTAAGTTTAAAATGAAGCATGGACAACCAAAAACTTTGAAATATGAGATCAGTGGTTTGATTTTATACAGAATTTCATAGGCAGTCTTTTAATGTTTAGGGTTTATTAAAACTCTGTTCTGGACATAGCAGGCAGTGTTTACATCCTCTGCCCATAAAGTTAATGGCAAACCTAAATCAGCAAGCATGGTCCTTGCATCCTCAATTAGAGTTCTGTTCTTTCTTTCAACTACCCCATTTTGTTCTGGTGTTCTTAGAATGCTGTACTGCCTTACAATTCCTTTTGACACACAAAACTCATCCAACTCCCTATTTCTGAATTCTGTGCTATTATCACTCCTAAAGATTTTTACTGGCAAGTCAAACTGCTTTTCAACCTGTGTGACAAAGTCTTGCAGAATGCCTGGAGTCTCATCTTTGGAATGTAATAAATAAGTCCATGTAAACCTAGAAAAGTCATCTACAATTACTAAACAATATCTTCTCTTCTTAAGACTCATGACTTTTACTGGGCCAAACAGATCCATGTGAAGCATTTGCAAGCACTTGGTTGTTTTGGACTCTTCAATTGACTTAAATAAGCTTTTATGTTGTTTTCTTTTTAAGCAGAAAACACAATGCTCAGGACAGGTGAACAGTTTTTGAGGAAGACCTCTTACTAACCCTTGTTTTGACAAAGCAGTGACTGTCTTAAGATTTGTGTGCCCCAATCTCCTGTGCCAAAGTTCTGTTTCTTTGTTAGAGGCAGCTGAGAACAGACAGGAATCAGTCCTGGGGCTCTCTTTTGACAAATCAACTACATAAACATTGCCACTTCTTTGAGCAACAAGTTGAGTTTTTCCAATTTTTATTATTTCTTCAATCTTTTTAACCATTTCTGGTCCAACAATTCTACAAAACTCCTTATTAAAAAATGAACCATAACCTTTGTCACTCATTTGAGAGACACTAAGGAGGTTGAATTTTAGATTGTCTATCAGATTGACATTTTCAAACTTAACATTTCCAGACTGTACTGTACCAGAAACCATCACCTTCCCTTTACTATTATTACCAAAAGATATATCACCCTCTCCATGAGTTTTGAATTCTTTGAGTAGGGCTCTACATCCAGTCATGTGCCTGGAGCCTCCACTATCTACATACCAAAGACTATCTAAGCATGCAGAAGCTCCCTGTACATCAAGTAAATAGTTAGTTTAGGAGGGTCTCCAAAGCCAATAAGGCTTTGGATGGGGTCTCAACAGTGTCTATGTTAAGGTCAGGAAGATGGACAGTGGTTAGATCAGGGATTGAGCAATTTTTGAAACTTGTTTCTCTAACCACTGTTGGGAGCCATTTCCAATCAATTCTTGACATCCATAGGGATGCCTGTTCACTCTTGGTTTAGAAGGCCGGACCCTAGGATAAGGTGGTTGACCTTTACCTCTTTGGTATTGGTTAACAGGGGGTGCATCAGTCACCTGAACCTCTCTTTTAAAAGAGGTTTGGTTCAGCTGTAATGTAACAGCTGTTTGAACTGGCACAAATAGTGGTTGTTTCTTGACTTGTGGTTTTGATGAACTCATGGATGTTTTTGAAGTGTACTCATTCTTTTTTACATCAAAGGATTTGAGATACACACATTCCTGAGTGAGGTGGTTTGTTTTACCACAGATGGTGCAGCTCTGAGAGGGCACAATTATGCTTGTTTTGTTGATATCATATGCTTTTAGATGAAAACAATCTTTGGTTAAATGATTTTTCTTCTCACAGAAATCACAAAACAAGTTTTTAACCTTTTCTTTTCTTTTCTTCTTATGAAACTCCTTTGCAACAGATTTTTGAACCACTGTTGGGATGTCCTTAAGAGGAATGACCTTGGCCTTAGGGGCTTTGACACCATCCACAGTTGTGAAGTCCATTGGTTTGAAATTTTCAAGAATGTCACATTCATCAGACCATGTGGGTTTAAATTGGTACTTCTCAATCTCCTCAAAGGTTGAGGACCCCACAGAACTTTCCAGAATGATTTTGTTACCAAGTTTATCAGTTATTTTAACTTCTTGGCCATTCTTATTTATGGGTATGATTTCAACAGAACCAGTTTGATTTGCAGCAGTGTTTTCAACTTGGTCATTTTTTTCTAAATCCTATGCCAAATTTTACATTGCTTTCAACTTGTTTTTCAAGCATAATCTCATAACCTTTGCAGGATTCCACCCATTTTTCACAAGTGATTTGGGTGGTTTCCAACTCCTTTTTACAGACTTGATATTTTTCTATCATGGTCTGGAGTTGGTCCTTGGTTATGCTATGCTCTTGTTTGATGCTGCAAATTTCATTCTCATTTTCAGTCAATTTGATTTTCAGTTCTTTTAAAGACTTTTCAAATTGTACTTCACTAGTTAATAACCTATCTCTAAGGTTTTCATTCACCTCCTTAATGTTTGCAAATCCTATGATGCATTTGTCTGAACAAAGGTTTTTAAGAACCTGGGGTGATACCTTAGTTGCAGCCATCATGGCACAATCATAGGTATGATCACTTTCTTCTTGAACTTTCTCTTCTTTTTCACCTTGTTTCTTCTCTTCTTCCTCTTCAGACCAGGGGTCAGACAGTGGTTCCAACAGGGGTTCTGAATTTTCTCCCAGCAGTATTTCATCAGCAACAGTAGTAACCACTGCTTCAACAATTGTATCCACTGTTTCATCACTTGACTTTCCTTCTTCAGTTTCTAGCCCTTCTGGTATAGACTCCAATGCTACAAAACAAACATCATCATTAGAAACAATATTTTGAGCATAGAGTGCAAAAATTTCATCTCCTAACTCTTCAGGTAAGCTACTCCATTCAACAAGGCCTTGGGTGAAAAAGCTTTGCTGATCTGGTTGAACCACTGTTGGTGCAGCTTATGGAGGTGCAACTTGTTGCACCTGAACCTGAGGAGCAGGGGCCTGGACATACTGTATCTGAGGAACAACGGTTTGAACATAGTGCACAGGAACAGGGGTTGCAGGGTGTGCATAGTGAGCACTGTTTACATGAGCAGCAGGGGCATATTGGGCATAATGCACAGTGTTTTGGTTATTTTGTGGTCTAGGATTTGAGCCAGGATGTGTGATAATTGGTCCATTAGTTTGACTCCTGCACTCTCTAGCAAAATGACCTAACCTATTACACTTATAGCATTTTATCTTTGACTTATCCAGCCCTACTTTTAAGTTCCCATGTAACCCTGGAAATTTTCTCCCTGTCCTTTTGTAAAACTTGTTGGTTCCAACACTCAGCAGTGCAAGTTGGTGCAAAATGTCCATTTCCTCTAACTCAGTTGGATCAAAATTCTGCAGATCATTGAGTTTAAAGCACAGATTGTCAGAATTCTGGTTTTCACTACTAGCTGTGAAAGCATAGTTGTTTGAGTAAGAATCAGAGTTATTAAAGGCTCCACCAGCAGTTATGTCAATATAATGATCATAACTCTGATCCTTACTACTACCAGATTCTTCCTCACCCAAAAGAGTTGTGCTACCAAATGAATAATCATCTGTAACTTTTCCAGACTCTTGTAACTTCTTTTTCTTATTCAACTCCCTTTCATAGGTCAGGAGTCTACCATGAAGCTGGGTTAGGGTCAGATCTTTGAACTCAACAGAGTTTCTGGTTACAAAAGCAATTGTGTCCCATTTTTCAGGAATTAACCTTAAAAACCTGCTGTTTACAGTTGATTTAGGAAATTCAGTTTTAACAAGCTTAAGTTTACTTATGAGACAACTAAATCGCTCAAACTGCTGTGTTAATGTTTCACCCTTAATGTGACAAAAGGTTTCATACTGTTGGTTCAGAATTTCCCTGTTATTTTTAGTTACTTCTTCAGTCCCCCCAAACTGTTCCTTAAGTGCATCCCACAATTCCTTGGCACTGTTACAGTGTAACAGTCCAGCATAAATCTCATTTGGTAGTGTAGATGCAACGATGCTAAATGCCTTGGCATCCAGTTCAATTTTCTGAAAATCTTGGTCAGTATAGTTATCAATTTTCTTAGGAACAAAAACCTTTAGATCCTCAGCACTCGGCACCATTGGAACATGTGGTCCAAAGATAACCGACTTCCAACATTCGGTATTTTGTTGAGCTAAGATGTGACTCATCCTTCGCTCCCAGATGTTGTATTCATTTCTCTTCAACATAGGTGGTTTGAAAAGAGAACCAATGTTATTATTGACATCCTGTGATTGTGACGCAATTCTGGTTGTTTTACAGGCACTGATTAATCAACTTTGCTCATGATTAAATCTTACTCTGTTTTTCAATGAAACGAACAATTAAAAGTATCAACGATTTTGAGCTGAACTTTTACGTTAAAATGATTGTTAGATGAAGTTTGACTGTCCTTGCTCTGATACCAATTGTTAGGATCTGAGTTTCTTATGATTGTGCTTGTTTGATGATAATGAAAATGAAATAAGGTTACATGCAGCGGAATTTAAATGGAACAAACTTTCAACACAATCAAAGAGAGAACAATTTTAAGCAAACATGTTTATCATAGAATCGAATGATTGTATTTGATTACAATAAACAAAACTATTGCATGCATGCACAAAGTCTCCCCCTCAGCCTGAGCTCACAGTGAATGTTCGTACAGAATGACTTTGTGATGAAGAGAGCTAATAGAACAGTATAGGGTACTGTTCTATTTATAGTACAGAACAAACCACTGTGGCATCTTTGCTGACGTCACCATGAAAGTGACATCTAACCTCCTAACAACCTCTAACACTGACTATTACAAACACTGCTATCTAACAACTGATTACAATAAATAAATAAATACAAATACTAGTCTAACTGCTGCTTCTTCATTCCACTGCTTTAGCCCCAGCAGTGCTTTGTGTCTTCAGCAGTACTTGAACTATAGCAGCAGATTGATCATCAGTGTTTAATCTTCAACAGTCTTTGAGTGATCAGCAGTTGATGTAGATCAGCAGTTGTTGTAGAAGGGCAGTACTTAGAGGACATCAGATGTTAGGCCACATTCAAAGGGAAAGACTGATGCAAACAACTGCTTATTGTGAATCCACTGATTTGATCCAGTTTTGGCTTTAATCAACTGTTCCTTTGTAGGGTTCAATCCCAACAATAAAAAGGGTGAGTCCTCTCATTTGATACGGGGTTTGGCTAAGCTATTTCTTCTAATAACAACTGCAAAACGAACAACCGTTAGACTCTCCACGGGGAGAATGGGGTTCTCTCCGTGACCACCCCCCGGCGTGAGAATAATTACATGTTTCAATGAAGAAGAAGTAAAAGTGAAGTGAATATAACTTGAGAAATGATACCTGGGTTGTCTTATTTATAACCGAATTCGGGCGGGAAAGTTTGTTGACGGAGGAGGTAACGGAAAGCATTTTCCGTAAGAGGTTAGTTCCTTCACCGTTAATCACTAACGAGGTGTATATGCACACGGATCGCATGCATGATCCAATTTAGTGCCATCATCGTGGCTTTGATGGGAGTTCAGGATGACGCCACGTGGTCATTCGGTTATAACCGAATGGCTGTGCGTGATAGGGCTTTCCAGAAGGTTTACAGCTGTAATCCTCTATGCCTCCATTTCATGTTAATTCTGTTGTAACAGAATGGTTACTTTCTATTCAATTCTGTGTGATATTTGCGTGGAGACGTTGTTGAGTGTCCTGTTATATGGATTTGTGCAAGGATGTGTTAGTTCCATCTTGGTGCACGGATGTTGAAGACTGTTTTCTATTAAATTCTCCTTTAAAACCGGTGCGCAGCCGCGGAGGGTTTTCTTAAAGAGAGTTTATTGTGGTGAAGTTGTGGTATGGTCCAATATGCATGTGCGAGGTTTTTGGGACCATACCCCTTCACCTATAAATAGGATAACATGTTGTCTTTCAATTAGCAAGAACAGAGAGTGTGAGACAGAGTTTTTGCAGAGCTTTTCATTATGTATTTTATACCGAAACACTACCGAAATCAATATATAAACGTTTATTGAGAATATCTTGTGTTTATTTGTTACATATTGCTTAGTTTGTGGTAACTTGAATTCCGCACTTGGTGTACAAGTGGCATCAAAGCAAGGCTCGATTTCTTATTAAAAAGCAAGCATTTTGAGAGATTTTGAGTGGTTTTTGAGTGTTTATTGAACTTTTCTAGGACAAAAACCCTTAAAACTTGTTCTTGACTGAAATATGGATTAATTATAAACCTTAAAATGATGATAATATTGATTGTAAACTTGTTAAAACTTGTGGAGACAATAAAAAATATGTTTGTTAAGTTTTGAGCATAAAGATCATTCCACCATTGTTTCCAGTGACCAAACTCGTCGAAAACGTACAAGTTTAGGGGATTTGTATATAAGGATGTGTAATAAAGACGTCAATATATGGGGGATTTGTGTATCAGGATGTGCAATAAAGACGCCAATGTTTAGGGGATTTGTTTTGATATTGTAACCTCTATATATGGAACCTTTGTAATCACACTCAAACACACAGAATAATATATATATATCAGAACAAACGTTATAATATAATAGCCATAAACCATAGCCGTCGTATTCACAATCTTCATTTGACCAGTTTATTTTTTTCTTCAATCAGTTTCTTGTTTCTCCGATTTATAGCATGGGTGATAACAATGGCACCAGTGAATCCAATAACAATATAGGTTTCATAACTAAACAACCCACCCTCCATCCGACTTATTCAGTCGCAAACATCAATAACAAGATACGAACTCTAGACGGAACCAAAGTTTTTAATTCATCATGGACAAAGCTCTTCAAACTTCAGGTTATCGCTTACAAAGTTTTACACCATATTGATGGTACCAAAGAAGCACCAACAGAAACAGAAGACGAATACGGTAAATGGAAGGAACTTGATTCATTGGTACTACAATTGATCTTTAGCACCGTTTCTGATGATCTATTAGTCCGTGTTCTCGAACCAGACACTGCGACAAGAGCAGGCTGGGTGAAACTTGAAATTGTGTTTCTTAGCAACGAAGGTTCGAACGTGCTACTCTCGAGCAGCAGTTCTGTACCCTCACTCTTGGTATGTGTTCTTTGTTGGTGCATAATGTCTATAGCCTACGTCTATCAGTCTAGGTCATGTCTGTAGATTGTACAGGGTCTAAAATGTAAAATTATGTTGTTTTGATGTAATTCCATTTGAAATGACACATGGTCATTTCAAACGAAATTAGTTGTGTTAATTCCGTTTGAACTGACACATGGACATTTCAAATGGAATCACATGCCTATATAATGGTATGTTGGGCTTCTCATTTCATACGGAATTAGGAAGTGTGTCACGAAGTGCTACTGAAATTCCACTGTGTAATCAAGTATATTTTGAATGAGAAGCTTGTGTTAAAGTGAAATACTCTGTTTCTACTCAATTCTTACTGATTCTAAGCTGTTTGTTTGATTCCGCCTCTCAAACAGTTGTGCTACTCTCGAGCAGCAGTTCTGTACCCTCACTCTTGGTATGTGTTCTTTGTTGGTGCATAATGTCTATAGCCTACGTCTATCAGTCTAGGTCATGTCTGTAGATTGTACAGGGTCTAAAATGTAAAATTATGTTGTTTTGATGTAATTCCATTTGAAATGACACATGGTCATTTCAAACGAAATTAGTTGTGTTAATTCCGTTTGAACTGACACATGGACATTTCAAATGGAATCACATGCCTATATAATGGTATGTTGGGCTTCTCATTTCATACGGAATTAGGAAGTGTGTCACGAAGTGCTACTGAAATTCCACTGTGTAATCAAGTATATTTTGAATGAGAAGCTTGTGTTAAAGTGAAATACTCTGTTTCTACTCAATTCTTACTGATTCTAAGCTGTTTGTTTGATTCCGCCTCTCAAACAGTTGTGTATGGCCTCTGATTGACTCATTTGGTTGGTAAAACGATCCTACAATTGGTATCAGAGCCAGTTATGAGTCAATACACTTGAATCAGTGCCTTTTTCTACACTTTCTTGGACTTCTGGACAATTTAACGGACAAAATGGACTGATTTTCTGATATTGTGTGTAAAACACTGTTTTAACAAACCCTTGAGAAAATCATATCAAAATTCAAAGTAAAAGTGACAAAAATGGACCAAAAACCTGATTCCGTTTGAACAAGCCAACTGATTCCGTTTGAAAAATTGTGAGACATCGCAAATCAATTAGAAGATGTGGGTCCAGCAATTAATGAATCTCGTCTAGTTATGCAACTTGTTCGTGGCCCCCTATTAGAATATGACGTTATAGGGTCCATTATTAATCAGCAAAGCCCCTCATGGGATGCAACTCCAAGTATGCAATAAGATGAACAACAACAACAAGCAGCGAGAATACCTGCAGCTCTCCTAACAGCCACTTCTGGAGATCCAAACAACAATCACAGTCAGAAGTATGATCAGAGCTATGGTGGAAATCAATACCACCAACAATCAACTCAACAAGGATATCAAGGAAGAGGTTGTGGTTACAACAACCGTGGGCGCAATCAACGGGGATGAGGACTTGGACGATTCCAACAGGGGTCTCAACTGTGACAACTGTGTTCTGTAATCATCGTATAATGTAAAACAATGTTAATTATCAATAAAACAATGTGCTTTGGTGTTATTATATGTGTAACTGTGTTTAATAATTTTACAATTTGATTCGATTCCGATTTCAAGCTTTAAATCACTTTTTGGAAGGTTATACGCAAACTGGTGCGTAAACGCAATTAGTTTAACGCGACATACACTCCGGAACTGTGACGTAAGCCAAACATACCCTAAATATCCTATACATAACTTAGAAATAAGTTTTGAAGGATTCGGTATGGCAAAAACATGTTTATTTGAACTAAAGAACTATTTACGACAAAACTGCGAAACGAACGTTGGTGACCGCCCGGATAATATTCATATCCCAAAAATATTCTGTTATGATTAAAATTTTATTTTAATCAGGTTCGTGTTGAAAAATAAATTAAAACGCTTAAAAACGTTATTTTTCAAGTTTAAGCGCGTACCGCGTGTTACTGCGTAACACAGTGCTTCTACTGCTAAAACACAGACAACGCAGCCAGTCTTGGCAACTGAAATTTATTTCTGTGATATTTTGGTGAGCTTATTTTTGTAGAATAATAAAAATAATTTAGAACGCCATAAACCAGGATTTAAACGCTAGATAAAATACTCGGTATCCAGTCAAACACCTGTTTTTATCTAATTTACCATCAAAATTACACTTGGACCCCCTCCCCCTTCCATTTTTACGGTCACAATATAGGTGGCCCCACCAAAAATATTGCAAGATTTCTAAATATCATATATGATCTTTGTTGGACAAGTGTAAGTGCATGCTATCCACCATATCACTTCATATCTTGCAAATCTTCTACATATATCTTTCTAAGATCCAAGCAAATCTTACCAAGATCACAAATCTTCCTCTTCTCTCTCTCCTCCCAACCGTCCACACCCCTCCATCACCATCTTCATCTCTTCAAGCTTTGTTCTAGTGAATCAAGCTCCATTTCTAGCAAACTTCAAGTTAGTGTGAAGATCCAAAGGAGTATCCAAGGAGCTTTCAATTGATTTCAAGCTCCATATCATCAAAATCTCATCCAACAACTTACTTGAATCTTGAAGGTATAACATTTATGTTTAAATCATACTTTTGATTCTTGGTTGTTCTTGATGATTTGAAGTTTCTCTTGAATCTTGGAATTTTCACAAACTTGAAATCTAAAATGAAATGGGTCTTGATACAAGTAAAATATGGTGATGTATATGTATGTATATAACCATTCATATATATATATGTGTGTATGAGCTTTGAAGTTTGATATCTTGATAAGTACTTGTTTATGTTGTTGCTTATTCTTGAATGATAGTTAAAATGCAACTGTTTAATGATCTATGCATGATATGATAAATGTAAATTTCATCGGCAAATAAACATGAATAAGTTGCATATTTGATGCATTTGAACTCATATAAAATAATGTTGATATGATAGTATGCTTTAGACACTTGTACATGAGAATACATGTTGATTTAGAGCTCAAGAAGTGAAAAAAAATGGTAGTATGACAAAAATGATTTTGAACAGATTATAAGAACTAAAAATAACCTTATTTGGTATATTATAATGGCATGAAACTTTGACATAGGTTTGATAGCTTTGTATGTTGTACATATAGCTTAAAAAGTGGTAAAATATGAGAAATTTGCATGATTTATATGCTTTATGTAAGACCTGCACTATCATGAGTATAACCATTATTTTATTCAGTAAATAACATGGGTTATGTTAAAATTTCAAGTCGTTTCGATTTGGGATGGTTCGGGTAACGTTTGATGCAAAACTATGCGGTAAAACTGTTAAAAATCGGCTTTTCGGAGGATTTTTATAAAACTGTTTTAGATCAGTAACCAAACTGATATTTTTGATATAAAAATAAGAATTTTAACTTATATTAAGTTTACTTGGTGTTTGATTAGTCATACGTGACTTTCGACGCCCAAAAATGTTACCGAATCGCTAAAATAAGTGTTTTTCGACATAACTAGAATGGGTTGTTCATGGGTAAATTTTATGTGTTACAAGGTGCTATGTGTTTTACAATATGTGTATGATGATGTGTTTAATGTTAACAAGATTACGTGTATTACGCTTGAGTATATATATATACAAATACACCAAAATAATCAAAAATAATAACTTTTCGAGAAATCTCAAAGTTATGTGAAAATTCTAAGTATCGGAGAAACTTCGGTATTTTTGTGAGTTTTGATTATTAAATCATTCTTATTTAATTTAGGACAAATAAACAATTTGAGGGATTGTGTTAACATATAAAAACGCACCCAAAGGTGAGTACATAGATCCCCTCTTTACTGTTTTCGATTGTTTTGGGGTGATTCATATGTATCGAAACAATTTCGATGTTTTAACGATGGTTTCAAAACGAGTTAGATGGTTTATACTAAACTAATAACGATTTCGATAATGTGAACGAGCTTGTTGGTTGTAGTTACATAACGAATGACATTCATTAGCATTGATCAAGTCGACCAGTATTAGGTTATGATACCATAGGATCTGACAAATCCCGTTATCAGACTGCGCCCATGGTTATGTGTGGGTTAGGTGGGTAACGACTGAATATGATGATTGTTAACTTACCCTTTGGTGGTTTGTTAATACGAGTTGAACGATGAACGAGTCACAAAGGTTTGAATGTTATTAGCGAGACGACCAAAGGTAGTTTTCACAATTAAAAATGAGAACGATTTGTATGAGAACGATTTGTATGAGAACGATTTGTACGAGAACGATTTTGGAAGATTGAACGATTATGAATGATTTAAACAAATGAACGATGATCTATAACAAGAACGAGTTAAACGATGTCACACAACGATGTTTACAAAACTATATAAACCATACGAGTTTTATTACGAGAACGATTTACGATTTGGTTTACGAAAAACAAATGTTTTGGGTCAAGATTAATGGCATCGAGGTTAATAAATTATAACCAAAACTGTTTTGACTTGGTTATTCATTGTACAATACAAACATTTTACAAAACAAGGTTTTCTATTATCGATTAACGAAGTTTTACGAGATGTTTCAACGAGCCATGAATCTGACACTCACACAAAAACTATGTGCTCGCCAACATTTCTTTGCTGACTTTGTTTTTACATATGTTTCAGGTGATGTTGCTTAATGTTGATTGCGAATAGGATGCATGCTCACTTAGGACTGGACGAGGCCTTAGTGATTTAATAATGATGATAGACTATGTTTGACTTGCTTGTTTAACTTTAAGATAATGTTTAATATTTAATAAAACCAAACTCTTTGTATCCATGGTTTGAAACAATAACACTCCCCAATGTTTCCGCCATGATTTGTTGTTTTACGTAGTCAGGGTGTGACAGAAGAAGTTGGTATCAGAGCCAATGGTTATAGGGAATTAGGTTATTAGTAATGTTCTGACCTAGACTATAACTTTCTAGGACCCCAACGCAAGTTGATTTGCGTTTAGATTTTAAAAACAAAATCCGAACCTGCTTTGAAAATTAATCATTCGTTCTAGGATGATTGATTACTAGGTTTTGAACCCTCTGTTGTAAGGTTTTGAACCCTTCCAGTTTGACTCATTTTTTTGGCTTAGTTCCTTCTGAGTTTTCAAAATCTCGTCAAAGTTTGGGTCTAAATAATGTAAACACGTGCAAACTGGAAGAGTGAATGCCTGTACCCTGAGTTTTCTGTCTAAGGCTAGAGTGTTCGTACAAATCCACATAATAGGACCAGTCACTCTTACCTGGGAACTCTTGGGGTGAGTGTTCACTTATAGGCGAACATGTCTTCGCGATACATTATTTTGATTCATTACTTTGATTAGTCATTGCATGTCGTTTGTTTGTTCGAGGTAACAAACGAATGATAGCCTCCCTTGTGTTTTGTCGATGTTTTCAATGCCTCTTGTGTTTTCCAATTGTCGATTCCACTCGTGGAGGAGCGTTCAATCTGAATGCAAACGAGGCTCTAGCTGACCACCTCGTTGTCAATGGTACCTTTCTGGTTAATGGTACGTTCCTTGTTAACAATCGACCTGCATCTATTGTTTTTGATTCTAGTGCCGATAGAAGTTTTGTTTCATTATCTTTTGAACCTTTGCTTGCGATACCTAGAACTAAACTGAGGAAACCCTTATCTGTCGAAGTTGCTACGGGTAAACCTCTTATTCTCTATTCTATTATTCATGATTGTCAGTTAAACCTTGATAACCATCTTTTTCCCATTGACCTCACGCCGATGCAACTTGGGAGTTTTGATATTATCATGGGGATGGATTGGTTAACCAAACATCATGCTGAGGTGGTTTGTTTCGATAAGATTGTTCGTATTCCTCTTTCGTCTGGCGATGTTCTGGAAGTTCGTGGCGAGAAGCCATCTGATGGTTTGAAGCTTATGTCGTGTACAAAGGCCCAAAGTTATTTGCGGAAGGATATGTTGCTTTCCTGGCACATGTCACCGAGGAGAAAGGAAAGAGCAAGAGTATTCAGGATATTCCGATTGTTCGGGATTATCCAGAGGTGTTTCCCGATGAACTGCCTGGTTTGCCTCCAGTTCGTCAAGTCGAGTTTCATATTGACCTTGTACCCAATGCCAACCCGATTGCGAAAGCACCTTATCGTCTTGCACCGTCGGAGATGCAAGAGTTATCAAAACAGCTTCAAGAGTTGTCTGATAAAGGATTCATCCGTCCGAGCTTTTCACCTTGGGGAGCTCATGTTCTCTTTGTGAAAAAGAAAGATGGATCTTTTCGAATGTGTATCGATTATCGTGAGCTTAATAAGCTTACCATCAAGAATCGATATCCCCTACCTAGAATTGATAATCTCTTCGACCAGCTGCAAGGTGCTTCATGCTTTTCCAAGATCGATCTACGTTCTGGGTATCATCAGCTTCATGTTTTCGAAGAAGATATTCCCAAAACTGCATTCCATACGAGATATGGGCACTACGAGTTCACTGTCATGCCTTTTGGCTTGACAAATGCCCCAGCTAACTTCATGGACTTAATGAATAGGGTTTGTAAACCATATTTAGATAAGTTCATCATTGTGTTCATCGACAATATTCTCATTTATTCAAAGTCTCGAGCCGACCACGAGCAACACCTTCGTTTGACATTGGAACTCCTAAAGAAGGAACAACTTTTTGCAAAATTCTCCAAGTGTGAATTCTGGCTTAAAGAAGTTCAGTTCTTGGGTCATATTGTCAATGAGCAGGGTATCCATGTGGATCCTTGCAAAATAGCAGCTATTAAGGATTGGAATACACCGACGACACCTACAGAGATTCGATCATTTCTTGGTCTTGCTGGTTATTATCGACGATTCATTTCTAATTTCTCAAAGATCGCGGTTCCGCTCACTGCTTTGACTCAGAAAAATAAGCCTTTTGAGTGGGGACCTAAGCAAGAAGAAGCGTTTCAAACGCTGAAACGGAAGCTCTGTGATGCTCCTATTTTATCTCTACCTAAGGGAAACGATGATTTTGTTGTCTATTGTGACGCGTCGAATCTAGGACTTGGTTGCGTTCTTATGCAACGAGGTAAAGTCATAGCTTATGCGTCTAGACAGCTGAAAATTCACGAGAAGAACTATACGACTCATGATCTTGAATTAGGAGCTGTGGTTTTCGCACTTGAAATCTGGAGACACTACCTCTATGGAACGAAGTGTGTGGTTTTCATAGACCACAAAAGTCTCCAGCATATTCTCAATCAGAAGGAGCTGAACATGAGGCAACGACGTTGGGTTGAACTCTTAAACGATTATGATTGCGAGATCCGCTACCATCCTGGTAAGGCGAATGTCGTAGCCGATGCGCTTAGTCGAAAGGAACGAGTCAAGATTCATTCTGTTTGAACTCTATCTGATATTCAATCTCGTGTCCTTCAAGCTCAACGATCTTGTGTGATCAAAGACTTATTGAAATATGAACTACCGCTTCAACTCGAACTTAAACTCGAAACGAAGGACGATGGGTTGCTATATTTCAAGGATCGTTTGTGGATTCCGAAACAAGACGATCTTCGCACTTTGGTAATGGACGAATCTCACAAGTCTCGATATTCTATCCATCCTGGTGCTGATAAAATGTACAAGGATCTTCGTACTCAGTTCTGGTGGCCTGGTATGAAGAAGGATGTTGCCTTGTATGTATCGAAATGCCTAACTTGTCTCAAAGTCAAGGCAGAACATCAACGACCTTCTGGTTTGCTTGTACAACCAGAGATACCGGTTTGGAAGTGGGAGAACATTGCAATGGATCTCATCACTAAGTTACCGCGTACATCTAAAGGTCACGATGCTATTTGGGTTATTATCGATCGATTAACGAAATCAGCTCATTTTATACCGATTCGCGAGCATCTATCTGCTGATAAACTTGCAAAGATTTATGTTGATGAGATTGTATCACGGCATGGTGTTCCTTTGGATATCATTTCCGATCGTGATGCTCGGTTTTCATCTCATTTTTGGAAGACCATGCAATCTGCTTTGGGAACCCAACTGAATCTAAGCACTGCTTATCATCCCCAAAAAGATGGTCAATCTGAGAGGACAATTCAAACTTTGGAGGATATGCTTAGAGCATGCGTGATAGACTTTGGTGGTAATTGGGATTCTCATCTTCCACTGATCGAGTTCTCTTACAACAACAGTTATCATGCTAGTATTAATATGGCACCATTCGAAGCTCTCTACGTTCAAAAATGTCGTTCACCTGTCTGTTGGAATGAGATCGGTGAAGCTCAGCTTACTGGACCTTAGCTCATTCTGGAAACAACAGACAAACTCAGGAAAATCCGCGATAATCTTGTGACAACTAGAAGCCGTCAAAAGAGTTACGCGGATAGACGAAGCAAGCCTTTGGAATTTCAAATCGGAGACCGTGTCCTACTCAAGGTGTCACCTTGAAAGGGAGTGGTGAGATTTGGAAAGAAAGGAAAACTTGCACCACGATATGTTGGACCATTTAAGATTGTTGAAAGAATTGGAAAGGTTGCCTATCGACTAGAGCTACCTCCAGAGCTTGGAAATATTCATCCGACTTTTCACGTGTCCAATTTGCAAAAGTGTTTAGCTGATGCTAATCTTCACATTCATCTCGACGAGATTCAAATCGATGAAACAATGCACTTTGTCGAGAAACTTGTGGAGATAGTGGACCGTACATTCAAACAGTTGAAGAACAAACGGATTCGATTGGTCAAAGTTCGCTGGGAATCTAAATGTGGCCCCGAGTTTACTTGGGAACGTGAGGACCAGATGAAGACGAAATATCCGTATTTGTTTTCACAAGTTTCCTCTAAATAAAATTTCGGGATGAAATTTCCTAAAGTAGGGGAGACTGTGACAACTGTGTTCTGTAATCATCGTATAACGTAAAACAATGTTGATTATCAATAAAACAATGTGCTTTGGTGTTATTATATGTGTAACTGTGTTTAATAATTTTTCAATTTGATTCGATTCCGATTTCAAGCTTTAAATCACTTTCTGGAAGGTTATACGCAAACTGGAGCGTAAACGCAATCAGTTTAACGCGACGTACACTCCGGAACTGTGACGTAAGCCAAACATACCCTAAATCTCCTTTACATAACTTAGAAATAAGTTTCAAAGGATTCGGTATGGCAAAAACATGTTTATTTGAACTAAAGAACTATTTACGACAAAACTGCGAAACGAACGTTGGTGACCGCCCGGATAATATTCAAATCCCAAAAATATTCTGTTATGATTAAAATTTTATTTTAATCAGGTTCGTGTTGAAAAATAAATTAAAACGCTTAAAAACATTATTTTCAAGTTTAAGCGCGTACCGCGTGTTACTGCGTAAGACAGTGCTTCTACGGCAAAATGCAGACAACGCAGCCAGTCTTGGCAACTGAAATTTATTTCAGTGATATTTTGGTGATTTTATTTTTATAGAATAATAAAAATAATTTAGAACGCCATAAACCGGGATTTAAACGGTAGATAAAATACACAGTATCCAGTTAAACACCTGTTTTTATCTAATTTACCATCAAAATTACACTTGGACCCCCTCCCCCTTCCATTTTTACGGTCACAATATAGGTGGCCCCACCAAAAATATTGCAAGATATCTAAATATCATATATGATCTTTGTTGGACAAGTGTAAGTGCATGCTATCCACCATATCACTTCATATCTTGCAAATCTTCTACATAAATCTTTCTAAGATCCAAGAAAATCTTACCAAGATCACAAATCTTCCTCCTCTCTCTCTCCTCCCAACCATCCACACCCCTCCATCACCATCTTTATCTCCTTCAAGCTTTGTTCTAGTGAATCAAGCTCCATTTCTAGCAAACTTCAAGTTAGTGTGAAGATCCAAAGGAGTTTCCAAGGAGCTTTCAAGTGATTTCAAGCTCCATATCATCAAAATCTCATCCAACAACTTACTTGAATCTTGAAGGTATAACATTTATGTTTAAATCATACTTTTGATTCTTGGTTGTTCTTGATGATTTGAAGTTTCTCTTGAATCTTAGAATTTTCACAAACTTGAAATCTAAAATGAAATGGGTCTTGATACAAGTAAAATATGGTGATGTATATGTATGTATATAACCGTCCATATATATATGTGTCTATGAGCTTTGAAGTTTGATATCTTGATAAGTACTTGTTTATGTTGTTGCTTGTTCTTGAATGATATTAAAATGCAAGTGTTTAATGATCTATGCATGATATGATAAATGTAAATTACATCAGCAAATAAACATGAATAAGTTGCATATTTGATGCATTTGAACTCATATAAAATAATGTTGATATGATAGTATGCTTTAGACACTTGTACATGAGAATACATGTTGATTTAGAGCTCAAGAAGTGAAAAAAAAATGGTTGTATGACAAAAATGATTTTGAACAGATTATAAGCACTAAAAATAACCTTATTTGGTATATTATAATGGCATGAAACTTTGACATAGGTTTGATAGCTTTGCATGTTGTACATATAGCTTAAAAAGTGGTAAAATATGAGAAATTTGCATGATTTATATGCTTTATGTAATACCTGCACTATCATAGTATAACCATTATTTTATTCAGTAAATAACATGGGTTATGTTAAAATTTCAAGTCGTTTCGATTTGGGATGGTTCGGGTAACGTTTGATGCAAAACTATGCGGTAAAACGGTTAAAAATCGGCTTTTCGGAGGATTTTTATAAAACTATTTTAGATCAGTAACCAAACTAATATTTTTGATATAAAAATAAGTATTTTAACTTATATTAAGTTTACTTGGTGTTTGGTTAGTCATACGTGACTTCCGACGCCCAAAAATGTTACCGAATCGCTAAAATAAGTGTTTTTCGACATAACTAGAATGGGTTGTTCATGGGTAAATTTTATGTGTTACAAGGTGCTATGTGTTTTACAATATGTGTATGATGATGTGTTTAATGTTAACAAGATTACGTGTATTACGCTTGAGTATATATATATACAAATACACCAAAATAATCAAAAATAATAACTTTTCGAGAAATCTCAAAGTTATGTGAAAATTCTAAGTATCGGAGAAACTTCGGTATTTTTGTGAGTTTTGATTATTAAATAATTCTTATTTAATTTAGGACGAATAAACAATTTGAGGGATTGTGTTAACATATAAAAACGCACCCAAAGGTGAGTACATAGATCCCCTCTTTTACTGTTTTCGATTGTTTTGGGGTGATTCAAATGTATCAAAACAATTTCGATGTTTTAACGATGGTTTCGAAACGAGTAAGATGGTTTATACTAAACTAATAATGATTTCGATAATGTGAACGAGCTTGTTGGTTGTAGTTACATAACGAATGACATTCATTAGCATTGATCAAGTCGACCGGTATTAGGTTATGGTACCATAGGATCTGACAAATCCCGTTATCAGACTGCGCCCATGGTTATG
This sequence comes from Helianthus tuberosus, assembly GCA_030545235.1. Lineage (NCBI taxonomy): Eukaryota > Viridiplantae > Streptophyta > Magnoliopsida > Asterales > Asteraceae > Helianthus > Helianthus tuberosus. The sequence goes on along the minus strand of CM060351.1, from coordinate 25,912,719 downwards.
TGTGGGTTAGGTGGTTAACAACTGAATCTGATAATTGTTAACTTACCCTTTGGTGGTTTGTTAATACGAGTTGAACGGGTTAAACGATGAACGAGTCACAAAGGTTTGAATGTTATTAGCGAGACGACCAAAGGTAGTTTTCACAATTAAAAATGAGAACGATTTGTATGAGAACGATTTGTACGAGAACGATTTTGAACGATTGAACGATTATGAATGATTTAAACAAATGAACGATGATCTATAACAAGAACGAGTTAAACGATGTCACACAATGATGTTTACGAAACTATATAAACCATACGAGTTTTATTACGAGAACGATTTACGATTTGGTTTATGAAAAACAAATGTTTTGGGTCAAGATTCATGGCATCGAGGTTTATAAATTATAACCAAATCTGTTTTAACTTGGTTATTCATTGTACAATACAAACATTTTACAAAACAAGGTTTTCTATTATCGATTAACGAAGTTGTACGAGATGTTTCAACGAGCCATGAATCTGACACTCACACAAAAAACTATGTGCTTGCCAGCATTTCTTTGCTGACTTTGTTTTTACATATGTTTCAGGTGATGTTGCTTAATGTTGATTACGAATAGGATGCATGCTCACTTAGGACTGGACGAGGCCTTAGTGATTTATTAGTGATGATAGACTATGTTTGACTTGCTTGTTTAACTTTAAGACAATGTTTAATATTTAATAAAACGAAACTCTTTGTATCCATGGTTTGAAACAATAATTCTGTTACAACACTCCCCGACGTTTCTGCCACGATTTGTTGTTTTACGTGGTCGGGGTGTGACATCAACAATGGTCCCAAACTTCTTATCAACCTCACTATGGAGCCCCCACATCTTGGACTCCTCTACCGTCCCCATACCCCTTAACCGTACGCACCACTCTCATGTCACACCCGCTCGTAGGAGGAAGTGTGATGTCTAAATCCCTGGCCCCTATCTCTTGGGAACGGGCGGCCGTGAGCCAGTATCAGTGGTATCAGTGTTTATCATTTTGGCAGCGGAATTTTCATCAGGACCGTAGATCGGAAATATTTTATAAGAGTAAAATACCACATTTTTATATACTAATAAACACATGGCTAAAACCCAAGTTTATATTACAACATTGTTTATAGGGATAAACCCTATTTCATTGAAATAAAAGGTCCTCTTTATTTAGGTAACTTTTATAGCCACATTTTCCAAGCCTTCAGTGTTGTCCAGCTGGCTTCTATTTGGCTTTCACATTTTGTTACCTGAAACGCGTTTTAAAAACATTTGTCAGTGGGAAATACTGGTGAGTGAATCCCAGTTTAATCAAGACAGGTTTTATCATTTTACAGTATTGAGGGTGATCTCACAATTATATTTGTTTCCAATTCTTACTTTAATTACCACCCACGGCACTGTCAATCCTGACTTGTGGTCATGTTACTACTCACAGTGTAGTAACAAATTTTGTATACAAAACCCCAACATACCGACGATAATTGTAGAATTACAAATACTCAATCACTGTTAATCATAATGTACGTTGGGATTGAACCCTACCAAAGGAACACATAATTAAAGCCAAAATTGGATCAGAGCAGTGGATCCAGAATAAGCAGATGTTATGCATACAAGTCCCTCCCCTTGAAAGTGGTTTCAACATCTGCTGACCTCCTATCTACTGATCGTACAAACTGCTGATCAAGTAAAAGCCTGATGGTAGACTAAAGCTCTGCTGTTCAATCTACTGCCTTGAGTCAAGCTCTGCTGATCCGGACAAGTACTGCTGGGTTCACATCAGTGGAAGGATGCAGCAGTAGTTTAGATGTCTTTATGTAATGAAATGTAATAACAGTAGTTTAGCATAGCAGAGGTTGTACACATCAGAGGTTAGAGTTTGTTAGGAGGTTAGATGTCACTTTCATGGTGACGTCAGCTTAGATGCTTCAGTGGTTTGCTCGTGCCTATAAATAGAACAGTGCTCTGTACTGTTCTATTAGCTCTTTGAAAAATCTTCTTCCAGCACGAACAAACACTGTGAGCTCAGGCTGAGGGGGAGTTTGTATTCATACATTGCATTGTAATCGTTATTGAAATAAATTCAATCTTTCGGTTCTTTGTGAAAAATGTTTGATTAAAGCAATTCTCTCGTTTGATTGTGTGCAAAGTTTGTTTCCATCTTAATTCCGCTGCACAACTCATCCATCTTCATCTTAATTCAAACGTAAAACACAATCAAAACCAAACTCAGATCCTAACAATTGGTATTAGAGCTTGGACAGTCAAATTTGATTTAACAATCATTTTAACGTAAACAGTTTAGCTCATAAAAGTTGATACTGATAGTTTGTTCGTTTTGTTGAAAAACAGAGCAAGGTTTAATCACCATCAAAGTTGATTAATCAGTGCCTGTAAAATAACCAGGATGACGTCACAATCACAAGATGATAAGAATAACATTGGATCGCTTTTTAAACCACCCATGCTTAAACGTAATGAATACAACATCTGGGAGAGAAGGATGGGTCACATCCTTGCTCAACAGAACACTGGATGTTGGAGGTCTGTTGTTTTTGGTCCCCATGTTCCTATGGTGCCAAGTGCTGAGGATACAAAGAAGTTCGTTCCTAAACCAACTGAAAACTATACTGAAACTGATTTTCAAAAGTTCGAACTCGATGCCAAAGCATTTAGCATCATAGCATCTGCGTTACCCAATGACATATATGCTGGACTGTTACACTGTAACAGTGCCAAAGAGCTATGGGATGCATTGAAGGAACAGTTTGGGGGAACAAAAGAAGTCATTGAAAACAATAGGGAAATGCTGAATCAGCAGTATGAAACATTTTGTCACATCAAGGGTGAATCATTGACTCAGCAATTTGAGAGACTCAGTTGTCTCATTAGTGAACTAAGGCTTGTTAAAGTAACATTTCCAAATTTAACTCAAAATAGCAGGTTCCTTAGGTCACTACCAGAAAAATGGGACACCATTGCATTTGTTACTTGAAACTCTGTTGAGTTCAAAGATCTGACCCTGACCCAACTTCATGGTAGACTCCTGACCTATGAAAGGGAGTTAAACCAGAAAAAGAAGTTGCAAGAGTCTGGCAAAATTACTGATGATTATTCATTCGGTAGCACAGCTCTTTTTGGTCAGGAAGAATCTGGTAGCAGTGGTAAGGATCAGGGTTATGATCACTTTATTGATATAACTGCTGGTGGAAATTTTAACAACCCTGATCCTCACTCTGCAAATTATGCTTTTACTACAAATTGTGAAAACCAGATGTCAGATAACTTGTGCTTTAAACTCAATGATTTGCAACACTTTGATCCCACTGACTTAGAAGAGATGGACATCTTGCATCAATTGGCGTTGCTTAGTGTAAGAACAAGCAAATTCTACAAAAGAACAGGGAGAAAATTCCCAGGGTTACATGGGAATTTAAGGGTGGGGTTGGATAAATAAAAAATCAAGTGTTACAAGTGCAATAGGCTAGGTCATTTTGCTAGGGAATGCAGGAGTCAAACAACTGGTCCTATAATCACTCATCCCAGCTCAAACCCTAGACCACAAAATCAAAGCACTGTTCACTATACCCAATATACCCCTGCAGCCCATGTTAACACTGCTCACTATGCTACAACCCCTGTGCCTGTGCATTATGTCTAAACCACTGTTCCACAAATTCAGTATGTTCAAACCCCTGTCCCTCAGGCACAAGTGCAACCTGTTGCACCTCAAACAGCTGCTCCAGCAGTAGTACAACCAGATCAGCAAAGCTTCTTCACTCAAGGCTTTGTTAACTGGAGCAGCATGCCTGATGAGCTTGGTGATGAAAATTTTGCACTCTATGCTTTTAATGAACCTTCTAATGATGAATTTTGTTTGATGGCATTAGAGTCAATACCAGAGGGGGTAGAAACTGAAGGTGAACAGCTAAGTGCTGAAACAGTGGATGAGGTGACTGAAGCAGTGGTTACTGCAGTTGCTGGTGAACTGCTGCTGGGAGAAAATTCAGAAACCCTGATTGAACCACTGACAGACCCCTGGTCCAAAGAAGACAAGGAAGAAGAGGAAGAAAAGAGAGCAGGTGAGAAAGAAGTAAGAGCTGATGATGGAGAAAATCATCAATGTGATTGTGCCATGATGGCTGCTGCCGAGGGAGCTTCTGCATGCTTAGATAGCCTTTGGTATGTAGATAGTGGAGGCTCCAGGCACATGACAGGATGTAAACCCCTAGTCAAAGATTTCAAAATTCATGGAGGGGGTGATATATCCTTTGGGAATAATAGTAAAGGGAAAGTTCTAGGGTCTGGTACAATGTAGTCTGGAAATGTAAAATTTGAAAATGTCAATCTGATAGACAATCTGAAATTCAACCTCCTGAGTGTTTCACAAATGAGTGATAAGGGGTATGGGTCATTCTTCACAAAGGAGTGTTGTAGGATTGTTGGACCAGAAATGGTTGAAAAGATTGAAGCAATAATGAAAACTGGAAAAACAAAACTTGTTGCTCAAAGAAGTGGCAATGTTTATGTTGTTGATATGTCAAAAGAGTGTCCCAGAGCTGATGCCTGTCTGTTCTCAGCTGCCTCTAACAAAGAGACAGAACTTTGGCACAGGAGACTGGGGCACACAAATCTCAAGACAATCACTGAAATTTCAAAAATTGGCCTTGTAAGAGGCTTGCCACAAAAATTGTTTTCATGTCCTGAGCATTGTGTTTCCTGTTTAAAAGGAAAACAGCATAAAAGCTCCTTTAAGTCCATTGATGAGTCCAAAACAACCCAGTGTTTGCAAATGCTGCACATGGATTTGTTTGGCCCAGTTCAAGTCATGAGTCTCAAAAAGAAGAGATATTGTTTGGTTATTATTGATGACTTCTCTAGGTTTACATGGACTTTCCTTTTACACTCAAAAGATGAGACTGCAGGCATTTTGCAAGACTTTGTGACACAGGTTGAAAAGCAATTTGACCTTCCAGTAAAAGTCTTTAGGAGTGACAATGGCACAGAATTCAAAAATAAGAAGTTGGATGCCTTCTGTGTGAAGAAAGGGATTGTAAGGCAGTACAGCATCCCTAGAACACCATAGCAAAATGGGGTAGTTGAGAGAAAGAATAGGACACTGATTGAAGCTGCCAGGACCATGCTTGCTGACTCAGGTTTGCCTTTGACTTTTTGGGCAGAGGCAGTAAACACTGCTTGTTATGTCCAAAACAAAGTTTTAATAAACCCCAGGCACAAAAAGACTGCTTATGAAATTCTGTATAAAATCAAACCACTGATCTCATACTTCAAGGTATTTGGCTGCCCATGTTTTATTTTGAACTTAAAAGATTCCATCTCAAAATTTGCAGCCAAAGTTGATTGTGGTTATCATCTGGGATACTCAACCACTGCTAAGGCCTACAAAGTGTCTAATACATGGACCAAAGCAGTGGAGGAGACCTTAAATGTAAAGTTCAATGAACTTTCATCAATGAAAATCCCAGCAAATCCTGCTGATTTGTTTGATCTTGATAAATTTACTTTTGAAAACACTGCTGTCAAGACTAACAGTGCAGGTCCATCAGAGGATTCAACACCAGACTATGGGTATGAGATCATCATTCCTCAACAAAAGTCTGCCACAATGGGAAAAGCATCAGTTGTACAAACCAACTATCAAAGCTCAACCACTGCTACCTCAATAGTTGTTGACCAAAGTAGCCCATCAACCACTGCTTCCACATCATCAAACACTGCTAACAAAAGTCCCCAAACAGTGGATAAAAGTCAGCATGTGTCCATACCATTACCTCCTATTCCACCACCTTTTGAAGCCACTGCTGGATCATCAAAGTCACCAGCAGTAGTTAGCTCAGATGATACACATCTGCAGCCCTCACCAACAAATGCCATCATACCATACCAAGGAGATTTAATCTTCTTGAGAATTCATCCACCTGATCAAATCATTGGCAACATCAATGAAGGGGTGCTCACAAGAAGCCAAACCCAAAACATTTGTCTTTTTGCTGGTTTTCTATCACTCCATCAGCCAGTCAAGTACCAAGAGGCACTGAAAGACAACAGCTGGTTAGAAGCCATGCAAGAAGAACTCCAATAGTTTAAAAGACAACAAGTATGGGAGCTTGTACCACTGCCTAAAGATGTCAGCCCCATCGGCACAAAGTGGGTCTTCAAAAACAAAACTGATGAAAGGGGCATTGTTGTCAAGAATAAAGCCAGGCTTGTGGTTCAAGGTTACAGACAGGAAGAGGGGATTGATTATGATGAAACATTTGCCCCTGTAGCAAGATTGGAAGCTATAAGACTGTTCCTGGCATTTGCTGTCAACCACAACATGAAGGTGTTCCAAATGGATATCAAAAGTGCTTTCCTCTATGGTACAATTCAAGAAGAGGTGTATGTCTGTCAACCTCCAGGTTTTGAGGATCCATTTTATCTAGATCATGTCTACAGGTTAAACAAAACCTTGTATGGCCTGAAACAAGCACCTAGGGTCTGGTATGAAACACTTTCCACCTTTCTACTCTCAAATGGTTTCAAAAGAGGTACCATTGATAAAACACTGTTTCTAAAATGGAGAGGAAAGGATTTAATGACTGTCCAAATTTATGTGGATGACATTATTTTTGGAAGCACATGTAATAAAATGTGTGAAGAGTTTAGGGAACTCATGACAGCTGAGTTTGGAATGAGTGCAATGGGTGAGCTGCAATGCTTTCTTGGTCTCCAAGTTCAGCAAATGCAAAATGGAACTTTCATTCATCAAAGCAAATCTGCTAAAGAACTTTTAAACAAATTTGATATGAATGATTGTAAACCATGCAGCACACCCATGGCAACAAATAAGCTTGTCATGTCTGATGAAAAGGATGGGCTGATTGACCAAACACTTTATAGAAGCATGATTGGGTCTTTATTGTACCTAACTGCATCTAGACCAGACATCATGTTTGCAACATGTGTCTGTGCAAGAAGTCAATCAGCTCCCAGAAAATCAAACCTGATTGCTGTAAAAAGGATCTTCAGATACATAAAAGGTGCTCCCACACTTGGTATCTGGTATCCAGCTAATGGGAATATCAAGCTTTCAGGCTTTTCAGACAGTGACTTTGCTGGATGTAACACCACAAGGAAGTCCACTTCAGGAGGGTGCCAGTTTCTACGCGATTGCCTGGTCTCTTGGCAAAGCAAAAAGCAAGCAGCTATTTCAACATCCACTGCTGAAGCTGAATACATTGCTGCTGCAAGCTGTACAGCCCAACTCATGTGGCTTCAAAATCAGTTGCTGGATTTTGGTATCACTGCCTTAAAGACACCACTCATGTTGGATAGCTAGCAGCAGAAAATATCATCAAAAATCCAGTTTCCCATTCAACCACCAAGCACATCGACATCAGACATCACTTTGTGAGGGATTGCTATGAAAAAGGTTTGATTTCTCTGCATCATGTTCCAACTAAAGACCAGCTGGCAGATGTGCTCACAAAAGCATTAGATACAGCCACCTTTGAAAGTTTGGTCTCTGGGATTGGCATGCTAAACATGGAATAACAAGCAACATCTTGTTTTTCTATGAATAAAAGCATTAAAATGTTTTCAGAAAATCAAAAATCCATCCTTAAAAATAGCTAAAAATGAAGTTTTCATTAAAATCCTTAAAAGTCTGCCATAACCACTGCTTGTTCAAAATCTGCTCTACTTCAAAGTCTGTCCACTGCTGAAAGTCAACCCCTGTTCTCTCATTTTCTTGATAAACACTGTTGTTCAAAAGCAGTGTCTTATCCACTGATATGCTATCCACTGATAGTGAAAATCATCCACTGCTTCCATTTGTTACCGTTGTAACCACTGTCTTCATCAGTATCTTTCATAAAAGTATTGTCCTTCATTTCATCAGAGGTTGGCCTGTGGGCAGTACATAGTGGTCAGACCTTTTGTAACCACTGCCACGTCAGCATTCACTTTTTCCCTATAAAACCCCCATTCAAAACCCAAAACAGGGTTTTACTATCGAATTGAATTCTTAAAAATTCTCTTCTCAAAGCAGTTTTTCTTCAAATTCCTTCACAGCCTTCTTCGATCATCATCTCCAAAATGACAAAATCGAAGTCATCTGCAAAACCCACTTCCAAATCATCATCAAAAGAAGCCTCTCAAAAGGCAAAACCCACTGAAATTCCACACAAACCGTCTCACAACCTTCTGGGTCTTCTCACAAAACCCGGCACCACTGATATTTTCGACTCCATCATTGATATCATGTCTGCATCAAAGTATAAAACTTTGTTAACAGCAGATGCACCAATTTACTTGGCGACCCAAAGAGAGTTCTGGAAGAATGTAACCCTTGACAAACAAGGTGAAACTGTCATAGCCATTAACTCTACTCTAAAGGGTAAAGCTGTCAAGATTACACCACAATCCATCTCGGAGGTCTTTCAACTCGACGATCAGGAAGGTAAAACTTCTTTTCCCAAAAACGAGTTAAAAAATGATTTTCTGGAAAGATGGTATAATGCAGAAGTAAAAAAGGACACCTTACAAAAAGGTTTCTTCCCTTCTGCAACAAGATTTTTATTTCATACCCTCCTAATGTGTGTTTCAAACAAAACAACTGCTTTCAATGAAATACCATTAAAAATTCAAAACCTGGGATTTGCTATTCTTTAAGGAGAAAATTTTAATTATTCTCGGGAAATTTTTAATGATCTTGTTAAAAATGTTGAAACAAAGGCATTCTTACTATTTCCAAGATTTCTAAGTTATTATTTTGAAAAGAAACTTGGTAAGAATGATCATTCTGCAACAAAACAAGGTGAATCTCTTCAAATGCACAGCTTAACTGCTGAAACTTTTACAAGAATGTCAACACCTTGCAAAACACCAGCAGAGGTGCCTGAGCAGAATTTAGCAGCTACCACTGCTCCTCAGGTATCTGCTGCTGAGCCCACTACTCAAGGTAATCAAAGTAGCAGAACAACTGCTTTGAAACCCACACCTTTAATCACCAAAAAGCCATACAAAAAGAAAACTCAAAAACCCCCCAAACCTATCAAAAAGGCAACTCTGGAGGATGAGATACCAGAGCAACTGCCTGTGACAAAACAAAAGTCACAAGAAACCACTGCTGCTTCTTCCTCACAGCAGTTGGTACAAATATCTCAACCCATAACTGAAAATCCTCCTGCTTCTTCTAAAAAAGAACAGGTTGTACACATTGGGACACCACAATATGATGCTCTGGAATCACTTGTTTCCATCATCCACAGCCCAATGCCCGGGGCAAATTCTCTTCTAACACCAAACCTCACATCCACAATTCCTCCACCAACTAGACTTTTGTTGGATGCTATTGATTTGAACCAGGCACAAACCAGTCCTTCTCAATCACCTGTCAACGAGAATATACTCCAACAAATAACTGGGTCTGATGTATCAATCATAGTTAACCCACCAACAATACCTGAGGAGGTTACACCCCTTGAGTTACAAGTAACTCTTGGTGGTAATCCAAGTGAAGCAGCCACTACAAATGTTGAACCCACTGGTTTATATTTGGACAGTGGTTACATCAATAAGACTTCCTTGGAGGCAATCCCTTCCATAGCACCTCTGACATTCACCAGTGGATTTGTTTTGACCACTGTCAACATCAAAAGGCTGTCAAGTGTTGAAGAAAGAAGACCCCAGTACCAAGAAAAAGGGGCATCAGTGGTTAATGTTTGGAGTACACTCCCTACCTCAACCACTGATAAAACCACTACTAGTGGGAAATCAGATGATCCCATTAAATTGGGTGATGGTTTAAAATATCTGGATTTGATGGAACAAGTTGACAAACTGGATACAGCTGTTGCAGATATCAAAGACATGCTACAACAGTTGTTGACAGTACAAAAGATGCAATCCACTGTTGTTCCACCTCAAGCATCTGCTCCACCACAAGCACCTGCTGCAAATAAGCTCTGGAATCTATTTCAACCTTTTCTCCAACAACAAAAACAAATGGCTGATCAGCAACATGCAATACATGTACAAGAGCTGAGAAACACCATGGAGTCTTGGTTCAAGAACACACAAGCAGACATCAAGGCTCTCAAGGCCCATTTATTGAAAACCACTAGAACTGCTCCTCCAACTGTTCTCTTTATTGATCAACTACCCCCAGATAATTCCAAAAAGGGGGAGAAAATTCAGGAGTGGAAGAAGAAGGGAATAGATGATGGTCTTTACATTGAACCAGAAAGAGATGCTATGACCAGAAATATTCCTTTGACAGATGGTAGCAAAAAGGTTGATGTTACCCAAAATGCACTTGATGAAGCTATAGCAAGTGTAAAAAGGGACAGAGAGGCAAAGGATATGTCAAGGTGGAATGAGGAGAAAAGAGCTTACAGCTGAATGCGCAGGGTTGTTCTAAGCCAAAGGATGTTAAAAATCCTAAGCCAAAAAGAAATCCCACTAGAAAAGTGAGGGAACCCAAGTCCACACCATCCAGACTCACAAAGCATACTCTTAAACCACCATCCAAAAGCCCCCAACATCAAACCTCCACCCAAACAGTTGTTGTAACTCTTGTTGTATCAACATCTGCTGGTACTTCAGTTGTTTCAACATCTGTCATCACTTCAACACACACCGCTTCAACACACACCACAACCACTGCCTTACCACCACCACCATCACCACCAAAAACAACCTCACCACTATCTCCTCCTGCCAAAAAGCAGAAGACAATAGATGTTACAACATATGTTGTAATGACAACAGTGGTTGAAACACCAGTTGTTTCAACAGCTGTTAGTCAATCACAAATCACTGCCACTCAATTCACCACCACTGATCCACCCAAAACATCATCTGGCTCTCCTATAATAAAAAGGAGAAGGATTTTCATACCAGATGATGATTCACCATCACCACCACCAACATCTTCAAAATCTTTATCACTTGTCACAATACCAAAGTCGGTTCCTCTCTCATCAGCTCCAGCACAACAATCAATCCCTGTTATTACTCCTGCTGTAACACCCCGAAATCAGGATTGGTAATTAAACCATGTTAATAATAATGAATGGGTAAAATACCGTTCGTAGTAAAAGTAAACCTGGTGAATATTAAGAATTTAATAGATAAACCTAATATTAAATAAAAAGTGAATAAAAGATTTTGAGGAAATAAAGATAATAAGAGGCCCGAGTTAACGGGAATTCAAAATAAAACGGGTTATGACTTCCCCGAACCCACTAAGTAACTAGGGATATCAACCTAGTTAGTTAAGTGTTGTAAAAAAAATAAAAGAAACATGAAATAGATAACCCTTTTATAAACTATGGAACTAGAGGGACTAAACATGGGCAAATGTAATAAAGTTTTGATTAAATCAAAATTAACTTAACAAAAACACACACGTACGTGTGTTCCTGCGATCTCCACAGAGCTTCTAGAGCTCAAACCCTAAATTCCAAGAATTCACCAAATTGAAAGGGGAAATCAAGCCCAAATCGAAATCCAAGCATAGATTAGTGATTCCATCTTGAATTCTAGATGAACACATGAGATTCGAGATTAGAGCTTGCATGATTGTTGTTTGGATGAAATTTGTAATGAAATTATGTCTAGGAAGTAAACCCTAGTCATTTGTTGTTGAATTAGAGCTTAAACTATGAAATTCATAATCATCTATGTAAGTGCTAAATGGGTTTTGTGGGAAGATGATGAACACTAGATTTATGATCATCAATTTGGTGTTATTCGATTTCCATGAAGTAAGTCTAGGTGTTGTTATGCATGCTAGATATAAGAACTTGTGAATGATGCTAAAACTTGGGTAAATAACTAGTTATGAAAATTTATTGTTGATTTTATAGAATATGCCCACAAGGTGTTTGTTAAAATGCCTAAGTGAATGTTCATATGTTGAAATTACGAATGAAACGCGTAATTGCCTTGTTTGACTAATTACGTGAAAGATGGGTTAAAGCGGGTTCTAATCATAATGTTGATTTGACTTAATTGTGTAAACCATGTGATCAAAAAGTAGTTAACTTTTGATAAGCTAAGTTAACTAATCATGAAGTCGAATAGTAGCTTTGGCATAGAAAATAAGTGAGGTGGAATAGTCGTGATTTTCGTATGACTAATTTAACCGCCTTGTAAATGATTAACAATAGTTTGACGCCTAACAAGCTAGGTGGAGGCTTGGGAAAGAAGCGGTCAAGCGAACCAAGCACGAGAAGAAAAGCGTATTCGGAATGCAAGGTAAGTAAAACTTACACCCTTATGTAGGCCACGTGTTTATTTAATAAACTATAAATGCGAAAGATGTAATACCCAAAATAAGGGTCCGACACGATCGATACAAGTCGGAACAAGTATAAATGATAAAAACCATGGTTTATGGTAAACGGGAAAATGGGTGAATTTGGAAATCTAAAACCATGCTTTTATTCTAATTTATGTAAATGTTTAGTCTTATAGTCCAAACGGGTCAAATGGTGATGAAACACCATTTGACAATATCGACTAATGTGACTGTCAAGTCGTATGTTATCAGGAGTGATTAGCAATTTGGATAATTGCGACGCCATAGAATGTTGGTTAATTAACGCGAGGTATAAAACGGGTCTATATGTTGATTCGATCCAGGTACGCATATATATAGATTTATGGTTTAAAATGCAATGTTGGTCAAATACCTTAGCAAAGGGACCAATGTCGTAAAAAGGAAGAAATAAGTTGACGAAAATGCCCTTGACTGGTAAATCGGGAAAACAACCCTTAGAGGTCGTTTAGATACTAGTATTATCATCATGCAACTCTTAGACACATGTAAGAGTTGCAGGCATCAACTTTGGGGGTCAAATGCCTATGAACGGGTTAATCATGTAAAATGACTATCCTAAGGGTAAAAATTAGGAATGTGGTTTATTATGTTAAATCCACCACAAAAATAGTTGTGGTGGAATATAAGAGGCTATTTAAAAGTGAGAATACAAAGTGTAGAAAGAGAAGAGAGAGGTTGATGCTTAAATGTACATAATTAGCTCTAAACGGGTCAAAATAAGAACTTGAGCGTAAACGGGTTTTTATTATATAAGAATCCCGTGATTTGAAATTTATATGATAGGAGATATGGAAATTATGAATTTCATGAGTTTAAGGATCAAATAAACATGTTTGTTTGATAAAAATCGAACGGGTCAAAATTTGGTAAAAAGGGTAATAAGCCGAAGACTTAAAAGTCTGAAATTTTGTTAAATCGAATGTTGGATTTTGACTCCATAATGTGGAGAATCAAATTACAATCACGTAGGAAGAAACGGTAGGTCAAGCGGACAAGCGGATTGAAAGATACGAAAGTTTTCGTGTCAAAAACGGCAAAATTGGAATGGGTTGGTACAGGGGCCACCGTAACTTACGGTGCCCACCGTAAGTTACGGTGGGGCTGAAACCTTTACGCCAGGTGCCTTCTGAGTTACGGTGGGAGTATTTTTTAATTAGGGGCCACCGTAACTTACGGTGACCACCGTAAGTTACGGTGGAGGCCAGATTTCAGTTTTTGTTTATGGGATCAAGGGATTAATATTGGGATTTCCTGATTATTTTCTTTAATTAGATTATTCGACCTTATTTTCCTGGTAATACCAGTTACTTAATTATCAAAACTAACTTTTAAGTTGGTTTTGAACCTAGGTGAATGATGAGAGCCCGGATGAAGATCAAGTGTCGAGCAAGAACCGAGCACGCGTTAAATGAAGCTTCCGCAAGTTGTTTCGTTGTTATTCTAAAACGATGAATTAAACCACATTACGTTGTATCACTTTAAATTGTAAAAGTTTTTAATAAACCAGTATTTAGCATGAACATTTAAATATAAATACTCAGTAATTGTGATTTATTTAATGAAAATCGCAAAACAAATTTATGGTTGTTACAAGTTGGTATCAGGGCCTTGGTTTAAGAGATTCAAGTATGGTGGGAAAACTATGCTTGGACTTAAACCTTATGCTCTTAATAAAGATTGGTGTTCGGTTCGAGGCTAGATCGCAAATCCGGTAAGTACATGTATGTTAATAGTTTAGTATGCTAAAGTGTTGTAAACAACACATAGGGCTATCGTGTGATACACGTTACCCCAATTAAAAAGGATTGGTATGGTTGATGAAAATACGCGCGTTGACGCATATGGTAGAAAAAGCTTTGTATTATAATACGGGCGATTATTGAAGTTGACATTACTAACTCTTGTGAATGTTTTAATTGAAGGACACTCGCATCTGAAGATGACGAGAGTGGAACGAATTGTAGATATGATGATGGAACGGTCCGAGATAGGATAAGAAGAGCATACTCATCAAGGACCTAAATCGCGCAACGATCACAAATAAGTAATGGCAAGAAATCCCGTTAGGGCAAGCATTTACCAGGTGCATGTTTAAATTTTTGCATGAATAGAAATATGCAACAAATACGTAGAAAATGATTGTTGGATATGTAAATTAGAAACTTGGAAAACCTGAATAGAAATACATATCCAGGATATTATTTCCAAGAAAACTAAATAGAGGCGTTACTTACATAGGGCGTGATGTGAAAACTATAAAAAGGTCGTGTATGTCATGTGTTAATCGCTTACTCTGGCCAAGTAAGTAATGGCATATGATACCATGAGTTTCTTATAGCGGACACATTTACATCCGATGTAGTAAGGACGGGTGAGAGGGACAAATTAAAAAGTACCCAAATGAATCAGATAAGCAGAATATCTGATCATAATGTAAACGCATAGTCGAGTGACGGAAGTGTATTATATTAGGATGATGAGCCCGAGAGAAGGGACAAAGACACATGTAAAGTGATTAAGGTACACACTGGGAGGGGGTGTATATACACTCGAACCCGGAGAATGCAAACATGTAAAATGATTAGGATATGCTTTGGGAGGGAGTGTACTTGCACTCGAACCCGGAAAATGCAAATATGCCTCTTAACGGGCCGTTTTTGTAAAACGTCAAACTCGAGGACAGAAGTCGAAATATAAAAATGAAGCAAGGTCTTAATGCATACCGGGAGGGTTGCAATAATAACGACTTCGGTACAACACCCGGTTGATGGGTAAGAATTTAACACATGCGTAGACCGAGAAAGTTAAAAGACTCGGGTTTTGAGTTATAACTAAAAGACGACAAGATAATGTAAATAGAAATTTTGAATAAATTATGTTCAACTATTTTAAAGTTGAACGGGTTGAATATAATATCATGTCGAACGACATGAGTAAACGCAAGCGGGATAAAGGTAGCGTTAAATGCAAAAGAGTAATGAGCCGGGTAATAGGACATAACCAAATAAAAATATATGCAAATCAAATAATAGTAAGCATAAGAGGAACTGACGTATAAATGACGTGAGAAGTCATATGTAGGAAAATTGTCCGAAAGAAAACAATTGTAGCCACGAAACTACAATCAATGTTAACAAAACCTAAGCTTTTGAAACCAAATGATTCTTCGAACAAAAACAGGGTGCCTTGACACCAAACATGTATTTTAAGAATGACATGAGTAAGGAGTGATCTACGGGATCAACATAACCTTTAGGGTTACAAACAAATGAAAGGTCTACGACACTAAAACGACCCACAGGTCATGATTAGAAAGAAATTATAAGGACTTCGCCCTAAAGAGGTGAAAGTCTAATCAAAATAGCCCATAAGGCTAAGTGATAAAACCTACGGGTTAATTAGATAAAGCGAGGGAATCCATTGAGAATCCCCGCATAAAACTAAGACAGTAAAAAAAATTATGTACTGTCAATATCCTGGTATGGATAATTGACAAAAGTTAAAGAGAAGATCCTAAAACTAAAACTTTGGTTTTAGTAAGAAATAACAATTTTACAAATATAAATTCTGATAGGAATTTAAATAGTAAACATGAAAGATACAAGTCTTGACACTGATAGGCGCAAGACGATATATTTGAAAAGTGGTATTTTCGAAAATGAAATGTTGATATAAATTAAACATGAGATAACACGATCACGGTCAAGAAATGCAATGTGAAGTAGAATCACATTATAACCAAGCGAGCGGTAAAAAAAATAACTGGACTAATAAGTCTAGTTAGTGAGACTGGTTAAGGTCATTTAGATAAATTTGAAAAACAAAAGAAATTGTTGTTAAAAGTGAGGGATTTCACTAAAGACCTTTAAACGGGTCAAAGTAACGGATTCATAAAGAATTCGATAGAATATGAAAGCGATGGATATCGCTAGGTTAACCAAACTAGTGGAAATAACGAGATTACGTTATTTCAAGTTGCATTATGCCGTATAAGATACGTAGATGATTAATAACCAAAAAGATGTTACCATACCTTTCTGTTAAGTACTAACACTTGATTAAAATATGAGCAATGCTCAACTGATTATCGAGAGCAAGTGCATTGAGTTTAAACTCAATAAACTATGTAAGAAAGGTTTTGGGGACGAAACCTCTTTAAGGGGGGTAGACTTGTAACACCCCAAAATCGGGATTGGTAATTAAACCATGTTAATAATAATGAATGGGTAAAATACCGTTAGTAGTAAAAGTAAACCTGGTGAATATTAGGAATTTAATAGATAAACCTAATATTAAATAAAAAGTGAATAAAAGCTTTTGAGGAAATAAAGATAATAAGAGGCCCGAGTTAACGGGATTTCAAAATAAAACGGGTTATGACTTCCCCGAACCCACTAAGTAACTAGGGATATCAACCTAGTTAGTTAAGTGTTGTAAAAACAATAAAAGAAACATGAAATAGATAACCCTTTTATAAACTATGGAACTAGAGGGACTAAACATGGGCAAATGTAATAAAGTTTTGATTAAATCAAAATTAACTCAACAAAAACACACACGTACGTGTGTTCCTGCGATCTCCACAGAGCTTCTAGAGCTCAAACCCTAAATTCCAAGAATTCACCAAATTGAAAGGGGAAGTCAAGCCCAAATCGAAATCCAAGCATAGATTAGTGATCACCGCAGTAAAGAGGTCATAAGGTATGTAAAATTTCATGGTTTGATTCCATCTTGAATTCTAGATCAACACATGAGATTCGAGATTAGAGCTTGCATGATTGTTGTTTGGATGAAATTTGTAATGAAATTATGTCTAGGAAGTAAACCCTAGTCATTTGTTGTTGAATTAGTGCTTAAACTATGAAATTCATAATCATCTATGTAAGTGCTAAATGGATTTTGTGGGAAGATGATGACCACTAGATTTATGATCATCAATTTGGTGTTATTCGATTTCCATGAAGTAAGTCTAGGTGTTGTTATGCATGCTAGATATAAGAACTTGTGAATGATGCTAAAACTTGGGTAAATAACTAGTTATGAAAATTGATTGTTGATTTTATAGAATATGCCCACAAGGTGTTTGTTAAAATGCCTAAGTGAATGTTCATATGTTGAAATTACGAATGAAACGCGTAATTGCCTTGTTTGACTAATTACGTGAAAGATGGGTTAAAGCGGGTTCTAATCAAAATGTTGATTTGACTTAATTGTGTAAATCATGTGATCAAAAAGTAGTTAACTTTTGATAAGCTAAGTTAACTAATCATGAAGTCGAATAGTAGCTTTGGCATAGAAAATAAGTGAGGTGGAATAGTCGTGATTTTCTTATAACTAATTTAACCGCCTTGTAAATGATTAACAATAGTTTGACACCTAACGAGCTAGGTGGAGGCTCGGGAAAGAAGCGGTCAAGCGAACCAAGCACGAGAAGAAAAGCGTATTCGGAATGCAAGGTAAGTAAAACTTACACCCTTATGTAGGACACGTGTTTATTTAATAAACTATAAATGCGAAAGATGTAATACCCAAAATAAGGGTCCGACACGACCGATACAAGTCGGAACAAGTATAAATGTTAAAAACCATGGTTTATGGTAAACGGGCAAATGGGTGAATTTGGAAATCTAAAACCATGCTTTTATTCTAATTTATGTAAATGTTTGGTCTTATAGTCCAAACGGGTCAAATGGTGATGAAACACCATTTGACAATATCGACTAATGTGACTGTCAAGTCGTATGTTATTAGGAGTGATTAGCAATTTGGATAATTGCGACACCATAGAATGTTGGATAATTAACGCGAGGTATAAAACGGGTCTATATGTTGATTCGAGCCAGGTACGCATATATATAGATTTATGGTTTAAAATGCAATGTTGGTCAAATACCTTGGCAAAGGGACCAGTGTCGTAAAAAGGAATAAATAAGTTGACGAAAATGCCCTTGATAGGTAAATCGGGAAAACGACCCTTAGAGGTCGTTTAGATACTAGTATTATCATCATGCAACTCTTAGACACATGTAAGAGTTGCAAGCATCAACTTTGGGGGTCAAATGCCTATGAACGGGTTAATCATGTAAAATGACTATCCTAAGGGTAAAAATTAGGAATTTGGTTTATTATGTTAAATCCACCACAAAAATAGTTGTGGTGGAATATAAGAGGCTATTTAAAAGTGAGAATACGAAGTGTAGAAAGAGAAGAGAGAGTTTGATGCTTAAATGTACATAATTAGCTCTAAACGGGTCAAAATAAGAACTTGAGCGTAAACGGGCTTTTATTATGTAAGAATCCCGTGATTTGAAATTTATATGATAGGAGATATGGAAATTATGAATTTCATGAGTTTAAGGATCAAATAAACATGTTTGTTTGATAAAAATCGAACGGGTCAAAATTTGGTAAAAAGGGTAATAAGCCGAAGACTTAAAAGTCTGAAATTTTGCTAAATCGAATGTTGGATTTTGACTCCATAATTTGGAGAATCAAATTACAATCACGTAGGAAGAAACGGTAGGTCAAACGGACAAGCAGATTGAAAGATACGAAAGTTTTCGTGTCAAAAACGACAAAATTGGAATGGGTTGGTACAGGGGCCACCGTAACTTACGGTGCCCACCGTAAGTTACGGTGGGGCTGAAACCTTTATGCCAGGTGCCTACTGAGTTACGGTGGGAGTATTTTTTAATTAGGGGCCACCGTAACTTACGGTGACCACCGTAAGTTACTGTGGAGGCCAGATTTCAGTTTTTGTTTATGGGATCAATGGATTAATATTGGGATTTCCTGATTCTTTTCTTTAATTCGATTATTCGACCTTTTTTTCCTGGTAATACCAGTTATTTAATTATCAAAACTAACTTTTAAGTTGGTTTTGAACCTAGGTGAATGATGAGAGCCCGGATGAAGATCAAGTGTCGAGCAAGAACCGAACACGCCTTAAATGATGCTTCCGCAAGTTGTTTCGTTGTTATTCTAAAACGATGAATTAAACCACATTACGTTGTATCACTTTAAATTGTAAATTTTTTTAATAAACCAGTATTTAGCATGAACATTTAAATATAAATACTCAGTAATTGTGATTTATTTAATGAAAATCGCAAAACAAATTTATGGTTGTTACACCTGCAAGTGTCCAATTTCCTCTAGAACTTGAAGCAGTTAGAGAAGAGATCAAATCCTTATACTATGAGGATGACCCTGCTAAAAAAAAAAGTTGCCATCAGTCAAAGGATATCCAAGGCCAAACAATATTGAAGAATATTTGAAAGTCAAAGCTAAACAAGCAGAGGATATCTCAAAAAGAAATGCACAAGGAAAATCTGATAGAGAAATTCAGCAGAATTACCAATTCTTGCTCACACAAGTCAGATCCTTAGAGAAATTTGCAAAAAATGTATGTCAACAAATCTCAGAGAGAGCAGATGAAACTTTGAGAAAAGACTACATTGAAAGCATCATGGCAACCAAGAAGTACAAGGGAGAAAAGTATATGTGTAAGGAGTGGACCATTCCTGAGCTTGAAAAAGAAGCAGCCAGGATTCAAGAAATGATAAATAAAAATGTCAAACACACTCCTCCAGATTGGTTAAAACACAAAAAGAATATGCCTGACAAAACACTAGAGATGAATAGAATGAAAGAGGAATTGGTCGCAGCTGATTATGGGTCCAAAAATCAAGTGATGAGATGGAAAGAAGATAAAGTCAGGGCCACCTACAAAAGTTTGGAGAAATTAAGAAAGACAGATCCTACTGCTCCATAAAAGCCTGACTATCCTGAAGCAGAGGTTTCAAAAAGACCATCAAAGCTGCAAATCAGGAGAGCCACTGCTCCAGCTGGTGCAGCCATCTTTAAAAGAAGGCCACAAAAACAGTTGGTTACTGAAACAGTGGCAGAACTAATGGCAGGAGATGAGCTTGTAAAGGAAGGTATTAAAGAAATGATAGCTGAAACTTGATGTGTGCAAAATGCAACATATAAATTACATCAATTGTGGCATAAAACTAACCCTTTTTTAGTACTAATGTTGGAAAAAGTGTGCTTTTGTCTTCCTTTTGTATTTTCAGGATTAAATGAGCTCAAATTAACAAAAGAAGCAAAAAGACAGCAAAATCTAACATAAATACAAGAAAAGGAACAAACGTGACATGCCTGACCCCACGACAGCATCTTCCCAAGCAAAACAAGAAGACAGAAGACTGAACACGCCCCGTGCTCATCCAGCACGGGGGCGTGCCCAAGTGTCAGCAGAAAGACAAAGTAGTAGAAGCTTCTATTGCCCACCACGGGGCCGTGCTCAGTGGACACGGGGCCGTGGTCAACTATAAGATTCGCACAATCCAGGCAAATCTTCATAGTACAAAGATTCTTCTGCACACGGGGTCGTGCTCAGCGGACACGGGGGCATGGTCAACTAATAAAGACAAGCTGCATTAAATGAAGAAAGAGAAGGATGTTGACACGGGGCCGTGCCCACTGGACACGGGGCCGTGCCCGAGCTTCTGTTCAGCCTATAAATAGGAGTGCTTGGCTCAAGCTCAAACCATCCCTTGGCATACCACCTCTCTCACACTTCACCCACCACCCACCACCACCATAACACCATCATCCATTGTCCATCATAGAGTGTGTGAGTCGTCTCGGGATCCAAGATTGATCGTAAGAGTTCTTAACAATCAAGGCCATGTTTGCCTAAGTCTCTTACATCACTTGGTGAAGACAAGTGTCTAGTGTAATACTTTTTATTTCTAATCTTTTCGCACTTTTTACTTGGTTTTGTATTAATGACTTTAATAACTAGTTTCTTATGTTGAAGGTGATTCTTCCTTATCGTTTGTCCGTGGTGTCTTGACATTATTTTACTGTCTATATAAAATAAAAGATTTTCACCATTCATATCTCCACGGTCTATATGGAGGTATGTTGGCTACCTGATCGGGGGTTAAGGGAACGGTTTGGTAAGAGTCTTGCCATTGTTCAGCGTTTAGAGGTCCTGCAATGGACCTGGGTCAAATTTAGTAGGACCTCCTTTAATACTTAACGGTATTGGATGGCGGGGGTCCAAACTCTTTGATCCCCTCATAAGTTAAACTACTATTAATACTATAACCTGGCTATTTAGGACTGTATCCCTGCTGACTCAGACTACTTAGTCGAGGGTAACGTCACCTCCAAAAGAGGGGCCTACCATAATTTGCATTAATAACTTAATTAATTATCTTTCAATAATCAGACCCTTTAGGATTGTATCCTTGCTGACTCAAACTACTGGGTTGAGGGTAACGTCACCTTCAAAAGAGGGGCCTACTACAATAACTAAGATAATCTCTTAAATAAGTGCAAAAGTGCGGAAATAATCAAAGGTTACACTATACACGAGTCGGAACCAAGTGATTCATCTTGTCTATCTGTTTTTCTTTTATTTTTATTTTTCAGCATTTTAGTTAGTTTTTATTTTTTTTAGTTTAAAACCTTTTTCTAAAACTTTTTGATTTGATTAGACGTTGAGGATAAACCGGTACTAAAAGCTCTTGTGTCCTTGGACGACCTCGGTATCTTACCAACACTATACTACGCTCACGATGGGTGCACTTGCCCATATGTGTGTTTAGTGTTAGTAAATATCGTGTTTTATAAATGTAAAACTTGACTAAAAAAGTGTTAAAGGGCTTAAAATATACACCTAATATATATAACACTTCACACGCATCAAGTTTTTGGCGCCGTTGCCGGGGACACAAGGATTTTAAGAAAGTTAGGAATCAACGGCCTAATCGTTTTTTTCTTTTTTTTCATTTTTTTAGGATTTTTCTTAGTTTTTCAGCTTCTACAGAACTCAGCACGGACCGTGCCCGCTGAACACGCCCCGTGCCCAATCATTGGAACTGGCAATCCTGTTTTAAGTCAGACAGTGAGCTGAACACAGGGCCGTGCCCACTCAACATGCCCCCGTGCCCAAGTTTCTGTTACTGAAAACAGAACCGTAAGATCCCGACGGTTGGTAATTTCTGACATAAACATGAGTGATACTGATACTTTTTACTTTCGGCACTCTTATGGTACTACGTGGTGTCAATTATGTGGTGGTAACCATAAGGAATTAGAATGTTATTTTCTAAATTATAAGCCCCACTATATAGACCCATCGTTCCCTTGTATCCTTAAGAGGGGCGAAAGTAAAAATAATCCCTATCTCTCCCTCGAATGCTCCCAACCGGATTTTCTAGGAGAAATGCTTCTCGATGAATTATTTCAATTAGAAGATCTAATTCTTAATTGGTTAAAAGAACTTAGGAAAGATTTCAATAATCTATTCCAAGACGATAACCAAGAAGAAGGGTTGGAATCGCATTCAAACAACTTCGTTGTTTCCGACGATACTTCTAACTCTAGTGAGGACTTGAGCGATAGTCGTCCCTGTGTCGATTGTGCCGTGAAGGACTCCCCATCGACTTCGTTCGATGCACACATAGACCTGAGCGATTCGACATACACCTTCTTTAACGAGAGCCCGGAAAAGGGTTGGACTTGTCCACCTACATATAGCATAGGAATCACCCTCACCGACAACCTCTTGCGTTCTCGTCTTAATCTAGAACAATTAAGGTATCTTAGGCACTTTGGGGTTGTTCCATCCAGTAAGGAACCTCCCGATCTGGAAAAGTTCCTTAAAAATAGACACACTTCATAAACCAGCCTTCCGACACGGGGCCGTGCCCAGGTCAACACGCCCCCGTGTCCACCGAAAGATTCCCTTCTGACTTTTGTCAGAATACGGACAAAACGTGTCAGGATCTTGCCTGCACACGGGGCTGTGTCCAGCCGACACGGGGCCGTGTCCAGCCGACACGGGGCCGTGTCCAGCATGCTGTCGTTTTCTATAAATGCAGCCAAGAATCCTGCACATTTGGACCATCCAGGGACAGAGATTTGAAAGGATTTTCTAACTTACCATCCTAGGTATGTTCTAAAAGAAGGTTCTAACAACCATCTTGTCATTTCCTCTTTTATCCATTACCTTCTTCTTCGCCTTTCTTGCAACAACACCTCCATTGAAGCTTGATTTCAAGCTTCATTGTGATGATTGTTGAGTTTTTGCTCAAGGAATCTTGTTAAAAATAAGTTACACAACATTGTTTTAAGTTATTTTTGTTCAAAAATGCTTCATAAGTAGGGAAAATAATTTGAAACTCCAAGACTCCTTGTTCTAAAAAACTGCAGAAAGTTGAACACGGGGCCGTGCTCATTGAGCACGGGGCCATGTCCGTGGTACTGTTTCTTTAAAACGAACTATTTTTTGGTTTGTTTTCGTAGAACGTCTAGCCAAAACAGTGGAACCTCTTCTGCGCACTCCAGGAACAGTCGAAGGGAAAGGAGGCCATTGATTGAAGCAACTCTCGTAAGATACGTGATGGCGCTACGTGAAGCCCTTGACGAGATGACTTCGGTAGAGGAGGTCCTCATAGACCGTATAAATTATCTCTCGGTGGGGTTGGAAAACAGTTTCAAGAAATAAACCTCTTGCACCAGAGGTTAAACATTCTTGTACACCTCCCATGGAACCAATCCTCCCTCAAGAGGATTGGAACCTAGCACTTGGAATCCACAATCCTACCGGTTGGGATGACATTCCGGCTGAACCTCCTCTTGAAGAACTCCAAGAAATCCCGGTGGAAGTTGCACCTCCTCAAACCAATGCCAATGAGCCCGCTTTTCTTCTCCCTAGGGAGATCGAAGAATGGCTCGCCGACGTATGAGGAACCCATACCCGGAGAGAGAAGTTGTCAAAGCCACATTTAACCGAAAGATTTACCTTTTCGGAAATTTTGCTAACAGAATAAGGCTAGAACTTCTTGGTTTAGATTTCTTGTGTTTCTTTGACCTAACTATCTAGTATTTTTTTAGGACTACTATGTAATTCTCTCTATGACTTAATGAATGATAGTTTAGTTAATTTGGTGTTTGGATGGTGTTGAAATGAATAAAACACACTTGAGATATCAAAGGATACAAGGGAAACTTCAACCAGCACCCCATGCAGGAAAACTGGGCCGTCCGACGATTTTCTTCGTTTACAGTAAGCTCGGCACGGGCCGTGTCCACCCAACACGGCCCCGTGCTGCACAGTCTGCAGAAAAGACCCAGTTCAGGTAACTGGACACGGGCCGTGTTCACCCAACACGCCCCCGTGTCCAGGCTTCTGTTTCTCTTGATTTAATTTTGTTACTGGAACTTGAACACGGGGCCGTGCCCGGACAACACGGGGCCGTGTCCAGTACCCAGTAACATAAATTTTTGCTTAAATCACACCTTTTACACATTCAATCAACCTAAAAATTTATTTTTGGGACACATTGAGGACAATGTGTAATTTAAGTGTGGGGGGATGCTAAAACCTTGAATCTTGCAAGTCCTAAATACAAGCCATACACAAAACTCTATTGGAACCGCTAATCACCCCAAATTTTTTCAAAAATTTTCAAATTTTTTTTTTTACTTGTCTAGGTTTAACTTGGGAATTTCAAAGTTCTAAAAAGGTTATATTTTTACGAATTTACAACCGATAGCGTCGTGATAAAAAGAACCAACATAAGAAAATTATGAAGAGGCATGGCAAACTTAGTTAAAATTTGATTATATATACTTGAGCACATAAAAAACCCATTCCCACAAAAGTGAGTTTTGAGCCTTTATTGAGCATACAATTACATATCATTAGACTAAATGCTCATTTTTTGTTTCTTGTGTGAATAGCCGCTTGGTTCTTACGACTCTAGAACTTGCCACGACGATACATTCCCGGTCCTTGCCAACTTAAACCCGAGTAAGTAAATGATGGAGGCATTAGGACTAACCCTTTTTATTTCTACACCATTATTTTTCTTTTTTTTACCACCTACCCAAAATCCCCCCTAGTTAGCCCCTTTGAGTCTAAACCTTTTCATTTCATAACCCAAACCAAACACCATTTTACCCACCAAAACCTTTTTCATTTTTAACCCTTTGTTTTAGTAACTAGCTCGGCTTTTCGTATGACATTTCAAAAAAAAAAACAAAAAATTTGTTGATGATGAAGCAAAAAACAAATAAACAAACAAGTTTATCAAAAATGACTTTGTTTGAATAATAGCTTCATCAGAATAAAAGTTGCAAAAATAAAGTCTTACGAAAACCGACGCTTGTTACGCTTTTCGCTTTTTTCTACTAACCACTAACCCAACCACCTACCTTTAACCCAAGCCTAACCCTTCACCCAAAAAAAGTCCTCTTGATATTTACAAAAGTATATAGTTAAAAAGGAGGAGGATTGATTGCTTGGCAAGCCTATGGTAGGAGTAAGTTCCATGCCGCTCTCGAGTGATCCACAAAAATACATTTTCGGCCGAGTGTTGAGTGATCCCCGTGAGGTATGTGAACTTGTATATAAATAGAATTTTAAACAGGCATGTTATGCCCTAATAAGTAGCTTATCTTATGAAAAGTTTTAAATAAATCATGACGAATAGGATTGTAAATAAATAAAAATAAAACTAAATAAAGAATCTTGGAAATCCCGACACTTTATGACAAGCCCAAAAACCTTCTTCTCTACCCATTCCATTTGAGAGTGTAAAGCCACATTATAAAGAGTTTTGCTTGAGGACAAGCAAAGATTCAAGTGTGGGGGTATTTGATGTGTGCAAAATGCAACATATAAATTACATCAATTGTGGCATAAAACTAACCCTTTTTTAGTACTAATGTTGGAAAAAGTGTGCTTTTGTCTTCCTTTTGTATTTTCAGGATTAAATGAGCTCAAATTAACAAAAGAAGCAAAAAGACAGCAAAATCTAACATAAATACAAGAAAAGGAACAAACGTGACATGCCCGACCCCACGACAGCATCCTCCCAAGCAAAACAAGGAGACAGAAGACTGAACACGCCCCGTGCTCATCCAGCACGGGGGCGTGCCCAAGTGTCAGCAGAAAAGACAAAGTAGTAGAAGCTTCTATTACCCACCACGGGGTCGTGCTCAGTGGACACAGGGCCGTGGTCAACTATAAGATTCGCACAATCCAGGCAAATCTTCATAGTACAAAGATTCTTCTGCACACGGGGTCGTGCTCAGCGGACACGGGGGCATGGTCAACTAATAAAGACAAGCTGCATTAAATGAAGAAAGAGAAGGATGTGGACACGGGGCCGTGCCCGAGCTTCTGTTCAGCCTATAAATAGGCGTGCTTGGCTCAAGCTCAAACCATCCCTTGGCACACCACCTCTCTCACACTTCACCCACCACCCACCACCACCATAACACCATCATCCACCACCATCATCCATTGTCCATCATAGAGTGTGTTAGTCGTCTCGGGATCCAAGATTGATCGTAAGAGTTCTTGACAATCAAGGCCATGTTTGCCTAAGTCTCTTACATCACTTGGTGAAGACAAGTGTCTAGTGTAATACTTTTTATTTCTAATCTTTTCACACTTTTTACTTGGTTTTGTATTAATGACTTTAATAACTAGTTTCTTATGTTGAAGGTGATTCTTCCTTATCGTTTGTCCGTGGTGTCTTGACATTATTTTACTGTCTATATAAAATAAAAGATTTTCACCATTCATATCTCCACGGTCTATATAGAGGTATGTTGGCTACCTGGTCGGGGGTTAAGGGAACGGTTTGGTAAGAGTCTTGCCATTGTTCAGCGTTTAGAGGTCCTGCAATGGACCTGGGTCAAATTTAGTAGGACCTCCTTCAATACTTAACGGTATTGGATGGCGGGGGTCCAAACTCTTTGATCCCCTCATAAGTTAAACTACTATTAATACTATAACCCGGATATTTAGGACTGTATCCCTGCTGACTCAGACTACTTAGTCGAGGGTAACGTCACCTCCAAAAGAGGGGCCTACCATAATTTGCATTAATAACTTAATTAATTATCTTTCAATAATCCGACCCTTTAGGATTGTATCCTTGCTGACTCAAACTACTGGGTTGAGGGTAACGTCACCTTCAAAAGAGGGGCCTACTACAATAACTAAGATAATCTCTTAAATAAGTGCAAAAGTGCGGAAATAATCAAAGGTTACACTATACACGAGTCGGAACCAAGTGATTCATCTTGTCTATCTGTTTTTCTTTTATTTTTATTTTTCAGCATTTTAGTTAGTTTTTGTTTTTTTTAGTTTAAAACCTTTTTCTAAAACTTTTTGATTTGATTAGACGTTGAGGATAAACCGGTACTAAAAGCTCTTGTGTCCTTGGATGACCTCGGTATCTTACCAACATTATACTACACTCACGATGGGTGCACTTGCCCATATGTGTGTTTAGTGTTAGTAAATATCGTGTTTTATAAATGTAAAACTTGACTAAAAAAGTGTTAAAGGGCTTAAAATATACACCTAATATATATAACACTTCACACGCATCAAAACTCTTGGCCTGAATCAACCTGCAAACACTGCTCAAACAGTCATGAATAGGCCTGCATCTCCAAACACCTCATCCAATAAAAATCTCCTAAGAAACCCACCAGGCTCAAAAGTACTAAAGTGGGAAACTGACAAACAGGCCCATGTACTGACTATGTTCAGGTCTAGTGGAGAAGTGAAGAAAATAACAAGGGAACAAGCACTTGGCCTAAGTCTTGAAGATATGCAGGATCTCCTTGATCTTCCACTTGGTAGGGATGAAGATGACACAGATGCCCTAGACTTTGAGTTACAACTTAAAGGTCAGATAAGGGAACTGTTGATAAGGCAGTAAAATTCCACAATAATGAAGGGTTTTGGCATTATCTGTTCAAGGGGGAGATTGTTGGGATTGAACCCTACCAAAGGAACAGATAATTAAAGCCAAAACTGGATCAGAGCAGTGGATCCAGAATAAGCAGATGTTATGCATACAAGTCTCTCCCCTTGAAAGTGGTTTCAACTTCTGCTGACCTCCTATCTACTGATCGTACAAACTGCTGACCTACAAACTGCTGATCAAGTAAAAGCCTGATGGTAGACTAAAGCTCTGCTGTTCAATCTACTGCCTTGAGTCAAGCTCTGCTGATCCGGACAAGTACAGCTGGGTTCACATCAGTGGAAGGATGCAGCAGTAGTTTAGATGTCTTTATGTAATGAAATGTAATAACAGTAGTTTAGCATAGCAGAGGTTGTACAGATCAGAGGTTAGAGTTTGTTAGGAGGTTAGATGTTACTTTCATGGTGACATCAGCTTAGATGCTTCAGTGGTTTGCTCGTGCCTATAAATAGAACAGTGCTCTGTACTGTTCTATTAGCTCTTTGAAAAATCTTCTTCTTGCACGAACAAACACTGTGAGCTTAGGCTGAGGGGGAGTTTGTATTCATACATTGCATTGTAATCGTTATTGAAATAAATTCAATCTTTCGGTTCTTTGTGAAAAATGTTTGATTAAAGCAATTCTCTCGTTTGATTGTGTGCAAAGTTTGTTTCCATCTTAATTCCGCTGCACAACTCATCCATCTTCATCTTACTTCAAACGTAAAACACAATCAAAACCAAACTCAGATCCTAACAATGTAAAACAATTGAGGTTTTGTAAAAACAGTTTACAAAAAGGTTTCACAAAAAGGTTTCACAAAAAGGAGATTACTCACATTGCTGATTTAGGTATTTTTTCTTGTGACTTCCTGGTTATAATCTATTAATTAAAAAATACACACGCGTTAGTATAATAACCCAATTTACATTAGTTATACCCTCCCCGAGTCAGAACTCCAACGACTACGTCGGGCAGAGCCTCGACAGCCGTTACGGAGCACTAGATCAATCGGGCAGCGTATCTAATACGTAACCGGGGGTTAAAATACTTATAATGAGGCAGAGCTTCGCTAATTGGGGGGGGGGGTATTATGCCCGGTACAATTTCTACACTACAGAAATTGAGAGAGAATTGTGTGTAAATGAGGGATTTCAAATAAGAGCCGAAACTCTCAATTTATAGTGCCTGGTCGACAGCGGGTCGCGGCCTGCGACTCCCTCGGCTTCTTTTCTCGCGGCCCGTGAGCTAGGCTACCTAGGGTTTAGCTTGGATCAGTCACAAGTGTAGGTTCGACACGCACGTGACATGTGGCGGCTCCGGGTGCTGCCACTAGTTCCCTCGCTCGCGCCCCGCGACAGACACCCAAGGGTGTGTCGCGCCCCGCGAGGAACCATTATATTTTGTTTTTATTTTATTAAAATTTAAGGTATTTAGGGCCTATTTTCACATACGGAGTGTATTTTAGGACGTATAGGGGTGTTATAAATGTTTTAGGAGGGTTGTTATATCCTCCCCACCTTGTTTTAGAACTCGTCCTCGAGGTCTACTGGAACAGGTGTGGGTATTTCTTTTGCATCTCTGATTCAAGCTCCCTTGTATACTCTGGTCCTCTTTTGGAATCCCATCTTACTTTGACTAGAACTAATCTCTTATGTTTGAGATTCTTGACTTTCCTGTCTTTAATTTGTAGAGGCTCTTCTACAAACTTAAGTTTCTCATTTACCTCTATGTCCTTAAGATGTACCACTAATGATTCATCAGCTAAGCACTTTTTGAGATTACATACATGAAATAAATCATGTATTCCTGCCGTTTCCTCTGGCAGTTGTAGCTGATAAGCAACAGGTCCTATTCTTCTAATAATCTCAAAAGGTCCAACATACCTGGGGCTCAGCTTTCCCCTTTTGATGAATCTGACTACTCCTTTCCAAGGAGAAACTCTTAATAATACCTTGTCTCCTACTTGAAATTCTAATGGTTTTCGCCTGTTATCAACATTGCTCTTTTGTCGATTGCGTGCTGCTTTTAGTCGTTCCTTGACTTGGATAATCTTGTCTGTTGTTTCTTGCACTATTTCCGGTCCGGACAAATGCTTTTCTCCAATTTTTGCCCAACAGACTGGGGTTCGGCACTTTCGTCCATAAAGTGCTTCAAATGATGCGGTATTGATACTAGTGTGATAGCTGTTATTATAGGAAAATTCTATTAATGGTAGATGATCGTCTCAATTTCCTCCGAAATCAATTACACATGCTCTAAGCATATCTTCCATTGTCTGAATGGTCCTTTCGCTTTGTCCATCCGTTTGAGGATGATAAGCGGTGCTTAGATTTAACTTGGTTCCCATTGCTTTTTGTAAACTAGTCCAAAAATGAGAAGTAAAACGGTCATCTCTATCAGAAACAATAGATAAAGGAATTTTATGTAATGAAACTATTTCATTTACATATAACTTGGCTAGTTGTTCCATACTAGAGGTTTCATTCATCGGTAAGAAATGAGCAAACTTGGTTAGCCTATCTACAATCACCCAGATTGTATCATTACCTTTTCTTGTCTTGGGTAATTTGGTAACAAAGTCCATTGTTATCAATTCCCACTTCCATACAGGCATTTCTAACTGCTGCAACAAGCCTGAGGGTTTCTGATGTTCAGCTTTTACCTGTGAACAAGTTAGACACTTGGCAACATAAGCTGCTATATCCTTTTTCATGCCTATCCACCAGAAATTCTTTCTTAAGTCTTGATACATCTTATCACTTCCAGGGTGTATCGTATACTTAGTCTTATGGGCTTCTTCTAAAATTCGGTGGCGTAGGTTTCCTGTTTGGGTATCCACATCCTTTTCTTATGGAATCTCCAAATTCCATCTGTTCCTTGTTCTAATTCTTTAATCATTCCTTTCAATTTTTCAGTATCATCCTTGATTACTGATTCTTGTGCTTCTCTAATTTTCTCATTTAAATCTATCTGCAGATTTAATTTAAGAGAACGTACTCTTTTTGGCTTTTCGTGATACTTTCTACTTAGAGCATCAGCTACTACATTAGCCTTTCCTGCATGATACTGGATATTACAATCATAATCACTAAGAAATTCCATCCAGTGTCTTTGTCTCATGTTTAACTCTTTTTGCCCAAAAATGTACCTTAAACTCTTATGATCGGTGAAGACAAAAAAATTATTTCCATATAAATAGTGTCTCCAAATCTTAAGGGCAAAAATTATAGCTCCTAATTCTAAATCATGGGTTGAGTAATTTTCTTCATGATTCTTGAGTTGTCTAGAGGCATAGGCTATAACCTTTTGACGTTGCATCAACACACATCCATATCCTAACTTATAAGCGTCACAATAGACTTCAAAGTCTTCAGTTCCTTCTAGTAACGCAAATATGGGTGTGTTGGTTAATCTTTGCTTAAGAATTCTAAGGGCTTCTTCTTGTTTTGGTCCCCATTCAAACTTAACAGATTTTCAGGTTAATTTGGTTAAGGGAATGGCTATTCTAAAGAAATCTCGGATAAATCGTCTATAATAACCTGCTAGTCCTAGAAAACTTCTTATCTCCATTGGTGATTCAGGGACTTTCCATTTGGTAATTGCCTCAATCTTTGTGGAATCCACATGAATCCCTTCATGATTAACTAAATGTCCAAGAAATTGCACTTCTTATAACCAGAATTCACATTTTGAAAATTTCGCATAAATTTTTTCTTTTCTCAGCAAATTTAGAAGTGCATGCAGATGCGCTACATGTTCCTCTTTACTCTTAGAGTAAATTAGAATATCATCTATAAAGACAATTATGAATTTATCCAGGTATGGTTTACATATTCTGTTCATCATGTCCATAAATGCAGCTGGGCATTGGTTAAACCAAATGGCATGACTGTAAATTCATAATGGCCATACCTTGTTCTGAAGGCGGTCTTAGGAATGTCCTCGTCCTGTACTTTTAATTGATGATATCCTAAGCGTAAATCGATTTTTGAGAAAAATCGAGCTCCTTGTAATTGATCAAACAGATCATCGATTCTCGGTAATGGGTACCGATTTTTAATCATGACTTTGTTCAATTCTCGGTAATCAATGCACATACGCATTGACCCGTCCTTCTTCTTGACAAATAAGTTCGGTGCTCCCCAAGGTGATGAACTTAGCTGTATGAATCTTTCTCCAGAAGTTCGTCCAGCTGTTTCTTCAGTTCTTGCATCTCTGCTGGCGCCAAACGATAAGGTTCCTGACAATTGGTGCGGTTCCTGGTAGCAGATGAATTCTGAATTCAACTTCTCTGTCTGGCGGTAGTCCTGGTAATTCTTCTGGGAAAACGTCTGAGAATTGAGATACTACAGGAATATCTTTCAATTCTTTTCCTTTAGTATTAATGTTTATGGAAATCATATATACTAGTGATCCTTTCCTTGCACAACATGCAGTTTTCATCACAAAGATGAATTTGGCGGATTTAAATGGTTTATTTCCTTTAATTGTGATATTTTCACCTTTTGGTGAACTTGTTTGGATTGACATTTGATCACATAGAATACTGGCTTTATTGGCTACTAACCAATCCATTCCTAATACGATATCAAATCCTGCCAGATTCATTGGGTAAAGATTAGCAATAAAATCTTGGTTTAGAATTTCTATTCTTGCTCCCTGAAAGATTTCAGTGATCTTAATGGATTCCCCATTTGCTGTCTCTACTAGACATTCTTGTTGGAGTTTAGTTAATGGTTGCTTGAGAATTTTGCAAAATGAAGTATTAATAAAACTTTGGTTCACACCAGAGTCAAATAATACTTTAGCAAAAATATCATTAACTAAAATCGTACCGGCAATCACATCCGGAATCATCTTTGCTTCTTCGGCGGTCAGAACAAATGCCCTAGCATTCTTAGTAGGCTTGTTGTTCATGGCTAGAGCTAGTTTCGGACAGTTAGGCTTGATATTTTCTTTTTCTCCACAATTGAAGCATACTCCGTTACTGGGTTTCTTCCAACATTCTTCTTTCTTGTGTCCTGGTATTTTGCAGAAGTTGTAGTAGGTAGAGCATCTTCCTGAATGCTTCTTCTTGCAGGCCTTAAAATAGGGTGCAGAAGTAGAACCTATGTTTTTCCCACGGTTGGAATTTCCATAATGGAATTCCTGGGTAAGTTTCTGAGCTAGGTTCTTTCTCTGATTCTCCTCTTGCGTAAGTACTAGTTCATCAGTCAAGGTATTTGCTAGTTCTACCGCTTCCTCTACGGTTTGTGGTCTAGCTGCCTTGACTACGTGTCTAATCTCACTGATTAATCCCCAGATGTAACGGGAGATTAATATGGGTTCTGGTGAGGCTAGGGTTGGCACTATTCTAGC
The DNA here is from genome assembly GCA_030545235.1 of Helianthus tuberosus. NCBI lineage: Eukaryota > Viridiplantae > Streptophyta > Magnoliopsida > Asterales > Asteraceae > Helianthus > Helianthus tuberosus. The sequence continues at coordinate 25,879,195 of CM060351.1, read as the reverse complement.
ATATTCAAAGAATATAGTAGTATAACCCTTACAGTCTACTCCGGTTATTCTAACGTTTAAGAATTTATTAGCTATCTGTTCTTTTTCATTGGGTGGACAGAATTTCCTTTCAACCATATCCTTAAACTCGGTCCATTCCATGTTGTAGACTCCGTTACTTCCCCTAGACTGGAGAATAGTGTTCCACCATTCTAGTGCAGCATTCTTAAAAAGATTGGAAGCAAACATGATTTTGTCTTCCTTTGCACACTTGCTTATTTTTAAGACTGCCTCAGTCTTTTCTAACCAGCATAGAGATGTAACGGCTCCTTCATTTCCTGAGAATTCTATTGGTTTACATGACTATAATTCTTTCTAAGAACAACCATAAGACATGGTTCTTCTTCTTTTTAGAATAGGCAATGGAAGTAATGGTCTGTTATTATTATTCACACTATAACTTGGTTCAGTGTGTTGACGTTTACTTCCATTTGCAGATTTATTTTCTGCTTCCTTAACAGTCTTAATGATATAAGGCATAGCATCAATAATTTCTTGTGCTACAATATGTTAGATAGCACTATTATTTATCTGGTTTCCATTATTATCGTTATTCTGGTTTTCCTGATTTGCTGCGTTGCCCATCTGGATTATAAACAATTTACCAAGTATTAATATCACAGAGCAATGTTTAATGCGAAAAATCACACAACAAGCATATTGATCAAAATCGTCGTGTATTGCGACATTTACTCTATTCTATATATTATGCATCTAATACAAATCACAACTGGAATTTAAAATATAATACTAGTATGCATCAGTAGTTATTGGATTACCTATCTTAGTGAATTTTTTTCAAGTTACACACATACATGTATATTTTATTATTATTATTATTATTATTATTATTATTATTATTATTATTATTATTATTATTATTATCACCACCACCACCACCACCACCATGCATCAGTAGTTATTGGATTACCTATCTTTGTGAATTTTTTTCAAGTTACACACATACATGTATATTTTATTATTATTATTATTACCACCACCACCACCACCACCACCAATGAGGGTCCATCCAATACTGCATGTTACGCTCGTCGTATTTCCAAACGAGTCTCTCCCTATTTGCCTTATCTTCTTACTTTCATCTAACAACTCATCACCAAAGGTGCGAAGTTCCTGCACATTTTCGATACTCATGGGTGGTGCGGGTGCTAGTATCGGGTCAGGGTACTGGGGTATCGGTTCTTCGTATGGATACGGGTTCTCTAGGATTTCCCTAATATACGGGTCGTTATCCCAGTATGGACCTAGAGGGTCAAGGTTTGGGTAAGGTGCTACTAGGTTTGGCATGGGTTCCTCTTGTGGTTGGAATTCTGGGTAATCACTGTGGTCGTCAACCCATGGGTCATAATCTAAAGGATTTGGGGCTGGTACTCTAGGGATTTCGTTTAGGTCGAAAGAAGGTAAGGGAATCTGGTCTCCTGGGTTGGGTTCGATTTCCATGGGCTGAGTTGGGAATAAAGGTAGTGGCTGGGGTGCTATGATTTGTTCTAAGTTTGGGTCGGCGGCGGTGGTAGCTAATATGTGGAAATTGGCTAGGCTCTTATTGATTATATCCTGAGTTTGAGCATTCATCTCCCTATTTGCAGCTGCTAAAGATCTCTGTTGCTGTAATTTCCTCATTCTTTTTCTACGCTCGTGAGCTCCCCGACTGAACCATCCTCTCTTTTTGGTAGGGAATGGCTCCTCGGATTGCGCTTTGAATATAAAGATCCCCTCATCTGTGTCAGCTGAATACCCCAAGGGGTAGGCTGGGAATAAGTTCCTTCGTCTCTAGGAGAACTAGACAATTAACGATAGGCGTCCGATGGTCCTTGATCACTCATACTGTAAACCAACAAATTGTCAATTAACACAAAACAATAATACACGTATGCACATAGTCACTTAGATTATTTCCTAACAAAATTTAGAATTTCATTGTCAGAAGAATACTTTTGTGGCTCAAATAAGTGGCTATAGCTCTGATACCACTCTCTGTCGCAACCCCCGGCCCCTATCTCTTAGGAACGGGTGGCCGCGAGCCAGTATCAGTGTTTATCATTTTGGCAGCGGAATTTTCATCAGGACCGTAGTTGGGAAATATTTTATCAGAGTAAAATACCACTTTTTATACTAATAAACACATGGGTAAAACCCAATTTTATATTACAACATTGTTTATAGGGATAAACCCTATTTTATTGAAATAAAACGTCATCCTTATTAGGTAACTTTTATAGCCACATTTTCCAAGCCTTCAGTGCTGTCCAGCTGGCTTCTATTTGGCTTTCATATTTTGTTACCTGAAACGCGTTTTAAAAACATTTGTCAGTGGGAAATACTGGTGAGTGAATCCCAGTTTAATCAATATAGGTTTTATCATTTTACAGTATTGAGGGCGATCTCACAATTATATTTGTTTCCAATTCTTACTTTAATTACCACCCACGGCACTGTCAATCTTGACTTGTGGTCATGTTACTACTCACAGTGTAGTAACAAATTTTGTATACAAAACCCCAACATACCGACGATAATTGTAGAATTACAAATACTCAATCACTGTTAATCATAATGTAAAACAATTGAGGTTTTGTAAAAACAGTTTACAAAAAGGTTTCACAAAAAGGAGATTACTCACATTGCTAATTTAGGTATTTTTTTTCTTGTGACTTCCTGGTTATAATTTATTAATTAAACAATGCACACGCGTTAGTATAATAACCCGATTTACATTAGTTATACCCTCCCCGAGACAGAACTCCAACGACTACGTCGGGCAGAGCCTCGACAGCCGTTACGGAGCACTAGATCAATCGAGCAGCGTATCTAATACGTAACCGGGGGTTAAAATACTTACAACGAGGCAGAGATTCGTTAATTAGGGGGTATTATGCCCGGTATAATTTCTACACTACAGAAATTGAGAGAGAATTGTGTGTAAAAGAGCGATTTCAAATGAGAGCCGAAACTCTCAATTTATAGTGCCTGGTCGACAGTGGGTCGCGGCCCGCGACTCCCTCGGCTTCTTTTCTCGCGGCCCGCAAGCTAGGTAACCTAGGGTTTAGCTTGGATCAGTCACAAGTGTAGGTTCGACACGCACATGACACGTGGCAGCTCCGGGTGCTGCCACTAGTTCCCTCGCTCGCGCCCCGCGACAAACACCCAAGGGTGTGTCGCGCACTGTGAGGAACCCTTATGTTTTTTTTATTTTATTTTATATAATTAAAGGTATTTAGGGCCTATTTTCGCATACGGGGTGTATTTTAGGACGTATAGGGGTGTTATAAATGTTTTAGGAGGGTTGTTATACGTGAGGTGTGATCGTTATCGGTTCTCATTGCATACGATATAAGTAAACATGCTAATAATAATAAAAAAAACAAGCCAAGCATGCCATTGTCATGAATAGATTCAAACATCACAAAACAAAAATTTAGTATATTGTTTACAACCTCCCAAATGTAACATTTCATGAAAAGTATATTCAGCAAAATATAGTTTTAAAGATCAAGGCTTTGGCCACTACATGTCCGCAAAGAGGCGGTATGCAGTGGACAAACCTTCCAAAAGTTGGCAACTTTCTTTGTTTGCCGGTTCTTGATTCAACTTTATTATCCATGCAAAGTCCCACTAATTTCCTGAAATACATGTAAGTTGAAAAGTCAACAAAAAGTTGGTGAATTCATATGTTTTGTTTGTATCAAATGAATCTTTAAAACATTTGAATTATATTTGTATGAAATCCGGTATGTAAAGAGTCTATGAAATGGTTGATCATTAATGGTTTTATGGACATTAATATGCGTGCCGACATAGGAAGCAACAAACCCTTGACGATTTTTACGTTTCTACCTTATTCGCACATGATCTATGTTGTTTCATTCCCTAGCTTATCATACCACTTGTAACATGCATCTCCCTCAAAAGTTTAAAAACTAAAAAGCGTTTAAAAGAGAGGACATGAACTCGCCATTTGCGATCCGAATCTACGTTCTAGAAATCACGTACGGATCCTTGTTTGGTGTCACAACCTACAAGTGTCCTAAATTCGTTAGACACTTATGTCTATTTTTGACTATGTACAAGTATCTCGTCTTGAATGTAAGCGAGGACTTGCATTTGTTTGTTTGTTTGGAACCTTAGTTTATTTGTTCACATTGGTAGGTTGGTTATTTGTCAAGTTGTTAATATACACACACACACACATACTCTCTTGTCATGTGTGAATGGGCCTAACCCTCGTATGCCTCCGTACCTCGCACACGCGTTTGTACTTGTTCATGATCCATATATATTCTTCTGATATATATTTTATGTCTTAGGAACATTTGCAACTTTGTATATATGCACATATATTTAATCTTTAAACATATATATACACCTAAGTTCGATATATTTTTAACATGTCTTTGTGTGTGTGTGTGTGTGTGTGTGTGTGTATGTGTGTGTGTAGGGTCAGGATTTAGAGAAAACGGGGGAACGTTTGAGAACAGTGAGAACGATCGATTATGGATCGTAAGATCAAAACAATCCATGGACTAGATTGGCACGGTAGCGTTATCGTAAATAACACCAATTCTATTAAGTGGACGTGCTTCATTAAGGGTAAAAGGGTCTTTTACCGCTCAAAATCAAAATGCCAACAAAAATGATAACACGCCATTCAAACAAATAAAACGCCATTAAATACAAAACACCAAAAAATAGTGATAAAACGCATTGGAGATTACAGGAAGAGGAAACAACACAATAACTGAAATTCAATTATTAACATTTATTAGAAGAAATTCCCTCCTAAATTACGCGCCAAAAACATCATTATATAAACGACGTTAAACATGGCTTCCATAATCACTTCAATCTATCATTCTGCAAAAACATCTTTTACCAAAAACGCCAAGTTTAACAAAAACTCCAAAAATGGCAACCATCGTTTGGTGGAGATACACTCTGGCAATCAGGCGATTCGTCCTACGTTTTGACAACAGAAGGAGGGTGTATGTTAGGACAATGAAAGCAATTTTGAAGATGGAAGAATAGGTACAGGGGGTGTAAGGACCTTAAAAAACGTCCCAAAATTTAACCGTAAGTGCTAACCCGGACCCCTGAAACCCTAATCCATATCAAAAACTAAGAAATCTAGAAAATGGGTCTTCAGGCGGTCCGCGTATAGGTTAGCTTAGCCTTACGCGGGCCGCGTCAACCTTAAGATTGACCGGATAAGCATGCCGGGCCACGCGTCACACACGTGGCAGGCCTAGGTGTGACACGCTACCCCTAGTCTACGAATAGAGTGCCCTCGCGGGCCGCGTAAAGATTGAGCATGGGCTCACGCGGGCCGCGTGAGACCCAAATTTCAGCTATAAATAGAAATGGCCATGGGCTGTTCACTGGTGTCGAAACCAAATCTCAAAAATGAAGTTAGGCTGCTCAAAAGTCGAATTTTCTTTTATAATAGCGAGGCGCTGCTACGATACAGGGTATTAACTCGATCGCTGCTATGATTCAATGTCCGATCGATTGAAACTATCCGATGAATGTTTAAGTGCTGCTCAAATTGGGTTTATACTTTGTCATTCGTCGTGAATTCGATGGATGTTTAAGTATTGCACTTTGTCATTCGTCGTGAGGGTTTAATCTCGTGAGTTATCGTAAATGTTGTATTAGTTACTGACCTAAGTTCGTATGCATTGTTGTTTAAATTAGGTTATCAGGCTTATCAGTAGGCTAAACTATGCCCGTATAAATCTGCAATGTGAGTGATTCTCTTTTATCAAACATTTTACAATACTCCATTTTAAATGTTATAATTACAGGGATTAAGTCGTGGTTATCTTAATCACTGGCTAGTGGGGTATTGTGCACATTACTAATTTCTCACGGTTAGGCTAATAAATCCTAACAGTGATAAACGTCACTACTTGGGGAAGGACCCAATAGTGGTATGACCATCGTCACCAGGTGACACGGTGCCAGATAAAAATAAGATAAAAGCTATTGTAATCGCTCTTATGCTATAATTTATAACTATGTGTTATTTTATCAAAATGAATAATTCACCAGTATTTCCCCGCTGACAAAATATTTTTAAAAACATGTTTCAGGTAACTACTGTGAACCAAGGAACAGTGCTACGGAGCACTAACAAGCTTGAAGTAGTGGCTCAGTTAAAATGAATAAACATGTTTTGTAAAACAGGGAATTTCCTAGTTAAATTCCTTTATTGTAAATCACGGGGTTTATCCTGAATTATTAAATAAAATAATCGGGCATTTCAAGTTTTAAAAGATTCTGTTAAAATCTTCCGCTGTCGCATCAATTAATAAATAGTTAAATACCACGGGTTCCTGTCCCGCGGCTCCTGACCGGGTCAAACCGGGGCTGGGGCCGTGACAGGAAAAGGTGGTATCAGAGCCACTGATTTAAGCCAATTAAGTATTTAAGAAAATACTTAATTTTTACTGATTGCCATTTTTGTGATTACGTGTTTTATTATTTGAATATTTGTTTACAGTATGGGTAAGCAAAGACTTTCAGACATCTATCATAAATTAGATAGTTCAACAAAAGAAAAAGGAACTTCATCCTCAAAATACCCAGCAGATACTGAGGAAGGGATATTTGTTCGCAAGGCATAGTATGAGAAACCACTTTCCCCTAATAAAAGAAGTTGGATTATTAAAAAAAATAGTCAAGAGAAAATAAAGAAGTCACAACCAAAAGAAGTGAGGATTAATCAGGAAACCCAGGAACTAGGCAGTAACCCACCATGGGAAGATGAATTAGATGAAAAATGGGCAGATCTCTATATGTTAGCCACTACAGCAGTAAATGCAAAATTTTAAAAATACCCTGACCCAGTACTAGCACCCATATCACCTACAAGTCAGAAACTTTACCCATTAAATGAACAACTTAGTAAGAGAATAAAATAAAATAGGATTACGCAACCTTAGTATATTTTGAATTCACTTGTAATTTGTAGTAGAAAGGCGCAGTATGTGCAATAATATTTGAATAGTTATATTAAATATTCGCCTGTGAAAATTTTACTATAAAATTTTAACTTAGTTTTTTGTGTGCATTTTTGCATATATGCTAAACAGCATGAATGAGTTATCTGAAGCCCTTCAAAATCTCAATCTCTATCCCGTAAAAGTGGAAGTTTCCAGAGACTTTACTGGTTACTTACCCGATGTGGAGGAACCTATGGAATTTCGAGCTCCACCTCCGGAGAAACCAAAACCTAAGAAAAGGAGATGATTTGTAGGCTGGAGGCGTGTACGCAGGAGAAAACCAGCAACTAGGAAAGTTCCCAAAATAGAAAATCTCATTGATAAAGGAAAAGGGATCAAGATTGAGGAAAATGCTAGGCAAGTAGAAATGGAAATTGGGGAAAGTTCTAAGCAAGTCGAGGAGTTGCCATTACAGGAAGAATTGGACCGCGTATTGGCAAGCTGTGATATTCTCAGGCCTATCAATAATAACCTTTTTCCTTATCCTGCCGAAACCCAACTTCCAATAAACTTGGAGCCAGCAATCCCAGAACCTCTGATCCACACCCAACCTCTAGGAATGGACGAATGATGGACCAACGACTAGCAGTTTCAAAACCTCCTAAATAACCCTTATACCTTTTTCCCTCAGTTCGAACCAGAACCTATACCAAACCCACCAATGAGTAATGAAAATTTAGCTGAACTCCGCCACTTTGGTGAGGAGCTGGTGGATGCAGGGAATAGGATCCGGGAGGTGGGAGAACAGATCTCCTGGAAGTACGACGAGAGGGAACGTCGTTTCTAAGGTGCCAGCTGACAAGAGATAGTGTGGTTGTGAAGTTATGATTGTATAATAATAATAATAATAATAATAACAATAAAAATATAATCTTGTAAAATAACTTAAAAATAAAACTTTTGTAAAATAACAGTGTGTACGAATGCATAATATAATATATAAAAATGGAAGTCGAGAAATCGACAATTTTGGCTATACATGTGTTGTGAAATTGTGTGATTGTTTTGCATATAATTGTTATTTATTCTATGTTAATAATTTATATATATACTAATTACCAGATGGAACACGCTAGTAATGAACCAGTTAACGAAGTTAACCAATCAGAGCAAAACCGGGAAGATCAGTTTATAACTAGGCAAGATATCGAGAATATCGTTGCTCAAGGAATAGCCAATGCTATTCCAGCAATCCTTGCTGCTGCCCAGAAACCTGTTGAACCTCAACAAATTATTCCTAGTAAACGTACTCATGAAGATAACTTCAGTAATAGCGTAAACGGAGGTGGCAATCATACTAACAACGATAATGAGATACGGCAAGCCCCAATTCTCAAAAGAATAAAAGCTGCAACGCCTGGTTGCACTTACAAAGAATTCCTTGCTTGTAAACCAGCTGAATTTGCAGGCAATGAAGGGGCGACTGCGGCACTGCGTTGGTTGGAGAAAACCGAAGCAGTAATTATGATAAGTAAATGTGCTGAGGAAGACAAGGTCATGTATGCGTCGCATCTTTTTAAAGAAGGGGCGCTAGAATAGTGGAATACGGTACTTCAAGCCAAAGGAAGAAATATGGCCTATGCCATGAGTTGGGAAAAATTTAAGCAGCTAATGGAAAGAAAATTATGTCCCGAATATGAAAAGGAACAAATGGCAAATAAGTTCCTGAACCATCGGATGATGGGTGTAGATTGTCGAGGGTATACTTCGACATTCTTCGAGTATGCGAGAGTGGTACCAACGCTGGCTTTGCCAGAACCGGTACTTATTTCCCGCTATATTTGGGGATTGATTGGCGAAATCCATAATATCGTTAAAGTTGTGAGACCTCGCACTATTGACGATGCGGTAGAATTAGCTAACACCCTAACTGATGAGTTGGTACGCACAAGTGAAGAAAACCGGAAAAAGGAAGTAGCTCAAAAGATTACCCAAGGATTCCGTATGGGTAACCGTAGTAGTTTCAGGAAAAAGGAGCTGGGCAATCTTCCACTGTTCCATTTTGCAATTCCTGCAAAAGAAAGCATTTTGGAAGATGCAAGGGATATTGCATTTTTTGCAAAATTCCAGGACACCAAGAAGAAGATTGCAGGAAGAAGAAGTCAACGATCTGGTACAACTGTGGAGAAGCTGGACATTTCATGCCAGATTGCCCGAAATCGGTCAAACCAGCCGATAACAAAGCCAAACCTGCAGAAGGAACTATCAAGAAGAACGTGAGAGCCTTCCAGTTAACTACTCAGGAAGCTGAGCTAATCCCTGACGTAATAGCTGGTACGTTCCTAGTTCACGACGTTTATGCAAAAGTATTATTTGACTCTGGTGCAAACCAAAGTTTTATAAATACTTCATTCTGCCAAGCTCTTAATTTGCCCTTAACCACCCTTAGGCAGATTTTTACAGTCGAAACAGCAGATGGAAATTCTGTTAAGATAGATAAGGTTTTGCAAGAAGGAAAGATAGAACTCTTAGGTCATAAATTTTCTGCAAACCTTTACCTATGAGATTAGCCGAATTCGATGTGGTATTAGGAATGGATTGGTTAGTAGCCAACCATGCTCGAATTCTTTGTGATAAAAATGCCATAGAAATATATACACCTACAGGAGAGGTAATTTTAATTACAGGAGATAAACCACGAAAGCCACTAGAATTCATTTCAGTAATGAAGTTGGCCAGTTATTCAAGAAAACAAGAAGTAGTATATATGATTTCAGTAATCATTAACACGAAAAATAAGGAACTTAAGGAAATTCCAATAGTCTCATAATACCCAGATGTATTCCCAGAAGAACTACCTGGATTACCACCCGACAGGGAAGTAGAATTTAGGATTCATCTAATTCCTGGAACTACACCGATAGCCAAAGAACCTTATTGGTTAGCACCCACAGAAATGCTAGAACTAAAGAAACAATTAGATGAATTGTTAAGTAAAGGATTCATACAACCTAGTTCATCTGTCACACCCCGACCACGTAGAACATACAAATCGTGGCGGAAACATCGGGGCGTGTTGCAACAGAATTAATGTTTCACAACCATGGGAATTAAAGTTTCGTTTTATTGATTAAAAGTGTTACAATGTCTTAACAAACAAGGAAATACAACATAATTAACTAGTCTTGCATCTTTTATTGTCACTAAAGCCCAAGTCTGCCTATGTGTATCTTGATCATCTTATGCGACAGCTCCTGAAAAACACATGTGAAAATATGGTACGTCAGCATAAAAATGCCGGTGAGATACATAGGTTTTGTGAAAATAGGTGTCATGACTTATGTTTGAGAAAATGTTTAGTCATGAACCTTGTTATTTGCTTTGTTTTGTAAATCATTTGAAAAACAATGAGTTCAGATGATATGTATAAATAAGTGAATAATGTATGGTTAAATGAATAACCAAGTTAAATGAGTTTGTAAAAGATAAGTTGTTTTGTAAAACAATGTCTTGTGAAAAGTATGTTATTTGTATAAAATGTTATATGTATCAAACTGAAATGATTCAAATAACGCTACAATATGTAATACCATACAAACATTTATATATAGGAAGTACCAGCGGCGTATCCACCATGCTTGTATCATATTACACACGCATCGTTACTTAATCACATAATCAAACCAAACCAAACAATGTAAGATGTTCATGTCTAATGTAAATCATGTAATGTAAAACCAATGTCAAATGTTGATAGTCCAAAAGTAGTCAAGTAATGTATAACCAAAATGATATGTATGGTAAGTAAAATTAAGACTACTTAAACCATAAGTAAAATGTACAAAACAAAGTATTGAAGTAAAACTTGGTTTAAATCAAAGTTATGTTTTGTAAGATATATGCATGCTATACTGAATATGAACATTTATGCGGTATTGTGAAAATTCATACATCCAAGCCTTGAGACAGACGGATAACTATGTAAAAGTGAGTTATCAAGAGAATATGTATTCGGATTCGGTCATTCCTTACGTCCAAACAAACCCGAGATTTCAGGAATGGGATTTGTCAAGTCCTATGGTACCACTACCTACTACCGAGCGGCGTGATCGGTGTTAATGAATGTACATTGTCTCATTTAAACAAACCAAATGTCATACCAAAATGTAAGCATGTGATGAAGATAATGTACCTAGTATGCTAGAGTAAACATACAAGGTAGAGCTGTAAAACAATGTGTCCATATGTTACTGGAACATATGCAACAGAGATGCAATGTAAAATGATGTACTAAGTATGCTAAGTTAACATACAAAGTAGAAAAGTCATGTAAATCAATGCGCTAGCATGCTATCAGTCAACATACCTAGCAGAAATGTAATGTAAATCATGTACTAATAGTGTACTAATGAACATAACAAGTATATGATGTGAAAACAGGAAAGCACGAAAGTAACAAGTAGGCACATGTGTTCCACCCCAAAACAGTTTGGAAAACAGTAAAAGAGGGGTCTATGTACTCACTTGAGATTGCTTAGTAGTCCTTGAGTAACAACCAAACAAAGCTAGAGATCACGGAAATCAAACGGCACCTAATATAGGTAACTATGTTAATTAACCGGACCTAAATCGGAAGATTGGGTAGCATTAGGGTTTGTAAACCAAATGAGTGTAGGAACTCATATGATATGGTTTAACAAAGCCTACATACTAAATGAAACTTAACCTAAGTGTCTACGACCCATTACGACCCGTTTAGGAAGCTTATGCTACTTTAACGCGTCGTTCGCGTGCAACGCGTTCGGACCGCCTAACTAGTCCTATGACAAGTGTTATATGCCTAAACATGTTACATAATCAGTTATGTGGCAAAAGTTTAGGTTACATATGCTTAATTACCAATTATACATGAAAAGGGTATTCTGGTAATTTACCTAAGGCATATAAACTACCTATCATACAACTACTTAAACGATGTGACCATAGGGTATAACCTCGGAAGGTTATTCCCTACCTACTATGGTCACCTAATGTATTTGGTCGGATCCTAATGATCGACCAAATGGGTCGAGTTCGAAGGTATAGGCGATTTATCAGATCGCCTACCCTACGACTCTAGATAACGTGGTAATCAGTGGGCATAGTCCCAAAGGACTATGACCAACGTGATTACACTCACGTTGCGAAGTTCAAACGAACTTCGCATTGACCATTACTGGTCAACGCTGAAAGTCAAACAAAGTTTGACTTTCTGACTCAAAAAGCAGTAAAAATAAGGAAAAGAACGAAAGAATACTAACCCAGGGTCCCCGAATGCTAATCCCGACTCAAGAACTCAGGTATGAAACAATGGTTTCAACTTAGAGCTCTCAAAATCAGAATTCTAGTGAGAAATGCAATGGGGGTGGATGGGTATATATAGTTTTCGGGTAACCGTTAGGATCGTTTCTTGGAAAAGGGGAAACGATCAAGGCCGTACACTTGTCCAAATGTTATGGTGGCTAAATCTTGATCTTATCTTGCTGATTAGGCAAGTTTAAAACATGTGGATGGGGTTTAATCAGCTGCAAGTTGCAAAAACAAACATTGAATCTGGTCTGAAGGTGCCATGCGGCCCGCTTTAGATTCATGCAAACACAATGCGGGCCGCTTGGGCCCTCTGATCTGCACATATGTTTCAAAAATGACAGTTTAGGTCCCTGCACGTGTTTAAGGCCATTTCCGACACTTCTAAGGCCCGTAAAGCCAACTTTAAGGCCCTAAAATGATGCCTAAACATTGTGGACTTGAAACATGTTCAAAAATATGTCGGATGATGGTTCGTTTGGTCGTACGAACGCGATGTTCGCTTAATTACGACGGAATGCGCATAAGCGCGAAAAACGATCCAAATGACGTGACGAATGGATTTTTCTTATGGCGAACACAAAAATATAATGTAGTCATGCTTACATAAATTTTTGGGTGTCCGGATGTATTCAGAACGTAAGTTATGCGCGAAAATGCAAACTTGTGCACTTTTTGACACTTTTAGTCCCTGAATGACCCAAAAGTTTATTTTAGCACACCGAACCCCTCAAAGCCTATTTCTAAGCTATATAAAGGATATTTAAGGTGTGTTTAACTTATGGTCATGTTCCGGAATGTCTGTTACAGTTCAAATTGGCATACTTTCGCAGTTTGTCAACTTTAGTCCCTGTAAGCGATTTAACTTGATTTTGCCATACCAAAGCCTTCAAAACTTATTTCTAAGTTATGTAAAGGTTATTTAAGGTATGTTAAGCCAATGTCACTATTCCGGAGTGTTTGTTGCATTAAACTGGTTATATTTACGCATCGGTGCGCGTATAACCTTCCAGAAAGTGATTTAGAGTTTGAAATTGAACAAGAATTGATATGTGCAAATGATACACATATTTTTACAAATACCAAGTATGAAATACAATATTTCATTGCTTTGGTATTTGTTTGATGGTCGTGAAGGCACAGGTGTTACATCATCCCCTTGGGGAGCACCAGTGTTGTTCGTAAAGAAAAAGGACGGTTCGATGCGAATGTGTATCGATTATAGGGAATTAAATAAGGTTACAATTAAGAATCGATACCCATTACCTAGGATTGATGATCTTTTTTATCAACTTCAAGGAGCTAGATACTTTTCTAAGATCGACTTACGCACCGGATACCATCAATTGAATGTACAAGAAGAGGACATACCTAAAACTGCTTTCAGAACTAGGTATGGTCATTACGAGTTTACAGTCATGCCCTTCGGACTAACGAATGCACCTGCGGCATTCATGGATATGATGAATAGAATCTGTAAACCGTATTTGGATAAATTTGTAATTGTCTTCATCGACGATATACTTATTTATTCCAAAAGTCAGGAGGAACATTGTAAGCACTTGCATGCACTCTTAACTTTGTTAAGAAAAGAAAAGTTTTACGCCAAATTCTCGAAGTGTGAATTTTGGCTACAGGAAGTGCAATTTTTAGGACACATGGTGAATCACGAAGGTATTCACGTAGATCCCTCCAAAATAGAAGCAATCACCAAATGGAAGGTTCCACAATCAGCTATGGAAATTAGAAGCTTTTTAGGATTAGCTGGATACTATAGACGCTTTATTAAGGATTTTTCCAAGATAGCTGTACCATTAACTAAGCTAACCTGTAAAGCAGTTAAGTTTGAATGGGGATCTAAGCAAGAAGAAGCCATTAAGATTTTAAAGCAAAAGTTAACAAACGCTCCAATTCTAGCCTTACCAGAAGGAACAGAAGATTTTGAAGTTTACTGCGATGCTTCTAAGCTAGGATTAGGATGTGTGCTAATGCAACGCAAAAAGGTAATTGCGTATGCTTCAAGGCAATTGAAAAAACATGAGCAAAACTATACGACTCATGACTTAGAATTAGGAGCCATAATTTTTGCCCTTAAGATTTGGAGACATTATCTGTATGGAAGTAAGTTTACTGTCTATACGGATCACAAAAGCTTAAGCTACATATTTGGACAAAAAGAATTAAACATGAGGCAAAGAAGATGGATGGAAATCCTAAGTGACTACGACTGTGATATCCAATATCACGAAGGAAAAGCAAACGTAGTTGCAGATGCCTTAAGTCGTAAGTATCATGAGAAACAACGACGAGTTCGTGCTTTTAGATTAAATCTACAGTTAGATTTAATGGAACAACTAAAGAATGTTCAAGAAACAGCAATCAAGGACGATGTTGAAGGAATGAAAGGACGAATAAAAGAATTAGAGCAAGGAAATGATGAAATTTGGAGATTCCATAAGAAAAGGATTTGGGTACCTAAGCAAGGAGAATTAAGAGATAAAATTTTAGAAGAAGCTCATAAATCTAGGTATACCATGTATCCAGGAAAAACAATAAAATGTACCAAGATTTAAGGAATAATTTCTGGTGGATAGGAATGAAAAAGGACATAACTAGATATGTTTCTAAGTGTCTTACTTGTTCACAAGTCAAGGCAGAACACCAGAAACCTTCGGGTCTACTTCAACAGTTAGAAATGCCTGTATAGAAATGGGAACTCATAACAATGGACTTTATTACAAAGTTACCCAAAACCTGAAAAGGTAATGACGCGATTTGGGTAATTGTGGATCGATTAACCAAGTCAGCCCATTTTCTACCCATGAAAGAAACCTTTAGCATGGAAAAATTGGCAAAGTTGTATATAGATGAAGTATTATCCTTACATGGAGTTCCACTCTCCATTGTATCGGATAGAGATAGTCGTTTCACTTCCCACTTCTGGACAAGTTTCCAAAAAGCAATAGGAACCCGACTAAATTTAAGTACTGCATATCATCCACAAACAGACGGACAAAGTGAAAGGACGATGCAAACCCTAGAAGACATGCTCCGAGCATGTGTAATAGATATTGGTGGAAACTGGGATGATCACCTACCTTTCATAGAATTCTCCTATAATAATAGTTATCATGCAAGCATCGAAGCTGCCCCATTCGAAGCACTGTATGGACGAAAGTGCAGAACTCCAGTTTGCTGGGCAGAAATCAGAGAAAGTCAATTATCAGGTCCTGAAATTGTACAAGAAACTACCGACAAGATCACTCAGATCAAGGAAAGACTAAAGAAGGGTCGAGATCGCCAGAAAAGTTATGCCGACAATCGACGCAAACCACTAGAGTTCCAAGTTAGAGACAAGGTACTCTTGAAAGTTTCTCCTTGGAAAGGAGTAGTTCGGTTTGGTAAGAAAGGAAAGCTAAGTCCAAGATACGTAGGACCATTTCCAGTGATTCAACGTATAGGACCAGTTGCCTATCGTTTACAACTACCAAAAGAATTAGCTGGAGTACATGACGTATTTCATGTATCTAATCTCAA
Source organism: Helianthus tuberosus (assembly GCA_030545235.1). Classification (NCBI taxonomy): domain Eukaryota; kingdom Viridiplantae; phylum Streptophyta; class Magnoliopsida; order Asterales; family Asteraceae; genus Helianthus; species Helianthus tuberosus. The sequence goes on along the minus strand of CM060351.1, from coordinate 25,863,314 downwards.
GAAATGTTTATCGAACGAATCCCTGGTAGTACCTTTTCAGGATATAGAGGTAAATGAAAAATTGAAGTTTGTCGAGAAACCGCTTCAAATAGAAGACAGAAAGATCAAGTTTCTCAAGCACAAACGACTAGTGCTGGTCAAAGTCAAATGGGAGTCGAAGAGAGGACCCGAATACACTTGGGAGTTGGAATCGGAAATGAAGCGAAAGCATCCTCACTTATTTCAGTAAATCTCGAGGATGAGATTTTAAATAAGGTGGGGAGAATGTAAGGACCTTAAAAAATGTCCCAAAATTTAACCGTAAGTGCTAACCAGAACCCCTGAAACCCTAATCCATATCAAAAACCAAGAAATCTAGAAAATGGGTCTTCAGGCGGGCCGCGTAAAGGTTAGCTTAGCCTTACGCGGGCCGCGTCAACCTTAAGATTGACCGGATAAGCATGCCGGGCCACGCGTCACACACGTGGCAGGCCTAGGTGTGACACGCTAGCCCTAGTCTACGAATAGAGTGCCCTCGCGGGCCGCGTAAAGATTGTGCATGGGCTCACGCAGACCGCGTGAGACCCAAATTTCAGCTATAAATAGAAATGGCCATGGGCTGTTCACTGGTGTCGAAACCAAATCTCAAAAACAAAGTTAGGCTGCTCAAAAGTCGAATTTACTTTTATAATAGCGAGGCGCTGCTACGATACATGGTATTAACTCGATCGCTGCTACGATTCAATGTCCGATCGATTGAAACTATCCGATGAATGTTTAAGTGCTGCTCAAATTGGGTTTATACTTTGTCATTCGTCGTGAATTCGATGGATGTTTAAGTATTGCACTCGTCCTCTTACTTGTACATAAGTTGAAAAACGTTACCCAAGTTCGTAAATCATGTATTTGTGAGTTATATCAAATGAATCTTAAAAACATTTGAAAATTTGAGTATCAAAAGCTGGTATGTAAGCGTCTATGAACAGAAGCACTACATGGGCCACACAAGGACCCAAGAGTGGGGCTCGCTACACCCGATAGATCTACCACTTTTGCCCTCGGTCTTATACAAGATTAATGGCACTTAAAAGAGATTACTATTCGCTCACATGATCTAACAGTCCATTCCCTAGCTAAACCATACCATTGAGACATGTATCTTACCCCCGAGAGTTATAAATCCGAAAACATTTAAGAGTGAAGGGGGGCTTGAAATCACTGGGTGTCCCGTTCTTCAAAAGCAGACCAACCCAGTCCCGTTGTTATAATTAGGACGATCCCGTCCCTAGTCATGAAAATCATGCACGTTTCGAGAATCGCATTTGTTTTGTAAAACAATTATATTTTGTATGAATCGTTCGTAAACCGTTTGAGTTCCTTGAAATCAATTCATAACATGGTTTAGAAATATGAGTTTTCGTTTATCGAAAAATTGTTTACTTTTGCAAAACTTGCATGTCTTTCCACCCTCGAAAACATTTAAAAAATGTAAAACCGTAAAAAGTGGGGGTTATGAACTCACCTCGACATCCTTGTGCAAAAGCTAGCTAAAAGTGATTCCGTGTTGTTATTCCAAGATTGTGAACTCGCTAGCGTGCAACTATAGTATTCCTAACAGGGAATAACTTATCAGTTTCTAATTTAAACGTAGCTAAACTACGTGTCCAAGCTCTACCGAGTCATAGATAAAACGACTCTACGAAGGTGTTGTTATTTTAACTGAGAATAACCGAACAATGGTTATTTGATCCTGTTATAATCAGGATAAAACTAAGTCTCGAAAACAACTTAGTTTTCGAATGGTTTATAATATATATATATATATATATATATATATATAGTGGAGGGTTCAAATGAGAAGAAATTCTTTGTAAGAAGAAAAAAGAAGAAATTTCAACCAATAGGAATGCTTCATTAGACTTCATTTAATATTTGTACTTAATGTAACTATAAGGGTATATTAGTAAACTTACATACATCATGAATTGGTAGTTTCATCTTTAATAATTAACAATATTAAATTTGTAACTTATTTTTAAGATATATATTTTTCACAAAAAATAAAAATAAAAATAAAAATTCATTTAAAATGTAGGATAAATACGAGGCGTGTAGGATAAATTATGAGTTGTGTAGGATAAATTTCAATATATGTAGGATAAATTTCGAAATGTGTAGGATAACTTTTGATGTGTGTAGGCAAAAATATTTAGTGTGGAGGATTATAGTCTTAATGACTAATTAGTCAAACATAATAATAAATGAGATGAGAAAAAAAACTATTTAATGTTTTACCATTATACCCTTTTATTCTTTTTCTTCTCAATAAAATTTTCTTCTCAAATGAACCTTCCTCTATATATATATATATATTTCAATATAAATATACTTACGTCGTTGTGTTGGTTGTTGCGAATAGAAGGCGTAGATGAAATATTGTACATACTCGAAACATCGTATATGATTCGGTAATATACCGTTGTTTTCGTAAGATGGAAGTAAATAAATGTATATGCATATAACTATATGAGCTCGTTGTTATCAAATTAATAATATCGTTGTTAAAATCTTACGGAAAGGTGTCATACTTCGTTTAGAAGTTTGAAATAAATATAAATTATTACATTTATTTTTATAAAAGTATACGAATCAACGGTATTTGAAAATAGAGTTTCCGAATTATCGCCATTCGACATTATATTTGTTTTATAAAAGAGTTCGGGATAATTCGGGCGTATCGGCGTTTTGAAAGTAAATATATAGCATTATATTTATTATTGTAAAAGTAGTCGAAAATCTTGACTTTTGAAACGACACGAACCATTATGTTTAATTTCATGAAAGTTTTCGAGTTCTATACGTTGGATCAAATATAAATAACTATATTTAATATATAAAAAAACCCTCGCAAATAAATATACGTTTAAAGTTTATTTTATAAATTTCATTTGAGTCGCGACACGTTTTTATTAGCGTTGCGGCTAGGAAATATATATATATTTTAACGAAACTTGGGCAGAATTTCCTCAGTTTTTCGAATAACCCGACAATAAAAGTCGTCGTATTTTGTCAAAATTCAACAATAATTCAATCATTTTAAACTATATATATACTAAAACTTTATCAAATACGACCAAATAAAACGTATCTTATCACTAATCGATTCGGGTCGAGCTCGGTCGAGTAACTATCTAAAATCTAAAACTCTATATTAAACTAACTAAATTTTTGCGTCGTTAAAACTTTACCGGGTCTGAGTTGACCATCCTTGACTTCTAATGACCGATGTTGACCCGAGTTGACTCGGGTGTTGACCGAGTCGACTCGGTTTGACCGAGACTTGAATCTAGAATTCTCGAACCAAAACTGAGTCTGCTGAATCGGATAGTGCCTAAACTGACCCGAACCTGAACCAAACCAAGTCTTGAACGATTGAACCGGGTCGAACGGAAATTGAACCAAAGCATCACTATCACCATTTGCCGTCGCCGGCGTGGCTCCGGCGGCTAACGCCGCTGTCGAGCCACCACCGTCATCAACATCATTATCAACTGTCATCGTCTTCATCATTCTTCGCCGAAACCACCACACTACCTGAACCAAACCAAAACCAAAACCCAAACTAAAGCAACACCACCACAGTCGTGGTGTCACCGGCTCTGGTGGAACGGCGTGACGCCGTTCGGCCACCGTCGTTCGAATCCCCAAATGCCCCTAAAGCGGAAATGAAACGAAACAAAAAAAAAACTTTTAGAAGTAGGAGGGATTTGTCGATCTGAAAGGGAGTCAAGTGTAGGTGCACTTACCGTAAAAAAAACTCGTCGGAATAAAATGCCACTGTCGGAGCTCAACCGGTCGCCCTTGTCGCCTGAAACTCTGTCGCCGTCACTCCTTCATCTCTGATTTCTCTCCCTCAGATTCACTCTCACTCTCTCTCATCTTTTTCTTGGGCCAGCCATCGCTCACCACCACCCGATGATGGTGGTGGTGGTTCGTTTTGTTCATCGAGGGGGGGGGTCTCGCCAGACCGGAATGAAACGCCGGCTTACCGGCTCCTTGTGCTGGTCACCGATCTGAACTCGAGGGGTGGGGGTTTGCTGTGTTGTGTCTGAATGATTGAGATAGGAATTTGAGAGTTAGGGTTTTCTAGGTTGAAGAAGACAGAGCAGAGCGAAATGGTCGTTGTGTGCACAGATGAAATTATGAGGATACTAGGGTTTCCTTGCACTTTTATACTAGGTTTGTTTGGTGGGCCTGGGCCGAGGGCCCATTAGCGTGGTTTGAGCGGCCCGATAATTATCCGAAGCCCGTTTTCGAATCCTGTTCGGTGTAAAATGTCGTGTAATAAAGTTTTAGAGTCGAAACGCCAGAAATTACGTCGAAACTTGATGTTTAACGGGTCCGTTCGTCGGTTGCGTTAAAAACGCGTAAACTGTGTCGTTCGTGGTTTCGTGTCCGTTTTGCGATCCGTTTTCAACTACGGATAATAAAATTTAAAAATTACGTTAAATATATCATAATATATTAATATTGGGTCATAACTCGAATCCGGTGCTTCCGTTTCGTTGCCGGTGCGTTCCTGCAGTTGCGTTTTTCGTTCACGTTTGCGTGTTTTGATGTTTAGAAGTGTGATAATTTCGCAAAATTAAATCCATGAGTTTAAACTATACGTATAACTTCATATTTGTCGGCGTTGTCAGTAGTTTGTAGTTTTGTACGGTGTCAGTTCGTTATCGCTTAATATCCAGCAGATTTCCCGAAATTCATCATACGCGCACTGTGACGTCAGATAAGCCTACCTAGGCATTCAACAAGCCTAATTAAGTTAATTCGTGTCTCAAAACACTATTTATTATTGTCTTAAACGTTTGTTAATCGCGTAATTAAGAGGCGATAATTACCGGTTGTCACATTTGTGGGGTGCTAAAATGGAAACCCCCTCGCATGGACATTCGTGCGCTTCTCCTTCGCCTCGATGGTTCTGGTGGCGGAGGGTGTTCTGGTGCTGGTTGTGGCGGTGGCGTAACCGCTTGAAAGTGCGGGTTCTCAGAGGGAGTCCGCTGTGGTGGTGGTGGTGAGTCGTGGTGAGAGGGAGTGAACTCCCACTTGTAGGTGCTCCATCTTTCGGCCCATATATCGGGGCCTCGATATGGCGATCTTGCATAGGAAGAACCACTGGAGATGTCTATGGGATGCGTAGGTGTCCCAAAAGGTGGCATGACTGGATCTGGATCATCGTCCACATCCTTATCTTGATATTCAGGATATTGGTCTTCGGGCCCCAACAGGTTATGACCTGCTGGTGCATTGATGTAGTCATTAGGGTCAAAGTGACCCTGGAAGGGAGAAGATTGGTGGGAAAAATGGTGGGAAGTAGAATGTGGTAAGGAATGGTGAGAATGGTGCGAATGCAGCGACTGCTGCGAATGATGTGAGCCTTGGGGCTCGTCAGGTTGTTGCGGCCCAAACAAGTGGTGATAGGAAGGCGATGTGCTGAGCTGTATGACGCAGAGGGAGTACCTCTATGCGAAGGCCCTGCTTCATTCTACATGCCTCCTCTCATTGGGGCTTTGCCTCTTCCTCCTCTTCCTCGTACTCTTGGCGGCATTATCGGTAGGTCAAAAACGAGGAAACAAACATGATCTATAAACCAAATAAGATTTAGATTAATCCTAAGCCATTTGCCTAGACTCGGGAGTCTGAGGAATGTGGTACTGTGTCATTGAGAATAAACACAAAAGGCTAGTGTTTAATTCACTCAATGTTGGATCTGATACCAACCTATCACACCCCGATATTTTAACCACGAACCGGTGGGCCAAGTGGGGAGTATCGTGACGTAGTTGATATCATCATAGTCAACTATACACAGTTTAATGCACAGTGGAAGGCTTGGTAGAAATTACTATTACAAACCAAAAGTTTAAAGTACGAAATAAAAGAATATACAGACGGTTGTAAGAAAGGATCCACAGGCGGATCTAAATATAATACAAAAATATGTTCGACAGACTTAAGGCATTACGAACTTACAAGATTCTCTATTTAACGCCCAGAAGCTCCCAGCCTAGTACGTGTAGTACCAGTCACTTAGCCTTTTGAAAATACGTCAGTTTACACTAGTAAATACAATTAACAGACTCTTTTGAAAAGTGTTTATAAAATTGGTTTGGATGCACAAGGCATAAAATCTTTTATAACTTGGGACAATTATAATTATAATCTTGTACACATATTTTGTAGGATCGGTTTTCGACTCCGTAACGATTGCGTATGACACGTGTGACGTACGGAATCCGTACACGTGCGTGGACCGAACACGAGAACTGTACAATCAACTGTGATTCGATTAGAAGATGTGAAAAGTACACAGAAACTTGAATCACCTTTTGCCTTTCTCTCTCTAGCTCCTATGCTCTCCAATCTCCAAAATGGCAAAAGTCCTAAATTTAAGACACTACACTCCTATTTATAGGTCAAGGGGTTTAATGAGACTTCTCATTAATTACAATATTGCCACCTTGCCTTTTCACTAAATATAACACTATAATGTCTTGATTTCTTCTCATTTAATGCTACGGACTGATTGACGGAGGCGATAGACATTATTGCACCAACAGACTCCCCCTTGGATATTGCCGCAGTCAATCTCGTAGCGTCTTGTCTTTCTCTCTCTCTCTGAGTCTTCTTGAAGCTTTATCACATCTTCAGCAACATAGACTCTCTCTTTCTTTAAACTTTTTCTTCAGGCTCCCCCTTTCATTAAACTTTTTCTTCATGCTCCCCCTTTCGTCAAGCTTCCGTGCTTTTGGGATCGACACCTGGCTTTCCGTGCTTTGATACCAGTTATGAGTTCAGTATCAGATCATAAACGATCACTAGATCTGCGATGAATTCGATTTAACATGCAGAATCCGTTAAATTGAACCGTAATCGTGCGCGAATACGTAAATAGCTATCGTTTTATTACGTAACGACAACCGGACAGAGTGTCACACCCCCGAAATCCACCTGCGGAATATCACCGCTTGGAGGCGTGACTGACCAGGATCCAGCCACCAATCATATTGAACAAGCATGTAAGTGATTATAAAAGTCCAACCAATACAATTGGTGTCCAAACAAAACATAGTTTAAGTTGCAAGCGGAAGCATAACGTTTAAAACCAAAACATAAGTTTAATTGTTTCAAAGTTTAACATGGCACACAGCTATCCATATCCCACAACGACTCTTCTCCCTGCAAGCTCCAGCTAGTACCTATTGACCTGCAAAGCATGTAGTAACGAGTCAATAATAATGTTGAGCGAGTTCACAGTTGGGTGTTCGTTTTAAGTTGTTTCGAAAACAGTTTCCTTTATCTGGCATCCTGCCGTGGGGGTTACCCCATAGTTGAAAACGTGATTCGTTTAACCCAATTACTCTTGCAATCCAGCCGTGGGGGCTACCCCATGTTTAATTATCTGGCTCTACGGCCGTGGGGGCTACCCCATGTTTGTTACTAGACTCGTTACCATATCGACTGCTGACTGTAGTCATGTTTATGTGCCCTGAACTGTCAATGTCTTTCATCATTGACGTGCCCAGATCCATTAGTTCACGCCCGCCCTCTGCGGCACGGTGTGAGGTTTGTCAGACCTAAATAGCGCTATCTAACTAATGACCCGCTCGCCATTGGCCCGGCGATTAAGTCGATATAAAAAGGAGGGACTTCGTGATAGAGTTTTGGTCTAGTGAAAGTTATCTGTCCAAGAGGACGAGGAATTATATTCCTGAACCAGCACTGTCCTACCCAATAAAGGACGAGGAATCCATGTTCCTTAACCCCATTCCCAACCCCTGGGAATCCCATGCTTTGTAGAGAGTGTGAACTCACCTTGGGTTGCTCGGCAGTTTAGTTTACTTGGTTAAGTATGCTGGTCACCACGTCCTAATATGGTTACCAGTATAGGTCAGGTTTGGGTGTAAAGAAGTCACGTGTATTCCACACGTATCTAACACATAGCATACATGACATATGATTATCCTCTAAGTTATTGGGCCTGTCCACGTTCTTAAACAGTGACAGTTAACACACAGCCCAGTTAACAGTAACACATAATCCAGGTAAACAGTAATAAGCGTTCCACACGTATCTAACACATAGCATACATGACATATGATTATCCTCTAAGTTATTGGGCCTGTCCACGTTCTTAAACAGTGACAGTTAACACACAGCCCAGTTAACAGTAACACATAATCCAGGTAAATAGTAATAAGCGTGGACAGTCCAAACGATTCGGCCCAATAACGGAAACAATCAACCCAGTCGAGACAAGGTGGTCTCGACTCGAGAACATGCAGTCACGAGTCGCAACCAGGAGTTCTCGAGTCATGAATGGCTGGTCTCGAGTGGTGCAGGCATGAGTTGGAAACTTAGAGGTCTCGAGTTCAGTCTCGATTCGAGACCATGAGATCTCGAGTCGAGACCTTGCTAGTTCCGAGTCCTTGAAGCTTGTCTCGAGTTGTCACGTGATGGTCTCGAGTCGCAACCACTGCGGTCTCGAGCTGTAGCTTAAAGGTCTCGAGTCGCAAACACTGCAGTCTCGAGTTATGGCTTAACGGTCTCGAGTCGAGACCGGGGGTCTCGACTGGCACACCTGCTGATTGCCAGCATTTGTACTAGCCAATGGAATTTCGATTTCATGTAATGGTGTACTATCCAACCAAATCACTCAAACATGTTTTCTTGTCTAAAACCTAAACCAAATGGATTAAAACACACAGTTTTTAAATGTTCATCATATATTCAAATAGTTCATCAAATATTCATATCACATTCAACCCTCATTCATCCATTTCATCATTTACAAGCATGTTCATTCAAGGCAACCTAAACCTCTAAACAAATGCATGATTCAGACATCACTAAAGGCTATCATCGGTTTCTATATCTGGCACACAATCACTTGGTTCAATGACAACATATGCATGTATTTGTTACATCATTTTGGCATATCATTCATAAACAACATTCTAACACCTAGCTAGCATCAAAGGCTATCATTCACTAAACGTATTGTGTCCATTATTCATGTCAAGGATTGAGGAAAGAGCTTCCGAGTGTTGAGGTTTAGGGTTTTAGTGAGAGAGAGAGTGTGTGTGTAGGAGAGTGTGTGTGGGTTGCCCAAAAATGGCAAGGTTGGCTAGGAGCATGAGTTATATACTAGCCCTAAGTTGGTTCACCCTAGTGGGTTTTCGAGTGGGGTGAAGAGAAGCATGGCCCAACCGGCCCAACAGTTACACTGTTCACTCGAGACCGAGTGGTCTTGAGTTGGGTTCATGGTCTCGGCTTGTTACATACCCACATATACATAACTACACCTTATACGTACATATTATCAACACATAGCACATCAAGATAATTCACAACTTTCATTTGCTAATATATAAACACATAACGTTCAAGCATGTTACATCGAGATACAATGAAGGATTCTAAATTACGAGTTGTCACACAGAGTTTCGACTCGATCTACACGCTAGAACACTCAAAATCTATGAATCGTGACGAAACCGAGAGTGTTGATGTTGTAGATTATGAAAATCTGATGAAGAGCTGTTTGGAAGGTTGAACGGATGGACTTGCTGTTGTATGTTCTCTGATGTACTGTTGTCGTCTACGTTTGAGATCCGATCGGATAGCTATATATATGGATGAAGCATGTTAGTGTTGTTTGGATCGGATGGTCATCCGATCGAATGGTCGTTGACTCTTCTCTTTCGATCGAACGGCTTCTTTCATTTGTTAATATCTTCACATGAACAATTTTGAATTCCATGCAAGCATGAGATATGATATCATCATTTAGTCATGATGACATCATGTCTGGTTATATCTGATCTCGTATCGTGTCGTATCATACCGTATCCTAACCTGTCATTACCTAACGACACCTAGTGAAACCTCTGTCCGATATATTACAGACTCAAGACTTTAAACGTTACAAATACTGACAGATTTCTAACTATACTTGTAGGATCGGTTTTCGACTCCCGAACGATTGCGTATGACACGTGTGACGTGCGGAATCCATACACATGCGTGGACCGAACACGAGAACCGTACTCAATCTATGATTCTATAGATATATATGAAATCGTACAAGAACCTCGAATCACCTTTTGGCTTTCTGTCTCTAGTTTCTCTCTCTAGCTCCAAACTCCAAAGCGTCTCAAATGGCATAAGTTCTAAATCTAACACCTAAGGGTTCTATTTATAGGCCAAGGCTTTAATGAGATTTCTCAATAATTACATAAATGCCACCTTGCCTTTTTCCTAAATATAACACTATAAGGCTATGATTTATTCTAACTTCTGCTACAGACTGATTGACGGAGGTGATAGACATTACTGCACTAACAGATTTATATGTTTGTCGTACGTTCAGGGCCCGGGATAGAAGCCGAGACATGATTAATAGACACACCACTAATGTAAACCCACAAGGAGTTATCCCCAACAAGTGGGTATATCTTTTTACATACGCAACTGTCAGGTGCAAGCCTACACCCCGTGCTTAAGTCGTGGCCATTTACAAATGAAATGAGCCGAGGATATCCAGGACACGGTCGTTTTAACCCCAAATGTTTATGTTATCAAACAATACAGATTAAAATGGGTTATGTAATTTATTAATAACAATCCGATTAAATAATTCCATACCCGACCAAGCGGTAATATTGTGAGTGCAGATATGTCTATCGCCTTCGTAATTCCAGTTCGTAGCAAGAATTAAAAGAAGACATAGTTTTATAATGTAATATGTAGGGAAAAAAGGCAAGGTGGCAAACTTGTAATTAAGGAGAACTTCCTTAAAGCCTTTGCCTATAAATAGAGGAGTTATGTCTTCATATGTAACTTTTGTCACATTTGCTATCTTGGAGAGCTTGGAGTCTAGAGAGAGAAAGTGAAAAAGGTGATTCACGGTGCTTGCATCTTTTCATATATTCTATTAAATCACAGGTTATATACGTTCTTGTGTTCGGTCCACGCACGTGTACGGATTCCGCACGTCACACGTGTCGTTACACAATCGTACGGGAGTCGTTTACGGTCCTACAACGCGCTCACAAGTGGTATCAAAGCAGGAACTCGATTGCACGGATCAAACTCACAAGAATTCACGAGAATTCATCAGATTCAGAGTCGAGTTCGCATCAGATTTGTGAAATTTCTTCCTCTACTCCTTTTCTTCTCTTTTCATCACAAAAACGCAAAATTAACAAGGTTTTCACGGTTAAAATTAGCTGAAATTTTGACATAGTGTGCGAAAATCATTGTTTTAAAAGCCTACAAATTTTCAGATCTAAATTTCAAGTAGTTTGTGAGAAATCATGATTTTTCGGTCCGAAAAAGTATGATGTTCGCTGCTGTTCATATTCTTACTTCTCACCTAGATGGCCATCCGTTCGGATGACCATCCGGACATAACACATATTCAAAAAGTTAGCTGAAAAGGAAAATCCTGCTCCCGGACTGTCTTCCGATCGGAAGACTTAAAGTGGTTTATCATCACCCGGACAGTCCTCCGACCGAACAGTGATCCGGGTGAAAGACATCTTTAAAAGTCATCCGATCCATTTTCTTTTGTTACCTTCAAGTGTTTCTGTCCATGTGATCATTTAATATTGCCGACCCAATCACAATCAATGTTGCAACAGTTTAGTCAGACCACTAAATCTTTGTGACAACCCTCAAAACTTCATGTAACCGTACAATTTATTAATGATAATTAATGTGCTTGATGACTGTGTGGAATCACTTAACTGCTTTCTGATTTCTGTGTTATACTTACATGTGCTTGTTAACATACTAGTAGTGTATAGAAAAGTTACTAAATAGTCTGGTATGCTTTCCTAAGTGTTAGGAATTAAAAATGTTACAAAAATATATATACAGGACACTTTACGGATTAATTAAGCACTTTAACGGAACAGTATCAAACCGAACAACCGGACATTACCCAGAACACCAAAATAATGCTAGAAGCATTGTGTTTATTTTTCTAAGCTAGTTAGGGTCCCGAACACCCTAACACACAATATATTATATAACACACTTATGGCACTAACTAGACACTTAAAACCTAACTAATTCACTAACCATCTAGTTGGAACTCAACCCAACCAAACCCCTCCCCCCAAATCGGTTAGGAGACAAGAAGGACACCCCATGATTTTTTTGAATTGTTTATTTGATTCTTGTCTAGACATTTGAAGCACATTATCCTTTGGTCATTCACAAGTTGGAGATTATAAAGAAACCATAGGACTTGAAACCCTCATACACAATCAACACACCTTCAAAACTCACTCTCCCCTCTTCCCTCTTCCTAGTCTCGGCCGAACACCCCTCTTTATACATCCACCATTACCGATTTTTGTTCAAGCCTTCCAAGTGTGTCTCAAGGTGTAAGAAGGTGAATAACGAAGCTTGGTGTTCTCGGAAGTTGAAGGACCACTCTCATCTTCTTTTATCCACCACTTTTATTCACTTGAACTTTCCTAGTCTTGAACTAGTGGTAAGAACTTAGATCCTTGCTTCTTACATCTTGTTTAAGTGGTAAATGATGTGTAGTGATCAAAATGATAAGAACTCTAATGAATGTTGTGAAGAAGTCTTGAACATAAACTAGTTTAGTGATAAAAGTATGGTTAAAAGATGAAGAAATTATGATATTCATGTGTTGTGATGATTGTTGGTTGTTGTTGCTTATGTAGTTGATGGATCATCATATGGTCTTGCTAAATCATGATTAAAAACATGATCTAGCAAGATGAGAAAGTTAGAAATGTGTAGGATGATGGAATCATCCACACATAAACTATGAACTTGGATAAATAAAATGTTTTCTTGAAAAATAAAGATCAAAGTAAGTTATAAGCGTGTAGATCTAAAAATCTATGAGTGGTTTTTCGAAAGAACCAAGTGAAAGGTATGAGTTTTGATAAAACTTGGATCTTACATAAACTAATCACACTTTTAGTGGGTAAACAAGTGTAGAAACACTTGTGTAAGAAGAGATTCCACAAAGGAATATTTTTAGAAAATATGACTAGAAGTTGTAAATATTCAAACTCTTTAAAAATAAAGTTTTTAAAGAACCAATCACATTTTGGAAGGTAACAAGACTTACTAAGTGTGCTAGTAAGCTACTACATGCTTTTATAAATTTTCAAGTTCATGAGTTTATAGTTTATACTTGTTTTTGACAAGTTTGGTTAGTAGAGGTTGTATATTGTTGATTGAGAATTGTTTGAATGAATTTCCGAAAAGAAAATGATATGCTAATAAGCATGGATACCTCCATTTATAAAGGAAACTCTGGCGAAATTTTCTAAAAATTCCAACACTTAGAAAATTATTTTCTAAAACAAGTGTTACAAGTATACTTTAGCTTTGTTTTCAAAATAAACTTCGCCAAAGGTTTTGTTACAAAATACAAAGTATCGGAAGTTGACTTTTACAAGTAAAAATGGATAAATATATATTTAGAATATATATTTTATATTAGAACACTTGTGTGAATACTTGTTTACTTTTTGAGATAGTTATATTATTACAGGGTAAAATAATATAACCTAATAAAGTACCTTGATATTAGAATTGTGTGGTATGTGATAGAAGTAACGGGTAGATAAACCATACGTAGGATACGTGTTATACATGAGAAACTGATTGTTATCTATACCTCATTAGGACGTGCTTGATTTCCTGATTTTTGAGTAATTAATCTAACCGAGCAAACCGAGGTGAGTTCACACACTTTCTAAGGCATGGGATTCCCGGTGGTTGGGAATGGGTTAAAGAATTTAAAACGGAATCTACATATCCTCCTTGGGTAGGATATGTACGGCCATCCTCCATAGGTAGGATGCCAATATTAATCATGCGTATTCTCCTTGGGTAGAATACGTACGTTCGCCCGCCTTGGGTAGGACAACAACCTTAAAACTTACTAGACAAAACTCTATCATGAAGTCCCTCAATTTATATCGACTTAATCGCCGAGGCCAATGGCGAGCGGGTCATTAGTTAATAGCGCTATTAGGTTTAACAAACCTCACACCGTGCCAGTCGGACGGGCGTGTACTAATGGACTATGGCAAACTGTCAGTGATGATAGACACTGATGTAGGGCACAACTTATTTGCGTTAGTAGTCGATATGGTACAGTCTAGTGGTTCACATGGGGAAGCCCCCACTGATTTTGGATATGGTTTGGGTAATAAAAGGAGCTGGTTAAACATACTTTCAACTATAGGGTAACCCCCACGGCAAATAAGCCAACGAAAATCAAACCACGTTTTCAGAAACAACTTAAAACAAATCAACCAACCGTGAACTCACTCAACTTTGTTGTTGACTCGTTGTTACATGCCTTACAGGTCGCTAGATGCATACGGAGCTTGCACGAGGAAGAAGTCGTTGTGGGATGCGGACTGTTATGTCCCGTACTTAATAATTAAACTTTATAAACTTATGGAACTTTTGTTTTGGGTCTTTAAACTTATGAAATACGAACTTATGTTTTGAACTTACGTTTTATGCTTCCGTTGTTAACTTAAAACTGGTTACTGTCTTATTGTCACCAATTGTATTGTGGTTGGTTTTACTTACTTAATTTCGTTGTTCAATATGATTGGTGGCTCGATCCTGGTCATGTCACGCCTCCAAGCGGTGATGCTCCACATGGTGGATTTTAGGGGTGTGACAGATTGGTATCAGAGCCATTGGTTATAGTGAACTTGGTTTTTAAAAGGGGAAAAGTTTTTGATTAAAACCAGACTATAACCAGTACAGTGCTCAACGATCCACAACGACGCTTCGCTCCACGTGCAAGACTCAACACACTAGGTGGTATGATTTAAGTTTATATTTCTTACTTGCTAGATTACTTTTGTCCGGTGTGGTGTTTATGGTGTGTTTATTTAGGGTAGTAGTATGTTGTCTATTAGCCCTACTGCATTCTTTATGATATGCAATTGTTTACTTGAAATTTGACAAATGGTGGTCAAATTCTATTCTAATTTCTCGTCACCCCTCTACGACAATTGTTTATGCATTCTATCTATTTACACGCTTAACTCGACATGACGTCACCATCTGACCCTCCGTGCATTCGGCTTGTACGTCAACATTCACGAAGACCCGACCTGGCTCAAACGAACTTGGGTTTTAGAGAACTATACCCACGCATCCCCCGTTGACGGACCTCATCATCTCCACTGGTCGTCGTTACCAGAAACGAAGCAGCCACAGTTACGCGCGTTCGTCGCTTTGCAACTCGCAACTCTACCAACCAAACTCTATTTTGGACAAGTGATATACTTCCGTGAATCGTGATGCAACGAACTTCCCTTTTTGTGTAATGCCGCCACACCTCACTACTAGAATTGCTTCTAAGCGACATATTACTTGGTTGAATTCTTCTGTTATTGGTGGACCCCTGTTTTCGCTCGATTCTTCGCATGAACCTCATTAACTCCCTGTTTCTTCGATTGGCAACTGATTTAACGAAACGCCAACAACCACACCACTATTTCCACCGATCACAAGTTTACCCCCATTACCTTATTGGGTGGTTAATGCTTCTTCTACTTGATTTACTCCTTCGAAAACCCAACCGAGCGAATGGATGCCCTTACTGATAGGATAGTCATCAGGACGCTCGAGGACAGAAATATGGATTACTCAACCTACAGGCGAACACGATAATCTATACGCTTACCTGACCCGCCTTACACTATAGGAAGTCATATTATTCCATGATAGTCTTTTTAAAAAACGCGGAATCTTTATACTAGCTTTTGTACCGACGCATGATTATTGGTTTATGCTATGTCTAATTTCTACCATTTGCTTAGACCAAACCGTCATTCTCTTACCACAGTGACATTTTGTTCTCGCTCCACCATGCAAAGACACTGAATTGAACACCCTCTACCATAGAGAGTTTGGAAGGCTCGACTCTCGATCCTCGGTGATCACTCCTTGAAACCTTTAGAGTGATGCAAAGAACGATCCCAACGCAGTAATGGGTAAGTTCCTTCTGGACGACTTCTTTGTTACTGTTTTGTTTAATTCGGGTGCCGATACTAGTTACGTATCCTTAAAAGTTAGTCAATTGCTTAAGCGCACTCCAACACTCCTGAACAACAAACACACGGTAGAACTAGCTAACGGTAAAAGTCTTGAAGCCACACACATAGTTAAAGATTGTAACCTCGTCTTAGCTGGTCAGACCTTCTCTATCGATCTTATTCCTATCACACTGGGTAGTTTCAACGTCGTTATTGGGATGGATTGGCTATCTCATCATCAAGCGGAGATTGTTTGCAAGGAGAAAATCGTCCGCATTCCTCGTTCTGGTGAAGAACCTCTCATGATTCGTGGCGACAAGAGTGGTGCTGTCGAAGGCATCATCTCTTTCCTTAAGGCCCAGAAGTGTTTGCGAAAGGGCCACACTGCCATTTTAGCACTCGTTACTGACACATCAGCGGAAGAGAAGAGAATTGAGGACATTCCTATTGTGCGTGATTTTCCCGACGTATTTCCTGAGGAATTACCTGGTCTCCCGCCTCACCGCCAAGTTGAATTTCAAATCGAGCTAGCTCCTGGAGCAGCGCCAGCAGCTCGAGCACCATATCGTCTAGCTCCATCAGAACTTGAAGAACTGTCCACGCAACTACAAGAACTCTTGGAAAAGGGTTTTATACGTCCTAGCTCTTCGCCCTGGGGAGCTCCAGTCTTGTTTGTGAAAAAGAAAGATGGTACTTTCAGAATGTGTATTGACTACCACGAACTCAACAAGGTGACTGTGAAGAATCGTTATCCTCTTCCACGTATTGACGACTTGTTCGACCAGTTGCAAGGGTCGAGCTATTACTCCAAGATTGATTTGAGATCGGGATACCATCAGCTGAGATTCCGAGATGAGGACGTCTCCAAAACAACATTCAGAACCCGTTACGGCCATTACGAGTTTCTGGTTATGCCATTCGGGCTGACAAATGCACCAGCGGTCTTCATGGATCTCATGAACCAAGTGTGCAAGCCTTACCTGGATAAGTTCGTTATTGTGTTCATCGACGATATCCTGATCTATTCCAAGAGTCAGGAGGAACACGAGCAGTATCTACAACTTATGCTGGAACTTCTTCGAAAAGAGCAGTTGTATGCCAAGTTTTCGAAATGTGACTTCTGGCTCCGCGAAGTCCACTTTCTAGGCCATGTGGTAAACAAGGATGGAATTCATGTGGACCCATCTAAGGTTGAATCGATCAAGAACTGGCCTGCACCCCGCACACCAACAGAAATCCGCCAATTCTTGGGTTTGGCAGGATATTATAGGAGGTTTATCAAGGATTTCTCCAAGATTGCGCAACCTCTCACTTCACTGACTCAGAAGGGTGTCATCTATCGTTGGGGTGATGCACAGGAGTCCGCATTTCAACACCTAAAGGATAGACTTTGTAGCGCGCCTATCCTCTCATTGCCTGAGGGCACAGATGATTTTGTGGTTTACTGCGATGCTTCCATCCAAGGACTTGGTTGCGTATTGATGCAACGTGACAAGGTCATTGCCTACGCATCACGCCAACT
Source organism: Helianthus tuberosus (assembly GCA_030545235.1). Classification (NCBI taxonomy): domain Eukaryota; kingdom Viridiplantae; phylum Streptophyta; class Magnoliopsida; order Asterales; family Asteraceae; genus Helianthus; species Helianthus tuberosus. The sequence goes on along the minus strand of CM060351.1, from coordinate 25,845,686 downwards.
CAAGGTTCACGAAAGAAATTACACTACTCACGATCTGGAGCTGGGAGCAGTTGTTTTCGCGCTTAAGATATGGAGACATTACCTGTACGGTACTAAGTGCACCATTTACACCGATCACAGGAGTCTCGAGCATATCTTCAAGCAAAAGGAGTTAAACATGCGTCAACGCTGATGGGTTGAGCTTTTGAACGATTATGAATGCGCTATCAAGTATCATCCGGGCAAGGCCAATGTTGTGGTCGACGCCCTCAGTCGAAAGGATACTATACCCAAGCGTGTACGTGCTTTACAGCTTACCATCCAATCTAACCTTCCCGCTCAGATTTGCGATGCTCAGGTTGAAGCATTGAAAGCGGGGAATATCAGGGCTGAATTCCTATGAGGATCGAGGCAGCGGCTAGAACAAAAGGAAGACGGTGCCTACTATGTTATCGGACACATCTGGGTTCCACTTTATGGGGGATTACGCGAGCTTGTGATGGATGAAGCACACAAGTCTCGTTATTCAGTACATCCTGGTTCAGATAAAATGTACCACGATCTCAAAACTACGTATTGGTGGTCTGGCATGAAAGCCCACATAACAATCTACGTCAGTAAGTGCTTGACTTGTGCGAGAGTCAAGACTGAATACCAGAAACCATCAGGCCTACTTCAACAACCAGAGATCCCGAAATGGAAATGGGAGCAAATTTCCATGGATTTCGTTACTGGCCTGCCTAGATCTCAACGCGGAAACGATACCATTTGGGTGATCGTAGATCGACTGACCAAGTCTGCACATTTTCTGGCCATCAAAGAAACGGATAAGTTTTCTACTCTTGCAGACATTTACCTAAAGGAAGTGGTATCAAGGCACGGAGTGCCAACCTCCATCATTTCTGATCGTGACGCGCGTTTTACGTCTGAACTGTGGCAAGCAATGCACAAGTCTTTTGGCTCACGTTTAGATATGAGCACCGCTTATCACCCATAGATGGATGGGCAATCTGAACGCACCATCCAAACCCTTGAAGACATGCTTAGGGCATGCGTAATCGACTTCGGCAATGGCTGGGAAAAACACCTCCCGTTAGTGGAGTTTTCGTACAACAACAGCTACCACACCAGCATCCAAGCCGCTCCGTTTGAGGCATTGTACGGACGCAAATGCCGATCACCTCTCTGTTGGGCAGAAGTTGGTGACAGCCAAATCACTGGCCCAGAACTTGTGGTAGATACCACCGAGAAGATTTCTTAGATACGACAGCGAATGGCGACAGCTCGTGATCGTCAGAAAAGCTATGCTGATAAGGGAAGAAAACCACTCGAGTTCCAGGTTGGGGATCGAGTGCTACTTAAAGTCTCACCTTGGAAAAGTGTAGTTCGTTTTGGAAAACGAGGCAAGCTCAATCCGTGTTATGTCGGACCGTTCGAAATCATTGAGAAAATTGGCAAAGTCGCTTACAGGCTGAATCTACCGGCAGAGCTCAGCGGAGTTCACAATGTTTTCCACGAGTCGAATCTGAAGAAGTGTCTATCAGATGAGACCCTCATAGTTCCCTTAAAGGAGCTCACTATCGACGACCAGCTGCGATTCGTCGAGGAACCAGTAAAAATTACTGATCGAGATGTTAAGATCCTCAAGCGTACCAGGATACCTATTGTTCGAGTTCGTTGGGATTCCCGTCGTGGCCCGGAGTATACCTGCGAACGAGAAGACCAAATGAAACTCAAGTACCCCCAGCAGTTTAAGAAAAACGCAACCACTACTGAGGCTGAAGCTACTGCAGAATTTCGGGAAGAAATTCCAAATCAACTGGGGGATGATGTGACACCCCAGGAAAACCAGGAAACCAACGCAACTTAACTAGCTTCCTCAGTAACCACGTGCTAAATTTCGGGACGAAATTTTCTTAACAGGGGGAGAATGTGACAACCCTCAAAACTTCATGTAACCGTACAATTTATTAATGATAATTAAAGTGCTTGATAACTGTGTGGAATCACTTAACTGCTTTCTGATTTCTGTGTTATACTTACATGTGCTTGTTAACATACTAGTAGTGTATAGAAAAGTTACTAAATAGTCTGGTATGCTTTCCTAAGTGTTAGGAATTAAAAATGTTACAAAAATATATATACAGGACACTTTACGGATTAATTAAGCACTTTAACGGAACAGTATCAAACCGAACAACCGGACATTACCCGGAACACCAAAATAATGCTAGAAGCATTGTGTTTATTTTTCTAAGCTAGTTAGGGTCCCGAACACCCTAACACACAATATATTATATAACACACTTATGGCACTAACTAGACACTTAAAACCTAACTAATTCACTAACCATCTAGTTGGAACTCAACCCAACCAAACCCCTCCCCCCAAATCGGTTAGGAGACAAGAAGGACACCCCATGATTTTTTTGAATTGTTTATTTGATTCTTGTCTAGACATTTGAAGCACATTATCCTTTGGTCATTCACAAGTTGGAGATTATAAAGAAACCATAGGACTTGAAACCCTCATACACAATCAACACACCTTCAAAACTCACTCTCCCCTCTTCCCTCTTCCTAGTCTCGGCCGAACACCCCTCTTTATACATCCACCATTACTGATTTTTGTTCAAGCCTTCCAAGTGTGTCTCAAGGTGTAAGAAGGTGAATAACGAAGCTTGGTGTTCTCGGAAGTTGAAGGACCACTCTCATCTTCTTTTATCCACCACTTTTCTTCACTTGAACTTTCCTAGTCTTGAACTAGTGGTAAGAACTTAGATCCTTGCTTCTTACATCTTGTTTAAGTGGTAAATGATGTGTAGTGATCAAAATGATAAGAACTCTAATGAATGTTGTGAAGAGGTCTTGAACATAAACTAGTTTGGTGATAAAAGTATGGTTAAAAGATGAAGAAATTATGATATTCATGTGTTGTGATGATTGTTGGTTGTTGTTGCTTATGTAGTTGATGGATCATCATATGGTCTTGCTAAATCATGATTAAAAACATGATCTAGCAAGATGAGAAAGTTAGAAATGTGTAGGATGATGGAATCATCCATACATAAACTATGAACTTGGATAAATAAAATGTTTTCTTGAAAAATAAAGATTAAAGTAAGTTATAAGCTTGTAGATCTAAAAATCTATGAGAGGTTTTTCGAAAGAACCAAGTTAAAGGTATGAGTTTTGATAAAACTTGGATCTTACATAAACTAATCACACTTTTAGTGGGTAAACAAGTGTAGAAACACTTGTGTAAGAAGAGATTTCACAAAGGAATATTTTTAGAAAATATGATTAGAAGTTGTAAATATTCAAACTCTTTAAAAATAAAGTTTTTAAAGAACCAATCACATTTTGGAAGGTAACAAGACTTACTAAGTGTGCTAGTAAGCTACTACATGCTTTTATAAATTTTCAAGTTCATGAGTTTATAGTTTATACTTGTTTTTGACAAGTTTGGTTAGTAGAGGTTGTATATTGTTGATTGAGAATTGTTTGAATGAATTTCCGAAAAGAAAATGATATGCTAATAAGCATGGATACCTCCATTTACAAAGGAAACTCTGGCGAAATTTTCTAAAAATTCCAACACTTAGAAAATTATTTTCTAAAACAAGTGTTACAAGTATACTTTAGCTTTGTTTTCAAAATAAACTTCGCCAAAGGTTTTGTTACAAAATACAAAGTATCGGAAGTTGACTTTTACAAGTAAAAATGGATAAATATATATTTAGAATATATATTTTATATTAGAACACTTGTGTGAATACTTGTTTACTTTTTGAGATAGTTATATTATTACAGGGTAAAATAATATAACTTAATAAAGTACCTTGATATTAGAATTGTGTGGTATGTGATAGAAGTAACGGGTAGATAAACCATACGTAGGATACGTGTTATACATGAGAAACTGATTGTTATCTGTACCTCATTAGGACGTGCTTGATTTCCTGATTTTTGAGTAATTAATCTAACCGAGCAAACCGAGGTGAGTTCACACACTTTCTAAGGTATGGGATTCCCGGTGGTTGGGAATGGTTTAAAGAATTTAAAACGGAATCTACATATCCTCCTTGGGTAGGATATGTACGGCCATCCTCCATAGGTAGGATGCCAATATTAATCATGCGTATTCTCCTTGGGTAGAATACGTACGTTCGCCCTCCTTGGGTAGGACAACAACCTTAAAACTTACTAGACAAAACTCTATCATGAAGTCCCTCAATTTATATCGACTTAATCGCCGAGGCCAATGGCGAGCGGGTCATTAGTTAATAGCGCTATTAGGTTTAACAAACCTCACACCGTGCCAGTCGGACGGGCGTGTACTAATGGACTATGGCAAACTGTCAGTGATGATAGACACTGATGTAGGGCACAACTTATTTGCGTTAGTAGTCGATATGGTACAGTCTAGTGGTTCACATGGGGAAGCCCCCACTGATTTTGGATATGGTTTGGGTAATAAAAGGAGCTGGTTAAACATACTTTCAACTATGGGGTAACCCCCACGGCAAATAAGCCAACGAAAATCAAACCACGTTTTCAGAAACAACTTAAAACAAATCAACCAACCGTGAACTCACTCAACTTTGTTGTTGACTCGTTGTTACATGCCTTACAGGTCGCTAGATGCATACGGAGCTTGCACGAGGAAGAAGTCGTTGTGGGATGCGGACTGTTATGTCCCGTACTTAATAATTAAACTTTATTAACTTATGGAACTTTTGTTTTGGGTCTTTAAACTTATGAACTACGAACTTATGTTTTGAACTTATGTTTTATGCTTCCGCTGTTAACTTAAAACTGGTTACTGTCTTATTGTCACCAATTGTATTGTGGTTGGTTTTACTTACTTAATTTCGTTGTTCAATATGATTGGTGGCTCGATCCTGGTCATGTCACGCCTCCAAGCGGTGATGCTCCACATGGTGGATTTTGGGGGTGTGACAATCTTGAGGTCCAATAACAATTTAATTAGTTTGGTAAATTCAGTATTGTCAGCCCACTAATAACATTGGTCCAATTAGAGTGTGTGGTGATTAAAGTTTTTGGCCATATATAAATTGCTTTCAAATATTTGTCTCGGCCCAATACAATGTCACATGAATTAACTGTTTCAAAATTGGCGGCACATGTGATTGATCAGTGAGTGAACATTAAAAGTCATTCCATTATAAAAATTCATCAGTTTGCATGTGAAATATATTTGAAAGTGTCGGCCATTAAATGATTTAGTAACTTAGTTCAATTAAAATTCTACATTTGTTGGCTGCATGTGAAGTAACAAGCATTTACTCGGTCTAATAAGTCAAAAGGTGGTCAGAGGTTTAAAGATTGTTGGTCCAATAACCTTGTGCTTGTATCAGTTAAACGCGTGAAGTGTTTGTGTGGCCCATAACTCCATACATCATCTCGGCCCTATACACATTTGACGAATGGTGATTCGTGCGGATATTCATCCGATTGCTTGACACATTATATCATCCAAGTCATCAAACGGATCACCATCCATTCAAGAAGTGATCCGAACCAATAAAGTTCTAACTTGTATCATTTTTGTCAAGCTTATCTTAACAGATTTGAGCGGCCCATTAATTGCTAGTGTAACTCGGTCCAATTGAATTCATATTAAGGTGATATTCATGTGAATATTGTCATTCAGTCAACAGCTATTAGGCCCATGTGATTTCCGCTTCTCGGTCCAATTATATCAGTCTTACATTGTTCAATATTAGCGGCCCAATAACAGTTCAAGTTTGCATGTGAGGTCCAATAAAAGTGTTGTCAACTGTCGGATTGTCATCCGATCAAAAGTCATTAACATCTGACGAAAGGTCCTCCGACCGAATGATAATTCGTTCATAAGCCATCCGATCAAAGCGATCCGATCAAAGTCATCCGTTTGACTTTCGTTGACCCCATCCGATCGGTTATTCATCCGAACCTATTGATTGATTTGTTTAAACTTATCGTTTATTTGTTTGTTTGTGTATTTGCAGGTAATAAAAGAGGTGCATATTCAAAGTACGATACACGAAAGAGATGGGTGAAGAGTTCTACAACACGTTTTACACGGCGTTCACTTCCGAATCTTCCAAAACATCAACCGTTACACCGAAAACGATTACGAAAGAAATAAACGATAACATAAAACATGATAACTTTTACGGAACACATTCTAAACCACCGAAACTCGAAAATATTGAAGATTACACATGGTGGAAAGAAAGGTTTTTGAACTGGACGAAAGCTTACGTACACGAAAGCTGGTTCTGTTTGGAGTTTGGGTACAGTCGGCATGTGAATGATAAAAACGAATAAATTAATCTCAATAGCTTGTTAGATGAAGATAAAAGAAAATTCTCGTACGAACAGAAAATGATCGCTTTAATTCAACAGTCTATCAGAGATGATATTTTTTCACTGTTAAATCATGATGGTTCGTCAAAATCAGTGTGGTAAGCTTTGAGAGTTAAAGCCGAGGGAGGAAAACAAATCAGAAAGAACAAAATTGCTTTAATTAAAAAAGAATTGGATTTGTTTGATAACTTAAAAGGAGAGTCTGTGAGGCAAATGATCGAGAGATTTTGTCACTTACAAATTGAGCTTAACAGATTCGATATAACTAAAACACGTGAGGAGCTCATTGATAAAATCATTGAAGCGTTACCACGAGCTGATCAGTGGCAAACGTTTGTGTTTATTTTGAAAAATGATGTATTGTATGATACAATTACTCTTGATGTTTTGATTGAAAAACTTGAAAGTCATGAACTTGAATTACAGAAACAAAGCAAGATGAGCAGTTCGTCACATCAACAGAATGTGGGTCTTTACTACATGGGCAGTGTACCTTCGATGACAGTCAGTGAATCGCCAAAGACTGCATTCAGTGTTGAAAAGTCGTATGACTCACAGAAAGGCTCATCAAGCTATAATCTAGTGTATCATTCATCTTCAACAGCTTCAAACTCTGAAGAATCTGAAGAAATTCTCTGCAACATCGCATTAAAGCTGAAAAATTCTCCAGCAATGAGCATTAACGCTGCTAAACAGCAAATGAGTTTTCTAGCATCGATTCTGGAATCATATGAAGGTTTGGTGGCTGGTAAAATTGGAAATTCTGAGCTGACACAAGAAGATTATGACCAGATAGATCCAGAAGAGATGGAACTGATTGATCTAAGATGGTGTTTGGCTAGCTGCATTCGAAGAGCACAGCGGTTCATGGAAATAACTGGAAGAAAATCACTCAGTGGACCATCAACAAAACTGGGCTTTGACTAATGAAAAGTGACCTGCTTCAAATGCAAACAAAAAGGTCATTTCAAAAGAGAATGCAGAAACTCTGCTGTTGAAGAAACAACTAATCCTTTTAAAGATGATTACTATCGTAAAGCGATTTATCACATAAGCAAAGAAGAACCATCAAGAATGAAACTAATTGAAAACATTTCTGAGAAAGAGAATTCAAGAGCATGTGTAGTGATCCAAGATGATGAAGGGTTTGACTGGAGTAAAGTTCTTCCAGAAGAGGATGCCGTTAGTTATACGTTCACAGCACAAGTCAAAACAGAATCAGCGTACAAACATAGTGCATTCGTTGCTGTTGTGAAAGAGAAAACAAAAGAAGAACTTTTGAAAGAGAAAACTGATAGAGAACGATTCTTTGCAGATTGCAGAATTGAAAAGATGCATGAAGAGTTTGAAGAAGCAAAGTTTTATGGAAGGTACGATAAGAAGTGAAAGTGTTACATCAACAAAAATGGAGATCCAGTCGTTCATAGACGAGAAGTGGTGTATAACGACATTCTTGCAGTAATTCCTTTGTCCGGCGAGTACTACTCCAATGTTGAAAAAGATAGAAATTATCTGAAAAAGCTGGATAAAATCATCAGAGATGTCATGATAGCGAGTCTAAGACAGAGAGATGAAGATAGGATGAAGAAAAATGTTGATGAGTTGGTTGATGATTTGAAGAAGGCTGCTGAAGAACAAAAGAGTGAAGGTAAAAAGGAAGAAGAAGCAGCTGATGAAGAAGCTGTTACTGAAAAACAGCAGAATGAAGATGATCTAAAGAAGAAAGAAGAAGTTGAGGAGAAGCTTGAAAGATCGGATGAAGTGGATGATGCTGATGGTGTTGGTAAGGAACAACAAAAGAAAGAAGCTGATCAAACACAAATTGAAGAGAAAGCCGAGGTGCCAATCATTGAGGTAAATACTTCAACTGATTCTGAAGTTTTAAATAAACCTGTTAACCAGTGCAAGAAATGCATGGAAATGTGCAGTGCTTGTACTAAAAAGGATGAAAAATTCAGAACAAGAGATCTAGAATTCACTAAAATCGAAAAAGTTTTCAAAGAAAAATGCAAAGAAATGTTAGAAAACGAAAAGATTTTGAAGGATAATAATGAAAAATTGACACAAAAATGCAAGATTTTGGAAAAGGAAAATGAAATTTTGAAAGAAAAGGTTTAAAAAATGACTGAAGAATGTTTGCAAAAAGAAAATTCGTTTCAAGAAATGAAAAAAGAGTATGATTCAATAAAACTTGCATATCATATCACAAAAGAATCATATGAAGACGTGAAGAGCCAAATGAAACTTGTTCAATCGAGATTGAAACATTGTTTTGAAACATCGGATACGCTTAAGCGACAGTATGAAATTAAACAACAAGTTGTAAATTCTTACATTGAAGATGTTGCTAAGCTAAACCGTAAAATAGCTGATTTAGAACAAGATAACAACAAGTTACATAGTTATCACACTTCATCATATGTTCTTGAACGCATTTTCAATCTAAAACTGGATAGTAAAGATTCTGAACAAAACAAGAAAGGTATTGGCTCGGAATATCATCAGGTTCCACCATCGTTTGAGGAAAAATTCACATTCTATGATGACGAGAAAGTGGAAAAAGCTTTCAACATGGTTGATCAATTGCCAGATAATATAGATGTAACCTATTCCAAATCTGATGATTCTAGTGATTCAGAAGTGGTAGGTAAGGTCGTTGAAAGTGTTTTGAAAGAAGAGTCTATTGAAACAGGTAAATCTGAATCACAAGATGAAAATGAAGGTAGTTTTCATGAAGGTTATTTGAAAAACTCAAAATCTGAGAAAAATGTGAATGATGATTCAAAAGGATTGGTTTATACCATGATTGGATCAGACAAATTATTTTCAGATCTTAAAGTCCCGATTCAGAATGTGATTTAAGAAACGATTGACAAAGTGTTCAAGTTAATTAAAATTGAACAATCCGAAATTGCAAAGTTTGCTGGAAAGAGTCACAAAACTTTTTATAACAAACCGAGTTACAAAAAGAAAAACATAAAGGCTGGGTTGGGTTATAAAAAGAAACAAAATTGGAAAAGAAATGAAACGCCAAATTATTAGAAAAAAATGAATTTTGTTCATGGAACAAGTTCCTAAGAGGAGAAAGAACTCCAATTCAGACGACAGTCTAATGAAGAGTTCTTTGCTCAGAAAAAGCAACAACAACAGGTCAAAGATGCCTCAAAGAGAACATGTTTTAAATGTGATCAAATTGGACATCTTGCACGCAAGTGTCCAAATCCGAAACCTGTTGGTGTTGAAACGAAAAAGAAATCTGATGTTGTGACTCAGAAGTCAACCAAGTTTGAAACAAAACAAAATTGGAAGCCGAAAATGTCAAAGGCTGACTCACAACAAACATGGAAACCGGTGACACCCAAAACTAGAAAAAAAAAACAAAGTTGGAAAACAACTATTGATGCAACAAAACCAAACCAGTTTTGGAAACCAAAAGTTGTTGTTCAAAGTCAAAACACTCAGAATGATTCACATTTTTACAAAAGCAGTGCTTCAAAAGGACAAAACTGGGTGGTTAAGACACAACCTACTTCTGAATAGAAAACTGATTCAATCAAAAAGGATGAAGTAAAAGATGAAAAGTTGTTTGTATCAAATGACGATAATTTTCCAAGATTTAGTGAAGCTTATTGTGTCGAAATGCCTAAGGTCAAACAGGCCTGGGCTAACTTGTTCAAGTAATTGAATACATTTAATGTGCAGGTGCTCAAGAAATCTGAATATCATCTAGAGGAGTATTGGAGTAGCCTGGCATGAGAAGAGGAGGTTGCTGGTCCCTGCGATTGTTAAACAGGGAGTTTGTACATTTTTGTACATAAATAAACCATATTTCTAAAACCCTAAAAATTGAAAATTTTAAAAACTAAAATATGTTTTCTTTTTGTCAAAAATTGAAAAATAAAAAATATTTTGTTTTGAAATTTGTCAAAATCAAAAATTTCAAAAATATGTTAAGTAAATACGCCGAAACCCTCACTGCTGAACAAACATGATTAATTTCACAAGATTGAAAAACAGTTTTCAAACTATAAAATATCAATGTTTTGTAAATCATGGGGTATATTTTCTGCAAAACAGGGCATGTGAAGCAGAAAATGGATGGCGAGACAAAGCTATCAACATTGGTTATCAAATTTTCTTTAAATGTTTTGAATTTTAGGGGGAGTAAGCGTTGTCAGAAAATCCAAAAACATTAGAAAATTTGAAATATGACAAAAACATGAAAAAATGAAAAAGAGTTTCTGTGTAAAAAAGAGAAAATGATGGTACATCAGTAGACAATCACAGTATGCTAAAGAAATGGAAAGTTAAATGTGATAAACGGTCTCACTGATGATATGCCAGTAGGTTTTTACACGCTTAGTAGATTGTTTTCGAGATATAAACCTAAATATCAAATACTTACTTATCTCGTGAGTAACATCTCTCGGATATATGGGTAACCCCTACAATCTTGTTTGAGAGATTGCCTGATTTTGAGATACTAGGTCTTTATACTGTTTGATATCTGGGGTATTATACCTGGCCTTCTGATATTGCAGAAGCAATGGCCTAGACCTCGTATAATACTTTACGCGCTTTAAAAGCTTACCCTCTGAATAAAAATGGAAAAATATCAAAAGATCTGAATCAAATGCAGTTGTAAAGAAGATTCCCAAAGGGAACACACCTACAGTCGAACCTTCATCTCTTTGACTGAACGGAAGTTCATACCTGAGCTCTCAAGGCCTCGCACTAACCCAGAGAACAGATATCAATCTAGTATATTCACCTGTAAGACTGAATCTAGTAAATTTTGATACGGGAATATATTCTGAGGTGGGACACGCGAATAAGTTTAAGTCCTTAAAACACTAATCTCGTATCTCGAAACAGTTAAACTTTGTGTGAAAATTTAAGTGGACCAGTATACTAACAGTCTAAGTGAATCGTTTAGAACTTAAAGTGTTTAAAGCTCAACGGTGCTGGTGATTTGTCATAAACTGATATGATCCTCTGACACGAACTCAAACAAAAATATTGTCTATAAATATGTTTGTAAATATTTCTTTACTGCTTTATGTTTCAAAAAATACAAAAAGATTTTGATTCCGTTTTATTTTTGACAACCGATGTCTGAATGCTGAGTTTTAAAATCTAAGTATGCTGAACGTGTTTCTGAAAATAAACAAGTTCATTAATTTGAAACTTGAAGTTTAAAAATCAAAAAATCAAAAACAGTTTGTGAAGTCTCCAAGGTCATTAATTTGGACTTGGAAAATTATCTGAGAGGATTTTGGATGCTTAAATTGCTAAAATCTGTTGTAGAGAGCCTGGTTACTGTTTTGGTTGCTTAAATCGTCAAATCTATAAAGTAGTTTGATAGGGGGAGAGAATCAAGTGATCCTGGATACATTCATATTTTTATATTTGTGTAATAGAGCCAGGTTCCTGATTAGAAGATTTTTAGAGCCAGGTTATCATTCCTGGATGTTCAAAATGCTTTCACTGATAAATTTTTGAATATTGCAGATACTATGCCAGATTACGGTCCCGATAGCCGAGTCTAAGGGGGAGTTTGAAGACGAGCTCATCGCAAGGGGGAGCTTGTAACCGGAAAGCCAGGTGTTGATCCCAAAAGTACGGAAGCTTAACGAAAGGGGGAGCCTGAAGGAAGAGTCTACCGAAAGGGGGAGCAGCTGAAGCTGAAGACAGATCCACAGGGAGTCTGTTCGAGCAAGAGGGAGTCTGTGTTTGCTGAAGATTGAACCTTCAAGAAGACTTATAGAGAGAGAAAAGACAAGACGCTACGAGATTGACTGTGGCAATATCCATGGGGGAGTCTATGAATGCAGATATGTCTATCGCCTCCGTCATTCAGTTCGTAGCAAGAATTAATAGAAGACATAGTTTTATAATGTAATATGTAGGGAAAAAGGCAAGGTGGCAAACTTGTAATTAAGGAGAACTTCCTTAAAGCCTTTGCTATAAATAGAGGAGTTATGTCTTCATTTGTAACTTTTGTCACATTTGCTATCTTGGAGAGCTTGGAGCCTAGAGAGAGAAAGTAGAGAGAGAAAGTGCAAAAGGTGATTCACGGTGCTTGTATCTTTTTATATATTCTATTGAATCACATGTTATATACGTTCTTGTGTTCGGTCCACGTATGTGTACGGATTCCGCACGTCACACGTGTCGTTACGCAATCGTACGGGAGTCATTTACGGTCCTACAACGCGCTCACAAATATTTTACCGTATCCCAAGCCTGTATAAGGAAAAATAAGTTAAAAGTATTTACCTGAATTTCTAAATGCGAGATTTATCTCAGCCGTATAATGTACTCAAACTAGTGCAAGTAGCTTTTACTGGGGCTCCTAATCTGGAACGAAGGTTTTAATAACCTATTAGATTACTAACGGGTCTTATTTAAGTTGTAAACTTAGACCAGTGTTAGGATTGAACCCTACCAGAGGAACAGATAATGAAAGCCAAAACTGGTTCACAACAGTGGATTCACAATAAGCAGTTGTTTACACTAAGTCTTCTCCCTTGAAAGTGATTATAACAGCTGATGGTCTTATAACCACTGCCCGTATACAACTGCTGCTGCTCCTTTAACTACTGATGAAGCCCAGAAAACTGCTGAGAAGTAAACACTGCTGGTACAATCTACTGATGGCAAAGCACTGCCCAATCAAGGACTGATCAACCTTGAGGAAAGCACTGATATAAGAAGAGAACAGTAGTTTAGCTTGTCATCTGTTTTATACATAGTCAGTGGTTAGGTTTAGCAGTGTTTGTATAAGAACAGTAGATACAGGTTGTTAGGCTGTTAGACGTCGCTTTCATGGTGACTTCAGCTGAGATGTCTCAGTGGTTTGGATTGTCTATAAATGGAACAGTACTCTGTACTGTTACATTTGATCGTCTTGAGTGAGTTCTTCTCCTCAATTCAATCCTTTCATCTTGTGCAACCAACCATGGGGTATCAGGCTGAGGGGGAGTTTAGTCTGTAAGCTTGCATTGTAATCTTTTGCTTTGTATTGTAATCTTTCGACTCTATGAAAAGCAAATGTTTATCAAACTATATTCTCTTTTGATTGTGTTTACGAAGTTTGTTACTCATTTCCGCTGCACTTAAACTTTGTTCATCTCTGTTGATTTGCTCAATCTATTACAAACAAACACAATCATGAGAGCCTCCGATCCTAACAATTGGTATTAGAGCCTGGACAGTCAAATTCGATCTAACAATCAATTTGACATAACAGTTCGGCTCAAAATTCATTGATACTAAGGTTGGTTGTATTTTGTTGAAAAACAGAGTAACGAGTGATAACACTTAAAGTTGCTATTCAAATACTCTGTAAAACAACCAAGATGTCATAAGACACACAAATCTCACACAACAAGTGATATCATACACAAGACACTCATGGTCTTAGATCTGAAAACATATCTGTTAAACTATGGGATTATATCTTATTTTCAAAATTGATTTCAACTGTTGTTATGAAACTTGTGATGTCACTATATTAGATGCTAAAGTATGAACCTCAGATTAACAAAAGCCTATGTTCATAAAAACATTAGTGTTTTTGCTAACGTAAAAAGAGGGAAATTAAAACTTTAGTCATAAGAACTTATGTGTTGAAAACAGGTTGAGATCCTCAAAAGGAACAAATCAACTCTGTTAAAATACATCAAGAAAACAGGATAGTCCGTGTCATATGTAATGTGAGATTGATCAAAAATTTGTACAAATATGGCCAATCCTCTTAAAGCATTACTGCAAAATGATTCAGGATTAAGTATTCCTTCAATAAAGACCTCCCAGTAAGTATTTTATTACTTATTAATGGGAAGGGTAATAAGGGAAGAAGAAAATTCACAAAAACTCAGAAGTGTGTTTATTTCAAAACTTTTGAAGTCAGAAGAAAAGAGTATAAACATAAAACACTTAAGAGTCAAAGTTTGGGGTAACAGTGGTCATTAAGCAACTATGTGCAACCATTGGTTCAGGAAAGTTCAGGTAACAATAGTATTCCCAGTAAATGAACTTAAAAGAGGACTAGACAAATTTTCAGAATCTTCACATGGTAACAAAGTCTATAACAGGGTTTTCAAAAACTCATGTGAACATGTGTCCTCATTTCTGTTGTCAATCAATCAACAAGAAAATGGTACCAAACAGTGGTCAAAATGTATTTACAATTTCATACCACTGTTGTCAAACCACTGACCATTTTTTAAGCTTGAGATTGATATGATTAGGAGTTTTAGTGGAAAATTATACCAGATTTCTTTTGATGTTGTTTTCAGAAAATCCTTTATTTATTTTTCTGAAAAAGGATTCTCTCGAATAAGGCAGGATATATCATTCTTCATTTTTTTAAGAGTAATTTATTTTGAACTTTTACTGGTTTTTGATAGTAAAAGTCTCATTCTCATGTCAGGATGTATAACCTTTATTTTTGTTGGTTGTATTATCCTCAAAACAGATCAAAAGGAAATTGGTACAAGTATCAAGGTCATATCTGACTCAAGTTTATCTTAAAACTGATCAAAGATTGATTGTCAAAGGATCTTGAATTACTGGGGAACTCTTGTTTTAATTTAAATATTATAGCAAGAATGAGTAGCCTTAGTAAAAAGTGTACATCATCTGGGGTACTAAACTGTGACAACCCTCACTAAACCAGGTATCCGTACGACTTAATTAATAATTAATTACTGCTTAATTACTGTGCTTACTTGAACTTGTGGATAAACTGCTACTTGAATGCTGATACATGTACTTACTTGCATCATACTTTACTTGCTGTCACTCCATGTTTTGCTTACAGCACCTTTGTGACAACCTTGATGCACCAAAAGCACAGTAGCACAATGAACGGATAACCTATTAAACGTGCTGTCATAACTAGCACCAGGCAGGTACTGCCTCTAAGGCCTGTAAGAGCCTGAGATAGTTTGCTACACTAGTGGTGAGTGTAGGGATATAAGGGTTGTAGAACTGCGTCACTAGGAATGAGATTACAGTGACCGGATGTGCCTAAAACGTACTTTAAGTACAAAATTCAACACTTTAATTAAAATTCAGCATCTAGCTAACTAATAAGTGCCAAAACATGAGAAAAACATTACTAGACACTTTCCAAAGTGTCGGGAATAAGTTGGGTCACTAGAAATAGTATTAACGACACTTTAAAGCTTTGTTAAGTGCTTTAACGGATTATTATCCAACCGAACAACCGGACTTTACCCGGAACATAAAAATATTGCCATTCACATTGTTTTTCTTTTTCTAAACCAGTTA
The DNA here is from genome assembly GCA_030545235.1 of Helianthus tuberosus. Classification (NCBI taxonomy): domain Eukaryota; kingdom Viridiplantae; phylum Streptophyta; class Magnoliopsida; order Asterales; family Asteraceae; genus Helianthus; species Helianthus tuberosus. Next base: position 25,830,032 of record CM060351.1, on the reverse strand, counting down.
GGGTCCCCGGATACCCTAACACCCGTCACAATGCATAACATGCTAGTAAATGGTTACACCTTCTAATTACTTAACTAAATGGCTAACTAATTGTTGAAATGGAACCGGATAACCCCCCCCCCCCCCCTCAACCGAACTCGTCCCCTAGGGGGACACCCTTGTCCTTTGTTGATTATAATAATCATATGTGTTTAATATCTAGTAGACACTAAAACCATTGGTTAATTGTGAAAGGTTTTGTCTATAAGTAACCATCTTAAACCATCATGTTCATTTCATCACAACACTTAACCACAAAACACTCTCTCCCTCTCTCTTGGTTCTCGGCCGAACACCACCCACAACCATCCATCCATTTTCGATTTCCTTCAACCCATTCCAAGTGCATACAAGTGTTAAGGATCTCATACAAAGGAGCTCGGTGCATTCGGAACGCGAAGGACCTCACCTCATTGCTTTTATCCACCCAATCTTCGACTAGTTTCTTCCCTAGCCTCGAGCTAGTAGTAAGTGACTTCAAACACACTCTTGATCTATTCTAAAGTGGTTAATATGAACTTTGTCGGGTGAAAATCATGAACATACTAAATCACATACTAAAAGTTTACAAGAATGAGAAATAAGTTGGATAAAAGCTATAGAGTTGTGTAAAACTTGTAAGACTTGTTTTGTTGTGATTATTTAGTGTTGATCTATGATTGTAGTAGCTCGGATCGTCATCTAACCTGGCTAAGTCAGGTCCATGAAACATGACCTAGAGTATGTTTAAGTGTAAAAGGGGTTAAATGATGAACACTACTACACATTAAGCATGAACTTGTGTAAAATCAATATTTCTTATGAAGTAGAGTGGTAAACTAGTAGATCTACGGATCTACAAGTGGTATTTTCAAAGGACCAAGTGTCAAGGAAATCTTATTTTCTAAAACCGGATTTTTACTTGAACAAGAGTGATTTTTGTAAACACACAAGTGTGTAGACACTTGTGTAACACAAAAATTTTGACAAAGGAACTATTTTTGTAAATGTTGATAAGAAGTTGTAAAGATGTAACTTCTTTAAAAACGAGACTTTCAAGTAACCGAATTGATCTATACAAAGATCCACTAAAAATAATGGAAAGATACTACATATTTTGGAAAAACCACAAGTTCATGTATTTCTGCGATTATATCTATTTTAACTAGTTGAATATTGTTTATTGTTGATTGAGGAAATTGTTGATTTGGATTTTAAAAGAAAATGATACGCTTGAAAGCGTGGCCACCTCCAGTTACAGGGGAAACTCTGGCGAAATTTTTCCAAAAACCTAACACTTGAAAATATTTTCATCACAAGTGTTAGAAATACATTTTTAACTTGTTTTCAAAGACGCAAATTTCGCCATGATTCTGTTTACAAAATTTCTAAGTGTCGGAGGTGGGATTTTCACAAAATAAAACCTGAAATATATGTATTTAGAATATATGTTTTTTTTTCATAACAACACTTGTGAATTTCTATGATTATTTTGTGAACTATACAAATATTATTTTTAGGGTAAAAATAATATTACCGAATGTTAACGATTCCAAAAATAATACAAACACCTTCATAATAAATAATAAGTTACAACGGTATAATTATTACCACCTGATCTTTAAAACGTAACTTACGCATTTTAAGAAAATATTTATGAGCGCGTATTTTTGTCAAAGTATTATTTTGGGAAGAATATTTATATTTTGAAGTAAGAAATAAAATATATTAAGTGAGACTTAATAATGTATTTCGAATTTTACGAACACGCATGTATTAAATCCCCCATCCTTGGGAAGGAGAATAATTACCAAGTATTTACAAAAATATAAACACGAAATAGTTGTCTAACTATTTCCCAAAAACTTAAACCTTAAGCTAAGGCACGGCCGTCCGTCTAATAGATTTAGTACGTGTAGGTCGTCGCACAGCTGCTTGATCAGGAGATATACTTGGTAGAGACGCACCACTGTGAGTTCATGTCCCCCTTTTCTCTAACTGTTTTCAGTTTTCTAAACTGCGGGGGTGAAATACATGTTACTATGATTACGAATAAATCTTACATGGTATGGTTAGCGTAATGAGGGTTATTATTCAGATCATGTGAGTGGGTAGGCGGAAACTTGAGGCCATTAATCCTCAGGGTAGGACCGAGGGGCAGGAGCGGTAGATCTATCTGGGTGTAGCGAGCCCAGCCCCATGCCCAAACAGAACGGACCTCGGGGTGACTTTGTACCCAACGCATAAATCTGCTAGGTTTGAGTCTTCCTACTTGCACTTCACACATATCAATGGCCTTGCAAACCATTGGTGATCTCTTTTTCCTTATTTGCTACATACCAGGGTTTTTATACATACAAAGGTTTATTTACTCACTTACACATGAACTCGCTCAACATTATTGTTGATTTTTCAACTTACATGTATTTCAGGGAATTAAAGGATCTGGCGCGGTATGACACGTTTTCCCGCTGTATTAGTCTCGAGGTCATCCGAGTTTAAGGGATGTTACTTTTTCCTGGACGAGTCACAGTTCTTAAACTGTGTTTATTTCCTGTTGGTGTTGTGTCTTTTGAACACTATTTATGTTTGTTAGGATGTGATATCCGTTAAGACAATGTTGTGGTTCTTTACTCTTCAAACTTATTTTAATGGATGATCTTGCATGGTTTTTATTTCATATAGCTTGTTATTATTAAGCTATGGTATTAAGAAGTCACACCAAAATAACCACGCTTCCGCAAAGCCAGGGTGTGACAGCTTGGTATCAGAGCTCTGATCATAGCGAACTAGGATTCCTTCTCGAGTCTAGACTATGATCACTAGGGCTCTCACGAAAACATTTTTACACTGCATACCACTCAAGTCCAGATCGAAAACTTTTTACAAACAAATGTTGAGCACATTTATTTATTATTTATAGGCTCAGTCTGGGAGGCCGAGGCTCGGTCTGGAAGACCGAGGCTCGGTCTAGGAGACCGAGGTAGTTGTCTAGTGGTACTAGGGAGTCAGTCTGAGAGGCTGGGAGAATAGGCTAGTGGGACTAGGAAGAGCAGTCTGAGAGGCTGGGAGAATTTGGCTAGTGGAACTAGGAAGAGCAGTCTGAGAGGCTGGGAGGCTAGTGGGACTAGGAGAATTATTTAATTGCTTACTTGGTGACTAATGTGCTTATCTAATTGTATGATTGATTATTTGTACATATTTGTGTTTCTGTTACAGACACCATGGACTCGTCCGGCACAGGTGATTCGGACACCACGGGCCCTAGACCCATAGTATCAGACGACTTAGAGTCTTCAGAGCACGAGGTCCACACATCAGATGTTACCAGCACAGACAAGGACGACTTTCAGCCCTTTGCGCTGCCCGACACTGTCGATGAGCCCGCTGATGGCCCTTTTGCTGGGTACCTACCACTCGTAGAGATCCCTGCTCCCATACCTTTGGCCGTTTATCCTGCTTACGATATGCTCCTCGACGCCGACGTTGACGACGACGTCGATCTGTTTGATGATGAGCCCCTGGAGGACGATGTTGAGGGCGAGGCCCTTCTAGCTGACGGTGGTCTTTTGTTACTCGCAGATGCTCCAGCTGAGGAGTCACCTGCACACTCACCCGCTCCAGACTCCTTCGAGTCTGTGGCCTCCGCACCGTCACACACTCGGAGCGCACAACACTATTCACACGGTTCAGATCCTGACAGGGCATCATCTGCTGTATCTCCGTGGGATGGAGAAGCTATTGGTGCCAAACAAGGAAGGAACGTTATGTTTTGAGAAAAGGATTTGGGTTCCTCTGTTTGGTGGTTTAAGGAAAGTTGTTTTTGATGAAGCTCACAAATCGCGGTACTCTATCCATCCAGGAGCGGATAAGATGTACCAAGATCTCAAGGATTACTATTGGTGGCCTAGGATGAAGGGCGATGTTGCTGTTTATGTGAGCAAGTGTCTAACGTGTGCTAAGGTGAAAGTGGAATACCAGAAGCCTTCAGGACTTCTGCAACAACCTGAGATTCCCAAGTGGAAATGGGAACAAATCTCCATGGATTTTATTACAAAGTTGCCAAGAACGCCAAGAGGTCATGACACTATTTGGGTGATAGTTGACCGCCTAACAAAGTCCGCACACTTTCTGCCAATCAAAGAGAAGGATAACACCAGCAAACTGGCAGAAATATACATGCGAGAGATCGTTGCACGTCATGGAGTGCCTCTCTCGATCATCTCTGATAGAGATGGACGTTTCATATCAAGGATTTGGCAATCCTTCCAAGAAGCTTTTGGCTCACAATTAAATCTGAGCACTGCATTTCACCCTCAGACCGACAGTCAAAGCGAGCGGACTATTCAGACCTTGGAAGATATGATGAGAGCATGTGTTATGGATTTGGGCGGTAGCTGGGATAAGCATTTGCCACTGGTCGAATTTTCATACAACAACAGCTACCACACCAGTATTGGAGCCGCGCCATTTGAAGCTCTTTATGGACGCAAGTGTCGATCACCCCTATGCTGGGCTGACGCAGGGGATAGGCAGCTTGTTGGTCCCGAAATCATCCAAGAGACGACAGACAAGATTGCGCAGATTCGAAAACGCATCGAAGCGGCTCGCGACAGACAGAAAGCCTATGCAGATCCAAACCGGAAACATTTGGAATTCCAAGTTGGAGATATGGTTTTATTGAAAGTTTCACCCTGGAAGGGTGTGGCACGCTTCGTAAAGCGTGGGAAGTTGAATCCGCGTTACATTGGCCCTTTCAGAATTTTGGAAAGAATAGGGCTAGTAGCATACAAGCTGGACTTACCTGCTGAACTGAATGGAGTTCACGATACATTTCATGTATCCAACCTGAAGAAAAGTCCAACTCAAGATACCGTTGTCATTCCCACCGACGAGATTCATGTTGATGACACGCTCCATTTCGTTGAAGAACCTGTTGAGGTTACGGATTGGAAAGTAAACAAGACCCGCCGGAGCAGTGTCAAGCTCGTCAAGGTTCGTTGGAATGCCAGACATGGCCCTGAATACACCTGGGAGCGTGAGGACCGGATGAAAGAGAAATACCCCCACCTATTTCCCCAGAACCCTGCTTCTAGAAGCAGAACTTAAAATTTCGGGACAAAATTTTTCTAACAGGGGGAGAATGTGACAACCCTCACTAAACCAGGTATCCGTACGACTTAATTAATAATTAATTACTGCTTAATTACTGTGCTTACTTGAACTTGTGGATAAACTGCTACTTGAATGCTGATACATGTACTTACTTGCATCATACTTTACTTGATGTCACTCCATGTTTTGCTTACAGCACCTTTGTGACAACCTTGATGCACCAAAAGCACAGTAGCACAATGAACGAATAACCTATTAAACGTGCTGTCATAACTAGCACCAGGCAGGTACTGCCTCTAAGGCCTGTAAGAGCCTGAGATAGTTTGCTACACTAGTGGTGAGTGTAGGGATATAAGGGTTGTAGAACTGCGTCACTAGGAATGAGATTACAGTGACCGGATGTGCCTAAAACGTACTTTAAGTACAAAATTCAACACTTTAATTAAAATTCAGCATCTAGCTAACTAATAAGTGCCAAAACATGAGAAAAACATTACTAGACACTTTCCAAAGTGTCGGGAATAAGTTGGGTCACTAGAAATAGTATTAACGACACTTTAAAGCTTTGTTAAGCGCTTTAACGGATTATTATCCAACCGAACAACTGGACTTTACCCGGAACATAAAAATATTGCCATTCACATTGTTTTTCTTTTTCTAAACCAGTTAGGGTCCCCATATACCCTAACACCCGTCACAATGCATAACATGCTAGTAAATGGTTACACCTTCTAATTACTTAACTAAATGGCTAACTAATGGTTGAAACGGAACCGGATAACCCCCCCCCCCTCAACCGAACTCGTCCCCTAGGGGGACACCCTTGTCCTTTGTTGATTATAATAATCATATGTGTTTAATATCTAGTAGACACTAAACCATTGGTTAATTGTGAAAGGTTTTGTCTATAAGTAACCATCTTAAACCATCATGTTCATTTCATCACAACACTTAACCACAAAACACTCTCTCCCTCTCTCTTGGTTCTCGGCCGAACACCACCCACAACCATCCATCAATTTTCGATTTCCTTCAACCCATTCCAAGTGCATACAAGTGTTAAGGATCTCATACAAAGGAGCTCGGTGCATTCGGAACGCGAAGGACCTCACCTCGTTGCTTTTATCCACCCAATCTTCGACTAGTTTCTTCCCTAGCCTCGAGCTAGTAGTAAGTGACTTCAAACACACTCTTGATCTATTCTAAAGTGGTTAATATGAACTTTGTCGGGTGAAAATCATGAACATACTAAATCACATACTAAAAGTTTACAAGAATGAGAAATAAGTTGGATAAAAGCTATAGAGTTGTGTAAAACTTGTAAGACTTGTTTTGTTGTGATTATTTAGTGTTGATCTATGATTGTAGTAGCTCGGATCGTCATCTAACCCGGCTAAGTCATGTCCATGAAACATGACCTAGAGTATGTTTAAGTGTAAAAGGGGTTAAATGATGAACACTACTACACATTAAGCATGAACTTGTGTAAAATCAATATTTCTTATGAAGTAGAGTGGTGAACTAGTAGATCTACGGATCTACAAGCGGTATTTTCAAAGGACCAAGTGTCAAGGAAATCTTATTTTCTAAAACCGGATTTTTACTTGAACAAGAGTGATTTTTGTAAACACACAAGTGTGTAGACACTTGTGTAACACAAATTTTTTGACAAAGGAACTATTTTTTGTAAATGTTGACAAGAAGTTGTAAAGATGTAACTTCTTTAAAAATGAGACTTTCAAGTAACCGAATTGATCTATACAAAGATCCACTAAAAATAATGGAAAGATACTACATATTTTGGAAAAACCACAAGTTCATGTGTTTCTGCGATTATATCTATTTTAACTAGTTGAATATTGTTTATTGTTGATTGAGGAAATTGTTGATTTGGATTTTAAAAGAAAATGATACGCTTGAAAGCGTGGCCACCTCCAGTTACAGGGGAAACTCTGGCGAAATTTTTCCAAAAACCTAACACTTGAAAATATTTTCATCACAAGTGTTAGAAATACATTTTTAACTTGTTTTCAAAGACGCAAATTTCGCCATGATTCTGTTAACAAAATTTCTAAGTGTCGGAGGTGGGATTTTCAAAAAATAAAACCTGAAATATATGTATTTAGAATATATGTTTTTTTTTCATAACAACACTTGTGAATTTCTATGATTATTTTGTGAACTATACAAATATTATTTTTAGGGTAAAAATAATATTACCGAATGTTAACGATTCCAAAAATAATACAAACACCTTCATAATAAATAATAAGTTACAACGGTATAATTATTACCACCTGATCTTTAAAACGTAACTTACGCATTTTAAGAAAATATTTATGAGCGCGTATTTTTGTCAAAGTATTATTTTGGGAAGAATATTTATATTTTGAAGTAAGAAATAAAATATATTAAGTGAGACTTAATAATGTATTTCGAATTTTACGAACACGCATGTATTAAATCCCCCATCCTTGGGAAGGAGAATAATTACCAAGTATTTACAAAAATATAAACACGAAATAGTTGTCTAACTATTTCCCAAAAACTTAAACCTTAAGCTAAGGCACGGCCGTCCGTCTAATAGATTTAGTACGTGTAGGTCGTCGCACAGCTGCTTGATCAGGAGATATACTTGGTAGAGACGCACCACTGTGAGTTCATGTCCCCCTTTTCTCTAACTGTTTTCAGTTTTCTAAACTGCGGGGGTGAAATACATGTTACTATGATTACGAATAATTCTTACATGGTATGGTTAGCGTAAGGAGGGTTATTATTCAGATCATGTGAGTGGGTAGGCGGAAACTTGAGGCCATTAATCCTCAGGGTAGGACCGAGGGGCAGGAGCGGTAGATCTATCTGGGTGTAGCGAGCCCAGCCCCAGGCCCAAACAGAACGGACCTCGGGGTGACTTTGTACCCAACGCATAAATCTGCTAGGTTTGAGTCTTCCTACTTGCACTTCACACATATCAATGGCCTTGCAAACCATTGGTGATCTCTTTTTCGTTATTTGCTACATACCAGGGTTTTTATACATACAAAGGTTTATTTACTCACTTACACATGAACTCGCTCAACATTATTGTTGATTTTTCAACTTACATGTATTTCAGGGAATTAAAGGATCTGGCGCGGTGTGACACGTTTTCCCGCTGCATTAGTCTCGAGGTCATCCGAGTTTAAGGGATGTGACTTTTTCCTGGACGAGTCACAGTTCTTAAACTGTGTTTATTTCCTGTTGGTGTTGTGTCTTTTGAACACTTTTTATGTTTGTTAGGATGTGATATCCGTTAAGAAAATGTTGTGGTTCTTTACTCTTCAAACTTATTTTAATGGATGATCTTGCATGGTTTTTATTTCATATAGCTTGTTATGATTAAGCTATGGTATTAAGAAGTCACACCAAAATAACCACGCTTCCGCAAAGCCAGGGTGTGACATAAACCACTGTCAGGGAGTTGTAAAAACTTCAAAATGTGTAAATGACATGTGGCAAAACCTTGAATGAAAATTTCTATAAAAGTTGCTGACATAATGTGCTGTCAAATTATTACCATTATCTTACCCCTAACCACTGTTTTATTCTAATATCTGCTTTCTAAATATTGTCCACTGCTGAAAGTCAGCCACTGATCTTTCATTTTCTTGGCAAGCACTGATGCTCAAAATCAGTGTCTTATCCACTGATATGCTATCCACTGATAGTAAAAATCATCCACTGTTGTCACATTATTACCGTTGTAACCACTAATGCTTGTTTCATTAGTGGCTCTCAAAACAACTGTTCTCCACTCTTCATCCATATCATCAAAGGTTGGCACGTGGTCAGTTTTTAGCCATCAGATCTTAATAACTGCTGCCACATCAGCGATCATTTTTTAAATAAAACTCTTCCCTAAACCCCCAAACAGGGTATTTACACTGTCGAATTGAATTCTAAAATTCTCTTCTCAAAGCAGTTTTCAACCCTTCATCTCAAATCATCCTCTGTTCTTCTTCTTCTTCTCCAAAATGACGAAATCTAAATCAAAATCAAAATCAAAACCAAAATCACCATCATCCTCCAAAGAGGTCGCTCAAACGGCTGAAGAATCCATTGAAATCCCGTACAAATCTCCTCACAACTACTTGGGTCTACTCACAAAACCCACAAACAACCATACCTTTGATTCCATCATCGACACATTATCTGAATCAAAGTACAAAACTTTGTTGATAGCAGATGCTCCCATTTACCTGCAAACCCAGAGAGAGTTTTGGAAAAATGCTACGCTTGAAAAATAAGACGATAAAGTAGTAGCCATCAACTCCTCGATACAGGGTAAAGCGATTCAAATTACTCCGCAATCAATCTCAGAAGTCTTTAAACTCGATGACTAGAAAGGTAAAACTTCCTTTGATAAAACCGAGTTGAAAACTGATTTCTTAAAAAGGAGGTATGCAGAACAACCAAAAAGAGATACCTTACAAAAGGGTTTCTTTCCTTCTACACCTAGGTTTCTATTTCACACTCTGTTGATGTGTGTCTCAAATAAAACAACTGCATTTAACGAAATACCTTCAAAGATTCAGTGCTTGGGTTATGCTATTTTAAACAATGAAAATTTTAAGTATTCCCGGGAAATCTTTGATGATTTGGTGAAAAACGTTGATAGCAAAGCATTTTTACTTTTTCCAAGATTTTTAAGCTACTATTTTAAATAAAAAATTGGAAAAGAAAATGAAAATTTGCTCAAACAGGGTGTCTATTTTCAAATAAAAGGGTTAACAACTGAAACATTTTCTAGAATGATGGCACCAATCAAAACTAAAGCAGAGGTGCCTGAGCAGAATTTAGCAGTTACCACTGCTCCTCAGACATCTGCTGCTGAGCCCACTGCTCCAGGTGATCATAGCAGCACAACCACTGCTTTGAAACCCACACCTGCCATTACCAAAAAGACCAAAAAGAAAACATCCAGAAAACCCACCAAACCCAAAACAAAGGCAACTTTGGAAGATGAGATCCCAGAGCAACTGCCAGTGACAAAACAAATGTCACCAAAAACCACTGCTGCTACTTCCTCACAGCAGTTGGTAGAAAGATCTCCACCCTTACCTCAAACTCCTCCTGCATCCTCACAAAAGGATCAAGTTGTAAGCACAGGGACCCCATAATATGAAGCTCTGGACCCAATCGGATCCATCTTCCTCAGTCATGATCCCAAGGACATGTCTCTTTCAACACCCATACCTTCACCAATCATATTACCACAAACCATAATACCCTTGTTGCATGCAGTTGCTATAGCTCAGACACAAACCAGTTCCTCTCTATCACCTATCACTGAGAGTATACTCCCACAAGTGACTGGGTCTGATGCTACTACCCCTGCTATCCCAGCAACAACTGAGGAGGTTACACCCCTTGAGTTACAAGTAACTCTTGGTGGTAGTTCAAGTGGAGCAGCAACTACAAGTGATGGATCAACAGATCTTCAGTTGGACAGTTGTTTCATTAGTAAGACTCCCTTGAAGGCAATTTCTTCTATAGCACCTTCGGTAACCACCAGTGAGTTAGTTTTAACCACTGGTACCATCAAAGGGTTATCAAGTGCTGAAGAAAGAAGTCCCCAGTACCGAGAACAAGGGGCATCAATGGATGACTTTTGGAATTCTGTTCCTAAATCACACATTGGTACAACCACTGCTGGTGGGGAATCAGATGATCCCATTAACGTGGGTGATGATTTAAAATATCAGGAATTGACGGGCAGAGTTGAAAAACTTGAAACATCAGTTGCTGAAATAAAGGATATGGTGCAACAGCTGTTAAAAGCTCAAAAAGCACAATTCACTGCTGCTCCAGCTCAAGCTCCTGTACAACCTGCACCTGCTCCACCACAAGCACTTGATGCAAATGAGCTCTGGAATCTTTTTCAACCCTTGCTTGAAAAACAAAAACAAATGGCTGATCAGCAGCATGAAATACATGTAAAAATGCTGACAAACATGGTGGAGTCAAGATTTAAAGATACTCAAGCAGACATCAAAGCTATCAAGGCTCATATCCAAAGCACCACTGGAAAAGTTCCTTCCACTATACTCTTCATGGATAACCCCCTTCCAGATAATGCCAAAAAGGGGGAGAAAATCAAGTTGAAGAAGAAGGGAATAGAAGATGGCCTGTATATTGAACCAGAACAAGAAAAACAGACATTTAAACCACTTCTAAAAGGTTCCAAACCTCAAACCACAAAATCTCATATGTCCATCCAAACAGCTGATACAACAGTGGTTTCAAAAACTGCTAGCCAAACAGCTGTCATCTCATCAACACACACAACTGCACCACACACCACCAAAACCACTGCCCTACCACCATCATCATCTACAATCATATCACCACCATCGCCTCCTGCCATAAAGCAGAAGACAGCAAATGTTACAACATCTGTTGTAATAATAGCTGTAACACCCCGTGTTCTCATAGGTCAAAGTCAAAGTTAAGGTTAAAGTCAACGACCGATTTCGCGCAACTTGACTGGTAGAAATGTCTTTATTTTAATTGTATTATATGGAGTAAGTGTCGTTCATTGCAATAATCGATGAGCATTAATCGTATTTCAATCGACCTACGATTGTGAACTATAGGAAGTAACAATGCGATAAAGTTAATCAACTATGCTAATCGAATCGACATCAAATCGTAACTCGAACTACGTAATTTTTACTTGGTATTTATACGTGTGGGTGTGCCTTACGTGTTACCTGTGCATGTTTATTTATGTTATGTTATGTTGTGGTAATCAAGCGAACTCAATCGAACTCGAAACTCGAATGCTATCGAACTCGAACTCAAATCACAATCGAACCATGGTAGATAAGTGGGAAAGAGATTACGCTAGATACGAAATAGTTGAGACTGAAAGTAATTTGACTAGGAAACCCTATCATATCGAACCGCTCGCAATCGAAATTGAAATATCTGTAATCGTCGCGCGAAACACTCGAAAGGTGCAACCGATCGATCAGGCTTCCCAGCCGATCGAACAGCCAGCCGAACGGACTGCTGTCTGATCGGACAGGCTGCCTGATCGAGCTGCCAGCCGATCGGCTAGCCCTTTCCTCTTTTGTCATCCTATAAATACCCCTGTCATTGTCATCCTTTACCACTTTTGGAAACCTCTGTTCGACCAGCACGCTCAACTTGCTTTTTCTCAGATTTCTCTCGATTCCGGTAAGTTTTCGTCCTAAATCTTGTACTTTCTTGATCTATACACACTCCTACACCTTTCTATCTTTCGAATCTAAACTTTTAACCGTGAAATCATCAAGAATCAAGTGTTCTAGGATGATGTCATCATGGGTTCTTGAAGAACTTCATGCTTTGGCCTCAATCCACCAAGAATGACTTGGATCTAGCCGATTTCCACATAAACCAACAAGGATCTTTTATAGATCTGAACATATACTTAGTGAAAAGGATTGAAGGAAGGATTTTCCCAACTTTCTTCAACTATTTTCACTCGAACCAGTGGAAACGGAACCTGAGCCGTTTACAAAGCACCCAGTGGTTATACGGCCCATAAATCCCGCTACTCAGTTCACCCCGGTGCTGACAAAATGTACCAGGATCTTCGTTACAAGTACTGGTGACCGGGCATGAAAAGGGATATCGCTCTCTAAGTCGGAAGATGCCTAACTTGTGCTAGAATCAAGGCTGAACATCAAAGACCCTCTGGCTTGCTCGAACAACCACCAATTCCCATGTGGAAGTGGGAGAGCATAGCTATGGACTTCGTAACCAAGCTTCCACCCACGTCATCAGGTCACGACAGCATATGGGTTGTGGTCGACCGATTGACTGAATCAGCTCACTTTCTGCCTATACGAGAAGACTACAAGGTGGAACGATTAGCCTGAATCTACACTGACGAGATCATTTGTAATCATGGGATGCCTCGTGACATCATCTCTGACCGTGACGCTCGGTTTACTTCACGATTGTGGGAAACATTTCAAACGGCACTCGGTACAACGCTTAATCTAAGTACTGCTTTCCACCCTCAAACCGACGGCCAGACTGAAAGAACGATCCGTACCCTTGAAGACATGCTCCGTGCGTGTGTTCTAGACTTCGGTGGTAATTGGGATAAACACCTGCCGTTAGTCGAATTCTCGTACAACAATAGCTATCATTCTAGCATCGAGATGGCACCTTTCGAGGCATTATACGGAAGAAGATGTCGGTCGCCTATTGTGTGGCACGAGATCGGTCACTCGCAACTAACCGGCCCTGAGCTATTACAAGAAACGACAGACAAAATTTTCCAAATCAGAAACAACCTGGTGAAAGCTCGGGATCGACAGAAGGTCTACGCCGATAAAAAGCGCAAGCCCCGTGAATTTGGCGTTGGTGACTACGTACTCCTAAAGGTATCACCTTGGAAGGGTGTAGTCCGATTCGGCAAGAAAGGGAAACTCGCACCTCGATATGTTGGACCTTTTAAGATTCTGGAAAGGATCGGAAAAGTCGCCTACAGACTCGAATTACCGGAGGAACTTAGCAACGTCCACCCGACTTTCCATGTGTCAAACCTCCGGAAGTGCATCGCCGACCACGATTTACATGTCTCTCTAGACGATCTACAAGTGAACGAAACATTACACTTCGTGGAAAAGCCTGTCGAAATCATGGATCGCCAAACCAAGCAGCTCAGGCGCTCACGCATTCCTATTGTGAAGGTCCGATGGGAAGGCAAACGAGGCGCAGAGTTCACTTGGGAACTCGAAAGCGATATGAAGGCTAAGTACCCGCAGTTGTTTGATGGGTGAAGTTAGAGAGAGAAAGTAGTATTGTGACTTTAGTGTTTTGTACGATTTCATATTAATCTATAGAACCACCGATTATTGTACGAATCTGTGCGTTTGACCTTCGCAACCGAGAACCTGCTCAGATACCACTTATAGGTTCCGGTTTTCAACTCGGTCCAAACAAAGAGTTCTTAAACGTGATTCACGGCTTTGTTACGGCTTTCAGCTTAATTTCAGGACGAAATTCCCTAAACCAGGGGAGGCTATAACACCCTGTGTTCTCACAGGTCAAAGTCAAAATTAAGGTTAAAGTCAACGACCGATTTCGCGCAACTTGACTGGTAGAAATGTCTTTATTTTAATTGTATTATGTGGAGTAAGTGTCGTTCATTGCAATAATCGATGAGCATTAATCGTATTTCAATCGACCTACGACTGTGAACTATAGGAAGTAACAATGCGATAAAGTTAATCAACTATGCTAATCGAATCGACATCAAATCGTAACTCGAACTACGTAATTTTTACTTGGTATTTATACGTGTGGGTGTGCCTTACGTGTTACCAGTGCATGTTTATTTATGTTATGTTATGTTGTGGTAATCAAGCGAACTCAATCGAACTCGAAACTCAAATGCTATCGAACTCGAACTCAAATCACAATCGAACCATGGTAGATAAGTGGGAAAGAGATTACGCTAGATACGAAATAGTTGAGACTGAAAGTAATTTGACTAGGAAACCCTATCATATCGAACCGCTCGCAATCGAAATCAAAATATCTGTAATCGTCGCGCGAAACACTCGAAAGGTGCAACCGATAGATCAGGCTTCCCAGCCGATTGAACAGCCAGCCGAACGGACTGCTGTCCGATCGGACAGGCTGCCCGATCGAGCTGCCAGCCGATCGGCTAGCCCTTTCCTATTTTGTCATCCTATAAATACCCCTGTCATTGTCATCCTTTACCACTTTTGGAAACCTCTGTTCGACCAGCACGCTCAACTCGCTTTTTCTCAGATTTCTCTCGATTCCGGTAAGTTTTCGTCCTAAATCTTGTACTTTCTTGATCTATACACACTCCTACACCTTTCTATCTTTCGAATCTAAACTTTTAACCGTGAAATCATCAAGAATCAAGTGTTCTAGGATGATGTCATCATGGGTTCTTGAAAAACTTCATGCTTTGGCCTCAATCCACCAAGAATGACTTGGATCTAGCCGATTTCCACATAAACCAACAAGGATCTTTTATAGATCTGAACATATACTTAGTGAAAAGGATTGAAGGAAGGATTTTCCCAACTTTCTTCAACTCTTTTCACTCGAACCAGTGGAAACGAAACCTGAGCCGGTTACAAAGAACCCAGTGGTTATACGGCTCAAGATCTGGATTCTATTCACGAGGTTAACCGACTTTGGGTTAAATGTTAAACTTCGTTCCGAACAGACCACCGACTGGATTCGGGTGATTCCTGTCCGACCCGGGAGACCAAGTAAGAATGAGGCATCTATGGTTTTACTCGCTGTCAAAGTACCTCGATAAAACGACAAACAAACAGAACAACCAAGGTGTTAGACGCAAGGCTGATCAGGTCAGGAGGCTGACCGATCGGACTACTGTCCGAACGGACAGCCAGCCGATCGGATAACCCAGCCGATCGACTTGCCAGCCGATCGGCTAGCACATGGTCCCACACAAACAACTTGTTTTGAAGAATTGTATTGAGCGAACTGCTGTTCGATCGAACTATTGTCCGATCGAATTACTCTTCGGATCATGAGATACTATGCTTCAACACTTAATCAATTTTCAACATGTTTAATGCACTAGAAGTGCCACCCGATCGAACAGCCGTCCGATCAGGTGACACCCTACTGTCTGATCGAACAGCAGTTGTGCTGTTCGATCGACAAACCATCCGATCCACTTAATAACATCTTGCAATTCATTAAAGTCTTTGACTTGTTGACTTGCCAACCGATCGAACACCTGTCCGATCGAACACCTATCCGATCCAAAGACTTCACTTTGAATTTCTGTTGAATGCCTAACCGATCGGGCTGCCGGCCGATCGAATTGCCGTCCGATCGACCGACCTGAAAAGCAAAGGTACTTCAATGTTTTCAAAATGGTACAATGAAAACTTCAAAGGACAAGCCATCATACACAAACACATCCTTCTCAAAGGAAGGAACAATCCACTCGTACAGCCATCCGATCGGCCTAACGACCGATGGAACAGCAGACCGTACGGACTGTCAGCCGAACGGTCAGCCGTCCGATCGACCAGCTGTCCGACTCCTCAATACTTGTTTCCTGTTTTACGTTTCACTTATCGTTATGCTATCGAATCTATTCAGGCTAACCGTATTCGCTAAGCGCTCCCTTCAATCCATAAATCACTGTGAGTATACTCGATCCCTTTTTGCTTTAAGCACTTTTGGGTGTTACATACGTTACGAATATTCAAACTACAATAATCACACTACTCAAACTATTTGAACGCTAACCGTTAATGCATGTTATACGTGGCTCATGAATGCTTGTTTGTTATGTTTACATATGGAATGCTGTCTACCTGCCTTAGCAACGATAGTACTATAGTTTGGACTCAGCACCCATTCTCACGGGGGTTGTTAAGGATCCTTTACTTGCATGGATTACGGTGGTAATCATGTATTGCGAACTGCCTCAGGCAGTCAACCCGCAGTCATTGGTATCGATGGGTCTATGTCGATAACTAACGTGCTTCATTTCACTATGTGTACGTGCTGGTTATGCGTAAACGAATTCAAACTCTATATGCTATTATCAAACTTGTATGCTCACCTTTACATTATATATATTGACTTTTATTTTAACGTATGTGACAGGTGCTTAGGATGCATGTGTGGTAGGAAATGGAAGCTAGAATAAAGCTTTAGAGCCCAACAAATAGTTGTCTGTAGATAACGAATTAGGGGTCTCTAGAAGCAGATAAACAATTTCTACTTATTTTAATCTGAGTTGTCGGAACAGAATATTTGTCTTGATGCTTTTCTGTAATAATTATTTGATTGTTTGAGATACGGTATGGGACGTATTATTTAAATTGAATAGTTAAGATAATTGTTGTGGAAACTTCTGGACGATCTGTTTCGCTCAGTGCCATGCCCCGATGACTCCGCCATCGGTTGGGGTGTGACATATTGGTATCAGAGCCATAACTATAGGGAATTAGGTGAGACTCGACCTAGTCCGGGTCAAAGTCTTAGAGACCTAGACTATAGTTAGGAACCAACAGACCGACTTGCGTGTATGCATAAACTCGCTACTATCACTCGCTCTTTTCGCTTATTCTACACTATCATTGCACTCGAATTTTCAACTAGGAATGGGCAATAAGGTCGGGAATAGGTGTGAAAACCGCAAACTCTCGACTAAAGATGCCTAATCAACCCGTATTTTGACTAAAACGAGGAGAATTATGCCAAACTAGGAGTGAAATCCATATTTTGATGAAAAATCTCCTCTATTTTATCAAAACAGGGACGAAGTTGTCAAGCCAGGGGTGAAACCCTAACCTTGACAACTTGTTCCGCGCATTTTACAAAGCTCTCACCAAGGTCTCAACAGACGATCTGTAGTCACAATAAAACTAATGGGATTCACGCCAAACGCCCAAGAATCGAGGCCAAGGCACGATCCTGAAAGTTGAAAGTGCATAACAGATCCCCTGTGAATAATTGAACCACCTTGGATAGTCGAAGTCTACTAGCCGCAGACAATTTATACCTTGAATTTTGTGTGCTTTGATTCTGAGTCTACAACTGTTGACTCTGATGACTCGTCGATTTTTATGAAATTTATGTGTTTTATGTTCATTTGTTAGCGCTACTGGCTTCGATCTAATGCCTTTTGCTCTCACTACCCACACAACACACTACACATCGCTGACAAATCGCTGAAACTTAGACGACCCTAGGATAACTATACGCTTATACTACACATATTCGATATGCTAAACGCGAATACTATAACGAGCAATCGCAGACTTTGAATAATAGGTTTCTGTTTTCTGAATGCCTCTAGTGACTAAGGCGTATGTGTTTCTTGCTATTGTGCTTATGTGATTTTGTGATTCGAGATAAGTATTTACGTAAGTATACGTGTTCCTGAGCTTTAGTAAGAAGTAGACGTGTGAGGTGAGATTCGAATACAATGTGATGAGTACTGTGACAATGTCTGTTGCAGACCATGTGTGACACTTCAGGTTTTCCCGAGTAACCCTCTTGTATTAGCAACGTGTACGTACGAATTAGTAAATGAAAGCTGTGACTCTCTTGTTATGCTATGTGTTGTATGTATGTATAATATAAATAGGTGTGTATAGTAGTGAACCGAGACCACAACGAACCCGACTCGAGACCACTCGGTCTCGAGTAAACAGTAACGGTTGGGCCGGTTGGGGCTGCAAACCCCTTTGAGCCCACTCGGAACCTTTGTAGGGTGCACCACCCAAACCGAGTATAAAACCCGTGCCTAAGCCAACCACCCCTCACTTCCATCATTCTCCCACCCTCACTCCCACACACACTCCTCCTTTCTCTCTCACTAAAAACCCTAACAATCAAGCTCACCTCCTCCTCTCTCCCTCTCGGATTAAATCGGCAACAACAAGGAGGATCGGTCAAGCTCATCATCATCACTCAGACACTTCATTTTCTCACTTTCTTCCTTAACTCGGTGCCTTTCCACAACCGGTTAGTACTTTAGATGTTCACTATGTGTTTATATGTACAATAGTGCTATTTGCTTGGAATGATTGAAATGATGGATGAAATATGTGAACTCTTGCATGATAATAAAGTGCTAAGATATTTGAATGATGAATGATTGTTAGTGTAGGGTGTTTAATGTTTAGAATAAATGTTTACATGATCCTTGTTGACCAAGTAGCATGATATGTATTGTAGAATGAGGATGTATGCTTATGCTTTGAACAAGAGAAATGTTATCTATTTGAATGAATCTCATGATGAACCGTATGAACATGTTTATGATGAAAACCCTAATAAAGAACAAGATGAATGTCATGAAAATATTTGAAAAACTTGCTGTTTGATCCAGTTTGGTTAATGGTTAGACAAAGAAACATGTTTATGGAATTCTATTGGATAGTACACCAAATCATGAAATCGGAATCCTATTGGCTGGAACAATTCTTGGCAGGGTTCTAGAAACAGCAGGTGTGCGAGTCGAGACCTCCGGTTTCGACTCGAGACCATCTAGTGATAAGTCGAGACCCCTTAGTCTCGACTCGAGACCGATAAGCCATAACTCGAGACCGCAGTGTTTGCGACTCGAGACCATCCCATGACAACTCGAGACAATCTCCAACGACTCGAGACCAGCAAGGTCTCGACTCGAGACCTTAAAGGTTGGACTTATGCTTGACAACCCGAGACCACTAGGTTGCGACTCGAGACCACATAGTCTCGAGTCGAGACCGCTTAGTCTCGATCAGGATGTTTGACTGAATTGTTGGGCCGCACTTAATGTTTGGGCTGCATGATTTTTCCTGTTAACTGTTTATCCGGGCTAAGTGTTGCTGATTAACTGTACAAGTATTAGGGCAGGCCCAATAACTCTGAATGTGTTGTATGCTATGTGTTAGATACGTGTACCATATACGTGATTACTTATATCCGAGCCTGACCCGTACTGGTAACCATATTAGGACATGGTAACCCACGTATTTAACCAAGTAAACTAAACTGCCGAGCAACCCAAGGTGAGTTCACACACTAAATGCATGCGTCCCAGGGAGGGACACGAACAAAAATCAAGAACGACTTTTAAACTACTATTTCCGGGGGAAAAATACGTTTGGGTATTATTTATAAATCACAACTAGCAAAACTAAACGAATCTCTATCATTTTAAGTCCCTGCTTACAGTACCGATTTATCACCGGGGGCGAACGGGTTATTAGTTGATAGCGCTATTAGGTTTGACAACCTCACACCGTGACCGGGGGAGATCGG
Organism: Helianthus tuberosus; assembly: GCA_030545235.1. Classification (NCBI taxonomy): domain Eukaryota; kingdom Viridiplantae; phylum Streptophyta; class Magnoliopsida; order Asterales; family Asteraceae; genus Helianthus; species Helianthus tuberosus. The sequence goes on along the minus strand of CM060351.1, from coordinate 25,810,073 downwards.
GCGTGAACTAGTAGACCTTGCATCTCGGTCAATGACGATAGACATTGACCTGGGGCACAAAATCTTCTCGTCAACAGTTTCGGTAACATCAGTTTAGTAGCTTTCATATGGGGTAGCTCCCCATGCCGTGATTATAAATGCTTTATCTAAACAACCTACGTTTTTGAAAAGTTAAAACTGGACACCTCGTGACTCAGGAGCTTGCGGCTTGGGGAAGTGTAGTGGTTGTCTAAACCCGTGTGTTGGGTTCTAAATAAATCTTGAACTATGAACTTTGTTTAAACTGTTTTGCCTACGCTTCCGCGACTTACTTAAACTATTATTTGAAGTTAAACTTTTGAACTTAAAACTATGATGTATTACTAAATATTATGGTTGGTGATCATTCTCACTATTTACTAATGTTCGGTGTAATTGGTGGCTGGATCCTGGTCAGTCATGCCTCCAAGCGCTGGTACTCCGCATGTGGATTTTGGGGGTGTGACAGATTGGTATCAGAGCCATTGGTTATAGTGAACTTGGTTTTAAAAAGAAGAAAGTCTTTTTGAGAAAAACCAGACTATAACCCGTGACTCGTGACGACACTACACTCCAAGGGCAAGACTCAGCATATTAGACCTCATAGCTCGGACTTGTGTTTACCTGCTTGTTTATCTTATGTTGACTGCTCTACTATAACATACTAGTGTGCCTAATTAGATAGATACACATCTCTCTTCCATCTCATTCTCGCTACGTTACGACATCACACTCATACTGTGTTTTCTGGTTATGAAGACAATGAGTGGACGCGGAAGAGGAAACGTTAACATGACTCAGGTTCAGTTCACCAACTTGCTCAACACGGTGGCTGCAGCTTTCGCAGCTCACCCTGGAGGTAAACTAGTTACTTTAGGATGTTTAGATCCTACCCCCACATCGTCTTTTCACCTTTAAACCTATTCGCTTCGCTTCTCACAACAGGTCAGCCTGCGCCTGCATAGCCACGTGTTTGTACTTTCAAAACCTTCATGGATGGCAAGCCTCTCCCTTTCAACGGCACTGAGGGTGCCATAGGCCTTCTGCACTGGATTGAGAAGGCCGAAGCTGTCTTTGCTGTCTGTGAGTGTCCCCCTGCTAACTGGGTAAAGTTCGCGACTGGTACGCTTGAAGGAAACGCGCTTTCATGGTGGAAAGCACAGATTCAGATGCTTGGTCTGGAAACTGCTAATGCTACCGCGTGGGAAGATTTCAAGGACATGATCAAGGAGGAGTATTGTCACAGGGACGACATCCACAAACTCGAGAACGAATACTATGAACTCAAGATGGTTGGGTCAGAGATTGAGACCTACACCAAGCAGTCCAACGACTATGCTGCACTTTGTCCAAACATGTCCCGACCTATGTATCGAAGGATCGAATTGTACATCAAAGGCTTGGTCCCAGAAATCCAGAGCCATGTGACCTCAGCCAATGTCACACCCCGACCGCGTATAACAACAAATCGCGGCGGAAACATCGGGGCGTGTCGCGACAGAATTAATTGTTTCAAATCCATGGCAAACAAAGTTGTATTTTATTTATCAACATAAGTGTTACATTGTTTCAAACAGAGATTTAAGAGTTTAGTACATAATTAAACATCGTCTAGCTTCATTTTTAAGTTTCTAAGGCACAGGTCCGCCCTAGTGTCATGATCGTCATCCTACGGAAAAGCACCTGAAAACACATGTGAAAGTAGGTACGTCAGCATAAAAATGCCTGTGAGATACATAGGTTTTGTGAAAATAGGATTCATGACTTAAGTTTAAGAAAATGTTTAGTCATGAACCTTGTAATTTGATTTGTTTTGTAAATTGCTTGAAAAACAATAAGTCCAGATGATATGTATAGATAAGTGAATAATGTATGGTTAAATGAATAACCATGCAAAATGAGTTGTATAAAATAAACTGTATTGTAAACCAAAGTCTTGTAAAAACATGTCACTTGTGTAAAATGTATAAGTCCAAAATGAATGATTTAAATAACGCTATGATATGTAATATAATACAATCACTTATGTATAGGAAGTACCAGCGGCGTATCCACCATGATTGTATCATATTACTCACATCTCGTTACTTAAGTCACTTAAACCAACCAACAAAGTATAATGTCTATGTTTAAACCAATAGTCAATAGTACTTGTAATAACCCTGTCAAATGTTGATAGTCCAAAAGTAGTCAAGTAATGTGTAACAAATGTTATGTATGGTAAGTAAAATAAGACTACTTAAACCATAAGTAAAATGTACAAAACAAGTATTTTGAATATATCAAAAAGTTATGTTTTGCCAAGTGATGCATGATACACTGATACGAACATTTATGTGGTAAGTTAACGCATACATTCAAGCCTTGAGACAGTCGGATAACCCTTTCAGTCAAGGTTATCAAAAGAATTGTATTCGGATTCAGTCATTCCTTACATCCAAACAAACCCGGGATGTCAGGAATGGGATTTGTCAAGTCCTATGGTACCACTACTTACTACCGAGCGGCGTAGCAAATGTTAATGAACGTAATAAAGACCTGTTTGTGCAAACCAAATGTCATAGTAGTTGTATACATGTCATATGAAAACAATGTACTAAGTATGCTAAGTTAACATACAAAGTAGAAAAGTCTTGTAAATCAATGTGCTTAGCATGTTATCAGTCAACATACATAGCAGAAAAGTCATGTAAATCAATGTGCTTAGCATGTTATCAGTCAACATACATAGCAGAAAAGTCATGTAAATCAATGTGCTTAGCATGTTATCAGTCAACATACATAGCAGAAAAGTAATGTAAAACGATGTACTAAGTAATGCACACAATGGGCACACCTAGCATAAAATGTATTGAAATCATGTACTATAATGTACTAACGAACATAGCATGTATATGATGTGAAAACGGAAAGCATTAAAGTAACAAGTAGGCACATGTGTTCCACCCCAAAACAGTTTGGAAAACAGTAAAAGAGGGGTCTATGTACTCACATAAACACCTTGAAAACATTTAAAAGAGGGGGGTTCTATGTACTCACTTGAGATTGCTCAGTTGTATAAAGATAACCACCAAGTAACGCTAGAGATCTCGGAATCAAACGGCACCTAATATAGGTAACTATGTTAATAACCGGACCTTAATCGGATGATTGGATAGAATGAGGTTTCGTAAACCAAACGAGTGTAGAGACTCGTGTCATTTGGTTTAACAAAGCCTACATACTAAATGAAACCTAACATAATTGTTTACGACCCATTACGACCCGTTTAGGAAGCTTATGCTACTTTAACGTGTCGTGCGCGTGAAACGCGTTCGGACCGCCTAACTAGCCCTATGACAAGTGTTATATGCCTAAACATGTTACATAATCAGTTATGTGGCAAAAGTTTAGGTTACATATGCTAAATTACCAATTATGCATGAAAAGGGTATTCTGGTAATTTACCTAAGGCATATAAACAACCTATCATACAACTACTTAAACGATGTGACCATAGGGTATAACCTCGGAAGGTTATTCCCTACCTACTATGGTCACCTAAAGTATTTGGTCGGATCCTAATGATCGACCAAACTGGGCCGGGTTCGAAGGTATAGGCGATTTATTAGATCGCCTACCCTACGACCCTATACAACGTGGTAATCAGTGGGCATAGTCCCAAAGGACTATAACCAACGTGATTACAATCACGTTGCGAAGTTCAAACGAACTTCGCATTGACCATTACTGGTCAACGCTTGAAAGTCAAACAAAGTTTGACTTTCTGACTCGAAAAGCAGTAAAATAAGGAAAAGAACGAAAGAATACTTACGAAGGGTCCCCGAATGCTAATCTAGATCAATATAGTTCAGGTATGAAACAAAGGTTTCAACTTAGAACACAATTAATCAGATTCTAGTGAGAAATAAGGTTGGGGTAATGGGGTATTTATAGTTTTCGGTGAACCGTTGAGATCGTTTCATGGAAAAGGAGGCACGATCAATACCGTACACTTGTCGGAATGTTATGGTGACTAATTTGGCCACTCACCATAAGGTATCAACACTTGGCAAGGGAAATGGGAGTGGAAACCAGCTGCAAACAGGCTGTTCTGAACATTGAATCTGGTCTGCAGACCCCTAGCGCACCGTTACACTTATATTGTAGCGGTGCGCTAGCACCTAGTTTGGCAGAATTGCATTTTCAGTCCCTGCACCTTGTTTTAGCCATTTCCGACACGTTTAAGGCCCGTTAACCCCATTTCAAAGCTCTAAAATGAAGTTAAAGTATAGGGAACTTAAAATGTGTTCAAAAATATCTCGGATGTCGGTCCGTTTGGTCGTACGAACGCGATGTTCGCTTAATTACGACGGAATGCGCATAAGCGCGAAAAACGATCCAAATGACGCGACGAATGGATTTTTCTTAAGGCGAACACTAAAATATAATGTAGTCATGCTTTCATAAATTTTTGGATGTCCAGATGTATTCAGAACGTAAGTTATGCGCGAAAATGCAAACTTGTGCACTTTTTGACACTTTTAGTCCCTGAATGTCCCCAAAAGTTTATTTTAGCACACCAAACCCCTCAAAGCCTATTTCTAAGCTCTGTGAAGGATATTTAAGGTGTGTTTAACTTATGGTCATGTTCCGGAATGTTCGTTACAGTTCAAATTGACATACTTTAGCAGTTTGTCATATTTAGTCCCTGTAAGCGAATTAACTTGTTTTTTTGCCATACCAAAGCCTTCAAAACTTATTTCTAAGTTATGTAAAGGTTATTTAAGGTATGTTGAGTATATGTTGATGTTCCGGAGTATTTCTCGCATTAAACGGAGTACGTTTACGCACTAGTTTGCGTATAACTCTCCAGAAAGCGATGTAGAGTTTGAAATTACATAAAAGTCAAAACATGAAAAATGTAAAACACAATCAAACAAACATTGGGATTAAATAACATTGTTTTATTGATAGTAGAACTGTTCATAGTGATTACAAGCACAGTTGTTACAGCCAACCTCAATACCATACAGCCCGTGGTTCGTCTTGCTCACAAACTCACCAATCAGGCGGTGGAGGAGGGCAAGTTGCCCAAGAGGATCAGTGCTACTGCTAGAACTTCTAGTGATAACAAACGAAAGTGGGATGGAAATCAGGGTAAGGATGCTAACTCTACTCAGGCCCCAGCTCAGCAAAGGAAAACTGAAAACAACAAGGGCCCTCAGCAACAGGGCGGCTACCAAGGCCATCTCCCCAAGTGTAACAAGTGCAATCGACATCATAATGGGCCCTGTGCGAAGAACAAGTGTCAGCGATGCAACAAGATGGGGCATGAGGCCAAGGATTGTAGGAGCCCTCACCCTGCAAGACAGAACCAGCCGCAGCAGCAACAGCACCATGGGAACATCAAGGGTTGTTTCTAGTGCGGAGCCGAGGGGCACATCAAGAAGAATTGTCCCCAGTTAAACCAGAACAACCACAACCTGGGTGCGGGAAATAACAACAACAACACCAACAATGCTGGGAATGGTGCAAGAGGAAGGGCTTTTGTAATTGGAGCTGGAGAAGCAAGGAATGACCCCAACGTCGTAGCGGGTAAGTTCCTACTTAATGATCGTTATGTTTCCGTATTGTTTGATTCTGGAGTAGATGCTAGTTATGTATCCCTACGTATTAGTAAGAAGCTTAAGTCCACTCTTACACCGTTAAGCTCTAAGCACATCGTTGAAATAGCTAATGGTAGAAACCTCGAGGCCTCACACGTTATTCGTAACTGCAAACTAGAATTGTCTGGTCAGACCTTCCGTATCGATCTCTTCCCCATTATTCTCGGAAGCTTCGACGTCGTCATTGGTATGGATTGGTTATCCAAGCATCAAGCTGAAATCCTCTGCCAAGAGAAAGCTGTTCGAATTCCCCATCCTCCTGGCAAACCCCTTATCGTCCAAGGCGACAAAAGCGGAGAAGTCACAGGCATCATTTCATTCTTAAAAGCACAGAAGTGTTTACGAAAGGGGCACACCACTATCTTAGCACTTGTTGCCGACACACAAAAAAAGGAAAGCAGGATTGAAGATTTCCCTGTTGTACGCGACTATCCTGAGGTATTTCCTGAAGAACTGCCTGGACTCCCTCCTCACCGTCAGGTCGAATTTCAAATCGAGCTAACCCCTGGAGCAGCGCCTATAGCTCGTGCACCATATCGTCTAGACTCAAGGAACTTTCTACTCAACTACAAGAACTTCTGGACAAAGGTTTTATCCGTCCTAGCTCATCACCCTGGGGAGCCCCAGTGCTCTTTGTCAAAAAGAAGGATGGCACATTCCGAATGTGCATTGATTACCGTGAACTGAACAAGGTTACCATCAAGAACCGTTATCCACTTCCCCGTATCGACGACTTGTTCGACCAGCTGCAAGGGTCGAGCTATTATTCCAAGATCGATCTGCGATCGGGTTATCACCAGCTGAGAGTCCGCGATGAGGACATCTCTAAGACGGCTTTCAGAACCCACTATGGTTACTACGAATTCCTTGTTATGCCTTTCGGAATGACCAACGCACCTGCGATCTTCATGGATCTCATGAACCGAGTGTGCAAACCCTACCTCGACAAGTTCGTAATTGTGTTTATTGACGACATCCTTATCTACTCGAAGAGTCAAGAGGAGCATGAACAACACCTGCGTCTTATTCTCGAACTCCTTCGCAATGAGAAACTGTATGCCAAATTCTCGAAGTGTGATTTCTGGCTTAAAAAAGTCCATTTCCTTGGGCACATAGTCAATCAGGATGGGATTCATGTTGACCCCGCTAAGATCGAATCCATTAAGAATTGGCCTATACCTAAGACTCCGACCGAAGTTCGCCAATTCTTGGGATTGGCAGGGTACTATCGAAGATTTATCAAAGGATTTTCTAAGATCGCTCAACCACTCACGACCCTCACTCAGAAAGGTGTTGCTTACAAATGGGGTGATGTTCAGGAATCTGCCTTTCAAGAACTAAAGAAGAACCTCTGTAGTGCTCCTATTCTTTCCTTACCTGAAGGTACCGACGACTTCGTTGTTTACTGCGACGCTTCCATTCAAGGACTTGGTTGCGTGTTAATGCAACGCGAGAAGGTTATTGCTTACGCTTCGCGACAACTCAAGATCCACGAACGAAACTACACGACACATGACTTAGAATTCAGGGCTGTGGTCTTCGCGCTCAAGATTTGGAGACATTACTTGTACGGTACCAAGTGCACTATTTACACCGATCACAAGAGTCTCCAGCATATAATGGAACAAAAGGAGTTGAATATGCGGCAACGCCGATGGGTCGAGCTTCTAAACGACTACGAGTGCGCAATTAAATACCATCCGGGCAAGGCTAATGTGGTAGCCGATGCCCTCAGCAGGAAGGAAACCAAGCCTAAGCGTGTTCGTGCCCTACAACTCACCATCCACTCGAACCTCCCTAATCAAATCCGAAACGCTCAGGTCGAAGCATTGAAAGCCGAGAACGTCAGGGCTGAGTCCCTGTGAGGATCAAGGAAACGGCTAGAACAAAAAGAAGATGGTGCTTACTACGTAAACGGGCGTATATGGGTCCCACTTTATGGGAATTTGCGCGAGCTTGTAATGGATGAAGCCCATAAGTCCCGTTACTCAGTACATCCTGGTTCGGATAAGATGTACCACGACTTAAGGACTACCTACTGGTGGCCTGGCATGAAAGCCCACATAGCAACCTATGTCAGAAAATGTTTGACTTGTGCAAGAGTCAAGGCTGAGTATCAAAAACCATCGGGCCTACTCCAACAGCCAGAGATCCCACAGTGGAAATGGGAGCAAATTTCCGTGGATTTTGTTACCAGCTTGCCTAGGTCTCAGCGCGGAAATGACACCATTTGGGTGATAGTGGATCGATTAACTAAATCTGCCCACTTTTTGGCTATTAAGGAAACAGACAAGTTCTCTACCTTAGCTGAGGTATACTTAAAGGAAGTGGTTTCGAAGCACGGAGTGCCAACCTCTATTATTTCCGATCGAGACGCGCGTTTTACTTCTGAATTGTGGCAAGCTATGCACAAATCTTTTGGCTCACGTTTAGACATGAGCACCGCTTATCATCCGCAAACGGATGGGCAATCGGAACGCACCATCCAAACCCTCGAAGACATGCTTAGGGCATGTGTGATCGATTTTGGCAAGAATTGGGAGAAGCACCTACCGTTAGTGGAATTCTCCTACAACAACAGCTACCACACCAGCATTCAGGCAGCACCCTTTGAGGCATTGTACGGTCGTAAATGCCGATCGCCTCTCTGCTGGGCGGAGGTTGGTGACAGCCAGATCACAGGCCCGGAACATGTAGTAGACACTACAGAAAAGATTGCCCAGATTAGGCAACGCATGGCGGCAGCTCGTGACCGTCAGAAGAGCTACGCTGATAAGGATAGGAAACCGCTAGAGTTCCAGGTTGGTGAACGGGCTCTACTTAAAGTCTCACCCTGGAAGGGTGTGGTTCGTTTTGGAAAACGGGGCAAGCTAAATCCGCGATACGTCGGACCATTTGAAATTACCGAAAAGATCGGTAAGGTCGCTTACAGATTAAATCTGCCTGAAGAACTGAGTGCTGTGCACAACGTATTCCACGTGTCTAATCTGAAGAAGTGCCTGTCAGATGAAACACTCGTCATTCCTTTCAAGGAACTAACTATTGATGAACAGCTACACTTTACTGAGGAACCGATTGAGATCACGGATCGAGAAATCAAAACCCTCAAACGTAGCCAGATACCTCTCGTACGAGTTCGTTGGAACTCGCGCCGTGGCCCAGAGTTTACCTGGGAGTGGGAAGACCAGATAAAACGCAAGTATCCCCAGTTGTTCCCAAATGAAACTTCCAGCACTGAAGCTACAACCGAATTTCGGGACGAAATTCCAAACTAACGGGGGGATGATGTGACACCCCGTTGAAACGTTCTCACTTACACTAGCTTGACAGTGACTGCCTTAACTTTCGGGATGAAAGTTCTTAAAACTTGGGGATAATGTGACACTTCGGGTTTTCCCAAGTAACCCTCTTGTATTAGCAACGTGTACGTACGAATTAGTAAATGAAAGCTGTGACTCTCTTGTTATGCTATGTGTTGTATGTATGTATAATATAAATAGGTGTGTATAGTAGTGAACCGAGACCACAACGAACCCGACTCGAGACCACTCGGTCTCGAGTAAACAGTAACGGTTGGGTCGGTTGGGGCTGCAAACCCCTTTGAGCCCACTCGGAACCTTTGTAGGGTGCACCACCCAAACCGAGTATAAAACCGTGCCCAAGCCAACCACCCCTCACTTCCATCATTCTCCCACCCTCACTCCCTCACACACTCCTCCTTTCTCTCTCACTAAAAACCCTAACAATCAAGCTCACCTCCTCCTCTCTCCCTCTCGGATTAAATCGGCAACAACAAAGAGGATCGGTCAAGCTCATCATCATCACTCGGACACTTCATTTTCTCACTTTCTTCCTTTAATCGGTGCCTTTCCACAACCGGTTAGTACTTTAGATGTTCACTATGTGTTTATATGTACAATAGTGCTATTTGCTTGGAATGATTGAAATGATGGATGAAATATGTGAACTCTTGCATGATAATAAAGTGCTAAGATATTTGAATGATGAATGATTGTTAGTGTAGGGTGTTTAATGTTTAGAATAAATGTTTACATGATCCTTGTTGACCAAGTAGCATGATATGTATTGTAGAATGAGGATGTATGCTTATGCTTTGAACAAGAGAAATGTTATCTATTTGAATGAATCTCATGATGAACCGTATGAACATGTTTATGATGAAAACCCTAATAAAGAACAAGATGAATGTCATGAAAATATTTGAAAAACTTGCTGTTTGATCCAGTTTGGTTAATGGTTAGACAAAGAAACATGTTTATGGAATTCTATTGGATAGTACACCAAATCATGAAATCGGAATCCTATTGGCTGGAACAATTCTTGGCAGGGTTCTAGAAACAACAGGTGTGCGAGTCCTCGAGACCATCTAGTGATAAGTCGAGACCCCTTAGTCTCGACTCGAGACCGATAAGCCATAACTCGAGACCGCAGTGTTTGCGACTCGAGACCATCCCATGACAACTCGAGACAATCTCCAACGACTCAAGACCAGCAAGGTCTCGACTCGAGACCTTAAAGGTTGGACTTATGCTTGACAACCCGAGACCACTAGGTTACGACTCGAGACCGCATAGTCTCGAGTCGAGACCGCTTAGTCTCGATCAGGATGTTTGACTGAATTGTTGGGCCGCACTTAATGTTTGGGCTGCATGATTTTTCCTGTTAACTGTTTATCCGGGCTAAGTGTTGCTGATTAACTGTACAAGTATTAGGGCATGCCTAGTAACTCTGAATGTGTTGTATGCTATGTGTTAGATACGTGTACCATATACGTGATTACTTATATCCGAGCTTGACCCGTACTGGTAACCATATTAGGACATGGTAACCCGCGTATTTAACCAAGTAAACTAAACTGCCGAGCAACCCAAGGTGAGTTCACACACTAAAAGCATGCGTCCCAGGGAGGGACACGAACAAAAATCAAGAACGACTTTTAAACTACTATTTCCGGGGGAAAAATACGTTTGGGTATTATTTATAAATCACAACTAGCAAAACTAAACGAATCTCTATCATTTAAAGTCCCTGCTTACAGTACCGATTAATCGCCTGGGGCGAACGGGTTATTAGTTGATAGCGCTATTAGGTTTGACAACCTCACACCATGACCGGGGGAGATCGGGCGTGAACTAGTAGACCTTGCATCTCGGTCAATGACGATAGACATTGACCTGGGGCACAAAATCTTCTCATCAACAGTTTCGGTAACATCAGTTTAGTAGCTTTCATATGGGGTAGCTCCCCATGCCATGATTATAAATGCTTTATCTAAACAACCTACGTTTTCGAAAAGTTAAAACTGGACACCTCGTGAACTCGCCAACATTTTTGTTGACATCCTACTGCATGCTTTGCAGGTACCCAGTAACTCAGGAGCTTGCGGCTTGGGGAAGTGTAGTGGTTGTCTAAACCCGTGTGTTGGGTTCTAAATAAATCTTGAACTATGGACTTTGTTTAAACTGTTTTGCCTACGCTTCCGTGACTTACTTAAACTATTATTTGAAGTTAAACTTTTGAACTTAAAACTATGATGTATTACTAACTATTATGGTTGGTGATCATTCTCACTATTTACTAATGTTCGGTGTAATTGGTGGCTGGATCCTGGTCAGTCATGCCTCCAAGCGGTGGTACTCCGCATGTGGATTTTGGGGGTGTGACACCATGTCGTCTGGATCCCGTCATGCACTCTCCCGTCAGGAAAGGAGGGACAAACGCCTTGCTTCCATTATCGCTAAAAGTGTGGCAAAGGCCGTGAGTGACGTCTATGAGAACGCCAGCAAATCATCCGAGGAATCGAGAACCGAAGCTCCTAAGACTACCGCAAGGCCCTTCAGTTTCAAGCAATTCAAGTCGTGTGGGCCAAAAGAATTCACTGGCGAAGGAGGTCCTACTGCACTATTTCACTGGTTTGACTCTATCGAGGTTACTCTGCGACAGAGTGGTTGCCCTGATGACCTTCGAACTCTGAATGCTACCGGCGTCTTTCAGTCCCGTGCTCTAGACTGGTGGACGGCCGAGTGGAACAAGCGAGGGAATGATGCAGCCTACGGACTGTCGTGGGACGAGCTCAAGGAAGTTATGCTAGAAGAATTCTGCCCTCCTCACGAGCGTCAAAAGCTGGGAGATGAATTTTGGCACGTACAGCAGAAGGATGGTGACAATGCTGGTCTCACTGCTCGTTTCAAGCAGCTCAGCATTATCTGTCCCGATCAAGTCAAGACTCCCGACATGACCATCAAGAAGTATATCCGAGCTTTGCCCGACTGCGTTACTGATTTCGTGCAAGCGGCTAAGACTACAACGATCGAGGAAACTTATCTGTTGGCCGCTGAGATCAACGACAAATGGGTTAAGGCTGGGGTATGGGATAAGACTTCCAAGCATCTACATCAAGCTACCGCTACCGCACTAACTGCTGAACCCACCACATCAAGCAACAAGAGGAAGAACAAGAGAAAGAACAGCTCCACCAACAAGAATTGTGCGATTACTGCTGCACCGATTCAAACCGTACCTGCCCAACAGCGTCAAGTAGCGGCGCCTGTGGCCAACGCACCGCCTGCAAAGCGTGCATACACTGGGCCACACCCGCTCTGCCCTACTTGCACCTACCACCACCCGACTGCTATTCAATGCCGCTTCTGTGCTCACTGCAATGTGTACGGCCACTTTACTGCCAATTGCCGTAGTCATCAAGCTCCTGTCAATCGAGCTCTACTCACTGCCCCACAGGGTCAACAAGCTCCTCCGGCACCCGCAGTCAAAGCCAGAGCCTGCTTCGCGTGTGGCGACCCGAACCATTTCACCAACATGTGCCTGAACAGGGTTGTGAAACAAGAGCCCCAGCAACAGTAGCCACAACAGCAACAACAACAGCAGCAGCAACAACAGGCCGCACGCGCCAGAACTTTCAACCTCAACGTGCGTCAAGCCCAGGCCGACAACAACGTGGTCAATGGTACGTTCCTTGTGAATGGTCTTTATGCTTCATGTTTGTTTGATACTGGAGCCGATAATTGCTTTGTGTCGCTCGAATTTGAGAAACTCCTTAGTCGTAAACGTTCCCAACTATCCTCGAAGTTCGATGTAGAAGTCGCTACCGGAAGGACCGTCGCTGTTAATTCTGTTATCCGTGATTGTACTCTTGAGCTGAACAATCACATCTTCCCAATCGACCTTATTCCGATGCAACTCGGAAGCTTTGACGTCATAGTAGGCATGGACTTTCTTCGAGAAAACCATGCTGAAGTTGTGTGCTTCGACAAGATGATTCGTTTTTCGCTCGCAAATGGTGACTTATTGTGTGTATATGGCGATACTACTTCAAAGGGGCTCAAACTTATGTCATGTGTCCAAGCTAGCAAGTATTCCGCAAGGAATACAGAGCTTTCTTGGCTAACGTTGTAGCAGCGGAGAAGGAAAAGAAAGAGAAGAAGGAAGTGAAAGACGTTCCTGTGGTTCGAGAATTTCCTAATGTTTTTCCAGAGGATCTACCCGGATTACCTCCAAGTCGTGATATCGACTTTCGTATTGACCTCATTCCTGGAGCAAATCCTATTGCCAAAGCTCCTTACCGACTCGCACCGTCAGAAATGCGCGAACTCTCAACCCAACTCCAGGAATTACTTGAAAAAGGCTTCATTCGCCCGAGCACCTCTCCTTGGGGCGCGCCAGTCCTTTTCATCAAAAAGAATGATGGGTCGTTCCGGATGTGCATCGACTATCGGGAATTGAATAAGCTAACCATCAAGAACCGCTACCCTCTGCCTCGTATCGACGATTTGTTTGATCAACTACAAGGCGCTACGTGTTTCTCGAAGATCGATCTACGTTCAGGTTACCATCAGCTACGCATTCAAGAGGAGGATATACCCAAAACCGCATTTCGAACTCGTTACGGCCATTACGAATTCGTTGTCATGCCTTTCGGTCTAACGAACGCACCAGCGGTTTTCATGGATTTGATGAATCGCGTGTGTAAACCATATCTCGATCGTTTCGTAATCGTATTCATCGACGATGTCTTGATCTATTCCAACTCTATGCCAAGTTCTCCAAGTGTGAATTTTGGTTGGGGGAGGTTCAGTTTCTGGGTCACATTGTAAATTGTTAAGGTATCCACGTTGATCCTGTGAAGATTGAAGCAGTCAAGAGTTGGGTTATGCCTAAGAATCCGTCCGAAGTCCGCTCCTTTCTCGGACTAGCGGGCTATTATCGCCGCTTCATCGAAGGATTCTCGAAGATTGCTGTACCACTTACCTCTCTTACCCATAAGGACCAGCCTTTTGTTTGGGGAATTAAACAAGAGACTGCCTTTCGAACCCTCAAACACATGCTTTGCAATGCTCCTGTTCTCACATTGCCCGACGGAAACAATGATTTCATTGTCTACTGTGATGCTTCCAACCTTGGTCTCGGTTGTGTCCTCATGCAACGGGACAAGGTCATAGCTCACGCATCTCGTCAGCTCAAAATCCACGAGAAGAACTATACAACTCATGATCTCGAGCTAGGCGCCGTTGTTTTTGCATTAAAGATTTGGCGACACTACCTGTACGGTACTAAGATAGTTCTACCCACCGATCATTGAAGAAGGAAAGAATCTACCACGATGGAGCCCAACTTGTGAGCAAATCAAACGGGATATTTCACTTTTTAGACCGAATTTGGATTCCCAAGCGAACCAATTTGCGATAGATTATCATGGACGAAGCCCATAAATCCCGCTACTCAGTTCACCCCGGCGCTGACAAAATGTACCAGGATCTTCGTTACAAGTACTGGTGACCGGGCACGAAAAGGGATATCGCTCTCTACGTCGGAAGATGCCTAACTTGTGCTAGAATCAAGGCTGAACATCAAAGACCCTCTGGCTTGCTCGAACAACCACCAATTCCCTTGTGGAAGTGGGAGAGCATAGCTATGGACTTCGTAACCAAGCTTCCACCCACGTCATCAGGTCACGACAGCATATGGGTTGTGGTCGACCGATTGACTGAATCAGCTCACTTTCTGCCTATACGAGAAGACTACAAGGTGGAACGATTAGCCTGAATCTACACTGACGAGATCATTTGTAATCATGGGATGCCTCGTGACATCATCTCTGACCGTGACGCTCGGTTTACTTCACGATTGTGGGAAACATTTCAAACGGCACTCGGTACAACGCTTAATCTAAGTACTGCTTTCCACCCTCAAACCGACGGCCAGACTGAAAGAACGATCCGTACCCTTGAAGACATGCTCCGTGCGTGTGTTCTAGACTTCGGTGGTAATTGGGATAAACACCTGCCGTTAGTCGAATTCTCGTACAACAATAGCTATCATTCTAGCATCGAGATGGCACCTTTCGAGGCATTATACGGAAGAAGATGTCGGTCGCCTATTGTGTGGCACGAGATCGGTCACTCGCAACTAACCGGCCCTGAGCTATTACAAGAAACGACAGACAAAATTTTCCAAATCAGAAACAACCTGGTGAAAGCTCGGGATCGACAGAAGGTCTACACCGATAAAAAGCGCAAGCCCCGTGAATTTGGCGTTGGTGACTACGTACTCCTAAAGGTATCACCTTGGAAGGGTGTAGTCCGATTCAGCAAGAAAGGGAAACTCGCGCCTCGATATGTTGGACCTTTTAAGATTCTGGAAAGGATCGGAAAAGTCGCCTACAGACTCGAATTACCGGAGGAACTTAGCAACGTCCACCCAACTTTCCACGTGTCAAACCTCCGGAAGTGCATCGCCGACCACGATTTACATGTCTCTCTAGACAATCTACAAGTGAACGAAACATTACACTTCGTGGAAAAGCCTGTCGAAATCATGGATCGCCAAACCAAGCAGCTCAGGCGCTCACGCATTCCTATTGTGAAGGTCCGATGGGAAGGCAAACGAGGCGCAGAGTTCACTTGGGAACTCGAAAGCGATATGAAGGCTAAGTACCCGCAGTTGTTTAATGGGTGAAGTTAGAGAGAGAAAGTAGTATTGTAACTTTAGTGTTTTATACGATTTCATATTAATCTATAGAACCACCGATTATTGTACGAATCTGTGCGTTTGACCTTCGCAACCGAGAACCTCCTCAGATACCACTTGTAGGTTCCGGTTTTCAACTCGGTCCAAACAAAGAGTTCTTAAACGTGATTCACGGCTTTGTTACGGCTTTCAGCTTAATTTTGGGATGAAATTCCCTAAACCAGGGGAGGCTGTAACACCCTGTGTTCTCACAGGTCAAAGTCAAAGTTAAGGTTAAAGTCAACGACCGATTTCGCGCAACTTGACTGGTAGAAATGTCTTTAATTTAATTGTATTATGTGGAGTAAGTGTCGTTCATTGCAATAATCGATGAGCATTAATCGTATTTCAATCGACCTACGACTGTGAACTATAGGAAGTAACAATGCGATAAAGTTAATCAACTATGCTAATCGAATCGACATCAAATCGTAACTCGAACTACGTAATTTTTACTTGGTATTTATACGTGTGGGTGTGCCTTACGTGTTACCTGTGCATGTTTATTTATGTTATGTTATGTTGTGGTAATCAAGCGAACTCAATCGAACTCGAAACTCAAATGCTATCGAACTCGAACTCAAATCACAATCGAACCATGGTAGATAAGTGGGAAACAGATTACGCTAGATACGAAATAGTTGAGACTGAAAGTAATTTGACTAGGAAACCCTATCATATCGAACCGCTCGCAATCGAAATAAAAATATCTGTAATCGTCGCGCGAAACACTCGAAAGGTGCAACCGACAGATCAGGCTTCCTAGCCGATCGAACAGCCAGCCGAACGGACTGCTGTCCGATCGGACAGGCTGCCCGATCGAGCCGCCAGCCGATCGGCTAGCCCTTTCCTATTTTTTCATCCTATAAATACCCCTGTCATTGTCATCCTTTACTACTTTTGGAAACCTCTGTTCGACCAGCATGCTCAACTCGCTTTTTCTCAGATTTCTCTCGATTCCGGTAAGTTTTCGTCCTAAATCTTGTACTTTCTTGATCTATACACACTCCTACACCTTTCTATCTTTCGAATCTAAACTTTTAACCGTGAAATCATCAAGAATCAAGTGTTCTAGGATGATGTCATCATGGGTTCTTGAAAAACTTCATGCTTTGGCCTCAATCCACCAAGAATGACTTGGATCTAGCCGATTTCCACATAAACCAACAAGGATCTTTTATAGATCGGAACATATACTTAGTGAAAAGGATTGAAGGAAGGATTTTCCCAACTTTCTTCAACTCTTTTCACTGGAACCAGTGGAAACGGAACCTGAGCCGGTTACAAAGCACCCAGTGGTTATACGGCTCAAGATCTGGATTCTATTCACGAGGTTAACCGACTTTGGGTTAAATGTTAAACTTCGTTCCGAACAGACCACCGACCGGATTCGGGTGATTCCTGTCCGACCCGGGAGACCAAGTAAGAATGAGGCATCTATGGTTTTACTCGCTGTCAAAGTACCTCGATAAAACGACAAACATACAGAACAACCAAGGTGTTAGACGCAAGGCTGATCAGGTCAGGATGCTGACCTATCGGACTACTGTCCGAACAGACAGCCAGCCGATCGGATAACCCAGCCGATCGACTTGCCAGCCGATCGGCTAGCACATGGTCCCACACAAACAACTTGTTTTGAAGAATGGTATTGAGCGAACTGCTGTTCGATTGAACTATTGTCCGATCGAATTACTCTTCGGATCATGAGATACTATGCTTCAACACTTAATCAATTTTCAACATGTTTAATGCACTAGAAGTGCCACCCGATCGAACAGCCGTCCGATCAGGTGACACCCTACTGTCCGATCGAACAGCAGTTGTGCTATTCGATCGACAAACCATCCGATCCACTTAATAACATCTTGCAATTCATTAAAGTCTTTGACTTCTTGACTTGCCAACCGATCGAACACCTGTCCGATCCAAAGACTTCACTTTGAATTTCTATTGAATGCCTAACCGATCGGGCTGCCGGCCGATCGAATTGCCGTCCGATCGACCGACCTGAAAAGCAAAGGTACTTCAATGTTTTCAAAATTCTACAATGAAAACTTCAAAGGACAAGCCATCATACACAAACACATCCTTCTCAAAGGAAGGAACAATCCACTCGTACAGCCATCCGATCGGCCTAACGACCGATCGAACAGCAGACCGTACGGACTGTCAGCCGAACGGTCAGCCGTCCGATCGAACTGCCGTCCGATCAACCAGCTGTCCGACTCCTCAATACTTGTTTCCTGTTTTATGTTTCACTTATCGTTATGCTACCGAATCTATTCAGGCTAACCGTATTCGCTAAGCGCTCCCTTCAATCCATAAATCACTGTGAGTATACTCGATCCCTATTTGCTTTAAGCACTTTTGGGTGTTACATACGTTACGAATATTCAAACTACAATAATCACACTACTCAAACTATTTGAATGCTAACCGTTAATGCATGTTATACGTGGCTCATGAATGCTTGTTTGTTATGTTTACACATGGAATGCTGTCTACCTGCCTTAGCAACGATAGTACTATAGTTTGGACTCAGCACCCGTTCTCACGGGGGTTGTTAAGGATCCTTTACTTGCATGGATTACGGTGGTAATCATGTATTGCGAACTGCCTCAGGCAGTCAACCCGCAGTCATTGGTATCGATGGGTCTATGTCGATAACTAACGTGCTTCATTTCACTATGTGTACGTGCTGGTTATGCGTAAACGAACTCAAACTCTATATGCTATTATCAAACTTGTATGCTCACCTTTACATTATATGTGTGGTAGGAAATGGAAGCTAGAATAAAGCTTTAGAGCCCAATAAATAGTTGTCTGTAGATAACGAATTAGGGGTCTCTAGAA
Source organism: Helianthus tuberosus (assembly GCA_030545235.1). Taxonomy (NCBI): domain Eukaryota; kingdom Viridiplantae; phylum Streptophyta; class Magnoliopsida; order Asterales; family Asteraceae; genus Helianthus; species Helianthus tuberosus. The sequence continues at coordinate 25,791,507 of CM060351.1, read as the reverse complement.
GCAGATAAACAATTGCTACTTATTTAAATCTGAGTTGTCGGAACAGAATATTTGTCTTGATGCTTGTCTGTAATAATTATTTGACTGTTTGAGATACGGTATAGGACGTATTATTTAAATTGAATAGTTAAGATAATTGTTGTGGAAACTTCTGGACGATCTGTTTCGCTCAGTGCCATGCCCCGATGACTCCGCCATCGGTTGTGGTGTGACAATAACAGTGGTTGAAACACCAGTTGTTTCAACACATGTTAGTCAACCACAAACCACTGTCACTCAAACCACTGATCCACCCAAGACATCATTAGCCTCTCCTACAATAAAAAGGAGAAGGATTTTCATACCTGATGATTCACCACCACCATCACCACCATCAAAAACTACCTCACTACCTTCAACCCCTGCTTAAAAGCAGAAGACATCTACTGACAAATCAGTAGTTGTAATGACAACGGAGATTGAAACACCAGTTGTTTCAACCACTGTTTGTCAACCATCCGCCACTGCTCTCATCATTCCTACATCACAACCAAAATTACTTCCATCCATAAAGCTTCACAAAAGAAAAAGAGAAACAACTCAGGCAACTGATGAAAAATATGATCCTGTTGCTGCAAAATATCCACTGGAACTAGATGCTGTAAAAAAATGAGATGAGACAATTTTACACCGAGGATGATCCTTCAAAAAGAAGATTTCCTTCTCTCATAGGCTTCATAGTTCCAGAAGACATGGATGAATATCTCAAGATGAAAGCAAGGCAAGCAAAGATTCGAGCTAAACTCGAATGCAAAGATCAAGGTGATAAAGCCATTTCTGAAAAATTGGAATTTTTACTCACAAAAGTCAAGCTGATGGAAGATTATGCACGGGATCTGAGCAAAGAAAAGGCAGATCAACAAAAAGAGATGAGAAAAGAATATATTGCATATATCGTGAAAGAAAAATTCTATCCAGCTGAAGAAAAACAATTTGAAGAATGGCCAATAGTCGCTTTGAAGCATGAAGCAAACAGGATTGAAAGGATTAAAAATGATCCAAGAAAGAAGAAGACAGCTCTAAATTGGAACAAATACAAAAAGCTAATTGCTGATCTTACTTCTGAGTACAAAAAGAAAAAACAGGAACTGGTAGATGCTAAAGTAGATACTGCTGAAGCCATAGCAAAGTGGACGAAGCAGTATACCGATGAGGCTTATGAAAGGCTGAAGAAAAGAAGGATAACAGTCTCAGACACTTCTAAAAAGCCAGACTATAACAAGATGGAACAACAGCTGGATGCTCTTAAAACACTGGTCACATCAGTAGATAACCCTATCCTTGTGGAAAACCAAGAAAAAGGAAAACTGCTGACCAGTGAAGAAGAAAAAGAAAAGGAAGCTGAGTACTTCACAGAAGCCATCAAGAAAATGGATCTAAAAGAAGAGAGTTCAGTGAGCCTTCAAAACCTTTTCAAAAAGGTATTAACCAAACCTGCAGCAGATATCTCAGACACTGAACTTGAACAAAGAAAAAGGCAAGAGCTGATTGAACAAGAAGCTGCAGAAGACATAGCTGCAGCAAATGAAGTCATAGAAGAGGCTTTTAAACGAATGTCTGAAGTTCAGGATACTGCATTACAATTTTTCTCAAGGCCAAAATCTCCAAGCTCATCAGAAAATAAATCTCTCCCAAGAAACCCATTGGGTTCAAAAGTACTAAAGTGGCTCTCTGATCAAAAGACCCATGTATTAACCCTGGTCAGATCCATTGGTGAGATGAAGTACATATCAAGGAAAGAAGCACTAGGCCTTAGTGTTGAAGATTTGCAGGATCTCCTTGAACTTTCATTGTGCAGGGATGAGGATGACACAAGTTCTAAAGAATTTGAAGAAAAATTTAAAAGACAAGCAAGGGAACTTCTGATGAGGAATAAAGATCCTAAATAATGAAGTGTTTTGGCATTATCTGTTCTAGGGGGAGATTGTTGGGATTGAACCCTACCAGAGGAACAGATAATGAAAGCCAAAACTGGTTCACAACAGTGGATTCACAATAAGCAGTTGTTTACACTAAGTCTTCTCCCTTGAAAGTGATTATAACAGCTGATGGTCTTATAACCACTGCCCGTATACAACTGCTGCTGCTCCTTTAACTACTGATGAATCCCAGAAAACTGCTGAGAAGTAAACACTGCTGGTACAATCTACTGATGGCAATGCACTGCCCAATCAAGGACTGATCAACCTTGAGGAAAGCACTGATATAAGAAGAGAACAGCAGTTTAGCTTGTCATCTGTTTTATACATAGTCAGTGGTTAGGTTTAGCAGTGTTTGTATAAGAACAGTAGATACAGGTTGTTAGGCTGTTAGACGTCGCTTTCATGGTGACGTCAGCTGAGATGTCTCAGTGGTTTGGATTGTCTATAAATGGAACAGTACTCTGTAATGTTACATTTGATCGTCTTGAGTGAGTTCTTCTCCTCAATTCAATCCTTTCATCTTGTGCAACCAACCATGGGGTATCAGGCTGAGGGGGAGTTTAGTCTGTAAGCTTGCATTGTAATATTTTGCTTTGTATTGTAATCTTTCGACTCTATGAAAAGCAAATGTTTATCAAACTATATTCTCTTTTGATTGTGTTTACGAAGTTTGTTACTCATTTCCGCTGCACTTAAACTTTGTTCATCTCTGTTGATTTGCTCAATCTATTACAAACAAACACAATCATGAGAGCCTCCGATCCTAACAACCAGTTAGTTTAAAGTAGGATTTACGGTATGAAACGCTAGATTAAGCGATGACCAGAATGGAATGTAATTTAGACCCAACAAGTATGGAGACTTGTATTATACGGGTAAACTAAATACATTCATGTGTAATTTTCAGGAATATTGTTTTTGCATTATTAAAATCACCATTTTTATATACTTAAAGTATATATATATTTCAAGAATATTTTATAGAAAAAATATCTATAATTTGACTTGGTAAAATATGTATGTATCCATATATCTTAAAAATAATCTATTTTTAAGATCAAAGTTAGAAATATACATTTTTAGTTTCCAACAAAATAATATATTTTTGAGTTGTTTATGAAAATATATATTTCCTTACACTCCAAAATAATATATTTTCAAGTTGACAAAATATGATACATTTTCATAATAATTGTAAAAATACATACTTTGTCATTTGTTCAGTTTTGAGAGTATCGTTTGCCAAATTTGTCAAGATACGAGTTAAATTTCCGGAATATTTATATATTTTGTCCAAGATGTCCATTGTCCGATCGTCTAATATATTTATGCAAATATATTTTCTTGTGTTTGTCCATATACCCTTTCATAAGTTATTTTGTACGAGTAATATTGGGTATTCGTCATGTATTTTTATGTGTATTTTGTTGGTGATACTCCTAGGGAGTATTTTGTCTATTTTCATCATCCTAATACACTACTACATATAATACACATAATATACACTTAGCACAAAATGTGGTGATCACTAAATACATATATTTTTCCTAAAAATATACATACTTAATATTGATTTTAACTTGAAAAAAAAATGCTTATTTCTTAACTTGTAATTTGTACAAAAATTAGGAAACCTTGTTAAATATTTTTAAATGAATTTTTGGGGAACAAGTTTCTTCAAAACTTATATTTTTTCTAACTGTCAAACATAGTTTCCCCTAAAAATGGTGGTTTCCCATGTTTTCAAAACATGTGTTTATTTTCTTTTTAACACTAAAAACAATTTCCAACAAATTTTCAACAATATCATACACTAATTTCTTCATGTGAAACATTATGGTGAACTTGATTCTTGTTAAAAATGTGTAGTCTTTTAGAACTACACTTTACATACCATGATCTTTCAAAATCAAGTACTCTTGTAAATTTTAAACAAACTTTCTAGGAAACTTTAATTTACTAATCAGTCCATCCATGAGTTTTATGGTTTCAAAGTCTTGAAAATCATGTTCAAAAACCATTTTTATGTTCATTATAAAGATCTTTATGTTTAAAACCTTGTTTCATCATGGATCTTTCAAGATCCATACTTAACAACTTTGAATCTTACATTAACAAGCTTCTTGATGAACCATTAACAAACTTCTCATGGATTTTAGTTTCAAACGTTAGTTTTACATACACTTTGTGAGTTCAAGAATACAAGTTCATGCTTCAAAATCATTTTTCAAGTTCACATAAGTGTTTCATAAGTTCATCTTCAAGTTTAACCATGGATCTTTCAAGATCCATGCTTAGACTTGTTAGATCTAAGCTTCTAACAAGCTTAACATGCTAGATCTAAACACACACACAAGATTCAACATCAATAACTTCATCACATACACCAAAAATCACTAAAATCTTTTAAAGTTTAGTTACTTAGATGGCGTGACTTATACATAACATAAACATGAACTAAAATAGTGATTAGAAGGCTTACTACTAGCACTAGTGGCTAGGGAAGTGGCAAGAACAAGATGAAGATGATGAAGAATAGGTGGTTAAAAGCTCCATAAGAAGGTCCTTCCACTTCTAACACTTGTGGCTTCTTTAGATGATCTTCTTACACAATGAAACAAGCTTGGAATGGCTTGAAAGTTGAACAAAAATGGAGATGATGTATGGGGTAAGTGTGGCCGTGAGTTTGGAGGTAGGAGATGAGGGTTTGTGTTATGAAATTTGGGAAATGATAATGTGAAGAATACTTAGGGTTATATGTTCTTTATCCTCCAACAAAATGTATATACAATGATTCATGCGCTTAAAATCTATGCAACATACTCTAATTTAATATTCAAGAAATGGTCGGGTGGTGGGGCCCCTTTATAACCGGATTTGGATGAGGAGGGGGGTAAAGTGTAAAATTTGAAAGTTTAGGGGTTAAGGTGCAACTTTGGTGCTTTATGTAAGCATGTTTGTGTTTATGGGTTTTTAGGGATTTTAATGTGTTTTATGACCAATACTAGCTAGATAACACTAAAACAATGTTTCAAATTCATTTTTGATGTTTCCGGTAGTGCCCGGTTAATTGTTCGGTTGTCGGTTCGTTAAAGTGTTACTACTGAAATTAGATTATAAGAGGTGGGAAGAAGATATACAGAAATGGACAAAGATAAGAAGAGACGTGGTTCAAGTTTCTTTTCATGGCTGCACATATTAGGCGAGTTTAAATATCTTAATGCTTCTAAGCTAGATAGATCAAGAAACCCGTCCAACTGTACTTAACCTAAAGATGTTTCTTTCTTTTTTTTTGCGTCAGGAAGTCGTTGAGCTTGTACATAGGTCACATTTGCTTTGTTTAATTAAAGGAGGACGATTGATTGATAGCTTTTGTCATGATATTCAGGTTATTTTCTTAACAATTACTTACATTTGACATATATGTTCTCATAAGAAAACGTGTTGAAGTTATAACTTTAAAATGTTAATAAGCATAAAAAATCGGTTTAAATGGGCCATGTTGAAGTTATAACTTTAAAATATTAACCATACGGCTCACGACTTCAGTAGATTGGGGGAAATCATTTATGTAGTTCACTTTTGTTGATATTGAGGTTTGTGTAGGATCATTGTACGACCTGAATGAGTCGTTCAGAAGAGTTGTTTATCCGAATCAAAGGCGGAATCAATGACACGGACGCTCGATTCAATTTAAATGTCTCTTATATTGATATTATAGTCTTACAGCACCTGGAGACAATCCGGCAGCACTTCGTTACCGAATCACAAGACCTAATTCCGTTTCAAATGAAACGGCATGCTCACATATATATAGTTGCTGTAATTCCGTTTGAAATTGTCACACCCCCAAAATCCACCTGCGGAGTATCACCGCTTGGAGGCGTGACTGACCAGGATCAAGCCACCAATCATATTGAACAAGTATGTAAGTAATAATAAAACCAACACAATACAATTGGTGTCCCAAACAAAACATAGTTTAAGTAGCAAGCGGAAGCATAAAGTCTAAAACCAAAGCATAAGTTAATAATGTTTAAGTTCATGAACACTCAATGTCCATGCTCCACAACGACTCTTCTCCATGCAAGCTCCTGCTAAACCTATTGACCTGCAAAGCATGTAGTAACGAGTCAACAATAATGTTGAGCGAGTTCACAGTTGGGTGTTTGTTTTAGTTGTTACGAAAACAGTTTCCTTTAACTGGCATCCCTGCCGTGGGGGTTACCCCATAGTTGAAAACGTGATTTGTTTAACCCATTTACTCTGGCAATCCAGCCGTGGGGGCTACCCCATGTTTAGTTATCTGGCTTTTCGGCCGTGGGGGCTACCCCATGTATACTACTAGACTCGTTACCATATCGACTGCTGACTGTAGTCATGTTTATGTGCCCTGAACTGTCAATGTCTATCATCATTGACGTGCCCAGATCCATTAGTTCATGCCCGTCCTCTGCGGCACGGTGTGAGGCTTGTCAGACCTAAATAGCGCTATCTAACTAATGACCCGCTCGCCATTGGTCCGAAGATTAAGTCGATATAAAAAGGAGGGACTTCGTGATAGAGTTTTGGTCTAGTGAAAACTGTCCAAGAGGACGAGGAATTATATTCCTGAACCCGTACTGTCCTACCCAAGAAAGGACGAGGAATCCACATTCCTTAACCCATTCCCAACCCCTGGGAATCCCATGCTTTGTAGAAAGTGTGAACTCACCTTGGTTTGCTCGGTATGCTAAACTATGTGCTCACAAGTAATCAGTCAAGTCCTATAGTTATACACGTATACTCAATCAGTTAAGTTCGTATAGATTCACATGCCATCTGTGTCACGAAGTGTGTTTAAGCAATTACCACGTATCATCTAAGCAATTAATCAAATTCATGCAATACTTGCTTAACATGTAATCACTCAAGCATGTTATACGCATACACACATAATCTGCTAGTCCACCCTTCAATCCAGCTATTAACCATGTATGACTCAACTAACAAAGCATGTATCTATCACAGTTATTAACACAACAAACATTCATTGACCACCAAATCATATCAGGCACAAACACTGCCTTGGCAGTCCTTCTCGGCCCAACGTTGCTGGCCCAAGTCCAGTTACCTAACATAATGCAACTCATGAATAATATTCACTATGGATTTAATACACATGCACATCATGCACACATGAATAATATTCACTATGGATTATGCACATGATCAGAACCATATCATTATTACCAATAGGAATAGTCCAATCGAACAACAATCTTCAATTCCAAATATGCACTTAACCGACAATCCATCCCAATTAGCGTATTGTTCCTTTCATACACAATATTACATTAACACATAGGCTTTTTCCTTTCTATCAAACCGAAACACCTTTGCACACACATCATGTATCCGTTTTGATAATTCTCTAACACATTCAAGCCTTAGGGTTGCATCATGTACATAATCATCGATCAACTGTGACACCTGTGTCACTTCAACCATCAAACAAATGCCAAACCAGTGAAATATTGTATTTCATACTTGGGATTTGTAAAAATATGTGTATCATTTACACATATCAATTCTTGTTCGATTTCAAACTCTATATCGCTTTCTGGAAGGTTATACGCGCACTGATGCGTAAATATAACCAGTTTAATGCAACGAACACTCCGGAATAGTGACATATACTTAACATACCTTAAATAACCTTTACATAACTTAGAAATAAGTTTTGAGGGCTTTGGTATTGCAAAAACAAGTTAATTCACTTATAGGGACTGAAGTTGACAAACTGTGAAAGTATGCCAATTTGAACTGTAACAGACATTCCGGAACATGACCATAAGTTAAACATACCATAAATATCCTTTACATAGCTTAGAAATAGGCTTTGAGGGGTTAGGTGTGCTAAAATAAACTTTTGTGTCATTTAGGGACTAAAAGCGTCAAAAAGTGCCCAAGTTTGCACTTTCGCGCATAACTTACGTTCTGAATACATCCGGACATCCAAAAATTTATGTAAGCACTAAAATATTTTATTTTAGTCTTCGGCATAATAAAAATCCATTCGTCGCGTCATTTGGATCGTTCTTCGCGCTTATGCGCATTCCGTCGTAATTAAGCGAACATCGCGATCGTACGGCCAAACGAACCGACATCCGAGTTATTTTTGAGCATGTTTTAAGTTCCCTATACTTTAAGTTCATTTTAGAGCTTTGAAATGGGGTTAACGGGCCTTAAACGTGTCAAAAATGACCTTATTGCATAACAGGGACCAAAAGTGTAAATCTGCCCAAAGTTCATGCCTACGATGCGCAGCCATTTTTGCCCTACGATGCGTATGGGTTCTGCAGATCAGATTAGATTAAACAGTCAGCAGATTTCAGCTGATTAAACCTCATCCACACATTCTAAACTTGCCCTTTCAGCTCATAATAGGCCATTTTCAGTTACCATAACATTTTGACAAGTGTACGCACTAGATTAAATCACGTTATTCAAGAAACGATCTTAACGGTTACCCGAAATCTATAAATACCCATCACATTTGCACACATTTCTCACAAGAATCTGATCATTTGTGCTCTAAGTTGAAACCTTTGTTTCATACCTGAGCTATTTTGATCTAGATTAGCATTCGGGGACCCTTCGTAAGTATTCTTTCGTTCTTTTATTGCTTTTCGAGTCCGAAAGTCAAACTTTGTTTGACTTTCTGCGTTGACCAATTTATGGTCGATGCGAAGTTCGTTTAAACTTCATAACGTGAGCGTTATCACGATGGTTATAGTCCTTAGTGACTATACCTACTGATTACCACGTTATCTAGGCTCAGTGACGAGCCGTAGTTTCGGTCAGAATACGTATTCTTGCGTATTTTGTAACCAAACTACTTATGGGTATCAAAACCATTTGTTTTGATACCAAACCTGTTTTCTAAACTTAGTTAAGCATGTTTTAACATGCTTAGCTCGTCACTTTTAGTTTAGTGCTTATATAGGGTCGTAAGGTAAGCGATCTAAACAATCGCTTATACTTTCGAACCCGACCCGTTTGGTCGATCATTAGGATCCGACCAAACACATTAGGTGACCATAGCATATAGGGAATAACCTTATGAGGTTATACCTTATGGTCACGACGTTTAGTTAGTTGTATGATAAGTAGTTTATATGCCCTAGGTAAATTACCAAAATACCCCTTTGATGTCAAAATTCATTTTAAACATATGTAACATAACTTTTGACATCTAAACTGATTTGACAACCATATTAGACATGTTAAGGCATATATTACTTGTCATAGGACTAGTTAGGCGGTCCGAACGCGTTTCACGCGAACGACGCGTTAAAGTAGCATAAGCTACCTAAACGGGTCGTAATGGGTCACAAGCACTTAGGTTAGGTTTCATTTAGTATGAAGGCTTTGTTAAACCATACCACATGAGTTCTCATACTCATTTGGTTTACGAACCCTCATTCTATCCGATCTTCCGATTTAGGTCCGGTTTATTAATGTAGTTACCTATATTAGGTGCCGTTTGATATTCCGAGACCTCTAGCATTGCTTGGTGGTTATCTTAGGACTTCTGAGCAATCTCAAGTGAGTACATAGACCCCTCTTTTACTGTTTTCCAAACGTTTTGGGGTGGAACACATGTGCCTACTTGTTACTTTCATGCTTTCCTGTTTTCACATCATATACTTCCTACGTTCGTTAGTACATTATATTACATGATTTCATTGTGTTCATGCTATGTATGCCCATTGTGTGCGTACTTAGTACATCGTTTTACATACATTTTATGCTATGTATGTCCATTGTGTGCATGCTTAGTACATTGTTTTACATTACATTTCTGTTGCATATGCTCATTCAGCATGTGAACACATTTTACTGCATTTTGAACCGTTGTAATCATTTGACTATGTGAACCGTTTGTATCTGTGAACCGTTTGTATCTGTGAACCGTATTTGACCATACATAAACATTTATACAATTGTTAATCCTACATTGTTGGTTTGGTTTGAGTAAGTGATTAAGTAACGAGGCGTGTGTAATATGATACAAGCATGGTGGATACGCCGCTGGTACTTCCTATATATAAGTGTTTGTATGGTATTACATATCGTAGCGTTATTTGAATCATTTCAGTTTGATACATATAACATTTTATACAAATAACATACTTTTTACAATACATTATTTTACAAACAACTTATCTTATACAAACTCACTTTTACAATGGTTATTCATTTAACCATACATTATTCTCTTATTTATACATATCATTTGATCTTATCGTTTTTCAAATGATTTACAAAACAAAGCAAATTACAAGGTTCATGACTAAACATTTTCTCAAACATAAGTCATGAAACCTATTTTCACAAAACCTATGTATCTCACAGACATTTTTATGCTGACGTACCTATTTTCACATGTGTTTTTCAGGAGCTGTTGCATAAGATGATCAAGATACACATAGGCAGACTTGGGCTTTAGTGATAATAAAAGATGCAAGACTAGTTAATTATGTTGTATTTCCTTATTTGTTAAGACATTGTAACACTTTTAATCAATAAAACGAAACTTCAATTGCCATGGATTTGAAACAATTAATTCTGTTACAACACTCCCCGATGTTTCCGCCACGTTTTGTATGTTCTACGTGGTCGGGGTGTGACATCAACTACCACTATTCGATTTATCAGATTATATACCTAACATAACCCATGCCATTACTAACACAACAAATAGGCTAACCCTACATCTAGTCGTCCCAAACATCAAGAAACCATATACTCAATTATTTAAATGGATCACATGTTTACTGACAATTGCATGCAATCCTAAACACCATGGCTGACAATAATTAAATGATCCTTATCCCATTTGTCTTCACATTCAAACATCTCACATGCACACAACATTACATAATTTCACTATCCAATATGCATCTCTAACAGTTGACATCGAACAAACCACACATTTGCAAACAAAGTCATACCAAGGTTACAGGAACATATTGTACTTGTAAAGCAAGATCATCATCATCTCGGATTTCATATCATATACATAATAATCGCCATAATAGTTTCGTAATATCCAGGATCTTATCACACATGTATCTTACAAGTACAACCAAGCATTTACACAGACAATCTAAACAGATACTACCACAGTTGATTACTAACCAGCAAGATGAACAACGAATCGGTCGATACGAGAGGCTTCGAGATCCTAAACTTGCCGTCGGGTTTCCAGGGGAAACGAGAGAGAATGTAAGGGGTGGTTAGGGTTTCTGTCGGTTATAGATTTCGTGTACGGTTTAAAACCAAACCCATAATCAATCGCTGCTGGGCCGAAGCCCGTATGTTGTTTTCGCTGGCCCCTTATGGACGAAAACATAAAGTGTTTTCACCACCAAGGGTGTTTTCGGCTGATGATGATTTCTTAGGAGGGGTGGGTTTTCGGGTGGGTTAGGGTATTGACCAAGGTTCTAGGTTTTAATAATAAACATACTTATATTTTTTTTTGCCCATACAGCCATATACTAACAAACATACAAACATATATCAACAACACACTTATGTTATACATTAAATATATATAAACACACTTTGCAAATAGGTACAAGGTTAAGTCAAATAGAGACCTTGAATACTCGGGTTGTCATAGAAATGGACAAGACACTTTCAAGCGGAATTAACAATGTTAATTCCGTTTGAAATGGACTTTGTCAGTTTCAAGCGGAATTAGCTCCAATCACCTAAAACTCAGTTTCTAGCAACCCGAGCACTGGTTATCCTATCCTATTACATGACTCGATACAAGACGAAGTCCACAGACATAGTGCACTAACAGACTCCCCCTTGGATGTTGACGAAGTCTTCAGTGTCGAGTCTTTATCATGACACATCTTCAGTCTTTATCAGTCTTCATGCTCTTTCCAAATTGTCTAACACTGTAAGTATCCATCAATATTTCTTCAAGTCTTCAGGCTCCCCCTTTCATCAAGCTTCCGTGCTTTAGGGATCGACACCTTGCTTTCCGGTTACAAGCTCCCCCTTGCTTTGAGCTCGTCTTCAGACTCCCCCTTAGACTCTTCTGTCGGGATCGTAGTCTGCTACAGTATCTGCAATACTCATACATTTATAAGTAACAATCTTTTTGAATTTGTCCAGAAATCGTAATCTGGCTCTTTAATCATTCTAAAACACTTCCCCTATCAACAATCTTCATTGATTTGGCAATGTTTGAGAATTCAACTCCCTCACAGTTAATCATCCAAGTCCAAACTAATGACCTTGGAGATATCACAAACTGTTTTTGATTTTTGTTAAAAAATTCAAGTTTCAAATTAATGAACTTGTTTTATTTTCAGAAACACAATCAGCTTACTTAGAAATATTTACAAACATATTTACACACAATATTTTTGTTTGAGTTTGCGTCAGAGGATCATATCAGTTTTTGACAAGTCACAAGTACCGTTGAGCTTAGTTACACATTAAGAATTAAACAATTCACTTAGATTGTCTATATACTGGTCCACTTAAATTTTCACACAAATTTCAACTGATTCAGGATACGAATTAGGTGTATTAAGAACTTAAACTCATTCATGTGTCCCACCTCTTAAATATACTCCCGTATCCAGATCCCAATATTCAGTCTTAGAGGTGAGTATACCTAGATGATATCTGTAAGGGGTTAAATTGCGAGGACCGCGAGAGCTCAAGTCAGAACTTCCGTTCAGCAGAGAGATGACGGCTTCGACTTTTGGTGTGTCCCCTTTAGAGGATCTTTTCTTCAACAGCACATGATTAGCATTTTTCAATGTTTCATCATCTTTTATGCTGAGGGTAAGCTATATTTCAAGCAAGCGTAAAGTATTATACGGGGACTAGGCCATTGCTTCCGCAAAATCAGAAGTCCCGGGATAATACCCCAGATATCACTAAGCATAAAGACCTCGTATCTCAGAAAGAGGGGTCCTTCAAACGAGATTTCAGGGGTTACCTATATATCCAAGTAGTGTTCCCCATGAAATAAGCAAGTTTGAATTTAGGTTTATATCCCGAAAAAGTTTACTAAATGTATAAAAACCTATCAGCATATCATCAGTGAGACCGTTTAACGCTATATAAAACACTACATTTCTTTAGCATACTGTAACTGTCTACTGATGTACTATCATTTCCTTCTTTTTACACAAAAACTCAATTTTGAAATTTTATCATGTTTTTGACTTTTTCAAATTTTCAAATGTTTTTGGATTTTCTAACATTATTACTCCCCCTAAAATGCAAAATCATTTAAAGAAAATTTGACAACCAATACTGATAGCTTTGTCTCGCCATCCATTTTCTGCTTAAAGTGCTCTGTTTTGCAGAAAATCTAACATACCCCCATGATTTACAACACATTGATTTTTACAGTTTGAAAACCGTTTTTCAATCTTGTGAAATTAATCATGTTTGTTCCGCCGTGAGGGTTTTGGCATATTCAATCAACATATTTTTGGTTTTTCAAGATTTTGACAAAATAAAAACATATTTTTGGTTTTTTTTTAATTTTTTCTATTTTTAGGGTTTTTGAAATATGGTTTATTTATGTACAGAAAACAAACAAACTCCCTGTTTCAACCAAACCAGGGTTCAGCAGCCTCCTCTCCTCGTTGTGCCAGGCTGCTCCAACTTCCAATCTCACAATCTTTGGTTTTGTTGAGCACCTGCACATTCAAACTACTTAATTACTTGAACAATTTAGCCCAGGTCTATTTGACCTTAGGCATTTCAACACAATATGTATCATGCAACTTTGGAAAATCTTTGTCATCAAAGACTTTTTCAACTTTGACTTCAACTTTTTCATCTTTTACAGAGGTCATTTGTTTCTTAACACTCCATGTTTGACCATTAGGAGTACCTCGTTTATAAAAATTTGAATCTTTTTGAACATTTTGATTCTGAACAACAACTTTTGGTTTCCAAAACATGTTTGGTTTTGTTGCATCGACAGTTATTTTCCAACTTTGTGTTGTTCTTAATCTGGGTGTGTGAGAATTCCAGGTCTGTCTTGAATCGAACCTATTCGGTTTTGATTTCCATGTTTGGTTCGAAGCAAACTTGTTTGTGTTGTACCACTAAGTTTGTTTTGAATCAAATTTGGTCGACCTTTGTTTCACATTCTCAGATTTTTGTTTCTCAACATCATCAGACTTCTTTTTGTCAATATCGACAGGTTTCAGATTTGGACACTTTCGTGCAAGATGTCCTATTTGATCACATTTGAAACATGTTCTCTTGGACACATCTTTAACCTGTGGTTGTTGCTTTTTCTTTTGAGCATAGAACTCTTCATTAGACTGACGCCTAAATTGGAGTTCTTTCTCTTCTTCGGAACTTGTTCCATGAACAAAATTCATCTTTGTCAGATAATTTGATGGTTCATTTTTATTTCGACTTTGTTTCTTTTTATAACCCAAACCAGCCTTCATGTTTTTCTTTTTGTAACCCGGTTTGTTATAAAAAGTTTTGTGACCTTTTCCAGCAAACTTTGGAATTTCAGATTTCTCAATCTCAACCATTTTGAAAACTTTATCAACCTTTTCTGAAATCACATTCTGAATCGGTAATACAACATCTAAGAATAATTTTTCCGATCCAATCATGGTATAAACCAATCCTTTTGAATCATCATTCAAATTTTTCTCGGATTTTGAGTTTTTCAGATATCCATCATGAAAATTACCTTCATTTTCATCATGTGATTCAGATTTACCTGTTTCAACTGACTCTTCTTTCAACACACTTTCAACGACCTTATCTACAACCTCTGAATCACTAGAATCATCAGATTTGGAATAGGTTATATCAATGTTATCTGGCAATTGATCTACCATGTTGAAAGCTTTTTCGACCTTTTCATCATCATAAAATGCAAACTTTTCCGGTGGTGGAACTTGATGAAACTCTGAGCCAATGCCTTTTTTGTTCTGCTCAGAATCTTTTCCATCCGGTTTTATGTTGAAAATTCTTTCAAGCACATATGACGACACGTGATAACTTTTTAACTTGTTGTTATCCTGTTCTAAATCAGCAATCTGACGCTTTAGCTTAGCAACATCCTCAATGTAGGAATTAACAACATGTTGCTTTATTTCATACATTCGCTTAAGCTCATTAGTTGTTTCAGAACAGTAATTTAATCTTGATTGAGCAAATTTCATTTCACTTTTCACTTTTCATATGACTCTTTTGTAATGTGATATGCCAATTTTATTGAATCATATTCCTTTTTCATTTCTTGACAAACATTTTCTTTTTGATCACATTCTTCTGTCTTTTTCAAAACATTTTCTTTCAAAATCTCATTTTCTTTTTCTAATTTTTTATATTTTTCTGAAAGTGTTTCATTATTTTCTTTTAAAACTTTTTAGTTTTCTAACATTTCTTTGCATTTATTTTTGAAAACTTCTTCAACTTTTGTGAATTCAAGATTTCTTGTTCTGAACTTTTCATCTTTTTCAGTACAAGCACTCCATGGTTCCATGCATTTCTTGCACTGTTCAACAGTTTTTAAGATTTCAGAATCAGAAATTACCTCAGTGATTGGCACTTCGGTGTTTTCTGCTGCATCTGTCTGATCAGCATCTTCTTTCTTTTCTTCAACACCAACTTTATCACCAACATCACCAGCAACTTTCGAATTCTCATCCTTTCCTTCAATCAACCTTTCAACTTTCTTCTCATCTTCTTCAACTTGCAGTTTTTCAGTAACTGCTTCTTTCACAACTTCTTCATTTACCTTCTCTTCCTTAGCAATCTTCGCATTTTCAACTTTCTCAGCTTCGACTTTCACATCTTCAGCAACCTTCTTCAAATCATTCACTATCTCATCTACATTCTTCTTCATTCTTTCTTCATCCCTCTTCCTCAGACTTGATATCATGACTTCTCTTATGAGTCTTTCCAGCTTTTTCTCATAATTTTTGTCTTTTACAACATTTGAATAAAATTCGCCGACTCGAGGAATTATTAACAGAACATCATCATAAACTATGTCCTTCTTGGAAACAACAGGTTCACCTTCTCTGTTAACATAGCACTCTCGTTTCTTATCCCATCTTTTGTATCTGACAGCATCTTCATATTCTCTTTGCATATCATCAATTCTGGTTCCAGCCATGCTTATTTCTCTGTATGTTTTTTCTTCCAGAATCTCTTCTCTGGTTTTCTCTTTTGCCTCAACAACAACATTTTCTTCTTTGTTTTCTGCTATGACATTTTCTTCTTTGATTTCCTCTTTAATTTCAGCAACGAAAACATAATGATTGCTCTTTGATGGTTTTCTGCCATGAGCTGTACTTTGAATATCAACACGATCTTCTTCTGGAAGAATCTGACTCCAGTCATATCCTTCATCATCATGGATTACAGCACAGGCTCTTGATTTATCTCTGGGTTTATCTTCAATCATTTTCGGCTCTTCTTTGCTTCGGTGATAAATTGCCTTTCGGTAGTAATCATCATTGAACGGATGTTCATTTCCACCAACCGCAGAATTGTTGCATTCTCTTTTGAAATGACCTTTTTGCTTACATTTGAAACAGGTCACCTTGGTGACGGGTGGTCCGTAGGACAACCCTTAAATGAGCTAAATACGTGCATATCCCATATTTTACACGGTTATGTATCGTGAATGTGATAACTAATAGTGTTTGTGTGTTTTACAGGTAAATCGCTGAATTCGGTGCATTTAGAACGCTCAGTCATGAAACAAGCAAGGAGGATTATTATTTTTAATAATATAACATCATCAATTTTGGGGATATGACGTAAGGAGAAAAAGGAAACATAAAAAAAACATCACATCATCAATTCTATCATCTTTGGATGGCAAGTGGGGAGAATTAATTCTCATGATCATCACAAAGAGACTTGGGGGTTGGTTCGAGAAACATAATCATCAATCATCTCAACAGCAGTCATCACATGCCAACATAGGGATTCCTTGGGGGACGATTTTTGGCGGCTTGTTATTGTTGGATTTCATTATTTTATCAAATATCATAATTCTCATCATCAATATAGAGGCATACATGTGAAAAAAAAGGTGACATGACTTATTAGATGCACATGTGGGCTTGGGCATTACTAAAATTGATAAGCAGCCATCACATGGACTAGAGAAAAGAAAAAGAGGGCTCTCGAATATATACATAGGCACGCATAGGGGACAAGACACGTGTAGGGCACATCTTATTTGAGGGATCACACATATTTGCAGTGGACATATAACACTTGGGCCCAGCATCAAAGATCACAACACTTCATCATCAATCACGTGCATTTCAAAGAACATTGGGCTTTGTTTTAAACATAAAACCAAAACATCATCATCCATTGGGCCGCATAAGATTGAAGTCAACAAGCACATCATTGACTTGGTTTGTTTTGGGCGGCACATGTGAAGAAGCAAGCATAAACATCACGTTGACACTAACAAAGGCTTCACGTGGACCTTGGAACATATCACAACACATTAAACACAACTTTAAGAAACATTAATATATGATCATCATCGACGGTAATAGTGGAGGGCAGATGTAACTTATCGCATTGAATGGACTTTTGATGGAGTTGGAAGATGTCTTTTCATTTGGAGTCGGTTACCAACGACTTGTGGGGTACACGAATTTTGGAGCAATTGGAGAGACTGGGAGCTTGAAGAACACTTGTTAATCTCTTGTTTTTTTTTTTTTTTTGGATTCGCTTGAACATTGAAACTATTATCATCATGTTTGTCCAAGCCATGAGTGGCTAGGTTCTTTATGGTCGTCCTAGGTTGAAGGTTTGTATGAAACAATTGTGTTTTGATTCCATATTTCTAGAATGGTAAACTCTATCCATGTCTTGTTTATCATGGTGTGTGATTGCTTAGTTGTAAATTGTTGATTCTTATGATATTCTAGTTTGAAACCATACGTTCTTGGTGCCATTGGCAATCGAGATATCATGGGTAGAATTAGGATTGGGTAAGGGTTGATTGGTCATCGGGTAACAACCTCACGTTCTAGGAATCTGAGTACTTCGTTCCCTTTTATCACAATAAGTAATTACACACGAACTATGTCTATGTAGTTCTTTCTAGTGGATGATAGCACAATTGTTGAAGCAAACCGGAAACTTAGGATGGTCATTCATCTCCAAATTGTTTACAAACTCAACTTTCATCTCGCAAATTAATTAATATTCTTAGTTTTTTTTAAACCAATCCAATCAAACCAACTCTTGAATTTTACTTTTCTTGCAATTAGTTTAATTTTAGGTAACTTAGATAAATCTTCAAATAACACACATTCCACAAACTCCCTGTGTTCGATACCCACTTACCGCTATCTATTTAGTAGTAATTGGATTAAATTTGATTGTGACCACGACAGCACGTCACTTGGACTTGTCAAATCCAAGTTTTGTTGATGCACCGCCTAGTGATTGTTTCCCAGTAATCTCCATATATCTCTGAGCTCTGCGGATGCAACTTGCCAAGCACCAACGAATATCAATGAGTTCCATTACTTCCGGATCAATCTGGTCGTAGTCTTCTTTGGTCAACTTTGAGTTTCCAATTTTGCCAGCTACTAGACCTTCATACGATTCCAGAACAGATGCAAGGAAGCTCATTTGCTGTTTAGCTGCATTGATGCTCATTGCCGGAGAATTCTTCAACTTGAGAGCAATGTTGCACAGTATCTCCTCTGATTCTTCAGAATTGGCTTTTGAAGAAAATGAATGATAGCCTGGATCGTAACTTGATGAACTTTTCTGAGGTTCTTTTGTCCTCTCACCACTAAATGCTGTCTTTGGTGATTCTCCAACTTTCACCGAAGGTAGATTACCTTTGTAATAGAGACCAACATTCTGTTGATGTGATGAACTGCTCATCTTGTTTTGTTTCTGCAATTCAAGCTCATAAGTTTCAATCTTTTCAATTAATGTATCGAGAGAAATTTTATCATATAAAACATCATTTTTCAAGATAAACACAAACATTTGCCACTGATCAGCTCGTGGTAACGCTTCTATGATTTTATCAATTATTTCCTCTCTCGTTTTCACAATTTTGAACCTTTCGAGTTCAATTTTTAAATGACAAAATCTTTCTATCATTTGCCTTACTGACTCTCCTTTAATGCTATCAAACAAATCGAATTCTTTCTTTAACAAAGCAATTTTGTTCTTTTTGATTTGTTTACCCCCCTCAGCTTTAACCCGTAAAGCTTCCCAAACAGATTTTGATGACCCATCATGGTTAAGCAATGCAAAAATGTCATTTCTAATCGACGACTGGATCAAAGCAATCATTCTCTGTTCAGACGAGAATTCCTTTTTGTCCTCAAGGCTTAACTTCTTCAAAGAAAGTTCCTCTCCTTTGTCATTTTTTGGTCTTTCATAACCGAACTCTAGACAGAACCGGCTTTCATGTGCGTAAGCTTTTGCCCAGTTAATAAAGCGGTCTTTCCACCAAGTATAGTCCTCAATATTATCAAGCTTGGGTGGTTTTGAATGAGTTCCATAAAAGTTGTCATGATTAATGTTTTCATTAACTACTTTTGTTATTGATTTTGGTGTGACAGTTGAAGTTTCAGAAGACTCGGATGTAAATGCATTGTAGAACGTATTGTAGAACTCTTCAGCCATGATGAAAGCTTCTTGAATTTCCTGGAGACAAAACAATCAAACAAACACAATCAGTTTAAACAATATCAAACAATTTGAAACAGACTGACACTCGGTTGTCGTGAAATGATCTCGACACAAAAAGTTCACTTTCAAACAAAATAAGGATCTCAAGCGGAATCACTTTTGATGCGAAATAACTTGTTCAAATGAGATAACCACTTTCAAACGAAATCCCACTTTCAAACGGAATATGTTTTCAAAGGATATCACTTCTCAAACGGAATAGCACTTCTCAAACGGAATCAAGTGTTTCAAGCGAAATCTTCAAACGGGATTACACTTTGAAGCGGAATAGCTGATTTCGTTTGAACCTCTCAAATGGAATTACCCTTTTCAAGCGGAATCAACATGCTATTTCAAACGGAGTTACGATTTGAAGCGAAATCAGGTGGACTTTTCAAACGGAATTACAATGCTCGTTCAAACAAAATTAGGTTTTTGATCCATTTTAGTCACTTTTAAGCTGAATTTAGGTCTGATTCTCTCAAGGCTTTGTTAAAACACTGTTTCGCATGTAATGTGTCAAATTCAGTCCATTTTGACCGTGAAATCTTGTGAAATTTGAAAAAGAAGGTGTAGAAGTCAGAAAACTGATGATATCAAGCTAAACTCTTCCTCCTGTGCTCTGATACCACTTGTAGGATCGTTGTACGACCTGAATGAGTCATTCAGAAGAGTTGTTTATCCGAATCAAAGACGGCATCAATGACACGGACGCTCGATTCAATTTAAATGTCTCTTATATTGATATTATAGTCTTACAGCACCTGGAGACAATCCGGCAGCACTTCGTTACCGAATCACAAGACCTAATTCCATTTCAAATGAAACGGCATGCTCACATATATATAGTTTCTGTAATTCCGTTTGAAATGGACAAGACACTTTCAAGCGGAATTAACAATGTTAATTCCGTTTGAAATGGACTTTGTCAGTTCCAAGCGGAATTAGCTCCAATCACCTAAAACTCAGTTTCTAGCAACCCGAGCATTGGTTATCCTATCCTATTACATGACTCGATATAAGACGAAGTCCACAGACATAGTGCACTAACAGTTTGTTCCATCAATTTTTTTTTCTTTCGATTTCAATTTATGGATTCCATGTTGTTTTCTTCCCACCTGTTAAAGATGAAAAATCAAACGTATTTAAGGTTTTTCTGCCCCAAATTTTGCGTTATCTAAATTCTTCAGACCCATTTTAGGCTTCTAATCTGTATTTTTTCTTGCTTCACAGTACCAGTCACTTTCAAGTTAAACCAGTTTGGAAGTCAATTCGCCAAAGGTCCAAATCCTTCAGACCCATTTTGGCTTTCAATTTGTATTTTTTTAAAAGTTTTTATCTGAATTTTTACTTGAGCTTTGACTCAACAAAATCAAGGATTTTAGCTTAATTAGACTACTTTTACCAGGTTTGAACTCGAACAAATCACTAACACTTGAACTTGTTTTCTATTCAAGTTTTCTTGATCACATACTTCAACTAAATCAGATTTAAACTAAAAAAAATTCCAGTAAATTAGAACTTACTTGCCTATGTTATTGCGTGGGTTAACCCAAAGAGCTGCAAATAAAAAAGCTAAACAAATGGGTCAAAGTTAACCATATCAAGTTCCCAGTTCCCGCCACTATTTAAATCTATAATTTAATCTGGTCCCTCCAATGATTTAGACACGTAATGCAAGCTACTTAAATCATATTTAATAGATTACTACGTTGTAACTTGTAGGCTCCGCCAGTGTACCTAATTTTTTAATATCATTTTAACATATTTAAGTAATTTTAAATTACAAGTATAAATATATGGAAATAATAATAGATATAAAAAAAATAAAGACTAAAATTAAATCTTTTAAAACCGCCTATTTTTTTGTTATTTGACGTATTTTTATCATTTAAACCATTCAAAACATTAAATATTTGAAAATTTTTAAAAATCCCTCACGTAATTATTATTATTAATATTATTATTATTATTATTATTATTATTATTATTATTCTTTTATATAATATTTTAACGTACATAATTTTGAGTTTAGCAATATTTAAAGACTTAAATATAAGTTTTTAAGTAAAAAATAAGTTCATATAGAAAATTCCTAAGTAATTTCAAACAAAATTTATTTGTTAATAAATATAATAAAGTAATTATTAAAAAAATTCTCATATTAAAAACCAGCTTTATTTTCGTCATGGAAAATAACGCAGTCCTTTTTTTTTAACGGCAAAAATTCTATGATTATAGAACAAGGGCCAGCAAGCTGTAAAACCCAAAAGTACAAAACAAAGCCATTACAAATACAATTCAAAAAAACAAAACAAGTACTTACAACCTCATTTGATTATATCTCTTATATTGAAATCCTTCCACCTCTCCCAATCTAGGCTTTTTAACTTCGATCTTTCTTTTATCCATAAGAACGACAACTCTTTTATTTCATCAACCGTCCTTGTTACTGACCCATTTTGTCCGTTAAAAATAACTTCATTTCTGGATTTCCATATTTGCCACATTGTTATCATGAAAACTGCCGTAACCACTTGTTTCCACTCCTTTGAGCCGCTCCGATCCTGTATACTTTGCAGCAATTCCTCACCTGAATTAAAGTCCTCGTTACTCGGTAATTTCAGCCAGGTCTTTATGTTCCACCATGTTGCTCGAGCCAGCACACAATTCATTAGCAAATGATCCGTTGTTTCTTCGTCTCTTCCACATCTTGAACACTTCAGATCCTCAATATTTATACCTCTGCGGTTCAGTTCCGTTTTAACCGGAACCTTGTTTTTTGTAGCCCTCCATACGAACAAGTTCACCTTTGGTGGTATCCACCTATTCCAGAATTTCCACTCCGTATCGTTTGCTTCTAAAGATGCCCTCGAAATTTCATCTCTTAGTACGGCCACTGTGATTTCTTCATTTTGACTTGTGTTCCATTTCCAAATATCTTCTTCTTCTTTTAGTCTTCGGTCTTTTAGCACTTTCATCAGTTCTGAATGTTGATCCCGTTCAGCATTGCTCCTTATACCTCGTTTCCATGCCCAATCCCACATTTGTATTTCACTTATTCTTTTCACACATTCACTTACTTTGCAATTTTTGTTCTTCGCCAAAGTATATAAAGCAGGAAAACGTTCCTTTAAAGAAACGTTCCCTACCCATATGTCTAGCCAAAACTTTGCTTTACACCCGTTCCCTATATTTGCAACCAGCTGCTTGTTAAGAGATAGGCCCATCTTCTCAAACTCCTTTTCAATTCCCATAATGTCCTTCCATGTTCCAAATAACACAGTCCTTGTTATAGTAATCAACGGCTTTGGCCCTAAATTTTCTATTTAAAGAGTAGTGTTTGACGAACTAAAGGGAAGAAAAACATATATGAATAATGAAGCCTCATCAACAGCGTTTCACATACGTTTTCGCCGGGGTCCTGTGTAAACACCAAAAATAAAAATCAAAAAAACAAGCTAGTATCACTCGATCAGAAGGTAGTTTCCCGAATTATTATATATATCAAATTATAAATTATAACATGCTATTGCGCCAGGGAACTTTGTGGTTTTTCATTTTTGACCACAGTTGTTTTGAGGTTTTTTGTTTTCGGCGCTGCACACCTGTTACCTTTTTCTTTTTTACTCACTCACATGGTATGTTGAGAGAGAGATGGGACCGAGATAGAGAAAGGGATCGGAAAGTAGTTAGGAAGAGGCGAGAGAAAGAGAAACCTGCAGAGCTTCCTGTGACTACTCCGGCTCGTGCATCATCCATATCCACTAAATCAAGAACATTGATCACAGTGTGATGTTTGCTTCACCATTTTAAACGAAGCTTCAGGCGCGACGGCTAGGGTTACCTGTCGCGAAGGGAGACGACAAAGGCGATGGTGAGGATGGTTTGTTAGTATGTTCTTTTCGATGATTTCCCATGATTATCTTATTCGTAACCCTAATTTATAGTCGAAGCATCCACATAGGGAATCTATGTTGTTTTTTCGTTTTTTGTTCGATTCCTTTGAATAGAACCTGATGTATGAAATGTGTTGTTTGTATTTTTAATGTGAACTATGATGAGTGATTTGTTAGGGTTACCGAGATGACAGAGGTGGGGAAATTGTTATGGGCATAGTGGTGGAAGATGACGATGAATGAATGTTTTGATACACGCGTCCTTTCCTTCAGAGCACTTTGCGGTTGATGTCATGAGTTTAAGGTATTGTTTGATTCTTTTGTGGTAATTTAGATGAATACCCGAGTGTGCTTTTATGATGACACAATTAAGTCAACAAGATGTTTGAAGCTATATAGAATAATGGGTCAGATAACAGTTTGGGTGACTCAGTGGGGAAATGATTCGTTGAAAGTTGATATTTTGAAAGATAATAGTTGCGATATTGATAATCAGTCTAACAAGATGAATTGAGGTAATCATGTTTGTAACACCTGTGCCTCCACGGCCATTAAACAAATGCCAAACCAATGAAATATTGTATTTCATACTTGGGATTTGTAAAAATATGTGTATCGTTTACACATATCAACTCTTGTTCGATTTCAAACTCTAAATCGCTTTCTGGAAGGTTATACGCGCACCGATGCGTAAATATAACCCGTTTAATGCAACGAACACTCCGGAATAGTGAAATAGGCTAAACATACCTTAAATAACCCTTACATAACTTAGAAATAAGTTTTGGAAGGTTTGGTATGCCGAAATCAAGTTAATTTGTCTACAGGGACTAAATATGACAAACTGCGAAAGTATGCCAATTTGAACTGTAACAGACATTCCGGAACATGACCATAAGTTAAACACACCTTAAATATCCTTTATATAGCTTAGAAATAGGCTTTGAGGGGTTCGGTGTGCTAAAATAAACTTTTGGCTCATTCAGGGACTAAAAGTGTCAAAAAGCGCACAAGTTTGCATTTTCGCGCATAACTCACGTTCTAAATACATCCGGACATCCAAAAATTTATGTAAGCATGACTATATTATGCTTTAGTGTTTGGCTTGCCAAAAAATCCATTCGTTTCGTCATTTGGATCGTTTTTCGCGCTTATGCGCATTCCGTCGTAATTAAGCGAACATCGCGTTCGTATGCCCAAACGAACCAACATCCGGCATATTTTTGAGCATATTTCATGTCCACAATGTTTAGGCATCATTTTAGGGCCTTAAAGTTGGCTTTACGGGCCTTAGAAGTGTCGGAAATGGCCTTAAACACGTGCAGGGACTGAAACTGTCATTATGCAAACTTTGTTCTGATCTGTGACTCCTAGGCGGCCCGCCTCAGGATCTTAACATCCTCACGCGGCCCGCGTCAGTCCTTCTGACCAGGTTAACTGCATTTAACAGCAGATTGCAGCTGTTTTAACCACACCCACACATTCTAAATTGTCTAGTCAGCTGATAAGGATCATCTTTTAGTCACCATAAGGTTCCAACACTTGTACGGATACGATTAAAGCACGGATTCCATGAAACGATATTAACGGTGGACCGAAAACTATATATACCCCATGCCCCCCATTGCTCAAATCACTAGAATTTTGATTTGAGAAACTCTAAGTTGAAACTATTGTTTCATACCTGAGATTTTTGAATCGAAATTAGCATTCGGGGACCCTTCGTAAGTATTCTTTCGTTCTTTTCTTTCTTTTATTGCTTTTCGAGTCAGAAAGTCAAACTTTGTTTGACTTTCAGCGTTGACCAGCTTATGGTCAATGCGAAGTTCGTAGGAACTTCGCAACGTGAGTGTAATCACGTTGGTTATAGTCCCTTGGGACTATGCCTACTGATTACCACGTTGTCTAGGGTCGTAGGGTAAGCGATCTAATAAATCGCTTATACCTCAAACCCGACCCATTTGGTCGATCATTAGGATCCGACCAAACACATTAGGTGACCATAGTAGGTAGGGAATAACCTTCCGAGGTTATACCCTATGGTCACATCGTTTGAGTAGTTGTATGATAGGTAGTTTATATGCCTTAGGTAAATTACCAGAATACCCTTTTCATGTATAATTGGTAATTAAGCATATGTAACCTAAACTTTTGTCACATAACTGATTATGTAACATGTTTAGGCATATAACACTTGTCATAGGACTAGTTAGGCGGTCCGAACGCGTTTCACGCGCACGACGTGTTAAAGTAGCATAAGCTACCTTAATGGGTCGCGATGGGTCGAAAGCACTTAGGTTAGGTTTCATGTAGTAGGTAGGCCTTGTTAAACCATATCATATGAGTTCCAATACTCATTTGGTTTACCAAGCCCCATCCTATCCGATCTCCCGATTTAAGTCCGGTTTATTTATATAGTTTTAGATTGCCGACTGATTCCGTGCTCCCTCTAGCTTTGTTTGGTTGTTGTTCAAGACCTCTAAGCATTCTCAGGCGAGTACATTATTCCCCTATTTTACTGCTTTCAATTGTTTTGGGGTGACTCATATGTGCTAAATGTTTTCAAGGTTATAACGATGGTATCAAAACGATTTTCGATGTTATAACGATGGTTTCAAAAACGATTAAGACGATTTATACAAAACTAATAACGATTTCGGTAATGTGAATGAACTTGTTGGTTGGGTTACATAACAAATGACATTCATTAGCAATGATCACGCCGACCAGTATTAGGTTATGGTACCATAGGATCTGACAAATCCCGTTATTTACTACACCCGTAGTTATGTGTGGGTGTTGTGGGTAGCGACTGAATCTGTAATTGTTAATTTACTCTTTGGTAAGGGTTTATTAATGCGAGTTGTTAATCTATCCTTTGGTAAGGGTTTATTAATGCGACTTGTTAATCTATCCTTTGGTAAGGGTTTATTAATGCGAGTCAAGAAGGTTTGAATGTTATTAGCGAGACGACCACATAAGTAGTTTCACGACCTAAAACGAATTAAACGATTGGGTAAACGATTGGTTTTCACACGATGATTTAACGATTGGGTAAACGATTGGTTTTCACGCGATGTAATTAACGAGTTAAACGATTTGGTTAAACGATTGGCTTCAAAGCGATATACGATTAGTTTTTGGTTAAGTGTTTAGATAACGGGACGGGTGTAATGTGATGAAAGCATGGTGGATACGCCGCTGGTACTTCCTATATATAAAAGATTTCATCATATTACATGCCTTGGCGTTATTTAGTTCACTTGGGTAAACAAATTTTCAAACGATGTCACACAAACTAGATTTTCGATATGATATAAACTATACGAGTTTTTAACGAGATTTATTAACGAGTTTCATTAACGATTTAATTTGAGATGTTTCACAATTTGCTTTACTAAAACAAATGTTTTTGGGTTACGAGTCATGGCTACGAGGTTTTACAAACTATAACCCGCTTGATTTGAGTTGGTTAATTAAGTTGCAATATTATACTCTTTTCAAAACAAGGTTTTTAAATAAAGTATTGCAACATCTAAACTAGCCATGATTTCGACACTCCTACAAAACCAATGTATTCGCCAGCATTTCTTTGCTGACCTCGTTTTCACATATGTTTCAGGTATTGTTGAAAGATATCGATTGATAGGATGCATGCTCACATAGGACTGGACAAGGCCTTAGTGACTCAATAACAATGATAGACTATGTTTAAATTGTGTATTTAGATGTCCAGACGATGTAATTATTCGAGGTTTAATAAAACGAAACACTTTTTGTATCCATGGTTATGAAACAATGATTCTGTTGCAACACGCCTCGATGTTTCCGCCGCGCTTTGTTGTTTTACGCGGTCGGGGTGTGACAGAAAAGTTGGTATCAGAGCCAATGGTTATAGGGAATTAGGTTATTAGTAATGCTTTGACCTAGTCTATAACCTTCTTAGGACCCTAACGCGAGTTTACTTGCGTTTAGTCATATAACAATACAGTCACCTATCCTTAGGCGACGACCACAACAAGAACATAAATTTCAAAACCGCTTTGAAAACTAATCATCTGTTCTAGGATGATTGATTAGAAGGTTTTGAACCCCTTTTGAATTTTTAAACTCTTGCCAAAGTTTTGAGTCTTAAATAATGTGAACACGTGCAAACTGGAAGGGTGAATGCCTGTATTCTGGGTTTTCTGTATAGGCAAGCACTTCGTATATATCTCATCAGACGCGAGACCAGTTGTGCTTACCTGGGAATTCTTGGGATGAGTGTTCACTTATAGGCGAGCATGTCTTCGCGATACATTATTTTTGACCTATTTTTTTTATCACCGGGGTCGTTTGTTGCTTTGTAGTAACAAACAAATGACCACTATCCTTGCTTTCATCAGAATTGTTCATCTCATTCTTTTCATCTAATTCTCTCACTCGTTTCATTTCATGTCTCCTCTTTTAGACAATGCCTCCTCGACGCGATGCTCGAACCGATGCTCGGACTTTTACTATTGAAGAACTCGCAGCCCTGATCTCTCAGCAGGTGGCTGCTGTGCTTCCCGGGGTTGTAACCCAAGTCCACGAGATATACAACAACGGAAATAATAACAACAACAATAACGCACAGTGTAAATACAAGGATTTTAACCAGGATAAACCACTCAAGTTTAGTGGTTCTGAAGGAGCGACTGGGCTTCTTCAATGGTTCGAGAGCATTGAGAATACTTTCCGCCACGTGCAATGTCCTGACAATCGCAGGGTCGAGTTTTCTTCGAGTGTGTTTCAGAAGAGGGCTCTCACATGGTGGAACGGGGTTATGAGGGATCGTGGTGCAAAAGTTGCTCTAGCACAGACGTGGGCTGAACTTAGGGCCCTTATGATGAGGGAATTCTGTCCTCGTCATGAGCAGCGAGCTTTGGAGAAGGAATTTGATGAGTTGAAGCAAGATAGTGGTGAGCACAGGGCGTATACTGATAGGTTTGAGGAGTTGAGTCTGCTTTGCCCGACAATGGTTACCCCACTTGACAAGGCTATCGAAAGGTACATCGACGACCTACCTGACTCGGTACAAGACATCCTTACTGGTAGTAGCCCTACCACACTCCGTCAGGCGATCGAGTTAGCTGCGACATTGACCGAGTCGCAGATTCGGAAGAATAAGTTATACAGAAAGGGTGACAAGGGTAAGAAGCAGGGGTCTGACAAGGAGGATAGCAAGAAAGGTCAAAACAAGAAGGGTAAGGAAGGTGAGACTTCGAAGAAATCAAAGAAGCGGAAGGGTGCCCAAAATTTTGCTGTTACAGCACAGACTGCTCAGAACTTGCAAAACCCACCAGCACAGCCAGCTGCAAAGAAGGCATATGCTGGTACTGCACCACATTGTGCCCGTTGCAATGGTCATCACGTTGCACAACAAGATTGCAAGAAATGCACAACGTGTGGTAGACTTGGGCATTTGGCCAATATTTGTCGGCTGGGACAAAATCAGGCTGCTCAGGTTCAAGGGAATGCTGCGAGATTCCCACTGGGTTCATGTTTCAATTGCGGAGAGATTGGCCATTTCCGCCACAACTGCCCAAGACTGGTGAATGCAAATGCTAACGCAAACCCGAATGCGAACGTCAACGTCAATGTGAATCCAGCACGTGGACGAGTGTATAACATCAATGAGGCAATCAATGATGAAGAACAAGTAGAATTTTGAAATTCCTCTGGTTGTTATCTTGTAACATTTAAAGACAATGCGGTTGTTATATAAATAAAAATTTGTGGTTTTATTTTGTAACTAATGCAATTGTATGAATGTTTGATCCAACCTTATGATGTCAACACAAAGACAAACTACTCATGTGGTTCTGTCATTTTTATGATCACTTGTGATCTCCCTAAGAACCTCAAACACTTGTTTCTTTTAAATCTAAAGTATCTTATCGTCTTGCACCGTTCGAGATGCAAGAATTATCAAAACAGCTTCAAGAGTTGTCTGATAGCGGATTCATCCGTCCGAACTTTTCACCTTGGAGAAACTCCTGTCCTCTTTGTGAAAAGAAAAATAAATCTTTTCGAATGTATATCGATTAACGTAAGCCTAGTAAGCTTACCATCAAGAATCGATATCCCCTACCTTAAATCAACGATTTCTCCGATCAACTGCATAGCGTTTCATGCTTTTCCAAGATCGATTTGCATTTTGGGTATCATCAACTTTGTATTCTCGAAGAAGATATTCCCAAAACGGCTTTCTGCACGAAGTATGGCCATTACGAGTTTACAGTCATGCCTTTAAGGATTGACAAATGCTCCAGCCGTCTACATGGACTTAATAAATAGAGTCTGCAAGTCTTATTTGGATCAGTTCGTCATTGTTGTTATTGATGACATCTTGATCTATTCATGTCCCGAGCCGATCACGATCAACACCTTCGTTGACATTGGAACCCCTAAAGAAGGAACAAACTTTTCGCTAAATCCTCCAAGAGGAAATTTTGGCTTAAAGAAGTTCAGTTTTTGGGTCATGTAGTCAACAAGCAGGGTATTCATGTGGATCCATCCAAACTGCTGCAATTAAGGATTTGATTCCTTGTATGCTTGAAATACCCATGTCCAAAGATAACAAATTTAAAGGTCAAATTAAACAATTATGCAATTATGCGATTATGTGATTACGTGTTATGTGTTCTCCTTTATGTTTTTGTGTGATCCGATTTTCAGAATCCTCATAGAATCTTTTATATCTATATATAAGGGATTCATAGTAGGATATTCAAAAGGTACTACCTTAAATCCTTAATGGGCTTCTATGTAATAGTAAAGACCCTTGGATTATATAGTACCATTCCATGATTCGATAAGAGACCCTTGAGTGGTCTAGTTAAAGATTGATTCAAGATCTGGTTAAGAATGGCATGTGATGATATAGCTGAAAGGACCCTATGGTGGTCCAGTCACGCTCATCACAGGTTCATTCATATGGTTTTCCCCTACACATTTTAAAATAGACTGTGAGAACTGTGCAAGGAATTGTCTGATTATGGACGCGTACATAATTATGAAATTTAGTGCACAGAAACCCAGTAGGATTTATTATGTGTAAGAACCGATAGTGACAACAATAACAAAATGAGAACGATGTAATGGAGGTACGGTGGACGCACCAATGGCGCTTCATATACTTGTATATAAGTGTCCCTCTTACATTGCAAGCATAATGTTATTAAGGTTACTAGAAGTTCAGAACCCTAACCAATATTGTTCGATCTTTTCAACTTCATGTTTTAAACTCTCACAAGTTTCCTCTAAATAAATTTCGGGACGAAATTTCCTAAAGTAGGGGAGACTGTAACACCTGTGCCTCCACGGCCATCAAACAAATGCCAAACCAATGAAATATTGTATTTCATACTTGGGATTTGTAAAAATATGTGTATCGTTTACACATATCAACTCTTGTTCGATTTCAAACTCTAAATCGCTTTCTGGAAGGTTATACGCGCACTGATGCGTAAATATAACCAGTTTAATGCAACGAACACTCCGGAATAGTGAAATAGGCTAAACATACCTTAAATAACCCTTACATAACTTAGAAATAAGTTTTGGAAGGTTTGGTATACCGAAATCAAGTTAATTTGTCTACAGGGACTAAATATGACAAACTGCGAAAGTATGCCAATTTGAACTGTAACAGACATTCCGTAACATGACCATAAGTTAAACACACCTTAAATATCCTTTATATAGCTTAGAAATAGGCTTTGAGGGGTTCGGTGTGCTAAAATAAACTTTTGGCTCATTCAGGGACTAAAAGTGTCAAAAAGCGCACAAGTTTGCATTTTCGCGCATAACTCACGTTCTGAATACATCCGGACATCCAAAAATTTATGTAAGCATGACTATATTATGCTTTAGTGTTTGGCTTGCCAAAAAATCCATTCGTTTCGTCATTTGGATCGTTTTTCGCGCTTATGCGCATTCCGTCGTAATTAAGCGAACATCGCGTTCGTACGACCAAACGAACCAACATCCGGCATATTTTTGAGCATGTTTCATGTCCACAATGTTTAGGCATCATTTTAGGGCCTTAAAGTTTGCTTTACGGGCCTTATAAGGGTCGGAAATGGCCTAAAACACGTGCAGGGACTGAAACTGTCATTATGCAAACTTTGTTCTGATCTGTGACTCCTAGGCGACCCGCCTCAGGATCTTAACATCCTCACGCGGCCCGCGTCAGTCCTTCTGACCAGGTTAACTGCATTTAACAGCAGATTGCAGCTGTTTTAACCACACCCACACATTCTAAATTGTCTAGTCAGCTGATGAGGATCATCTTTTAGTCACCATAAGGTTCCAACACTTGTACGGATACGATTAAAGCACGGATTCCATGAAACGATCTTAACGGTGGACCGAAAACTATATATACCCCATGCCCCCCATTGCTCAAATCACTAGAATTTTGATTTGAGAAACTCTAAGTTGAAACTATTGTTTCATACCTGAGATTTTTGAATCGAAATTAGCATTCGGGGACCCTTCGTAAGTATTCTTTCGTTCTTTTCTTTCTTTTATTGCTTTTCGAGTCAGAAAGTCAAACTTTGTTTGACTTTCAGCGTTGACCAGCTTATGGTCAATGCGAAGTTCGTAGGAACTTCGCAACGTGAGTGTAATCACGTTGGTTATAGTCCCTTGGGACTATGCCTACTGATTACCACGTTGTCTAGGGTCGTAGGGTAAGCGATCTAATAAATCGCTTATACCTCGAACCCGACCCATTTGATCGATCATTAGGATCCGACCAAACACATTAGGTGACCATAGTAGGTAGGGAATTACCTTCCGAGGTTATACCCTATGGTCACATCGTTTGAGTAGTTGTATGATAGGTAGTTTATATGCCTTAGGTAAATTACCAGAATACCCTTTTCATGTATAATTGGTAATTAAGCATATGTAACCTAAACTTTTGTCACATAACTGATTATGTAACATGTTTAGGCATATAACACTTGTCATAGGACTAGTTAGGCGGTCCGAACGCGTTTCACGCGCACGACGTGTTAAAGTAGCATAAGCTACCTTAATGGGTCGCGATGGGTCGAAAGCACTTAGGTTAGGTTTCATATAGTAGGTAGGTCTTGTTAAACCATATCATATGAGTTCCAATACTCATTTGGTTTACCAAGCCCCATCCTATCCGATCTCCCGATTTAAGTCCGGTTTATTTATATAGTTTTAGATTGCCGACTGATTCCGTGCTCCCTCTAGCTTTGTTTGGTTGTTGTTCAAGACCTCTAAGCATTCTCAGGCGAGTACATTATTCCCCTTTTTACTGCTTTCAATTGTTTTGGGGTGACTCATATGTGCTAAATGTTTTCAAGGTTATAACGATGGTATCAAAACGATTTTCGATGTTATAACGATGGTTTCAAAAACGATTAAGACGATTTATACAAAACGAATAACGATTTCGGTAATGTGAATGAACTTGTTGGTTGGGTTACATAACAAATGACATTCATTAGCAATGATCACGCCGACCAGTATTAGGTTATGGTACCATAGGATCTGACAAATCCTGTTATTTACTACACCCGTAGTTATGTGTGGGTGTTGTGGGTAGCGACTGAATCTGTAATTGTTAATTTACTCTTTGGTAAGGGTTTATTAATGCGAGTTGTTAATCTATCCTTTGGTAAGGGTTTATTAATGCGAATTGTTAATCTATCCTTTGGTAAGGGTTTATTAATGCGAGTCAAGAAGGTTTGAATGTTATTAGCGAGACGACCACATAAGTAGTTTCACGACCTAAAACGAATTAAACGATTGGGTAAACGATTGGTTTTCACACGATGATTTAACGATTGGGTAAACGATTGGTTTTCACGCGATGTAATTAACGAGTTAAACGATTTGGTTAAACGATTGGCTTCAAAGCGATATACGATTAGTTTTTGGTTAAGTGTTTAGATAACGGGACGGGTGTAATGTGATGAAAGCATGGTGGATACGCCGCTGGTACTTCCTATATATAAAAGATTTCATCATATTACATGCCGTGGCGTTATTTAGTTCACTTGGGTAAACAAATTTTCAAACGATGTCACACAAACTAGATTTTCGATATGATATAAACTATACGAGTTTTTAACGAGATTTATTAACGAGTTTCATTAACGATTTAATTTGAGATGTTTCACAATTTGCTTTACTAAAACAAATGTTTTTGGGTTACGAGTCATGGCTACGAGGTTTTACAAACTATAACCCGCTTGATTTGAGTTGGTTAATTAAGTTGCAATATTATACTCTTTTCAAAACAAGGTTTTTAAATAAAGTATTGCAACATCTAAACTAGCCATGATTTCGACACTCCTACAAAACCAATGTATTCGCCAGCATTTCTTTGCTGACCTCGTTTTCACATATGTTTCAGGTATTGTTGAAAGATATCGATTGATAGGATGGATGCTCACATAGGACTGGACAAGGCCTTAGTGACTCAATAACAATGATAGACTATGTTTAAATTGTGTATTTAGATGTCCAGACGATGTAATTATTCAAGGTTTAATAAAACGAAACACTTTTTGTATCCATGGTTATGAAACAATGATTCTGTTGCAACACGCCTCGATGTTTCCGCCACGCTTTGTTGTTTTACGCGGTCGGGGTGTGACAATGTTGTTCTGGAAATAGATAGGAAGCCTTTTGATTTGTACAAAAACGTACAATAATTGTCTTCAAAAGGAGGATTTTCGTAGTAGTTGTTTGTCATGCTCTGTCTGGATATCAGTATGTTCGGCCTAAGCAAAGAGTTGATTTTGTTTAAGTGAAGGTACATTTAGATTCATATATTTGTTTGAATTAATGTTCTGAAATTGTGATATATCATATAATATCTATGTTAATTTATTCCATTTTTGAAAGGAAGGAATCAGTGACTGCGACTGTGTTACTCCGTGTTACCAGCGTACGTAGCAAATCGAAATTTATTCCATATTTTAAGTTAATGAACTTATGTTATATTTTTACTTTATAAAATGCAGGCTAGCAAGTTAGGGATCAAAATTGTTATGTCTGCAGATTCGATATGGCATATGTTGAGAAGTTTTGTTGATGAAAATCAAAATCCACTCCCATGATCTTCTACTTACCATGCAGGTGAACATCTAGATCCAATTGTTGTTTGAGAAGTCAAGGCCAAAAAAAAAGTTAAAAAAGAATCCAATGGTGTATTTGGTGTTTCCACAATCAACTCGATGTGTTTATGATGACATTTGAAGACTTTAATCTTATGGCATAGTTCCAACTTGACTTTATTTAGTCAACTTTTGTTCTTTGAAGCTCATGATTTACTTTCTAAACAGTTCAAGGTCTTGAATTATATTGTGAAATAAACCTTTCATGAAAGAGGCTTGATCCGTCGAGAAGCGCGGGGTCATCAACTAGTTATGATTAAAAATCAATAAACAAATACTTCGCACAAGAAAACGCTTTCATTAAACATATGAGATATTGGATTTAAATAATCCTAACCTTCACCAATTGGCCGATAACACTCCCAACTTTTGATTTGTACACCAACACTCCCAACTTTCAACTTATTAGCCAATAACACTCCCTAACTAACTAAACCCTAACCCAGTTAGTTTTTGCTGAGGTGGCATCTGATGTGGCCTTTTTTGCTAACGTGACTTATGATGTGGCAGCTGACATGGCCTTTTGATGACGTGGCAGCTGATGTGGCTGCTGGCGTTGCATTTTTGATGACGTGACAGTCGATGTGGCAACTGACATGGCATTTTTATGACATGGCAGCTGAAATCACCTAACTGGGTTAGGGGTCAGTTAGTTAGGGAGTGTTATCGGCTAATTGATGTGGGCCCAAATGTGGAGGAGCGGGCCATCTTGTATTTGGAGGCCCAAGATCGTGTAACAAAAGGAGCTTCACTAAAATGGCTCTAACTTGGGCTACGGGGGTTTTGTTTTGGGCGTGTGACCAGGCGAAACGAACGTGAGAACGAGCTCCATCTTGCTAAAAACGCCTACGGCGGTTTGGGTCATCGTCCGGGCCAAAAATCGCTTATTTCTATTAGTTATTTGCATTTTTTATGTTTTTTGAGGTATTTTGGGCATTTTGTTTTTGGGCTTGTGTTTGGCCCGTTATCTTTTTTAGGCCCATTTCGAATTTATGTTCTTATTTATATGTCCCTCTAGTTATTTGAACGATCAGATTTTAATTTTGAGAAAACTCATATTTCACTTCAAATTCCGTGCCCCTTGGGTTGAATTTTGGGGTTGGGGAAGAACTACACGGGTATTCGTAGAATCAACGTGTTTGATCTTCATTTTTGTATCACACGCTACATCACTAATAAGTTGAAAGTTGGGAGTGCTGGTGTACAAATCAAAAGTTGGAAGTTTTATCGGCCAATTGGTGAAAGTTGAGGTTATTTAAATCCAATAAAATTATTTTCTTTGCTGGGTGCCTACATCCCTTTCGGTTAGTTTTTGCATGTATGGGTTTAACTTCTTTATTAATTTTTTTATAGAAGTCATTATTTTTTCTCATCTATAACTTATTATGCTTTATGAGAGCCTCCAAATCTATACTAGCGTAAAGTAAAATTTCATTCCCTGGAGTTTACACCCAATCGCACATACAACCCTCATTTGAAAAAAAAAAACAAAAACGATCATTCCAGTCCCTGTGGTAGTCAATTGGAATCAATCAAGTCCTTCTTGCAAACGTCCGTTAGTTGAATGTTACTCAAATGGTTAAATGACCATAATACCCTTAAGGGACAAAAAACGCAATTGAACGATACTCCCCACATTTCTTTAGGTACTCTCTCATCTTCTTTATAACACATAAGTACCAAACTCTAATATGCAAAAGATTGACACCCACAGTCAAAGTGTAGCTCTTAAAATTTATAGCAATCTGTATGAAAAATAACCCAATTGACACCCAAAGTCAATGTGTAGGTCTTTCTTTTACAAAACTGAAAAAAATGCAATAGAATTACTGTGAGTAAAGCAAATGAAACTTTGGCATCATAACAGGAACAATGAAAACCATGAATGTGTGGAAACATATATTATAGATATAGTGTATGTGTATGTATGTATGTATGTAAAGTTATAAACAAAACCATCAAGAAATTGTGATAAAATCCAATTTTGAGTAGGGGGAAAACTATTCAAGGTAATTTAAATCATGAAGCATCAAAATGGATTTATATTTTCATATATATAAATTACAATTAACCTATAAAATAATCTCCAAAGGATTAAAAGCATTTTCTTTAGAACCCGAAACGGTACAAATTGTGTGAAACTCTTCATCCCATTGAAGGACACCGTTTGACTACACAACTTTCACCTACCTTGTGAAATTTCTCTTCACAGTAATCCTAAAAGAAGTCAGCTAATCTTGGGCCCCTTCCACCTAATTTCCATAGCCCTATGGTAATCCTTCTCTTGGTCCGCATGCACTGGATCACAACTCCCACTTTCCATCTTCTTCACCACCGATTTCACCTCGAACTTCTTTGGCAACAACGGTGTCCACGGTCTCCATTTGATCGCATTCACCACCATTTTAGACAGGGAGTGTGTGTGGGTGTTTTAGAGAGAGAAAGATGAAAACTTTACATAAGTCAAGGATGAAGATCTGCATTTAGGGTATACACAACTAAATGACCAGATTACCATTCAAAATACAAGGTAAAAGACTATCATGCCCCGGTCAACTAATAGTTGACTAACATAAAATGTAAGGAGGACTTGATTGATTTCAATTTGACAACCATATGGACATGATTCCGTTTTTTTTTTCAAATGAGGGTTGTATGTCCGATTGAGTGTAAACCCCAGGGACTAAAATTGTACTTTAATCTCTATACTATATATTAAAAGAAAGAGTTAGTTACGTTTTTCGTCGTTTGTTAAAAATTAACAATTACAATTCATTAGTTTAAAAATTGGTAAAACAATACCTGCACTTTCATTTATGTTGTAAAGATTTGTTGAAATGACTAAAGTGCCCCTAACATTAAAAACATAATCAAAGGTATGTCCCACGTCACAAAGTTGCAAGACTTCACTTTCGCACACCCCATTTTTCGTACCATTTTCTCCAGCTACCCTCCACATCTAGTAACACAAGCTATTTTGAATGGATTGCGGATTTCAAAAAGGAACTTGAACAACATAATCCAAACGACATGGTTTCGACTTAGTCTTTTAGGTTCAAATGACATCAGCATAACCAAAACGACTTAGTCTTTTAGGTTCAAACGACATCAGCATAACCAAAAGACGTTGGTTATCGCTTGGAATGGGTAATTGTTTGTTTACACGGTGTCGTTTGCTAGGATTCCAAATGATGGGATAATGTTGTTTGGTAAATATCAAACAATTTAAGACTAATGTCGTTTAGATATTATGTGTCGTTCAGGTTTGAAAGCAAACGACATAGCTTATCGTTTGGTAACATGTTCATGTCGTGTGGACAATTGTATCATGTCCTTTAAGAACTTGTTGTTGCCTATAAATAGGACATCATGTTTTTTTATTTAGCAAGAAGAGGGAGTGTAAGACATAGTTTTTGGAGAGCTTTTCATTATGTATTTTGTACCGACACTCTGCCAAAATCAATATACGAACGTTTATTGAGAATATCTTGTGTTTATTGGTTACGTTTTGCTTGGTTTGTGGTAACTTGGATTCCACACTTGGTGTACATGTGGCATCAGAGCAAGGCTTAATTTCTTATTAAAAACCAAGCATTTTGGGAGATTTTAAGTGGTTTTTGGGTGTTTATTGGACTTTTCTTGGACAAAAACCCTTAAAAATTATTCTTGACTTAGGATTTATAGACCTTAAAATGATGTTATTTGATGATAATATTGATTGAAAACTCGTTAAAACTTGTGGAGACAATAAAAGTATGGTTTTTGTTAAGTTTTGAGCATAAAAGATCATTCCACCATTGTTTCTGGTGACCAAACTCGCCGGAAAAGTACAAGTTTAGGGGATTTGTATATAAGGATGTGCAATAAAGATATGCAATAAAGACGTCAATGTTTAAGGGATTTTAATACAAGGATGTGCAATAAAGACGCCAAAGTTTAGGGGATTTGTTTTGATATTTTAACCTCTATATATGGACGCTCTGTAATCACACTCAAACACACTAAATAATATCAATATCGTAGCAAATGTTATGATATCAGAGCCATATGCCGTAGCCGTCGTATTCACAATTTTCATTCGATCAGTTTCACCGGTAAATCCAATCACAATATAGGTTCTGTAACTAAACAACCCACCCTCCAACCGGCTTATTCGGTCGCAAACATCAATAACAAGATACGAACTCTAGACGGAACCAAAGTTTCTTATTCATCCTGGACAAAGCTGTTCACTTACAAATTTTTACACCATATTGATGGTACCAAAGAAGCACCAACAGAAACAAAAGATGACTAAGTTCAATGGAAGGAACTTGATTCGTTGGTACTACAATGGATCTTTAGCATCGTTTCTGATGATCTATTAGTCCGTGTTCTCGAACCGGACACTACGACTAGAGCAGCCTGGGTGAAACTTGAAACTGTGTTTCTCAGCGACGAAGGTTCAAAGCGTGCTGCTCTCGAGCAGCAGTTCTGTACCCTCACTCTTGGTATGTGTTCTTCGCTTGATGAATATGCTCAGAAAATTTACGAGACATCGCAAATCAATTAGGAGATATGGGTCTTGCAATTGATGAATCTCGTCTAGTTATGCCACTTGTTCATGGCCTCCCACGTGAATACGGTGTTATAGGGGCCATTATTAATCAGCAAAGCCCCTCGAGGGATGTAGCTCCATGACGTGATGTCGTGGTCACAATCAAATTTAATCCAGTTACTACTAAATAGTTAGTGGCAAGTGGGTATCGAACACAGGGAGTTTGTGGAATATGTGTTATTTAAAGGTTTATCTAAGTTAACTAAAATTAAACTAATTGCATAAAAAATGAATTCAAGAGTTGGATTGATTGATTTGAATTTTAAAATTAAGATTACTATTCGAATTGCAAAATGAGATTTTTGGTTTGTAAACAATTTAGAGACAAATGACCATCTTTAGTTTCCGGTTTGCTTTGACATTTATGTTATCATTCACTAGAAAGAACTACATAGACATAGTTCATGTGTAATTACTTGTTGTGATAAAAGGGAACTAAGTACTCAGATTCCTAGAATGTGAGGTTGTTACCCGATTACCAATTAACCCTTACCCAATCCTAATTCTACCCATGATATCTCGATTGCCAACGACACCAAGAACGTATGGTTTCAAACTAGAATAACATAAGAATCAACAAATTACAAGCAAATAAGCACACACCATAATAAACAAAACATAGATTAAGTTTATCATTCTAGAAATACGAAATCAAAGCACAAACGTCTCAAACAAACCTTCAACTAAAGATGACCACCATAAGTTTAGCCGCACATGGCTTGGACAATCATCATCACAAAAGTCTTAATGTTCATAACAATAAAAAAAACATAAAACCAAGCTTAGCAATTGTCTTCAAGCACCCAAGATACTCCCAAAATTCGTCACTAGCAAGTTGATAACCGAACTACACATGATAAGACACCATAAATCCTCTTGAAATCGACAATAAATGTGGAGGTTACAAAATGGCTCAGTCGGCGCTGTAAGCTACGCCGCCTGCCGTAGCTTACGGCGGTCATAAGGGTCCCGAAAGTCAACACATCGCCGTAACCTACGGTGATCACCGTAGGCTAAGGCGCCAAGCATTCCATTACGGCACACCAAGACTGGGCTACGGCGGTCTTTTTTATCATTGATGGCCGTAACCTACGGCCAGATGTCACACCCCCAAATTCCCACCTAGGGTATGTCCCTATTAGGAGTGCGACGATCCAACAACGAGCCACTAATTATATGAAACGCATTCAATTAAAAGATAAAGTACTTGATTGTAAATAAAACACTGTCTGTAAGTTTGAATGAAAACCAAAGTATCAGCGGAAGCAAAGTTAACCAATTTTAAAACCAAAGTAATGTATCATTAACCAATAAAATAAATACGTCCAGCAAGACCATGCCCACTCCAGCTGCTCCAGATAGCAAGTCCCAAAGTGTCTCAGTTAACGACCTACAAGCATGCAAACAAGTGTGTCAGACTACGCTGGTGAGTTCAAAGTTTTGTTACCGAGTTTAGTTACCAGTCACATGTGTAAAACAGTTTAATAAGATGATTTGCTGATTTGATGTTTCGTTGTTTTGATGTTGTTATTACTCGATTACCGAATAGCTACAAGATATGTGATTGCCCAACCCCAATGTCTCTATCAAAACATTGGTCATGCTTTAAGGAAATTAGTTCACGACCGTCCTCCCCGGTACGGTGTGAGGGTGCCAAACCTAATAGCGCTATCATCTAATAACCTCTTTGCCTCCTCGGCAACTGTCGGTAGATGTAAGGGGTCTTACGAGATAGATACTGAGTACAATAACAAACATCCCAATAAACACGCGTTCCTCCCCAGAACGTTACCCGATATCCCTCCCCGGGATGCATGCTTGAGAAAAGCAGTGAACTCACCTTAGGTTTGCTCGGTAAGATTAATTACTTGTTTATAGTTGGATACCCGAATCCTAGTATGGTTACAACGCCAGTCAGTTTCCCATACCCATAAATCACGTAGGTTATACACTCTTGCACATACGACACAACTAGCGCACTAATCACTAATAAGTTATACAAGTAGCATCCGTCAATCAACACTGATCATGTATCACAAAAGCATTTCACATATGTCCTTAAACTTCACATGCCATTCATATAAGAATTGCATACTATAGTACATAACCTAGTACCACACCACATACATACATACTTTACTAACACATTTTAAGCCCAATTACCACCCACTTGTGACCCATCAGTCAACAGCCCATTGATAACCCCCTTGCTCAGTCCAATCACCAAACACCACCCCAACATATGAAATACTATAACTGATGTGATTTTAATCATGTACTTGCTTGAAATCATAATAGTGCTGACCATTGAGAAACAAACAAAACAAATAGTAGCCGACAATTGTTAAAGCATTATATCCACATGCAAACTGAATTTTGCATTAATTGTTTTAGTATCTTCATAATT
Source organism: Helianthus tuberosus (assembly GCA_030545235.1). Taxonomy (NCBI): domain Eukaryota; kingdom Viridiplantae; phylum Streptophyta; class Magnoliopsida; order Asterales; family Asteraceae; genus Helianthus; species Helianthus tuberosus. The sequence continues at coordinate 25,749,712 of CM060351.1, read as the reverse complement.
TGAATGCACATGGGTCTTATTACAATGGCCGACACCAATTCTATATCAAATTATTATTGGACCGTTTCGTTTGGTGGGGTGACCACTCATTGGGCCAATTAACATCTTAAACCTCCCAGTCAATCTTGGGCTTGTCATCTTATTCACGTGGTCAAACACGTAACACAAGTATGGTCCCATTAATCATACAACCCTACTTTCAAACAAGTCTACCTTAACAGTTAACAAATCATACACATCACGAAACAGTTAATGGTCTATGTAATATCTAACACGTATGGCAGTTTGGTGATTCCCTATCATGCGACTATCCCAACCTCTAATTGTTTCGATTAACCTTTAATACGTACAAACACAATTCACATCAATCATCACGAGTAACAAACGGATTAATAATGAAACTCACTAACCGGAAATCTTGATTGATCAATATGATGTTGCGAAGGAGGAAGGAAGTCGACTGTTGCCGTGCATATATTATTGAGAGATAGGGTTTGTTTATATGTGATTTAATATGTGATCTCCTAACTATATAGCTAGAATCCGCAGAATACAAGGACTCCTAACCGGCCCCTATCTATCGTTCACTTGGGTTCTATCAAGCCCAATCAAGCATCTAATGAATTAAAGTGGGCCGAGGAAAAGGGTGTGGCCTTCGGCCCAAGTGAAGGTGTGTGTTCTAAGCAAGTATGCGGTCCAACAAGTTTAGTTCTCTTATTTAGCTATAACACATAATAACGTTTAATGGTTTAACAAGTACATTATAGACCCAAGTGTTTGCCAATTTAATAGAAACAGATCACGTAACTGAGAGACACTGACCTTGAAGGTTTGGGTTGTCACATCATCCCCAACTTGAAGAAAATTTCATCCCGAAATTTGACAAGCAAGCCCAAGGAGTGAAATGATAAATCAAGATTGTTGCGGATTATGCTGTTGTCACATCATCCCCAACTTGAAGAGGAATCTCGTCCTGAGATTCACCAGCTTTACTAGATTCGGGTTTGTCTTTAGGAAAAAGGTGAGGATACTTGAGCTTCATTTGATCTTCTCGCTCCCATGTGAACTCCGGTCCCCGCTGCGAGTTCCAACGGACTCGAACAATCGGAATACGACTATGCTTGCGTACTTTGACCTCCCTATCCATGATCTCAATAGGTTCTTCGACAAACTGCAACTTGTCGTCGATCCTCAACTCTTGATATAGTACCACTAGCGGGTCGTCTGCAAAACACTTCTTCAACTGCGAAACGTGGAAGACATCGTGAACATTACCCAGCTCAGCAGGTAATTCTAGCTTGTAAGCCACTGTACCGATGCGCTCAAGAACTCTAAACGGCCCAACGTAGCGTGGATTAAGCTTGCCACGCTTTCCAAATCGTACAACACCTTTCCATGGTGAAACTTTCAACATGACGCGGTCATCCACTTCGAATTCTACCAGCTTGCTACGTTTGTCGGCATAGGCTTTCTGACGATCACGAGCTGCGGCCATATGTTTCCTGATCTGAACAATCATCTCCGAAGTTTCGAATACCAGTTCAGGACCTGAAATCTGACTGTCACCCACTTCAGCCCAACAGAGAGGTGAACGACATTTCCTCCCGTACAATGCTTCAAACGGAGCTGCCTTGATGCTAGTGTGATAACTGTTGTTGTAGGAGAACTAAACCAACGGCAAATGTTTCTCCCATCCTTTCCCAAAATCAATGACACACGCTCGCAACATGTCTTCTAGTGTCTGAATAGTGCGCTCACTCTGACCATCAGTCTGTGGGTAGTAAGCCGTGCTCATATCAAGACGTGAGCCAAACGACTTATGCATAGCCTGCCATAACTCTGAAGTAAAACGAGGATCTCGATCAGAAATGATAGAAGTTGGCACCCCGTGCCTAGAAACCACTTCCTTAAGGTATACTGTTGCGAGCTGAGAATGCTTATCTGTCTCCTTGATTGCTAGGAAATGCGCTGACTTCGTGAGGCGGTCGACAATCACCCATATAGTATCGTTCCCAGCCTGGGTTCTCGGTAGCCCTGTGACGAAATCCATGGAGATCTGCTCCCATTTCCACATCGGTATCTCTGGCTGTTGGAGTAGACCCGAAGGTTTCTGGTACTCCGCCTTGACTCTAGCACAAGTCAAGCACTTACTCACGTATGTAGCAATGATAGCTTTCATGTTCGGCCACCAGTACAAAACCTTGAGGTCCTGGTACATCTTATCCGACCCCGGATGAATAGAATATCGTGACTTGTACGCTTCGTCCATCACAAGCTCTCGAAGGTTACCAATTAAAGGAACCCATACCCGTTCCATAATGTAGTGGATACCATCAGACCGCTGCTCAAACTTCTTCTGCATACCCCGCAAACCCTCAGCTTCGATGTTTTCTTCCTTTAAGGCCTCGATCTGAGCTAAACGAATCTGAGCAGGTAGATCAGAGTGAATAGTAAGCTGTAGAGCACGAACCCGCTTCTGTTTCGGTTCCTTGCGACTGAGAGCATCTGCTACAACATTGGCTTTACCCGGATGATACTTAATAGCACACTCATAATCATTAAAAAGCTCGATCCAACGACGCTGCCGCATATTCAATTCCTTCTGGTCGAAGATATGCTGGAGACTCCTGTGATCGGTATAGATGGTGCATTTGGTACCGTAAAGGTAATGCCTCCAAATCTTCAATGCGAAGACCACAGCGCCCAACTCCAAATCGTGAGTCGTATAGTTCTTCTCGTGTACCTTCAACTGTCGAGAAGCATAGGCTATCACCTTGCCGTGTTGCATCAACATGCAACCAAGACCCTGAATCGACGCATCACAATGAACCTCGAAGTCCTCCGTACCCTCCGGTAGGGACATGATCGGTGCACTACACAATTTCTGCTTTAATAGCTGAAAGGCATCTTCCTGTTTTGCTCCCCAAGAATAGACTACCTTCTTCTGTTTCAAGGAGGTGAGAGGTTGAGCGATCTTAGAGAAATCCCGAATGAAACGACGATAATATCCCGCAAGACCAATAAATTGTCGTACCTCCAAAGGGTTCTTCAGTGCCGTCCAATTTCGTATAGCATCAATCTTTGCGGGATCTACATGTATACCCATCTCGTTAACTATGTGCCCAAGAAAGTGTACTTCTCGAATCCAGAAATCACACTTAAAAAACTTCGCGTACAACTGTTCCTTCCTCAGGAGCTGCAAAATAAGGCGTAGATGTCGCTCGTGGTCCTCCTTGCTCTTGGAGTAGATTAAGATGTCGTCAATAAAGACAATAACAAAGTCATCGAGGTACGGTTTGCACACGCGGTTCATGAGATCCATGAAGACCGCTGGTGCATTAGTCATCCCAAACGGCATAACCACAAACTCATAGTGGCCATACCGTGTTCGAAAAGCTGTTTTGGGTACATCCTCCTCTCTGACTCGTACCTGATGATAACCTGACCTCAAGTCGATTTTAGAATAGAAACTTGACCCTTGCAGCTGGTCAAACAAGTCGTCGATACGTGGTAAAGGATAACGGTTCTTGACCGTCACCTTGTTGAGCTCGCGATAATCAATGCACATGCGAAAAGACCCATCTTTCTTCTTCACGAACAATACAGGGGCTCCCCAGGGCGAAGAGCTAGGTCGGATAAAGCCTCTATCCAACAGCTCTTGGAGCTGATTCGACAACTCCTGTAACTCTCCTGGTGCAAGGTGATAAGGAGCACGGGCAATCGGTGCTGCTCCTGGCTGGAGGTCGATATGAAATTCCACCTGACGATGTGGAGGTAAACCAGGGAGTTCTTCGGGAAAAACATCAGGAAACTCTTGAACCACTGGAAGATCTTCAAGTTTCCTTTCGTCTGTCTGCGAATCAGTAACAAGAGCCAAGATAGCAGGATAGCCCTTACGCAGACACTTCAGAGCCTTCATTGCTGAGATGATACTAACTGTGGCACCACTACGATGACCCTGAACTGATAAAGATTCTCCACTAGGGAGAGGAACACGCACGATTTTCTCCTTACAAAGAATTTCTGCCTGATACTTGGACAACCAATCCATGCCAATAACCACATCGAAACTTCCAAGAGTAATAGGGAGTAGGTCAATGTCGAACACTTGACCCATGAGATCTAGTTTGCAACCAACAAGAACGTGTGTAGTTTCAATCGTTTTACCATCAGCTATCTCTACTATGTGTTTAGTGACAAGAGGTGTGGGACTCAACCCTAAACGACTACCGAACTCCAAAGATACATAACTCCAATCGGCACCAGAGTCAAATAAAATAGATGCAAATATACCGTTCACTACGTACCAGTAACTACATTGCCGTCATTCCTCGCCTCACCAGCTCCAATAGTAAATCCGCGCCCACGCGCCACATTGCCCCCGTTGTTCCCATTGTTGTTCCCAGTGTTGTTGTTACCCGTGTTCTGATTCAGCTGAGGGCAGTCTCGCTTGATGTGACCCTCGACTCCACACTGAAAACACCCCTTTCTGAACCCCTTATTATGCTGAGGTGGCTGCCCTTGCTATCGCTGATACTGCTGATTCTGCTGCTTTGGCTGTGGAGCCCTGCAATCCTTGGCCTCGTGGCCTACCTTTTCACACCTACGACAAGTTCGAGCACACTGCCCAAAATGATGATAACCACACTTGTTGCACTGGGGCATCTTCCCAACATAAGAACCCTGATTCAGATTAACAGATGACGATTGGCTAAAGCTGCGAGTACTGCCAGTGTCTGCCCTTTTCTGTGACTGCACTGAATTGGACGCCTTGTCCACATCGTTCCACTTACGCTTACTGTCAGTGGCAGGAGTAGTAGCTGGTGCTGTAGCAGTAGAGGTAGCGGCAGATTTGCGAGCCGGTAAGTTGCCGCGATCAACCTCTTGATCGGTAATCTTGTGTGCCATTTGGACAACCTGCGCCAGATTGTTGTGGTTTGCTGCGGTGACGTAACCCTTAACTTCTGGAGCTAATCCCTTGAGATACAGTTCGATTCTTCGAGGTGGAGGTCTAGACATATTGGGTTATAAAATTGCTAACTCGTTGGACCTCCTCGTGTAAGCCTCTATCTCTGACCCCTCCATCTTCAAGTTATAGAACTCTTTTTCTAGTTTCTGAATATCGTCACGGGAACAGTACTCCTCCCTGATCAACTATTTAAAGTTATCCCAAGTGGTGGCGTTTGCCTCTTTAATACCTAACAGCTGAACCTGGGCATTCCACCACGTCAGAGCGGCATCCTCGACTGTGCCCGAAGCAAACTTCACCCTGTCCCCAGCAGGACAGTTACATATAGTAAAAACGGATTCAGCCTTCTCAAACCATCTCAGCAGTCCCACAACCCCTTCAGTCCCACTGAAGGTTTGTAGCTTACAGTCCATAAACCTCTTGAATGTGCAGACGGGCGGGTTGTTCTGTTGCGCTGGCTGACCTAATGGACGTAAGGAAATACAACACCAAGGTAAGAGTTGTGCATAAGATACACGAGTAAAAGAAATTTTTGGCACATAACGTACCAGCTTGATAGGCTGCCAATGCCTCAGCCACACGCTCGTTAATCAGATTAGTTAATTGTGCATGAGTCATATTGATGTTGCCACGTCCACCGCCGCGGCCACCTCCACGTCCACTATTTTGTCCGCCACGTCCGTTCATGATTCTATATAAGGAGAGGGAACGAATTTAGGAGTCAAGAATGGGGAAAATAATCAGGTATCACATTGAAATCTATAGGTTACCAAGTTCACATGCAATAGGAAAGAATCCCTCTCACGCTTGTTAAGCCTCACTGGGACTTGCATGCACCTCGCGTTATTATGTGTGCACCCATGATAATAAGGCGACTTGCATGCTCATCTCAATGCCTCTTAACTTGCGCTCGAAGTTTCTCCCCGCATTCAATTAACACAGAATCAAGTACTACATGATTATGATTCACAGAATTCGAGGGGTAGTGTTACACTATCAATGTACTATGATGTCTAACATATCGTGTCATGCATGCTATGAATGTGTGATTATTAAACAAGTAATGCGTAAAATAATAAGAGACGAACCTTGCAATCTGAAGCTGAGTGTCATGGTCGATTTCGGATCAGTTCGGTTATAGTCTGGTTTTATGAAAACATTTTTTTTTTTAAAAACCAAGTTCTCTATAACTAGTGGCCCTGATACCAAACTGTCACACCCCCAAATTCCCACCTAGGGTATGTCCCTATTAGGAGTGCGACGATCCAACAACGAGCCACTAATTATATCAAACGCATTCAATTAAAAGATAAAGTACTTGATTGTAAATAAAACACTGTCTGTAAGTTTGAATGAAAACCAAAGTATCAGCGGAAGCAAAGTTAACCAATTTTAAAACCAAAGTAATGTATCATTAACCAATAAAATAAATACGTCCAGCAAGACCATGCCCACTCCAGCTGCTCCAGATAGCAAGTCCCAAAGTGTCTCAGTTAACGACCTACAAGCATGCAAACAAGTGTGTCAGACTACGCTGGTGAGTTCAAAGTTTTGTTACTGAGTTTAGTTACCAGTCACATGTGTAAAACAGTTTAATAAGATGATTTGCTGATTTGATGTTTCGTTGTTTTGATGTTGTTATTACTCGATTACCGAATAGCTACAAGATATGTGATTGCCCAACCCCAATGTCTCTATCAAAACATTGGTCATGCTTTAAGGAAATTAGTTCACGACCGTCCTCCCCGGTACGGTGTGAGGGTGCCAAACCTAATAGCGCTATCAACTAATAACCTCGTTGCCTCCTCGGCAACTGTCGGTAGATGTAAGGGGTCTTACGAGATAGATACTGAGTACAATAACAAACATCCCGATAAACACGCGTTCCTCCCCGGAACGTTACCCGATATCCCTCCCCGGGATGCATGCTTGAGAAAAGCAGTGAACTCACCTTAGGTTTGCTCGGTAAGATTAATTACTTGTTTATAGTTGGATACCCGAATCCTAGTATGGTTACAACGCCAGCCAGTTTCCCATACCCATAAATCACGTAGGTTATACACTCTTGCACATACGACACAACTAGCGCACTAATCACTAATAAGTTATACAAGTAGCATCCGTCAATCAACACTGATCATGTATCACAAAAGCATTTCACATATGTCCTTAAACTTCACATGCCATTCATATAACAATTTCATACTATAGTACATAACCTAGTACCACACCACATACATACATACTTTCCTAACACATTTTAAGCCCAATTACCACCCACTTGTGACCCATCAGTCAACAGCCCATTGATAACCCCCTTGCTCGACCCAATCACCAAACACCACCCCAACATATGAAATACTATAACTGATGTGATTTTAATCATGTACTTGCTTGAAATCATAATAGTGCTGACCATTGAGAAACAAACAAAACAAATAGTAGCCGACAATTGTTAAAGCATTATATCCACATGCAAACTGAATTTTGCATTAATTGTTTTAGTATCTTCATAATTTGAATGCACATGGGTCTTATTACAATGGCCGACACCAATTCTATATCAAATTATTATTGGACCGTTTCGTTTGGTGGGGTGACCACTCATTGGGCCGATTAATATCTTAAACCTCCCAGTCAATCTTGGGCTTGTCATCTTATTCACGTGGTCAAACAGGTAACACAAGTATGGTCCCATTAATCATACAACCCTACTTTCAAACAAGTCTACCTTAACAGTTAACAAAGCATACACATCACGAAACAGTTAATGGTCTATGTAATATCTAACACGTATGGCAGTTTGGTGATTCCCTATCATGCGACTATCCCAACCTCTAATTGTTTCGATTAACCTTTAATACGTACAAACACAATTCACATCAATCATCACGAGTAACAAACGGATTAATAATGAAACTCACTAACCGGAAATCTTGATTGATCAATATGATGTTGCGAAGGAGGAAGGAAGTCGACTGTTGCCTTGCGTATATTATTGAGAGATAGGGTTTGTTTATATGTGATTTAATATGTGATTTCCTAACTATATAGCTAGAATCCGCAGAATACAAGGACTCCTAACCGGCCCCTATCTATCGTTCACTTGGGTTCTATCAAGCGCAATCATGCATCTAATGAATTAAAGTGGGCCGAGGAAAAGGGTGTGGCCTTCGGCCCAAGTGAAGGTGTGTGTTCTAAGCAAGTATGCGGTCCAACAAGTTTAGTTCTCTTATTTAGCTATAACACATAATAACGTTTAATGGTTTAACAAGTACATTATAGACTCAAGTGTTTGCCAATTTAATAGAAACAGATCACGTAACTGAGAGACACTGACCTTGAAGGTTTGGGTTGTCACATCATCCCCAACTTGAAGAAAATTTCGTCCCGAAATTTGACAAGCAAGCCCAAGGAGTGAAATGATAAATCAAGATTGTTGCGGATTATGCTGTTGTCACACCAGAGCTATAGGCTACGGCGCTGCTTGGAGTCCTTGTTTTGTTTTCTTTGTTGCTTCTTGAACTCTCAAACTTTGTTACCGCCAGCTTCCCGCATCTATCTAGACTTCATAAAACCCGCTTTCTTAGGCACTTTAACATCTGCAAATACCAATACACTGTAGTCACCATGTTCCAATATTTAACCATATAAAGTATGGGAAATGCATGTATTTAGCTCATTTAAGGGTTGTCCTACGGACCACCCATCACATCCTCACACTTACCCATTGGTTGTCCCAAGCAACCCATTCAAAAACCATTTTCAAAACCACAAGCGATCAACATGCAAACCAAGCTAAAATGTATTGTCCTTCTACTAACCTTTTATCATACCACAAGATACACCCCTCACAACAACTCTCGGTGATAAGAAATATTAGCACATTATGCTAAACACTCAATGCACGTGTGTGATTGTGCGACAATAAGCTTGTATACAAATCAAATCTCCTCCTATCAAATATTTAGCATGCTTATGAATTAAAAGGACATTCGGGTTGAAACGGGGCTATGTGTAAAGGTAGGAGATAGTGGGAATGTGAAAGTAGCTCATTGATTCGACCCGGTTTTTATTTCTACTACTAAACAAAGCAAACATCAACTATATACACAACTTCATCAACATTTTCAATTACTATTGCAACCAAATCCTTCTTTTTGTATTTTTCTCATATTTTTCTCTCTTTTTTTAAAAAAAATAGAACTCAACAATATATACAAGAACATCAACAATCACGAACTAAATTCCTAAACCGGGTCGTCTCAATAGGTAAAGTTTTGTAAGAAGTAGGTTTGGGTCACAACCGAATGGTATAAGGCTCAAACATAGCTTCCTAAAGACCAAAGCCCCACCCCTCACAATACCAAGCTCATATATGTAATGTATGAGGTCCAACCCCCAATTCTCACACTCTCACACATCTAGACGAGGCTACCTAAAAGCCCTTATCATTTTCACAAGCAAGCTAATTCTAGTATTTAACAAGCATTCATACACAAGTTCTATTAACACAAACCACACACCGCCACTCAAAACAAAGAAAGAATCTTTAATAATCATGTGTGGCCCAAAAACTCACCAAGAAATGACTAGAAAGGGGTGTCGGTGTGTCATGCGGAACAATATCAAGCTTTCAAATTTCAACAATTTTTCGCTTGGTTTCACAATTTTTTTAAATTCTCAAAAATTTCCCCCCATCCCCATACTTTGGATACATTGTCCCAATGTATGGTTTTGAAGGGAAGATCGCTTTCAACCAAAACACTAGCTTATGCTTATACTCTCAAACCACAAATTTCTTTTTTGTATTTTTTTTATGAAAATTGAAAACACACCACCGACTAGCACATCCCATAAATCACATAAAACACATAAACACCACCCGGCCTCCCAACCATAAACATAAGACATGAAAATATACACAAATATACAGGATGGAGCGAAATACGACCTGGTCTGTAATACTTTGGTTGCGGAGGTCCGAAGATTGATGTCATCATCTCCTCAAATCCTCTAAACCCAAATGCTCCGTTACTGCTGCTGCCTTGATTGCTCTCTTGACTCGTTTGTTGATGACCCATGGTGTGTGGATCCACCCATTGAGAATGGTGTAATGGTGGGCTGGGAACGTCACACTCCCATAATATGGCGGTAATGTGGTATAATCCACAACTGGTGGATCCGCTACAAGTGGTTGGCCCGCATGCCACTGGTCATGTAAGCGTCTCCGGCGATCATCTAAGTAGCGATTGTTCATCTCTTCATAGTGGGCATACATGTGAGCTTGGTTCCATTGCTCCTGTCTATCATAGCTCTGTTTAAGAGCTCTCTCCATGCTAGCCCCCATATAAGTCTGCTGATCAAAAAGCATTTGATTGGGTTTGGACCAATCACCAAAAGTAGGTGGTCGCCTCGGCTCAATAACCTGCCCCATGTTCCCCGTGTGAGACCAATAAGGATCATAAGGCTGCTGTGCATAATCAAATGCACTACCCACATATCCCGACTGCATCCCAGCTCCACGAACACTACCACTTGGGCCAGTGCCCCCCATCTCAACATCAACCGTGAATGTGTCCTCACGGTAGTCATCATCTCCAGTAACCTCCTCATCACTCGTCTCGGGCTCATCGGCTTCGCCTGGTCTAAGTGGACGAGCATCCACTTTCAATGCTCTCCACCTCTTCCCATCGGTTTTCAACTTGTGGTACCTTTCCGACTCTTTGTATTCCCATCCCGACCCCAAATGTTGAATATCAAATGGCTTGAACCTTTTGTACGAGCCTTTGTCCTCGGCTCCAAACTGTCACACCCCGACCGCGTTAAAACAACAGACCGCGGAGGAAACGTCGGGGAGTGTCGTAACAGAATAATTGTTTCACAACACATGGATAAAAGTTCTGTTTTATTGAATTAAATGTATTACATTGCATTGAAATTAGAAACAAAACATGAACAAATTAACTTCCATTGTTATTAAGTCACTAAGGCCTTGTCCATTCCTATGTGAGCATGCATCAATATCATCATCAAACATCATCAACTATGGTACCTGAAACACATGTGAAAATACGTCAGCATAAAAATGACGACGAGTACATAGGTTTTATGTGAGTGTCAGATTCATGGCTCGTTTTACCTTTTGAAATAAGTCAAACAAACTTTGTTATTCGATATTAGAAAACTTAGTTTTGTAAAATGTTTATATTTTGAATTGAAATAACTGAGTTAAAACAGATTTGTTATAATTCATAAAACCTCAATGCCATGAATCTTAACTCCAAAACATTTGTTTTTGTAAACCCAGAATCGAAAATTGTTTTTGTAATAAAACTCGAATGGTATATATATTGTTAGAAAAACCTTGTTATATAACTTTGTTTTGATAACATTTGCCTAACTGATCTAGATTACGCAACGATATATAATGTGTTAAAAGCACTTATATATAGGAAGTACCAGCGGCGTATCCACCATGCTTTTAACACATTACACCCGCCCCGTTACCTAATCACTCCCCTAACCCTGTGGTTCAAACAGTTTCAAACGGTTCACATAAATCAAACAGTTACAAACGGTTCACACAAATTAAACGGTTACAAACGGTTCACATAATTCAAACAGTTACAAACGGTTCACACAAATCAAATGGTTACAAGCGGTTCACACAAATCAAACGGTTACAAACGGTTCACACAAATCAATCGGTTACAAATGTTTCAAAATGTAAAACAATGTGTCCATATGCTTGATGAACATATGCAACAAAATGTAATTATGAAAATCAATGTGCTAGCATGCTAAGTGAACATACATAGCAAAACATAATGAAATCATGTACTATCTACGTACTAATGAACATAGCAAGTATATGATATAAAAGCATGAAAAACATGAAAATAACAAGTAGGCACAAGTGTTTCACCCCAAAACGTTTGAAAAACAGTAAAAGAGGGGACTATGTACTTACTTGAGGATGCTTAAAAGTCTGGACTAACAACCAAGCAAAGCTAGAGGGATCATGGAAATCAAACGGCACCTAATATATGTAACTATATTAATAAACCGGACCTAAATCGGGAGATCGGATAAAATGAGGTTTCGTAAACCAAATGAGTGTAGGGACTCATGTAATATGGTTTAACAAAGCCTACATTCTAAAAGGAAACCTAACCTAAGTGCTTACGACCCATTACGACTCGTTAAGGTAGCTTACGCCACTTTAACGCGTCGTTCGCGTAAAACGCGTTTGGATCGCCTACCTAGTCCTATGACAAGTATTATATTCCTTAACATGTCTAATAATGTTACCTAATTAGTTTAGATGCCAAAAGTTTAAGTTACATATGCTTAAACACCAATTATGCATGAAAAGGGCATTTTCGTCATTTTACCTAAGGCATATAAATAACCTATCATACAACTAATTAAACTAAGTGACCATAAGGTATAACCTCGGAAGTTTATTCCCTATACAACTATAGTCACCTAACATGCTTGGTTGGATCCTAATGATCGACCAAATGGTTCGAGTTCGAAAGTCTAAGCGGTGGTTTAGACGGCTTGACTTACGACTCTAAACAAGCATTAAACTAAAAGTGACGAGCTAAACATGTTGGAACATGTTTAACTAAGTTAGAAAACAGGTTTTGATATCAAAACAAAGTGTTTTGATACCTTAGAGTAGTTTGGTTGCAAAATACGCATAAATGCGCATTTTGACCGAAACTACGACTCGTCACTACGCCTAGTCAACGTGGTAATCAGTAGGTATAGTCACAAGGGACTATAACCATCGTTATTACGCTCACGTTGCAAAGTTCAAAAGAACTTTGTGTTGACCAACTCGTGGTCAAAGCAGAAAGTCAAACACTGTTTGACTTTCATGCTCGAAAAGCGATAAAAGAACGGAAGAAGCTTACAAAGGGTCCAAGCTAGGGAGAACTTGATCTATAACACTCTGGTATGAAGCAAAGGCTTCAACTTAGAGCATTAAAATGATCAAGGGTGCAGAAAATGGAAGGAGGGCATGGCTATTTATACTTTTCGATTCACCGTTAAGATCGTTTCTTGCTAAAGAGGGAATGATCTAGGCCATCCATGTGGCACATGGTATTAGAAACCATGGGGACATGTAAAAACCATCAAATCTTGCCCAAAGTATCCCAAATCAGCTGCCAAAACAATAAAAAACCAGCCCAAATGACCAGATACAATGTTTCTGTCAGGCAGGCTATCACACCCCATGTAAGATACAGCTTAATCTTACGCGACCCGCCTAGTAAAGTTTGACAGAATTGCAACTTTGGTCCCTGCACTTGAGAAACTTGTGTTTTGATGCATTTTTTGACACTTTTAAGCCCCGTTAACCGCATTTCAAGGCTCTAAAATGAAGTTAAAGTATAGGGAACTTAAAATATGCTCAAAAAAATCTCGGATGTCTATTCGTTTGGTCGTACGATTGCCTTATTCGGTTAATTTCGACGGAAGTCGTAACGAACGCAAAAACGATCCAAACTAAGTGACGAATGAAATTTTATCATGCCAATCACTAAAATAAAATATTTTAATGATTACATCAATTTTTGGATGTCCGGATATATTCAGAACGTAAGATATGCGCGAAAATGCAAACTTATGCACTTTTTGACGCTTTTAGTCCCTATTGATCAAGAAAGTTTATTTTTGCGCACCAAACACCTCAAAGCCTATTTCTAGGCTATGTAAAGGATATTTAGGGCATATTAAACTTATGATCAAGTTCAGGAATGTTTGTTACAGTACGAATCGGCATACTTTCGCAGTTTGTCCAAATTAGTCCCTGTAAGCGAATAAACTTGATTTCGACACACCAAACCATCCAAAACTTATTTATAAGTTATGTGAAGGTTATTTAAGGTATGTTAAGCCTATTTCACTATTCCAGAGTGTTTTTCTCATTAAACAGATTACGGCTACGCATCAGTTCGCGTATAACCTTCCAGAAAGCGATTTAAAGCTCGAAATCGAACAAGAATTGATATGTGCAAACGATACACATATTTATACAAATCCTAAATGTGAAACACAATATTTCAGTGACTTGGTATTTGTTTGATGGTCGCAGAGGCACAGATGTCACAGTCTCCCCTACTTTAGGAAATTTCGTCCCGAAATTTATTCGTAGGAGCCTGTCTGTGACTTTGTGTTAAATAACCACCAAAGATATGCAAGGCATAATCCTGTCATTTCCTCAACGGACATTCTTCAGAAATGAAAATGAACGGACGGAGTCATTTTCCTCAACGAGTATTCTTCAGAAATGGAAATGAAGGAATAATCAAAAAGGATATTCATTTCCTCAACGGACATTCTTTAGAAATGAAAATGAACAGACGGAGTCATTTTCAACGGGTATTCTTCCGAAATGGAAATGAAGGAATAAACAAAAGGATATTCATTTCCTCAACGAACATTCTTCAGAAACGAAAATGAACGGACGGAGTCATTTTCGACGGTTGCTTCATCAGAAACGTAAATGAAGGAATAATCAAAAGGATATTCATTTCCTCAAAGGACATTCTTCAGAAACGAAAATGAACGGACGGAGTCATTTTCGAAGGTTGCTTCATCAGAAACGGAAATGAAGGAATCATCAAAAGGATATTCATTTCCCTCAACGGAAATTCTTAAGAAACGAAAATGAATGGACGGAGTCATTTTCAACGGGTGCTTCATCAGAAACGGAAATGAATAGAATTAACTCAAAAGGATATTAATTTCCCTCAACGGACATTCTTCAGAAATGAAAATGAACGGACGAAGTCATTTCTAACGGTTGCTTCATCAGAAATGGAAATGAATAGAATTAACTCTAGACACCTGACAAAACTTGTTGTGGTTTCTGTGCACTAAATTCCATAATTATGTATGCATCCATAATTACGTAATTGATTGCACAGTCCACACAGTTTGTTTTATAATGTGAAGGGGATAAAATTTGAATAAGCTCGAGACAACTTTGATTAGGTCAGCACATAAACGCAAAATTGTTTTCTTGATTATTAATTTGTTATCAGTTTGTTATTAATTGTTATTTTCTTATGACCGATTTGAACATGGGTATTTAAGGTATATCAGGAACCCAATCGATGGACTCCAACGTCCTCAAGAATCTATCTAAAAAGATAGGATGATCTTCCAAAAATTCAATTTTGATTACAAGGAAACGTAACGTTCGAATTTAAGGTACATAACAATTAAGGACTTACGGAAATACCCTTAGGTACCCCATTAAGGATTTATAGTGGTACTTTAGGTATTTGTCCAGAGTTGTAACTTGCACCTTATACTTCGTTTCCTTGGAAGAAACGGGTACTTAGGATTTTCGTGGAAAACGCAAGAGATCATAAAATGGAAGAGTTTTGGGAGTAGTCTGTTTTTCAAGGAATACGGTTCCTTGATTGTCGGTATTATAGGGGATATGTTGTTTATACATGCAACCACATAAATACATTGCAATGTAAATCAAAGATTTATTTATAAACAACAACAACAACCGTTTCATAGACCTTGACAACAAAAGAAAATAATACATAAATCTTGATTATTTCTAAACAGTGTTGTCTTTCAGTCGGTCAGATGCTCATCCCTGCGCTGGATTTGCATTAGCAAGCTTTGGGCAATCCCTTCAAAAATGACCCATCTCGCCACAGTTGTAGCAAGACCCTGGTGGAAAATGAGCTTGAGCAGGATTGTTGCCAGCTTGATTTGGTGCACCTGCAGCTGGGCAAACTCTTGCTGTATGACCTATAAGTCCACAAATTTGGCATTTGCGGCACTTTACATTGGCATGATGATGAAGGCTACATTGGTTGCACAAGGGTGCAGTTCCGTTGTATGTCTTCCTAGCAGGGGGTTGAGCTGGTTGGTTGGGAACAGCTTGATCATTGTGAGCAACCACGGCGAAGTTCTGAGAAGCCTTTCGCTTCTTGGACTTCTTGGAGGACTCAATCTGCTCATCCTTTGGTTTCGATTCCTCGATCGGTTTCTTATCACCCTTTCGGAAAAGTTTACCTTTCCTAATCTAAGATTCAGTCAAGGTAACGGATAACTCAATGGTCTGTCTAACTGTAGTGGGGTTACTACCAGTAACAATGTCTTGTACCGAGTCAGGGAGGCCATCAATGTACTTTTTGATTGCCTTATCCAAAGGCGTAACCATGTTCGGGCATAACAGACTTAACTCCTCATAACGGTCCGTGTAGGCTCGATGCTCACCGCTATCTTGCTTAAGATCCTCGAATTCC
This sequence comes from Helianthus tuberosus, assembly GCA_030545235.1. Lineage (NCBI taxonomy): Eukaryota > Viridiplantae > Streptophyta > Magnoliopsida > Asterales > Asteraceae > Helianthus > Helianthus tuberosus. Next base: position 25,733,452 of record CM060351.1, on the reverse strand, counting down.
CTTTCCAATGCCCTAATCTCATGACGAGGACATAATTCCCTCATCATTAGAGCTCGAAACTCTTCCCATCTTTGAGCCAGTGCCACATCGGCACCCCTATCCCTCATCACACCATTCCACCATGTTAAAGATCGTTTCTCAAAGACACTAGACACGAATTCAACCTTTCGCTCATTTGGATACTGAACATGTCTGAAGGTGCTCTCTAAACTCTTGAACCATTGCAGAAGTGCAGTTGCTCCTTGAGACCCAGAAAACTTTGATGGCTTTGCTGAGTTGAACGTCTTGAAGTTACAGGGAGCATTATTGTTGTTATTGAGGGCTTGGTTACATTGAGCAATGAGGTTTGGGAGTACAGCAGCCATTTGCTGCGTAATGATAGCTGCCAGTTCTTCATTAGGTATCTGATTGTTGCGTCGAGGAGGCATTCTAAAGGAGGAAGTATGGGAGAAAACAAGTGAAATGGCATTGGGTAAGAATAGGATGTTACAATTACCGACCAAAAGGCATGGATGATGGTCATTTGTTTGAACCACGAAGTAAACAAACGACACACAAAAGCTGAATCAAAGTAAATAGGTCCTCATAATGTATCGCGGAGACATGCTCGCCTATAAGTGGACACTCACCCCGAGAGTTCCCAGGTAAGAGTGACTGGTCCGATACTGCGGATTTGTACGAACACTCTAGCCTTAGACAGAAAACTCAGGGTATAGGCACCCACCCTTCCAGTTTGCACATATTCACATTATTTAGACCCAAACCTTGATGAGATTTTGAAAACTTTGAAAGTTCAAAACCTTATAGTAAATTATTCTAGAACAGATGATTAGTTTTCAAAACAGATTCGAAATTTGTGTTCTTGTTGTGGTTGTCACTTAAGGATAAGTGACGGTATTGTTTTAAGATCTAAACGCAAGTAAACTTGTGTTAGGGTCCTAGGAAGGTTATAGACTAGGTCAAAGCATTACTAATAATCTAATTCCCTATAACCATGAGCTCTGATACCAACTTTTCTGTCATACCCCGACCGCGTTAAAACAACAGACCGCGGCGGAAAAGTCGAGAAGTGTCGTAACAGAATCATTGTTTCATAACACATGGATAAAAGTTTTGTTTTATTGAATTAAATGTATTACATTGAATTTAAATTAGAAACAAAACATAAACAAATTAACTTGCATTGTTATTAAGTCACTAAGGCCTTATCCATTCCTATGTAAGCATGCATCAATATCATCATCAAACATCATCAACTATGGTACCTGAAACACATGTGAAAATACGTCAGCATAAAAATGCCGGCGAGTACATAGGTTTTATGTGAGTGTCAGATTCATGTCTCGTTTTACCTTTTCAAATAACTCAAACAAACTTTGCTATTCGATATTAGAAAACTTAGTTTTGTAAAATGTTTATATTGTGAATTGAAATAACCAAGTTAAAACAGATTTGTTATAATTTATAAAACCTCGATGCCATGAATCTTAACTCCAAAAAATTTGTTTTTGTAAACCCAGAATCGAAAATCGTTTTTGTAATAAAACTCGAATGGTATATACATTGTTAGAAAAACTTTGTAATATAACTTTGTTTTGATAACATTTGCCCAAGTGATCTAGATAACGCAACGATATATAATGTATTAAAAGCACTTATATATAGGAAGTACCAGCGGCGTATCCACCATGATTTTAACACATTACACCCGCCCCATTACCTAATCACTCCCCTAACCCAATGGTTCAAACAGTTTCAAACGGTTCACATAAGTCGAACAGTTACAAACGGTTCACACAAATCAAACGGTTACAAGTGGTTCACATAAATCAAATGGTTACAAACGGTTCACATAATGCAAACAGTTACAAATGGTTCACACAAATCAAATGGTTACAAGCGGTTCACACAAATCAAACGGTTACAAACGGTTCACACAAATCAATCGGTTACAAACGGTTCAAAATGTATAACAATGTGTCCATATGCTGGATGAACATATGCAACAAAATGTAATTATGAAAATCAATGTGCTAGCATGCTAAGTGAACATACATAGCAAAACATAATGAAATCATGTACTATCTACGTACTAATGAACATAGCAAGTATATGATATAAAAGCATGAAAAGCACGAAAATAACAAGTAGGCACATGTGTTTCACCCCAAAACGTTTGAAAAACAATAAAAGAGGGGACTATGTACTCACTTGAGGATGCTTAGAAGTCTTTACTAACAACCAAGCAAAGCTAGAGGGATCACGGAAATCAAACGACACCTAATATAGGTAACTATGTTAATAAACCAGACCTCAATCGGGAGAACGAATAAAATGAGGTTTCGTAAACCAAATGAGTGTAGGGACTCATGTAATATGGTTTAACAAAGCCTACATTCTAAAAGGAAACCTAATCTAAGTGCTTATGACCCATTACGACTCGTTAAGGTAGCTTACGCCACTTTAACGCGTCGTTCGCGTAAAACGCGTTCGGATCGCCTAACTAGTCCTATGACAAGTATTATATGCCTTAACATGTCTAATAATGTTGCCTAATCAGTTTAGATGCCAAAAGTTTAAGTTACATATGCTTAAATACCAATTATGCATGAAAAGGGCATTTTGGGCTTTTTACCTAAGGCATATAAATAACCTATCATACAACTAATTAAACTAAGTGACCATAAGGTATAACCTCATAAGGTTATTTCCTATATAACTATGGTCACTAAACATGCTTGGTCGGATCCTAATGATCGACCAAATGGGTCGAGTTCGAAAGTCTAAGCGGTGGTTTAGACCGCTTGACTTATGACTCTAAACAAGCACTAAACTAAAAGTGACGAGCTAAACATGTTGGAACATGTTTACCTAAGTACGAAAACAGGTTTTGATATCAAAACAAAGTGTTTTGATACCTTAGAGTAGTTTAGTTGCAAAATACGCATAAATGCGTATTTTGATGGAAACTACGACTAGTCACAACGCCTAGTCAACGTGGTAATCAGTAGGTATAGTCACAAGGGACTATAACCATCGTGATTATGCTCACGTTGCAAAGTTCAAAAGAACTTTGTGTTGACCAACTCATGGTCAAAGCAGAAAGTTAAACACTGTTTGAATTTCACGCTCGAAAAGCAATAAAAGAACGAAAGAAGCTTACTAAGGGTCCAAGCTAGGGAGAACTTGATCTATAACACTCAGGTTTCAACTTAGAGCATTAAAATGATCAAGGGTGCAGAAAATGGAAGGAGGGCATGGCTATTTATACTTTTTGGTTCACTGTTAAGATCGTTTCTTGCTAAAGAGGGAATGATCAAGGCCATCCATGTGGGCACATGGTATTAGAAACCATGGGGACATGTAAAAACCATCAAATCTTGCCCAAAGTATCCCAAATCAGCTGCCGAAACCATTAAAAACCAGCCCAAATGACCAGATACAATGTTTCTGTCTGGCAGGCTGTCGCACCCCGCGTAAGATACAGCTTAATCTTACGCGGCCCGCCTAGTAAAGTTTGACAGAATTGCAACTTTGGTCCCTGCACTTGAGAAACTTGTGTTTTGATGCATTTTTGACACTTTTAAGCCCCGTTAACCCCATTTCAAGGCTCTAAAATGAAGTTAAAGTATAGGGAACTTAAAATATGCTCTAAAACATCTCAGATGTTGGTTCGTTTGGTCGTACGGTTGCGTTATTGGCTAATTACGACGGAAGTCGTAACGAACGCAAAAACGATCCAAACTAAGTGACGAATGGAATTTTATCATGCCAATAACTAAAATAAAATATTTTAATGATTACATAAATTTTTGGATGTCCGGATATATTCAGAACGTAAGATATGCGCGAAAATGCAAACTTATGCACTTTTTGACGCTTTTAGTCCCTATTGATCAAGAAAGTTTATTTTTGCGCACCAAACACCTCAAAGCCTATTTATAAGCTATGTAAAGGATATTTAGGGCATATTAAAGTTATGATCAAGTTCCGGAATGTTTGTTACAGTATGAATCAGCATACTTTCGCAGTTTATCGAAATTAGTCCCTGTAAGCGAATAAACTTGATTTCGACACACCAAACCATCCAAAAGTTATTTCTAAGTTATGTGAAGGTTATTTAAGGTATGTTAAGCCTATTTCACTATTCCAGAGTGTTTGTCGCATTAAGCTGATTACATTTACGCATCAGTTCGCGTATAACCTTCTAGAAAAGCGATTTAAAGCTCGAAATCGAACAAGAATTGATATGTGCAGACGATACACATATTTATACAAATCCCAAATGTGAAACATAATATTTAATAGTCTTGGTATTTGTTTGATGGTCGCAGAGGCACAGGTGTCACACAATCGCCCCATACTTTTTCAACAATGCCGCAATCAATCGGCAATGGGGAACAATTTTTCTCTCACCACTATTTCGGCTGAGCCAAATATTGTTCAATACTAAGAACCGAAATGGAACCATGAGTGACCCGTGCATCAACAGGTATAGAACCGGCACCTCCTGAAATCTAACTTCCATTTTGTCACCTCGTCATGGAATAACGTTGTAGGTGAACAAAATTAGCATTAACTTTGCTTCAATTCTCAAATTCGTTCTCAACAACTTCCCGTGTGTAGTACCCGGGAAAAAGAGGTAATCGAGCATCTGTTGCCATTGAGGGTGTTTTTCGGGTTCATGGTAAAGATATTTTAGGCTTGGATAAATGTATTGATTCGACGGCTTACTATCAAACTTTGCAATACGGCGTAAGGAGTCGTATGACATCTCCACTTTCACCCCGTTACACGTTCCAATAAGTCTCATCTTATTTGGAGCCTTGAACGGAGGACATTCAAGTGTGGCCATCCACTCTTGAATTTGATCATCATACATTGTCTTCACCTCATTATCGTAGCATTTAATAGCCGCCTCCCAACCCAAGGCCTTGAACTTATCCGTTATCCCAAAAGGCCTGAAATCCAATTCCCGAATTTCTTTCTCACAAATAAAAGCCTCTTTCCATTGTTGCAACTTATTCATTTGTTCATGAAACAAGTCAGCTCGCCATTCCTCGGGTTAATCAAGTAGAGAACCGGATGTCCATTCCGGTTTTGGACCCCTTGGAGGTGCATCTTCTTCCGAGTCCAGGTCACCTACCCGAGTCAACCTCCTCCTCTTTGGTTGTTCTTCCCCTTGAGGTTGACTTGAGGAACTTGCTCCTGCTTTCTTTTTTGTTCTCACCATGTCCTACACACATCACAAGAACAAACACAAAAATGTATAAGTTAACCTTCACAAATTTCCCCACACTTTCTCTACATAATGGGTATAGATGTAAAAGCACCAAAGATTTATCCTTTCAAACAAAAATTTGGCATGATGTCTCTACAATTTAGAGTTTTTCCAATAATTTTCACTAGACATCATCTACATTTATACCCATATATTCAATCAATTCAACAAAAACCCATTATCTAATCACTACAAGCAAGTGTGGATAAGCAAAAACAATTAAGAAAACTTACACACTGCAATGTACTTCAAAGAATAAAAGGAAATTGCATACCTTGACCTTGTAGAGGATGACAGTAACAAGCACTTCAAGTTAAACACAAACCCACTAAAAATCCCCAAATTTTTGGCCCCCTTATGCTCAAATTAGACCACCAAAACAAAGGAATCTTCAAAATATAAGTGTGAATCTGAATTCCTTGTGAAATTTTAGTCAAAATACAATAAAAAATCACTGGATTTGGTCAAGATTTGAGGAAGATATGAAGCTTGAGAGTTATGGAAGATTAGGGTTCTATGTGTGGGGGATGGAGGAGAAGAAAGAAAAAGGAATGGATGGGGTCGATGGATTGAATGAGTGGTTAGGGTTAGTGCAGAAGATATGTGGTTGGGGGTTACTCTTCTAATGTTTAATGATTATTATTATTAATTAAATTCATTTTTTTACTTTTTTTTATAAAAGCCGACGCCAAACACCCCAAGCACCCAACTCCGTGCCGTAGCCTACGGGGTTCGCGTAGGTTACGGCAAACCTGGATCCAAAATCACTGCCGTAGGACAGTTGGTTAGTGGCGTAAGGCACAATTTTTATTCATGACCACCGTAGCTTACGCCACTCGCCGTAGCTTACGGTGGTCACTGGGCAATTGTACTTGGCCATTTTTTCAACTTGCAAATTTTTATTTTTATGTATTGTTGTTTTTTTTTAACTTTTATAAATTTTATGGTTTTTATAATTTTTCGAAAACATGAAAATTATACCCTACCCCCCGTTAAAAACCCGTGTTGTCCTCAACACTATGTTAGAGAAATTCGTACGGATTTCCCCACACTTGTCTCGAACACAAAGTTTAACAGAAACGGTACTTTATTCAGAACAAAACAAACTAAACTAAATATGTACACAACCAAACCTGGGCCTCTTTCAAGCTTCCTCGTCATCCAGTGGGCATAGAATGTAACCCACTTTGTCAAGCTCGAGATTGTTGATGTCGTTGCCTCCCAAGTACGGTTTAAGCCGATGCCCGTTCACTGTTTGTTGCTTGTTGGTTTGCTCATCTTGATTATCGACATCACCAAATCTTCCCACTCTCCGGATGACATAAGGAGCCATCCATTTACTCTTTCGTTTACCCGCAAACATCTTCAACCTCGAATTGTACAACCACACTTTTTGACCCACTTCTGTGACAACCCGAACTTTCGAGGTTAGTAACGTGTAATCTTGCGATCATAACTACGTTAAACTTAAACGATAACCTGATTAATTAACTTAGTGGAATTGGATCGGGCCGCGTATATCTTGGGCTTTATGACCATACCTTACAAACACAAACCATGTCGGCCCAAACGGATTTCATGAGCCCAACTAGTCTTTGATGTGCTTTAATTGTTCCTTGTGTATGTTTTGATTAGTCATGCCCAAAGAAACCCTTGTGATCGGCCCACTTGTTTTACTATTAGCATTATAATCTAATTGTGCATACAATATCATATATCGCATTACAACAAACCCTACCCTTCCCTATCTTCTACGCACGGCAGTGGATACCCCCCTTCTCTCGAAACATCATTCTGTTATCAAAGATTTTGGTTAGTAAATCCATACTATGCTCATTACTATTTGATTGTTCCTTATGTGCTGATGTTTAGCAAAAGTGTTAGTATGGTAATAATTGTGTTGTGCGATATTAATTGTGCCTCCGTTGATCATCATGTTATGAAAGTGTTGATGTGAAATTATTGTGAGCTTATTAAATCTTTATTTTGTGATTCATGCAAATCGATGTTAAGGCTTGAAAGTTACATGATCTTGATATGTTTATAACGTGCAATTAAAGATGTTATGTGATGCTAAAATCTTTGGTTCAATATATGTTTAGGGCACATACTTGTGATAGCCGATTAGTAGTTGGTTTGTATGTTTCGTACATGTTTAAATTACTCAAACATGAAATAGAAGTTATTATAATCTGGATCATGAGATGTGCTTCGGACTTGAATTAGATAGAGGATGTGGATGATTGCTGTTTAAACATCAAACCTAACTAATTGATGTGAATTGGACCATGATTAAATAAATAATGGAGCCGTAGAACACTTGCCTAGATGTTGGATTTGATTATTTACGAAACTAGTATGGAACCAGGAGATTTGGGTTTTTGTTTTAAGTTTTGGACTGTAAAAAAAAAGGTGTTCGGGCTGTGTTGGTGGGCAGGTGGACCAGGCCTGCCGCACATAGGGTAAAGGGGAGTGGGCCAGGTTATCGGGCTGATTTATATGATACATAAGCTGTTAAAATTGTTACCATTAAATCATAATAATATCAATTGGGCCGCACACCTCATGAAACATTGTGTCTTATCTTTCTTTTATTGGACTGAGAATTAGTGTTGGCCCATAGGTTTGTCACGATTTGTACACTGTTGAGATGAGGGACTTTAAATGTAGTTAAATTCACTTGATGATATTGCCGATATGTTAACTGATCTAATATGCCATGTTATGTAGTATGTGGTCTAGCTTGTGAGCCTGACTGTTTAATTGTATGATAATTGCTATGACTTGAAACATAAGGGTGTTACTCGTGTACTAGAATTTTGTGGTGCGTAATCGATTAGTGAGTAGATAAATCATACGTAAGATACGTATTATGTATGCACATGAAACTGATTGTTATCTGTACCATGTTAGGACATGCTTAATTCCTGTTAAATAGAGTAATTTAGCATACCGAGCAAACCAAGGTGAGTTCACACTTTCTACAAGGCATGGGATTCCCAGGGGTTGGGATTGGGTAAAGGATTTGAACGGAAACTGCGTGATCTCCTGGTTTGGAACACGTACACACCCTCTTTATTGAAGGGTGACAACATGTACTAAGAACTTAATCGGAACCTGCGTAATCTCCTGGTTTGGGGATTACGTACACACCCTCTTTACTGAAGGGTGACAACACGGATACTAGACCAAAACTCTCTATCATGAAGTCCCTCCTTTTTATATCGACTTAATCGCCGGGCCAATGGCGAGCGGGTCATTAGTTAGATAGCGCTATTTAGGTTTGACAAGCCTCACACCGTGCCGCAGAGGACGGGCGTGAACTAATGGATCTGGGCACTAGTCAATGATGATAGACATTGACGTCAGGGCACCAACTTACTTTAGTCAGTGGTCGATATGGTAAACATGTCTAGTGGTTAACATGGGGAAGCCCACACCAACTATGGATATGTTTGGGAAACAGGGTAAACTGATTAACTTACAACTTACAAATGAATTCCTGGTTTTTTTTAAACAACTTAACAATGAACACCAACCGTGAACTCGCTCAACTTTGTTGTTGATTTGTTGTTACATGCCTTGCAGGTCGTTAGGTATCTATGGAGCTTGCACGAGCAAGAGGAGTCGTTGTGGGACATGGACCGTTGTGTGCCATGTTAACATTTAAACTTATTGAACTTATGTTTTGGTTTTACCTTTATTGCTTCCGCTGTTTAACTTGAACTTGGTTAACTTGTTTTTGAACACCAATTATATTGCGTGGTTGGATTTCATTTATTTTAAATACATTTTTCAATATGATTGGTGGCTTGATCCTGGTCAGTCACGCCTCCAAGCGGCGATACTCCGCATGTGGATTTTTGGGGGTGTGATAGATTGGTATCAGAGCCATTGGTTATAGTGAATTTGGTTTTAAAAAGGGGGAAACTTTTGGGATAAAACCAGACTATAACCTGAACAGTGCTCAACGATCCACAACGACGCTTCGCTCCACGTGCAAGACTCCACACTATAGGTGATATGATTTATGTTTATATTGCCTACTTGGTAGTTACATAGAACTTTGCTCGTGATATGCTTAGATAAACGTAACAACTATTGTTTGAAAACACTTGTGTGCTTACTCTCTTCTGTCATCGCACTCTCGCGAACCTCTCTCACCCATGTTTCCTTTGATGTGACAGTACATATTTGTTTATGACGAAACACACGAACACACACTCGTCACTATAGCAAGATGGCATGGATTGCTTGCTCACCTTATGATGCGTTGATAGTATGCCATAGTCCTTAGGTTTTTGTGATCTTATTACATTGACGACCTCCATTTGACATCTGAGTTTGAGGAACCATTTGACATAAGTTAGGAGGAATTGAGATGAGCATGCAAATCGCAATATTATTGTGGGTGCACACATAATAATAATGTGGGGTGCATGCGAGTCCCAGTGAGCCTTGACAAGTGGAAAAGGGGTTCCGTTCCGTTATTTGACCGATGTGAAACATAACAAACCTATAGGGGTCATAGCAGTGATTGTCCCCTACTCGAATGTGAACTTTTCATTCATCTCTGGATCCTTTCGAATCTCGATGCTATCGAGTATTACCTGAACACCCATCTGAACACCTAGCGAACCGTGTAGAATGTTAGGTGCTTATACGAACGTCCCTGAGTAGGATGTCGCAGCGTCGAATGATCGATCGATACCTTTCTTTTTCCTCTTCGTTTGCTGGAACTCATGTATTGACGCCTCAGATTCTGAAGTGCGATCACTTCTGCAACACTCCCGCAACATACTGAGTATTACTCGAACCACTTGCAACATCGATGGACAGGAGGATGAGCGTAGCACTTTACCGACCTCAGTACTTTGACGACCCTGATTACCGGCAATGAGCACCAGCGAATTGGCTTCAAACGAATCCTTAACCCTTGTCAGCAACTCATGGGAGTCAACTCTTATGAATCAATCGGGGCATAAGTGAGGACAGCTGATGGTAGTATGGAAGGTGTGACTGCCGGCACAGTGAGTAACGCGTTAGGACGTGGCTCAGAATGTGAAAAGATGGACCTTGATGGTGAAAAGTCGTAGAGCTTCGTTTCAAACAACAGTATTAGTGGCAACGGTCACGGCAACAACAAGGTATTTGTAATGGTAACCAACAGTATGGAAAGTGAAGATGCTTACGGCATGGAGTGGCCAATGTTAAATTCAACGACAACAACCAAGGGAACGATGGTCGTACTGGAAATCCTCGCAACGAGTATAACAACACGGGAAATGATGCTCATAGAGGGACATTAGGGATTGTCGTGGGCGATGCCGGGATTATAACAACATGGTGGCCTACGTGTTCTTGGTGACTAATCACTTCGCCGCTGTTCTGCTTAACCCTAATGCTTCTTGGAACCGAACCTGTTGTGGAGACGGCTGATGGCAAGACAATGGAAACCTCGTATGATCGTTGGGATGCAAACTCTACCTTGTGGGACAAGTGTTCGACATCGACCTTTCTTCTGTTGTTCTTGATAGATGTACCCTGTGAAGAGAGAATTGCCAAGGTGGCCTACAGATCGAATCTACCCGAAGAACTCAGTGGAGTTCACAACGTATTCCATGTGTCGAATCTGAAGAAGTGTCTGTCAGATGAAACCCTCATAGTTCCTTTCAAGGAGCTCACCATCGACGATCAGTTGCGATTTGTCGAAGAACCAGTGGAAATCTTGGACCGGGAGGTCAAGATTCTCAAACACCTATTGTTCGAGTTTTGTTGGAACTCCCGTCGTGGCCCTGAGTTCACCTGGGAACGAGAAGATCAAATGAAACTCAAGTATCTCCAGTTGTTCGAAAACAATGCAACCACTACTGAGGATGAAGCTACTGCGGAATTTCGGGACGAAGTTCCAAACCAACGGGGGGATGATGTGACACCCCAGGAAAACCAGGAAACAACGCAACACAACTAGCTTCCTCTGTAGCTACGTGCTAAATTTCGGGACGAAATTTCTTTCAAGTTGGGGATGATGTGACAACCCGAACTTTCGAGGTTAGTAACGTGTAATCTTGCGATCTTAACTCCGTTAAACTTAAACGATAACCTGATTAATTAACTTAGTGGAATTGGATCGGGCCGCGTATATCTTGGGCTTTATGACCATACCTTACAAACACATTGTAGGATCGAGAAACGACCTATATGAGTCGATCAGAAGTGTTCTAGACCAAAACGAGAGGCGGAAACAGACGTTTCGGTTTTGAATCAGCTTGATTTACACTTGAAATTAGTTTAACTATCTCTTGTATTAATATGAAAGCTTTACACGGTCTGGAGATACCTCGGCAGAGCTTCGCTACCGGAAATGCAAAAGTTACAAATGAAATGACAGCATGACCTATTTATAGGGAGACCAGGTTGTCTGAGCTTCATACGAACTGGACAAACCCCAGTTCGTATGAAGTGACCACTTCGTTTGAACTTCCACTTCGTTTGAACATCCACTTCGTTTGAACATCCACTTCGTTTGAACATTCACTTCGTTTGAACATTCATGCGAACTTGACATCATTCTTGTTCAGATTCGCAACGAATTCAAGACTCGATATAAGATGAAGTCGACAGATGTGTGCACCAACAGACTCCCCCTCAGATGTTGACGAGGTTTAAGTATCGAGTCTTCACAATCTTCAATCTTTATCAGTCTCTGGGCTTCACTCTTTCAATCAGCATCAACAGACTCCCCTTAACAATGTGCTGGCATTCCTTTAGTTCTTCAGCATCATCTGCTTCAGGATCATAGTCTGACTTTCTTTGTCTTCAGAATCTGAAACCTGGCACTTCCTGCACATTCTTAACCCAGAAATAAGTTTTATGACTTTAACAAATTAAGTGCACCAACACTAATTCTCTTTGATAAACATGTGCACCAACAACAACTCTCCCTCTAACTACTTTCTTTATGATGAACCACTTGTTGATTGTCAAAACACATTTGCTGATTAAGACACACTCCCCCTCACAACAATGTCATCATGTTTAGCACTTGGAACTTTGAAAATCAGCTTTCCAACATCAGTTGTCGAAAATATTTTTGACTTTTTCAAAAGTTTATGCTAAAACACACTCAAAATCTTTTTGAAATTTTTAATGTAAAGAAAATGCAGTAAAGAAATATTTACAGACACTATTTTTGTGAGTTTGTGAAAGAGGATCATATCAGTTTCTGAGACATATCAACAACACCGTTAAGCTTCATTTCATTTTAAGTTCTAAACAATTCACTTAGATTGTCAGTATACTGGTCCACTTAAATTCTCACACAAAGTTCAACTGTTTCGAGATACGGATTAATGTCTTAGATACTTAAACTCAATCGCGTGTTCCACCTCAGAATATACTCCCGTATCCAGATCCCAATAATCAGTCTTACAGGTAATTATGGCACCAATGATATCTGTATATAAATTAGGTAATGCGAGGGCCGAGGGATCTCAGGTCGATACTTCCGTATACGCAGAGAGATATCAGCTTCGACTTTAAGGAATGTCCCCTTTAGAGGATCTTTTAGCTACAACAGCAGCGACTATCAATTTTATTGTTTCATCAGCATGCTGAGGGTTTATGCTATGTTTCAAGCATTTGCGAAAAGTATTATTCGAGGACTAGGTCAGAACTACCGTTCAGCAGAAGTCCCGGAATAATACCCCAGATATCACTGAGTATAAAGACCTAGTATATCAGATTATGAGACCTTTCAAACGAGATTTCGGGGGTTACCCATATATCCGAGAGATGTTTCCCCACGATATAAGCAAGTTTGAAATTTAGATTTATATCTCGTCACAATCTACTAAATGTGCAAAAACCTACTGGCACATCATCAGTGAGACCGTTTATCACATTTGACTTTCCAATTCTTTAGCATGTTGTGATCGTCCACTGATGTACTATCATTTCCTCTTATATGCAACAAAAACTCATTTTTCATTTTATCATGTTTTTTTTTTCAAATTTTCAAATGTTTTTGTATTTTCTAAAATTTCTTACTCCCCCTAAAATGCAAACACAATTTAGAAAAATTGAAAATAAACTATAAAAAAAAATGACAACCGATATCAAATCGCTTCAAATCGCCATCCACTTGGCATAAACAATCAGAACTCCCCCTTTCACAAAACTATTTTCTCATTATGATTTCAAAACACTTAAGTTTGTTTTAACCAAAATGATTTTTCCGGAAAATAAGTTTTGTTAAGTTTACCACTTGTAGATTAGGGGTGTGGTTCATCAAATTGTCTACTTTTAACTACTTGTAGTAGATCAAGTACAACTTAATGTCCCTGATTTACCACTTGCATGTATGCAACCTCTGTACCTCTTGCAAAATATATTTACAACATATAAGTCTATGTAGGAATAAACCTCTACACAAACCATTTTACCAATCAAGATGCCGATTCCTGCTTCACACTTACCAACCTGGATGCTCCGGCAATTCACACTTATCCTGTAATAATTAAACAATTTTAAAATTCAATCACAAAAACAATTATCAAGAAAGATGCCGATTCCTGATCCACGATTACAAACTTGGGATCTCCGGCAAAGTCCTAAGACTTCAAGGGAAACAGACTTCCATCCAAGTCTTTTCAGACTTGATGGCTTTTAGTTCTTGCGCAGTAGGGTTGTAAGTTGCCTTTTTAGTTGCATAAAAATCTTTAACCCCCTTTACTTTCCCATTCAACATTTTCCCAAAAATTTTCTTAACACTTCCATTAAATGTTTTCTCGACATCAAACTTAGTTTTCTCGTTGTAAAACTGATTCGAGATATCAACCTTACCAACTTTCTGTTTAACTTCTTCAAATTTCAGTGATGGAAACTCATCATCATTCACTGAAATTTTCATCTCAACCTGTGGCTCTTCTGGCTTTGTGGAACCAGATTCATCGCCGACTTTCTCATCGTCTTTCACCCACACTTGGTTGTCTTTTGCATTCTTTTTGTAAAAATTCTTTTTAGAACATTCACCAACCTCATAAGTTGAGTTTTCAAAAATTTTTAATTTTTCGGTTGGTGATTCACTATCAACAACTTTTCCTTTCAACTTGTTAGAAACTCCCTGTTTTGACTTAGCATTTTTCTGGCAGTTCCATGCAATATGACCAGCTTCATTGCACTTGTAACAGATTCGAGTTTCCTTTGAGTGACAAACTTCAGTTCCATTCTTCTTCTTTTCAGCAAGAAACTCTTGATTTGACTATCTCCAGAATGAGCTCTTTGCTTCTTCTTCATGACTATTTCTTGCAACATATGTCATTTTTTATTTAAAATCTCGAACATATTTATCATTTTTATAATTTTTAGGTGGAATAAAACCTAAGCCTTTCTTTTTGAAGCTACGATTTTGGTTAGTTTTCTTTTGAAAACCAGAACCAGAATTGTAACCCTTTTTCTTGTTTTGACGTTGTTGAACTCTTGAAGTGTACTTTTTAGGTTTTTCAGTAAGATTTAAATCTTTTATTTCAGAAATATTAATTTCTGTCATTTTGAAAACCTTTTTGATCATATCAAAACGAACACTTCTTATTGGAAACTCTTTGTCAGAGTATAATTTGTCAGAATCATTTAAAGTGTATGCAACTTCAAATGTTTCATCATCCAAATTTGCTTTTGATAATAAAAATTCTTTACTGTAAGACCGTTTAACCGACGACTTTTGACTGTTGACTGACGAATTTGACCCTCCAGACTCATACTTTGACTTAGACTCCTCTTCAGTATCCAACACCTGATCGACCACCTTTTTTATTAACTCAGACTCATGATCAGTATCAGACGAAGTAAACGTGACATCAATGTTATCTGGTAAAATGTCAGTTGTGTCGGTTTTTAGCTTTATATTGACTGCTTTTTCAAGTTGCTCCTCGTTTGGTTTTCTAGGAGAATACCCTTCCCAAATTGGAGGCGGACACTTGTTATAGCTAACAGTCGGTTTCTTACCACTATCTTTCTTTTCCTTTGGCTTCTCGTCTTGAAAAACTTCCATACCTGCAACAGTTGGATAAATACGATCAATGAGATAATCAGAACTAGAATAACTTTGTAATAAACGTCCAATTCTCTCATTCTCAATCTTCTCTGTCTCCAACTCTTGCTTCCATTTAGCACTCTCTTCGATGTAAAAGTTGATGGCTTTCTGTTTTGTCATCATCACAGCATTCATCATCGTAAGTGCTTATTCTCTTTCTGAATTTGTCTTTTGGAGACTAGTTACTGTTTTGTTCAAAACATCATAAGATTCTTTCACATAATTGAGGTTGAACAATAACTGCTCTTTCTTCTTCTCATACTCAGCAATTATCTCATCTTTTGTTGCACATTCCTTGCAAGCTTCCAAACACTTCTCGCAAGGCTTTACAACTTCAACAATCTTCTCAATCTCAATTGTCTTTACCACTTCAACCATCTTTTCTTCTTCTTTCACTTTCTCAGTTTCAGTCACCTTTTCTCCAGCAACAACGTTAACTTCTTCAGTTTGAACAATTTCATTCTTTTCAGCATCACTTTCAGTCTTCAAATCCTTATGTTCTTTTGCAGCTCGTTTCTCTTTCAGCTTCTCCAAGCGATCTGCAAAATAGAAATGAAAACTTTCAGGAGAAAGATGAAATTTTGCAACATTTATATGTTTCTCTTCCTCATCATCACTGCTACTATCAACTGGTGATTGATCAAACTGTACAGATTTTTCAGAATCAGCATCTGATACACCAGAATCAGACGATGTTTGATCAAATACAACTTCTTTTTCTGAAGTAACATCATTTTGCACACTCTCATCTGCACTTAGTGAATCTTCATCAGCACGTTCTGAGCTTTCTTCAGATGTAACCGACTGTTCCTTCACACTTTTCACTGTCTCACCAATAGATTTCATCCATGTGGCGAACATGTCTGGTTCTCTAACAATCTTTGTAATGAAAGCTTTGAAATCACCCTTTTCATCAACAAACATATCCCAACTGAAACCTTCAGGTAGCCTCTCATCATCTTGATCGACTATGCATGCTTTGCTATCAGAAGATATATAGTTGCTCCAGTTGAAATCTACCAAACATCCTTTATTTGAATCCTCAATCTTTCTACCATGAGCCGTTTGTGAGTCTTGTGACTGACCAACTTGCTGATAAATGGCTTTCCGGTAGTAGTCGTCTTTTCCAAATGGATTCTGAGCGCCACTAGCTTCCCTGTTCTTGCACTCCTGTTTGAAATGGCCTTTCTCCCTGCAACGAAAACAAGTAACTTTAGATTTATCAAAACCTAAAGTAGATACATGAGCATCAAGAAAGTCATTTCTCCCGGTAATCGTTTTGAATTTTTCAGCACGTCTAAGAACACTAGCAAGACACCATTTGATGTCCATCAGTTCCATCTCTTCTGCGTCTATTTGATCGTAATCCTCTTTGGTGAGCATGGGATTTTCGATTCGACCAGCCACTAAACCTTCATAAGATAACAATACGGAACCAAGTAAAGCCATGTGGTCTTTAGCAGTGTCTTCTGAAAAACTTTGACCTTCTGGAAGATTTAAAGCAATGTTGCATTGAATTACATAACCATTTCCTGTCTTTGTGTTTTGAGACTGAAAACTTTCTGATGAACCTTTTGGATTAACAATCGGATATAATGAGAAACCACTACTGCTTTTGTTTGAACTTTTATCAATCTTTTCTGTAGAATCCCCAACACTAAATGCAGTCTGGATTTTCGGACTTCTCTCAGCTTCTGGAACCGGAACACTACCTTTGTAGTACATCTTTACATCCTGTTGACCACTTGGACTGTTCATCCTTGCGATCTTCTGCTGTTCCAAATCTTGACCCTCAATCTTTTCAATAAACTCACCAATTGATAACCCATCATAAACCCCTGTGTTTTTTAGAATCATCAAATAAGTTCCCCACTCTTTTTGCGGTAACGCATCAGCTAATTTGTCTACCCACTCTTCAGACTCCTTTTTTATACTAAGCATTGACATAGATCGCACAAGGTGACAGTATCTTTCAATCAGCTTCTTTGTGTCTTCACCTGGTAGACTGCTGAACAGATCAAACTCTTTCTTTAACAGTGCCTTCTTGCTTTTAATCATTTTCTCGCTACCTTCAAATTTGACTTTAAGTGCATCCCAGATTGAGTTTGCAGTTTTGTCATGCTGTAGCAGAATGAAAATGTCTTATTTGATAGCTTGTTGAAGCAGACTGATCATCATCTTTTCAGCTCTATACATATCACGTTCTTCATTACTAAATTCATGTATTTTTTTATCAACTTTCAAATCAGTCTGTGGCAAAACATATTTCTTCAAAATACATTCCCAAGACCTAAGATGGTTAGCCTGAACCCAGTTTTCGAATCTATCTTTCCACCCGTAGTATTCTTCGATACTCATCAATTTCGGGGGCTTTTGGGTGGTTCCCGTTTCGTTTTCCAAATTCATGTTCTGAGCAATAGTAGATGGACCAGACGGTGTTGCAAATGCATTGTAGAACTCGGTATCCATGACTCGGAATCGAAGAATTTCTCAAACAATCTTTCACACGAACTGATTCTCCTTGTAACACAATAATACCTGACAAACAAACAAACAAACAACAATCAGTTTATAGATTTATCAATTAACAGGATAAAACTGGTACTCGAACTGGTGAATATTCTGTTTGAACTGAAGGTTGACACACTGTGCAGACTGAAAGTTGACACACTGTGCGGACTGCAGAATGACAAACTGTGCGAACTGCTATGACCCGGATCCAATTTAACTAACCAGACTCTTTGAAACCTTTGAACTCCAAACTTTATGACCACAACTTAAGTTCAAATGACCTGGACTACTTGTTTGTAAGCAATTTGCAATTTAATATTCCAATGAAATGTTTCACGAATTCATTTCATTTGACCTTTATAGGTCAATCAACACTTGCACATGATTGGGCCACTCAAAATCACTAAACCAACAAACAATTTTAAAGACCTGACACACTCATCAAATGATTTGACCAATTCTATAAAGCACCAAATGGATTTATGAGTTCACATGTATTCTGATAAACAATTTCTTGGGCCGATGAACCATCACATGGACTGACAAAATGTAGATCACATGAACTGATTCTAGTTTCTCGTAAATCTATGTCTACCACATTAATCAACAACACATGCAACTGACAACTTTTAAGAAACAAAGTTCAAATCTGATTAGGCCTCGCAATAAGTAGACATTCAATTCAAATCACATGAACCGAGACAATGCAATATGGCTGCTTTCAATACACTTGTAGAACCGAGACACTTTATCAAGTTTGTGACCCCAATTCACATGCAACTTTGAACAAAAACAACATGTGACTGACAGACATCCTCGATTAATGATTCACTAAAGCTGGCAACAGCACATGCAAACCGACATAAACCACTGACACCTTGTTAGATGAATTACACAAAACTATGAACTTTCAACCGGACTATCAACCTTAAACGAACTGACAATCTTCGTATGAACTGAGATCTGCTGATTTCAAAAGGACTAACAACCTCAGACGAACTGTAATTCAGACGACCTGAGATTTAAACGATCTAGGGTTCAAACGAGGTAAACTCAGACGGACTAACAACCTCAGACGAACTGTGATTCAGACGACCTGAGATTTAAACAATCTAAGGTTCAAACGAGGTAAACTCAGACGGACTAACAACCTCAGACGAACTGTGATTCAAAGTCTCAAACGAACTGAACCATTGTTCAAACGATCTGATGTTATTTTGCCAAATATGATCACGTTTTCGGTTGACTTAGAATCTGATAAGTTCAAGGATTATTCTACTATGAATTCCGAACACAATGATGTAAAATTTGTTCAATATCGTCCACTGAATCGCTGTAGATCTGAGTTTAAAATTCTGTTCGTACGAGATGTATAAACTTTCAAACGAACTGACCAAATATTCGTAAAATTGATCAAGTTTTACTTTGTTTTAAGATCTGAAACTTTCACAAATTGATTAAAACACAGTCTCGCACGATATACTCCAACCTCAAGCCATTTTATCCAGTAAAACTCGTTTAATTTTTGAAAAATGTGAAGAATATGAGAAGAAGTCAGAATTTTTTATGAAAAACAAGCTGAATCGGTAGAACTCTTCCTCCTGAGCTCTGATACCACTTGTAGGATCGAGAAACGACCTATATGAGTCGATCAGAAGTGTTCTAGACCAAAACGAGAGGCGGAAACAGACGTTTCGGTTTTGAATCAGCTTGATTTACACTTGAAATTAGTTTAACTATCTCTTGTATTAATATGAAAGCTTTACACGGTCTGGAGATACCTCGGCAGAGCTTCGCTACCGGAAATCCAAAAGTTACAAATGAAATGACAACATGACCTATTTATAGGGAGACCAGGTCGTCTGAGCTTCATACGAACTGGACAAACCCCAGTTCCTATGAAGTGACCACTTCGTTTGAACTTCCACTTCGTTTGAACATCCACTTCGTTTGAACATTCACTTCGTTTGAACATTTATGCGAACTTGACATCATTCTTGTTCAGATTCGCAACGAATTCAAGACTCGATATAAGATGAAGTCGACAGATGTGTGCACCAACACACATACCATGTCGGCCCAAACGGATTTCATGAGCCCAACTAGTCTTTGATGTGCTTTAATTGTTCCTTGTGTATGTTTTGATTAGTCATGCCCAAAGAAACCCTTGTGATCGGCCCACTTGTTTTAGTATTAGCATTATAATCTAATTGTGCGTACAATATCATATATCGCATTACAACAAACCCTACCCTACCCTTCCCTATCTTCTACGCACGGCAGTGGATACCCCCCCTTCTCTCGAAACATCATTCAGTTATCAAAGATTTTGGTTAGTAAATCCATACTATGCTCATTACTATTTGATTGTTCCTTATGTGCTGATGTTTAGCAAAAGTGTTAGTATGGTAATAATTGTGTTGTGCGATATTAATTGTGCCTCCGTTGATCATCATGTTATGAAAGTGTTGATGTGAAATTATTGTGAGCTTATTAAATCTTTATTTTGTGATTCATGCAAATCGATGTTAAGGCTTGAAAGTTACATGATCTTGATATGTTTATAACGTGCAATTAAAGATGTTATGTGATGTTAAAATCTTTGGTTCAATATATGTTTAGGGCACATACTTGTGATAGCCGATTAGTAGTTGGTTTGTATGTTTCGTACATGTTTAAATTACTCAAACATGAAATAGAAGTTATTATAATCTGGATCATGAGATGTGCTTCGGACTTGAATTAGATAGAGGATGTGGATGATTGCTGTTTAAACATCAAACCTAACTAATTGATGTGAATTGGACCATGATTAAATAAATAATGGAGCCGTAGAACACTTGCCTAGATGTTGGATTTGATTATTTACGAAACTAGTATGGAACCAGGAGATTTGGGTTTTTGTTTTAAGTTTTGGACTGTAAAAAAAAAGGTGTTCGGGCTGTGTTGGTGGGCAGGTGGACCAGGCCTGCCGCACATAGGGTAAAGGGGAGTGGGCCAGGTTATTGGGCTGATTTATATGATACATAAGCTGTTAAAATTGTTACCATTAAATCATAATAATATCAATTGGGCCGCACACCTCATGAAACATTGTGTCTTATCTTTCTTTTATTGGACTGAGAATTAGTGTTGGCCCATAGGTTTGTCACGATTTGTACACTGTTGAGATGAGGGACTTTAAATGTAGTTAAATTCACTTGATGATATTGCCGATATGTTAACTGATCTAATATGCCATGTTATGTAGTATGTGGTCTAGCTTGTGAGCCTGACTGTTTAATTGTATGATAATTGCTATGACTTGAAACATAAGGGTGTTACTCGTGTACTAGAATTTTGTGGTGCGTAATCGATTAGTGAGTAGATAAATCATACGTAAGATACGTATTATGTATGCACATGAAACTGATTGTTATCTGTACCATGTTAGGACATGCTTAATTCCTGTTAAATAGAGTAACTTAGCATACCGAGCAAACCAAGGTGAGTTCACACTTTCTACAAGGCATGGGATTCCCAGGGGTTGGGAATGGGTAAAGGATTTGAACGGAAACTGCGTGATCTCCTGGTTTGGAACACGTACACACCCTCTTTATTGAAGGGTGACAACATGTACTAAGAACTTAATCGGAACCTGCGTAATCTCCTGGTTTGGGGATTACGTACACACCCTCTTTACTGAAGGGTGACAACACGGATACTAGACCAAAAATCTCTATCATGAAGTCCCTCCTTTTTATATCGACTTAATCGCCGGGCCAATGGCGAGCGGGTCATTAGTTAGATAGCGCTATTTAGGTTTGACAAGCCTCACACCGTGCCGCAGAGGACGGGCGTGAACTAATGGATCTGGGCACTAGTCAATGATGATAGACATTGACGTCAGGGCACCAACTTACTTTAGTCAGTGGTCGATATGGTAAACAGGTCTAGTGGTTAACATGGGGAAGCCCACACCAACTATGGATATGTTTGGGAAACAGGGTAAACTGATTAACTTACAACTTACAAATGAATTCCTGGTTTTTTTTTAAACAACTTAACAATGAGCACCAACCGTGAACTCGCTCAACTTTGTTGTTGATTTGTTGTTACATGCCTTGCAGGTCGTTAGGTATCCATGGAGCTTGCACGAGCAACAGGAGTCGTTGTGGGACATGGACCGTTGTGTGCCATGTTAACATTTAAACTTATTGAACTTGTGTTTTGGTTTTACCTTTATTGCTTCCGCTGTTTAACTTGAACTTGGTTAACTTGTTTTTGAACACCAATTATATTGCGTGGTTGGATTTTATTTATTTTAAATACATTGTTCAATATGATTGGTGGCTTGATCCTGGTCAGTCACACCTCCAAGCAGCGATACTCCGCATGTGGATTTTTGGGGGTGTGACAACTTCGAAGTTCTTCTTTCTTAGCTTTGCATCATGAACCTTCTTCAGTTTGTCTTTATATGCGGATGCCCAATGTGCTTGATGTGCTAACTCCATTGGTAAATGACATCCCTTCCCATACACCATCGGTAAGGAGTAGTACCGATTGGAGTTTTGTAGGCCATCCGATATGCCCACAACGCATCGTCAAGTTTACTTGACAAATCCTTCCTATCCGTTCGAACCGTCTTCATAAGAATTTCCTTGATTTGACGGTTGGACACTTCAACTTGTCCACTTGTTTGCGGATGGTACGGTGTAGCAACTCGGTGGTTCACATTGTATCTTTTCAACAATTTCCCAAAATTAAAAATTTTAAAGTGTGAACCACCATCACTAATTATGACTCTTGGTACACCCCGAAACGAGCGAAGATGTTTGATTGCACGAACTTGCATACAACGAAATGGTCATTGGTTCTTGTAGCGATAGCTTCAATCCATTTCGAAACATAATCCACCGCAACCAATATGTACAATAACCCGTTTGAATTTGGAAAAGGACCCATGAAGTCTATTCCCCAAACATCAAACACCTCAACCACCAAGATTGGTTGTAAAGGCATTTCATCCCGCTTTGATATGCTTCCCACTTTTTGACAATTTATGCCATTTTGAGCAAACTCGCAAGAATCTTTAAAAATTGTGGGCCAATAAAACCCACATGACAACACCCGATATCCCGTTTTGTTCCCACTAAAATGCCCTCCACATGCCGACGAATGAGCATGGGTCAAAATCTCTAATACTTAGGTTTCGGGAACACATCTTCTTATCACTTGATCGGGTCCAATTTTAAAGAGATCCGGTTCATCCCAAATGTATTGTTTGATTTGGCTCAAAAATTGTTGTCTTCGCTTCTTGGTCCAATGACTTAGAATTGCACCCTTGGCCAAATAATTCACATAGTGGGCATACCAAGGTGCAACAAAAGTAGAGACGACCAACAATTGCTCATCGGGAAACCGTTTATTGATTTCGCTCGGATCATCAACACCTTCTAGTGGGATTCGGGACAAGTGATCCGCAACAACATTTTCACACCTCTTTTATCCCGAATCTCTAAGTCGAACTCTTGCAATAAAAGCACCCATCGAATCAACCGGGGCTTTGCATCCTTCTTTTCCATCAAATATCGGACCGCGCTATGATCCAAGGCATACACCACCGCTAATAATTCTTTTTCGGTTGTGGTGTAATTCAGTTGCGCCTCGAACAAAGTTTTACTTGCATAATAAATCACCACCGGTTTCTTATCAACTCTTTGACCTAAAACCGCTCCAATGGTCGTGTCGCTAGCATCACACATAATTTCAAATGACTTATACCAATCCGATGGTTGCAAGATAGGAGCTTTCACCAACTGTTCCTTCAAAACATTAAACGCTTGCAAACATTCGTCAGAAAAATCAAAAGGGACATCTTTCAATAACAAATTACATAAAGGTTTTGTAATTACACTAAAACCTTTAATAAACCTTCTATAAAACCCCGCATGTCCCAAAAATGATCTCACCCCCTTAACATTCTTTGGTGGGGGGTAGAGATGAAATTACCCGAATTTTTGCTTTATCTACCTCCATCCACCGGTCCGATATCACATGACCCAACACAATACCCTCTTGAACCATAAAGTGACTTTTTTCCGAACTTAGCACCAAGTTTGTCTCAACACACCTTTTTAAAACTTTTTCAAAATCATCAAGACAAGACTCAAAACTTGGGCCAAAGATGGAAAAATCATCCATAAACACTTCAAGAGACTCCCCGACCATGTCCGAAAATATACTCATCATACATCTTTGGAAGGTTGCCGGGGCATTGCATAGTCCAAATGGCATTCGCCGAAAAGCAAATGTACCATATGGACATGTAAACGTGGTTTTGTGTTGGTCGTCCGGGTGAACAGCAATTTGGTTATAATATCCAAAAACAATAATATTTTTGACCCGAAAGTTTTTCAATTATTTGGTCAATGAAGGGTAACGGGAAATGGTCCTTGGAGGTAGCAGCGTTTAATTTTCTATAGTCAATGCAAACTCGCCACCCGGTGACCGGTCGGGTGGCAATTTGCTCGCCTTGTTTATCTTTTATTACCAGGATACCGGCCTTTTTAGGCACTACCAGAGTCTGACTCACCCATGCACTGTCCGAAATGGGATAAATAATCCCCGTATCCAACCATTTTATAACTTCTTTCTTTACCACCTCTCTTAAATTCGGGTTCAACCTTCTTTGCGTTTCATGGGTTGGCTTTGCATCTTCACTTGTGATAATTTTGTGCATGACAATGGATGGACTAATACCTTTCAAGTCGGCTATTGTCCATCCAATTGCCACCTATTAGCCTTCAACACCCGCAACAACTCCTTCTCTTGAGCTACCTCTAAATTAGAAGCAATGATCACCGGTAAGGTGTCATTCTCCCGTAAAAATGCATATTTCAAGTGTTTTGGTAGCTCCTTCAACTCCACATTTGGTGGACATTCCAAAGAAGACTTTGTACCCGAATCGATTCCCACCGGCAAATTTTCTATTTGGTGGGTCCATGGCGGTCTTCCTTCCTTCACCGCTAGAGCCTCTTGCTCTTTCTCTTCCACTTCCAATGCACATGCGTGAACCTGCAAAGAAACATCACATATACACGATTCCAAAATCTCTTCTTCGTATTCATGCGGGTTGTATCCATCGATAAAATCTGCTAGAAAACACTCATCACCACCAAAAGCATTAGCACCGTTAGTAAAAACATTTAACCTCATTTTTCTATTACCGAATGTTATGTCAACCGTACCATATCGACAATCAATTACGGCGTGAGCGGTGTTAAAAAACGGCCGACAAAATAACATTTTGTTGTTGAATTGGGTCCGCGGATGAGTAATCTAACACAAGAAAATCAACTGGATAATAAAATTCATCAACTATTACTATAACATCCCGCACTATACCCCGAGGAAGTTTATGAGACAAATCGGCTAATACCACCGTTATCTCGACCCGTTTCAATGGACCAAAATCATATTGGTCATATAACCCCCCCGGTAGAATACTTACTCCGGCCCCAAGATCTAGTAACGCCCTTGCAGTTCGAAAATTCCCAACTTTAATATTAATAAGAGGCGTTCTCGGATCTTGTAGCTTAGGAGGAAGATCTCCTTTCAAAACCGCGCTTACCGGCTCAGTCAAATCAACCAATTTAGGCACTTTTTGTTGCCTCTTTTGAGTACACAATTCTTTTAAAAATTTGGCGTAAGCGGGTACTTGTTTGATTGCTTCTAGTAAAGGAAGATTAATTTTAACTTGCTTGAAAACCTCCCACATCTCTTCCTTTTGAGGACCCCATTTTGAAATAATGTTCTTTTTACCCGGATCTAACAAAGCCGAGGGAAATGGCACTTGACTAGACCCCCCCTTCCTCATTTTTACTTTTTATTTCTTCATTAGTAATGGGTTTTTCAAAATTGGGTTTTTTAGAAGAAATATTAGGTGTTTCATTTTCTTCCTCACTTTCTTGACCCGTTATATCTTCAACCACCCCATCAACCAAATCCGGTGAAGGATTGGCTTTATACTCTTTCCCACTTCTCAAAACACTTACATGATTAATATTAATATTATTACCTCTAGAAGAACTATGAGACGGGTTTACCTTAGTGTCGCTTGGTAATTAACCTTTACCTTTTTTCAAGTCCGCCACTTCGGTTGCGAGTTGACCCATTTGGGTAGTCAAAGTTTGAATCGCTTTATCACGGGCCTCATCCTTTTGCATGCGAGCATCATCCATTTGATATCTCTTTTGCATCTCGGCTTGCATTGTCTTTAACATCTCCATCATCTCATTTCCACCCAAAGATCCCCCTTGCTCTTGACCCGTTTGATATTGCCTTTGATACCCTTGATTGTTCCCACTTCGATAGCCACCTTGATTATTGAAAGGTTGACGCGGAACAAAGTTACCTTGGCTTCCTTGAAAATTCGGGTTAGCTTGATTTGAGGGATTCCCGTATCGAAAGTTTGGGTGGTTTCTTAGATCGGGGTGATAAATATTAGAATTCATGTTGTAATTTCTACCACCCCCTCCTTGACCTTGCAAAGCATTCACCTCCTCATATTGCCCTTCCACTCCTTGGCAATTTTCAGCCGCATGTCCTAACTCATTACAAAGAGCACAAACATCATAAATTTGATTAGATATTTGAACATTACCATCGTCTACCGCGTGCACTTGAGTTCAGGTAATGGCCGGTCGTGCTCTCCTTGATGCTTGAGCTTTTCTTTTTGATGTGACCGCCATTTGCTCCAAGAATTCCCAATCGTCATGCTCGTAATTTATACCAAAAGTACCGTTTGTGATCGACATTAAATCGAGAGCATCTTCAGCACATAACCCCTCATGAAAGGCATTCATCAACTCCCATAGCTCTATGCCATGATGAGGGCAATTCTTGATCATCATGTTAAACCGTTCGAATGCTTCATGAAACATCTCACCCAATTGTTGTTGAAAACTTCTCAACCCTTTTCTAGCATCATTTGTCTTTTGAGCGGTATAAAATTCATCCAAGAAGATTTGTTGCATTTCCGCCCATGTATAGATAGATGCCGAAGGTAAGGTATAAAACCACTTTTATCCTTGTTTTCTAAAGAAAACCGGAATAGAACCAATTTGACATCATCAGCTGAAAATCCTTGTCCCCCAATAGTGTTGCAAATCGAATCGTAAGCCTCCAAATGAAAATAAGGCTCCTCTGTTGCTAGACCCTTATATTTTGGCAAACTTTGTAATGAATTGGTTCGCACTTCAAATGTCATCCCTTGATCATTGTGAGGAATAACTACTGGTGAAGGATTATGAGTGATCACCAGTCTGAAATGTGCTTTTATACCTCTCGAATGTTCACGAATATGTCTTCTTGGTACACCCAACCGGACTCTTGGACGTATAGGACCCATTGGTCCTTGCATAGGCCCTTGAGGTGCAAATGGTGGCTGAAATTGATGTTGTTGCATCGGTGGTTGTTGAATTAGCCTTTGGAATTGAGGTTGTGCGAATTTGTTTTAACGATGTAGGACGTTGCAATTGTAACCCTTGTGGCCGAACATGTTGTACCCCAACCGGTAGCCTACCTATGTCTTGAATTCGTTGCAATGGTTGAATTTGTTGAACCACTCCTCCTTGAGGTCCCAAATTACCTCCATCACCCTCATAGTAAAATTCATCTTCGTCATATCCTCTAAACTCTTCTTCATACCCCTCATCGTATCCATCTCCTTCTATACCCGAAGATTGCCCAAATGGAAAAGATGAATATTGAAAACCGGGTTGGTTCGGTGGTCGATATGTAGAAGTAGCATGAACGACAGTTGAACTTTGTGGGAGTGAATATGTTGAAGATGATTGACTCGAAGCTGGGAAGAAATGGGAAAATGGTGGAATTGTAGTAGAAGGGCTAAAGGTAAGTGTAGGTTCAACTTGAGTAGTAAAAGGTAGTGTAGTGTTGGTTGGTGTAACATCTTGTGGTGGAGTAGGATCGGTAGTGGAATTAGGCTTGGTGGTATTTTGTGAAGGTTGTGTTGATGATGGTATAAAGGGTGGTGTACGCTCACCAGTAGTGGGTTGTCACACCCCGATATTTCCATATATTACCAGTGGGCCCGGCGGGGAGTATCGTGACGTAGTTGATATCATCATTGTCAATACACACAATAATATAGCACAGCGGAAGGCTGGGTAAATAAACTATTACAAACCAAACTGTCTGAGTGTTCGAGTATATGAATATACAGACTGGAATGTAATAAGATCTACAGGCGGATCATAATTAAATATAAAGAAACAAAATAACAGACTTCAGGTATCTATGGATTTGCAAGATCCGCTTATGACACCTAATAGCTCCAGCCTATTACGAGAGGTACCTGTCAAATCAGTCTTTAAGAAAATACGTCAGTTTACACTGGTAAATACAATTAACTGACTCTTTTGAAAACATTTATGAAAATTTATTTAAGTGCACATGGCACAATTATTTTATAACTTGGGACAATTATTTAAATATAATCTTGTATACAGATTTATATGTTTGTCTTACAATTGGGGCCGATTGGAAGCAGGTCATGATTAACCGACTCACCACTTATAGAACCCATAAAGAAGTTATCCCCAACATGTGGGTTTATATATTATTTAGCATTTTGCATCTGTCAGGTGTATGCCTACACCCCGTGCATAGGTCGTGGCCATTTTCAAATGAAATGAGCCGAGGATATCCAGGACACGGTCGAATTAAAACGGGTTATGCAAATTTATTAATCACAATCGGATTAAATGATTCCATACACGACCAAGTGGTATTATTATAATATCATATCCCAAGCCCATATAAGGGAAAATAAGTTAAAAGTATTTACCTGATGCTAGCAGTATAATCCTAGAGCTTTTTGATGGCACCTTCTACCGGAAGCTATTTAATCTGTATAGAAGGTTTATTACCTATTAGGATGCTAACAGGTCTTTAATTTAGTCAAGGACTTAGACCGGCTAGCTAGAAGGAAACCTTACGGTTCTAAATGCTAGATTAAGCGGAGACCGGAATAGAATGTGGTTTAGACCCGATAAGCTTGGATACTTGTATAATATGGGTAAACTAAACACATTCTGCAAATTTAGAATATAATGATAAGGTTAAGCCCGTTTCGGCTATTTTACGTAAACTAGTCACGTAAACCGATCCAAACGCATAAACGCGTAACGGGTAACCAAATAAATTATATATACAGGTCTTAATCATTATTATGCTCAAAATATGTTAATACATCAGTAAGATGTTAACATATATGCCCAAAAAGTAATTTAAACCAAATTAAGTCCCATAAGGGCATTTTGGTAATTTTAATGCTCATAAAAGAGTTTAAATATTAAACTGAGTTTCAGGTATGATATGATCAGTAGTAATATGTATTTTTATAAGTTATATCATTAGAGTATTGCATATATGTGAAATTTATCTTATATAACCAAACTATGCACCGTAGGCGCATTTTGGTAATTTCACATAAGCTTTAAAGGTCAAAATAGACTTCTGAGTTTAAAAACTTTGGCTTACTGTTTAATTATATAAGTTAACTTAAAACATCAGTAGGTAATAAGTTTTATATGCCAAAAATAGTTTTAACTCATACTATGTGCGAAAAATGCTTAAAAGTCGGTGTTAAGGGATATTCGGTTTAAAATAGGAAATCTGAGTTTTTGATCAGTTTATAAAGTTCAAAATATTTTATTTATGAAATAAAATCAGTGGCAAAAAGGTTGACATCAAAATGTTATGTAAAGCTCATTTTATGCATGAAAAGGGTAAAACCGACAATTACCGAAATCAAGCTATAATCCTATGTTATGCTCAGCCTAACAATAAATAAAAATCTTCAAAAATCCCAAAATATTATATTACATCAGTAGGTAAAAAGTTTGGTAACAAAATTTGGGTTTAGATAGGCTTTATGCTAATTACGCCATTTAATTAATAAAAAGCTTTCTAATTACGCTATTGAGCATAACTCCTAATCTAGACCTAAAACTGATGTCAAATTTTTGGGACATGTCTAAATATCAGTAGCCAAGGTGTTTGTCCATTCACATTGCTAAAAATCTCAGTTGTGTGTAAAAAGGCGTTTATGGCATTTTTAAGCATATTAACGATCATGTGCATATAATTCAAACCATTAGGCACCATGCAATATAACTTCAGAGGGTTATACTACTGAGAAATGTGTTCCTAATGGAAGCTTAAAACATGGGAGAATTAAGCTTGAACGGGTCAGAACTGAAAGTCAAAGCAAAAGTCAAGCTTTTGCGACTTTCGGTTATAAACTGACCTTAGACTATTAATTGTCGAGTTAGGACTGATAAAACATGTTCTAATATTACTTAACAAGTCATTAGAATGTTAAAATATAATTTAGAACTTCTGTTTTATTAATTTAAATCATTTTCAAACATTCTGTCAAGTTTGACTTTTTGTCAAACTACTTTGACCCGACAATTAACTAGTCAAACGTGATAATTAGGAGGTGCCCTTTTAAGGGTTAATCACCTACCTTAATATGGTTCTACAACAATTTTCGTTTTGATCAGTGGTTAGACCATATGTGATTAAACTGAAAGTCAAACCTAATTTACGACAAGTTTGACTTTTAGGTAATTAAGCTATTTAAAACGACTAAGCAAGTAATTAGAAGCTTACTAATGGTCCTAGCTGTCTTTTCTACACTTGGTATTCTTCTCCTAGTCCTCGCAAGCTCCAGAGACAAGTTATTTGAAGGTTGTTGCAAATGTGGGTTCATGAAGTATGAACTATCACCCCTTATATAACAATTTACCAAGTCCCTAGATCATTGCAGCTGTTAAGGAAGTCTCTAGGATCACTCCATGTGTCCTAGTGGTTTAAAATTACCATTCAATGGTCCCTAGTTCCGCATAGAATGAGTTTAAGTCGATTTGGAGCTGATAACCCGCACCTGTCCAAAACTTCTGCCCAGCGATAAGCTTACGGACCGTAAGCAAAAACTCTTGCGGTCAGTATCCACTCTTTACGGACCGTAAGTCTAAGTGGATGCAGTCCGTAACCGAACCTGAATTGCATCGCCCAGATATAGTCTTGTGGACCGTAAGGTTAGGACCATACGGTCCATATCCGATGTCCAGGAGACAAAAATTTAAGGGTTTTCATGTATTTGATCATGCACTTTTAAACTAGAGTCTTTTAGCCATTAGCTGTAGGAATAGTCCATATATTCAGGTCTGCCTTACTTATTTTACCATGCCATGCATTAGTGCTCCTTTGGATTTATTAAAAATGGCCATTGCATGAGGATTTTTCGGTATTTGCACATGTATTCTTATTTCATGAAAATTGAATGATTTATCACAATTGAAATCGAATGTTTATGAATTCTTTAATAGACTTTCGTGAGAATATCTTTTCGAAGCTTTGGAAATTTTAAAAGGTCACTCAGAGGTAGAATTAACATGTTGACACCTTTAATCCTTTTTGCATTCATATTTTCACGTTTGTCAACTTTAGTCCTTCAAACCCAATCTTTCACATAATCAGAGTTCAGGACACGTGTCTTTACATAAATGGACACGTTTTTACATGGTGTTACATCCTCACCCCCTTAAAAAAAATATCGACCCCGAGATTTTACTGGAATAAGTGAGGGTACTTCTGTCGCATGGTGGACTCAACTTCCCATGTATATTCGGGACCTCTACGGGTGTCCCATTTGACCTTTACTATAGGCACATGCTTCCTTCGGAGCTTTTTAACCCGACGATCCTCGATCGATATAGGTCTTTCAATAAACCTCAGGCTTTCATCAATTTGTACGTCTCTATGAGATATAGCTAGCGATTCATCCGCTAGACATTTCTTGAGATTACAGATGTGGAACACATTATGAATTCCACTCAGCTCTTCAGGCAAGTTTAGCTTATAAGCTACACTACCGACACATTCAATAATCTCGAATGGTCCGATATACCTAGGGCTCAACTTGCCCTTCTTACCAAAACACATCACACCTTTCCAAGGTGATACTTTCAGTAAGACCTTGTCACCAACCTCAAACTTTAGGGGTTTTCGCCTCTTGTCAGCATAACTTTTCTGCCTGTCCCTGGCAGCCTTCAGGCGATCACAAATCTGGACAATCTTGTCCGTTGTTTCAAGGACTATATCAGGTCCTGATAACTGTGCTTCTCCTACTTCCGCCTAGCAAACAGGCGTTCTGCATTTCCTACCATACAATGCCTCGAAAGGCGCAGCCTGAATACTAGTATGGTAACTATTGTTATAGGAGAATTCAATCAAGGGTAGGTGGTCATCCTAACTGCCACCTAAATCAATAACACATGCACGAAGCATGTCTTCCAGTGTTATGAGGATGGTAAGCAGTACTAAAGTTCAAACGAGTGCCCAAAGATTGTTGAAAACTTTTCCAAAAGTGAGAGGTGTATCTAGTATCTCTATCCGATATAATAGACACCGGCACTCTGTGGAGAGATACAATCTTATCCACGTAAAGCTGAGCTAGCTTGTCAGAGTTATGAGTCTCTTTAATGGGTAAGAAGTGTGCTAACTTAGTCAATCTATCAACTATGACCCATATAGTATCATTTCCATGCCTTGTTTTTGGTAACTTAGTTATAAAGTCCATAGTTACCATCTCCCACTTCCATGTGGGAAGTTCCGGCTATTGTAATAGACCTGATGGCTTTTGATGTTCGGCTTTAATTTGAGCACAAGTCAAACACTTAGCTACGTGGGTGGCAATGGATTTCTTCAATCCTATCCACTAATAATTAGCTTTTAAATCCTGATACATCTTGTCGCCTCCTGGGTGAACTGAGTATTTGGAGTTGGGAGCTTCCTGGAGGATTACATCTCGTAGTCCTCCGTGGATAGGAACCCAAATTCTTCCATTCAGTCGGAGGATTCCATCCTTACCTGGTGTTAACTGTTCAGTGGTAACACCCAACTTCTCATTTGGAATGTTAGCTTCCAAAACAGCATCTTTCTGTGCCGCCAACAGTCTCTCATTCAGGCTATTCTTCAGCTCGATGCTCCTAGCATTAATCCTGATTGGTTTGACTCTTTCCTTTGGGCTTAGAGCATCTGCGACCACATTCGCTTTACCAGGATGATAACGAATTTCACAATCGTAGTCATTTAAGGTTTCCATCCAACGACGCTGTCTCATATTGAGCTCTTTTTTATTGAACAAGTGTTGGAGACTTTTTTGACCAGAAAAGATCACACATTTAGTTCCATACAAATAATGTCTCCATAACTTTAGTGCGAATACAACGGCACCCAACTCCAAATCGTGGGTGGTGTAATTCTTCTCATGCACTTTTAATTGTCGTGATGCATAGGCAATCACTTTGCCTCGCTGCATAAGCACACAAGCCATACCGGTGTGTGAAGCATCACTGTATACGAAAAAATCTTCAATTCCATCAGGTAAAGTTAGCACCGGAGCATTGCTCAATTTCTGCTTAAGAATCTCAAAGGATTCTTCTTGTTTCTGCTTAAGAATCTCAATTTCTACTTATCTACATTCTTGTTTCGGACTCCAATCAAACTTAACATTCGGGTCAAAGAAGTTAATGGTGCAGCTATCCTTGAGAAGTTTTCAATGAATCTTCTATAGTAACCTGCTAAACCCACAAAGCTACGAATTTCGGTTGGAGTCTTGGGTGCTTCCCAATTCATTACGGCTTGCTCACTGACAACATGTCCAAGGAATTGGACTTCACGAAGCCAGAATTCACATTTAGAAAACTTAGCGTACAGTTTCTCTTGTTGAAGTAACCATAAGATGCATCGAAGGTGCTTCTCATGATCATCTTGATTACGAGAGTAGATAAGTATGTCATCTATGAAAACGATGACAAACTTGTCTAAGTATGGTTTGCAGACTCTATTCATGAGGTCCATGAATGCTGCTGGTGCATTAGTGAGCCCTAAAGGCATCACTAGAAACTCGTAATGCCCATATCTCGTTCTGAATGCCGTCTTAGGCACATCTTCAGTCCTAACCTTGAGTTGATGATACCCAGATCTCAAATCAATCTTCGAGAAGAAGCTCGCTCCTTGGAGCTAATCAAATAAATCATCGATCCTGGGTAAGGGA
This sequence comes from Helianthus tuberosus, assembly GCA_030545235.1. Lineage (NCBI taxonomy): Eukaryota > Viridiplantae > Streptophyta > Magnoliopsida > Asterales > Asteraceae > Helianthus > Helianthus tuberosus. The sequence continues at coordinate 25,699,435 of CM060351.1, read as the reverse complement.
TAACGATTCTTGATCGTTACTTTATTCAGCTTACGATAATCAATGCTTTAGCACATTGACCCATCCTTCTTTTTCACAAATAATATTGGAGCTCCCCAAGGTGAAGAGCTAGGCTGTATAAAACCCTTTTCCAGTAAGTCATCTAATTGAGTCCTGAGTTCCTTCATTTCAGTAGGTGCTAAACGATAAGGAGCTCGTGCAATAGGTGCAGCTCCTGGTAGAATGTCTATCCTGAACTCTACTTGCCTCTCAGGAGGTAATCCAGGTAACTCGTCAGGAAAGACATCAGGGTACTCAGAGATGACTGGGATGTCTTCAATCTTAGGCTTCGGATCATTCACATTCACTTGTGCCATGTAGATGACACATCTGCTTTTTAAACATTGTGATACGTTAAGAAAAGACACATTGTTGGGCAATCCATATTGTGTATCTCCTTGAATGGTGATGGATTCGCCAGAAGGGGTTTTGATAATAACTAGCTTTTTATCACAGACAATTTGGGCTTGGTTATGCGACAACTAATCCATGCCCAAAACTATATCAAACCTAACCAATTTCATTAGCAAGAGGGATAACGGGATATAATGATTCTTGATGGATATAAAGCATCCATCAAGCAGAGTTGAAGCTGTTTCTAAGTTACCATCGACAAGTTCTACCTCATATTTTATGTCTGGAGTCTTAATAGGCAAATTCAGTGACTTACAAAACTTATGGTCTACAAAAGACTTATCAACACCTGAAGCAAATAAGACTCTAGCATAATTATTATTAATGAGGAAGGTACCTGTTATGACGTTCTCGTCGTTCACCACTTCCTAGCATTCATTTGGGAAACCCTTGCATTGGTTTTCTTTGCCTCCTCGGGCTTCTTAGCATTCTTGGGGCAATTGGTTTTGATGTGCCCCTTTTCATTGCAACCGTAACAGGTTGCATCCTTAATGTTCCAACACTCTACAGATTTGTGCCCTTTCTTTTTGCAGATACCACATGGTTTGGCTTGTGGATCCTGATTGCACTTTCCAAAGTGCCTTTTATTGCAGGTTTTGCATCTGGGCTTATCACTTGACTGCCCCTTCTTGAAATTAAAGTTTCCTTTGCTCTTCTTGTTAGACTGAGGGGACTTGTCTTCATCCCTCTTCCTCTTCCCATCATCGGTAGCTTTCTTTGACCAACTTCTCACAATATCAAGAGTGAGAGATAAAGATAGATCCACAGCAGATCTATATGTAGTAGGCTTAGAAGCCTTGACGTTCCCTTTTACTTCGGGAGCTAAACCACCGATGAAACGCGCAATGCATTTGGGTTCAGGAGTGACTAAATATGGTACCAGCCTTGACATCGAATTGAAACTGGTCACATAGGACCTACAGTCTAAATCCTTCATCACCAAAGTGAGGAAGTCAGTTTCAATCCTCTCAACTTCGTGCTGAGGACAATATGTATCTTTCACAAGATCTACAAACTTGTTCCACGAAAGGTTATACAGATGAACCTTTCCAGTGGATTGTACTAACGCTTTCCACCAAGTGAGGGCATCGCCCTTGAAAGATTGAGACACAAACATGACTATGTCTTCCTTAGCACATCCACTGATGTCAATCACAGTCTCCAATTCGTCTAACCATTTCATGCAATCAATTGCTCCCCTTTCTCCTGTAAAATCCCTCGGTTTACAGGATACGAAGTACTTATAAGTACAACTCTTTCTTTACTTAGGAGCCTGGTTTAACACCACTCTTTGAGGCTCAGATCTTTGATTGGATGAATGCTGAGATTCATCCCTTCTTGATGCATGTGACCGTGAAAAGGGTTTTGAGTGAGTTTTGGACCGAACATTACTCGGTTCCTTGAATATCTTATCTACCGCTTGAGCAACCGCGGTATCAATCATCGCTTGCAGTTCAGCGTTTGTAAGATTTATCTTAGTCTCATTATTGTTTCCTTCCCGTTGATGACTGTTCACTTCATCAGATCCAGCCATGATTTGGGTACTATGTTAGACAATATTGTTATATTTAAATTATGCAATAAATCATCATATTGGTGATTAGATGGTCATGGTATTAAACCATATGGACCATTTAAAAATAATAATCAAGAAGATATATTTCTTTATATTTTATTAGACAGAGGAATATAAATCACACTGTCAATGTCATGGAAGACATATTCATATAGCACAAGGCTCGTCTCGAAGGACATTTAGATGGCACAAAAGCCTTGTCATAAGGACGATTATGATCATTGATTTCTTGGATCAGTGATTTCTTTAAGGGTCGAACAAAGTTCATCGCCTTTTTGACAAGAAGTCTATAAAACAAAACTTTTATTGTCATTATTACACCTATGCTTATAAGCATACATCTCAAATGGATGTTTTGGTGTATACATCATATTGATGTTTATTAGCCATGATTCATATGATCATATAGGCTATAATAGTGACTCGGAAAAGTCCACGTATATTTGGAAGCTTGTGTGGTTTCTCGTACCGCACAGCCAGGAATGTTAACATATTTTCAGATGTTAACAGAGAATTATTTTCTTAAAAAGGTTGTACCATCATAGCCATTTAATATTTTGGCTAGGTTATACCTCTAAGAGTTTCTTTGGCAGATCACTCAAATTCGAAATGATATAGTATGATGTAATAAAATACATGTTTAAATTCGAAAATAACTTCATTAAACCACGAAACGGGTACAACATTGCCCTAAACGGGACTTAAAATAACACAAACTGCCCACGCAGGGGCTACTGAAACAGAAAGTAAGTCCATGCAGGGACTTGGTACATGAAAATAAGATAAATGTCCTCGCAGGGACTTTATTACATGATAAAACAAAACAAGCCAACAACATCCTACTTCTTCTTGCCTTTGATTAGGTTTGCAAGACCTTTGAGAAAGCCATTATGTTTCTTCTTAGTTTCACTGGTCTCACGCTCAACCCGGTCTAACCTCTGTAAAATCTCCTAAGTTTGTTCCTGTTGATGAGGAGGAGGTTGTTGGTAGGGTGGGTATTGGTACCCCTGTACCGGATATCCAGTTGGGTAAACTGGAGGGTAAGAAGAAGGATATAGTCCGATGGGTATCCTGATGGATTATACCCAGATGAACCTGGGTATCTCGGGATCGGGTTGTCAAAACCCAAAGGCGGCTGCAGTGGTGCATGTGAAACTGGCGGAAGGTTGACTTCCGGCACCGTGTGTGAGGGTCCACCCAATTAGGGGTCCTCTGGGATAGGAGGGTAAGAACTTGAACCATGAGGAGATGCGAACCGTGGTCCCCCACGTCCAGACATTCTAGCATTTCTCCTTCGCCTTGGCGGCTTGGGAGGCTGTTGAGGTGGTTCCTCAACTGGTAAAGGTGGTGGGCCAAGGGAGGTTGGGCTGGAGAATTATGGTATGACGGGGTAAAGAACCAATCATACTGAGCCATTTTCTCAGCATACGAATCAGGCCCTCGGTACGGTGATCCTTGATAAGGCGAACCACTCGATATGCTAATAGGGTAGCCCGGTGTTCCAGTTTGCATCTCAGGGTCCGGGTCGTCATCCATATCCATTTCCTAAGAGAAATGATCCTCGGGTCCTAGTGGATTGAAACCCAAAAAGTCGTTGACGTGTGCATTGGGGTTAAACTGAGTTGGAGAGTAGGTAGAATCCGAGTGATGAAAAGGATGGGAGTTAAAGGAGTGGTGTGATTGGTTTGAGTGATGTGATACCTGTGAATGATGGGAATGTTGGGGTTCAATAGGAATGGGTAATCCGAAGTATGGAGGGTCGGATGGTGATGATCCAAGTGAGACAGAATGCCTTGCTGGCTCGAAGCTGTGACTCTAATGGTCTCGTGAGTCGGAACCAGAGAGTGAATCAGACGGGGTACGTCGGTGGGAGGGTCCCGCGTGGCCAGACGGTCCTCCATGCATTGGTCCTTTGCCTTTGCCTCTCACTCGTGGTGGCATTTTTCCAAGTGGTAACCTGTCAAAACAAGTAAATATAATATAAACAATAAAAAGGAAAGTTAAGAGTAAAATCCTAGGTCATTTGCCTAGACTCGAGAGTCTAAGGAATGTGCTTATTGTGTCATTGAGATTAAACACAAAATGTTAGTGTTTAATTCACTCAATGTTGGCTCTGATACCAACCTGTCACACCCCGATATTTCCATATATTACCGGTGGGCCCGGCGGGGAGTATTGTGACGTAGTTGATATCATCATTGTCAATACACACAATAATATAGCACAGCGGAAGGCTGGGTAAATAAACTATTACAAACCAAACTGTCTGAGTTTTCGAGTGTATGAATATACAGACTGGAATGTAATAAGATCCACAGGCGGATCATAATTAAATACAAAGAAACAAAATAACAGACTTCAGGTATCTATGGATTTGCAAGATCCGCTTATGACACCTAATAGCTCCAGCCTATTACGAGAGGTACTTGTCAAATCAGTCTTTAAGAAAATACGTCAGTTTACACTGGTAAATACAATTAACTGACTCTTTTGAAAACATATATGAAAATTTATTTAAGTGCACATGGCACAGTTATTTTATAACTTGGGATAATTATTAAAATATAATCTTGTATATAGATTTATATGTTTGTCTTACAATTGGGGCCGGTTGGAAGCCTGTCATGATTAACCGACCCACCACTTATAGAACCCACAAAGGAGTTATCACCAACATGTGGGTTTATATATTATTTAGCATTTTGCATCTGCCAGGTGTATGCCTACACCCCGTGCATAGGTCGTGGGCATTTTCAAATGAAATGAGCCGATGATATCCAGGACACGGTCGAATTAACCCCCAATGTTTATGTTATCAAACAAGACAGATTAAAACGGGTTATGCAAATTTATTAATCACAATCCGATTAAATGATTCCATACCCGACCAAGTGGTATTATTATAATACCATATCCCAAGCCCGTATAAGGGAAAATAAGTTAAAAGTATTTACCTGATGCTAGGAGTATAATGCTAGAGCTTTTTGATGGCACCTTCTACCGGAAGCTATTTAATCTGTATAGAAGGTTAATTACCTATTAGGATGCTAACGGGTCTTTAATTTAGTCAAGGAATTAGACCAGCTAGCTAGAAGGAAACCTTACGGTTCTAAACGCTAGATTAAGGGGAGACCGGAATAGAATGTGGTTTAGACCCGACAAGCTTGGATACTTGTATAATATGGGTAAACTAAACACATTCTGGAAATTTAGAATTTAATGATAAGATTAAGCCCGTTTCGGCTATTTTACGTAAACTAGTCACATAAACCGATCCAAACGCATAAACGCGTAACAGGTAACCAAATAAATTATATATACAGGTCTTAATCGTTATTATGCTCAAAATATGTTAATACATCAGTAAGATGTTAACATATATGCCCAAAAAGAAATTTAAACAAAATTAAGTCCCATAAGGGCATTTTTGTAATTTTAATGCTCATAAAAGAGTTTAAATATTAAACTGAGTTTCAGGTCTGACATGATCATAAATAATATGTATTTTTATAAGTTATATCAGTAGAGTATTGCATATATGTGAAATTTATCTTATATAACCAAACTATGCACCGTAGGGGCATTTTGGTAATTTCACATAAGCTTTAATGGTCAAAATAGACTTCTGAGTTTAAAAACTTTAGCTTACTGTTTAATTATATAAGTTAACTTAAAACATCAGTAGGTAATAAGTGTTATATGCCAAAAATAGTTTTAACTCATACTATGTGATAAAAATGCTTAAAAGTCGGTTTTAAGGGATTTTCGGTTTAAAATAGGAAATCTGAGTTTTGGACCTGTTTATAAAGTTCAAAAAATATTATTTATCATATAAAATCAGTAGCAAAAATTTTGACATCAAAATGTTATGTAAAACTCATTTTATGCATGAAAAGGGTAAAACCGACAATTACCGAAATCAAGCTATAATCCTATGTTATGCTCAGCCTAAAAATAAATAAAAATCTTCAAAAATCCCAAAATATTATTTTACATCAGTAGGTAAAAAGTTTGGTATCAAAATTTGGGTTTAGAGAGGCTTTATGCTAATTACGTCATTTAATTAATAAAAAGCTTTCTAATTACGCAATTGAGCATAACTCCAAATCTAGACCTCAAACTGATGTCAAATTTTTGGGACATGTCTAAATTTCAATAACAAAGGTGTTTGTCCATTCACATTTCTAAAAATCTCAGTTGTGTGTAAAAAGGCGTTTATGGCATTTTTAAGCATATTAACGATCATGTGCATATAAATCAAACCATTAGGCACCATGCAATATAACTTCAGAGGGTTATACTACTGAGTAATGTGGTCCTAATGGAAGCTTAAAACATGGGAGAATTAAGCTTGAACGGGTCAGAACTGAAAGTCAAAGCAAAAGTCAAGCTTTTGCGACTTTCGGTTATAAACTGACCTTAGACTATTAATTGTCGAGTTAGGACTGATAAAACATGTTCTAATATTACTTACCAAGTCATTAGAATGTTAAAATATAATTTAGAACTTCTTTTTTATTAATTTAAATCATTTTCAAACATTCTGTCAAGTTTGACTTTTTGTCAAACTACTTTGACCCGACAATTAACTAGTCAAACGTGATAATTAGGAGGTGCCCTTTTAAGGGTTAATCACCTACCTTAATATGGTTCTACAACCACTTTCGTTTTGATCAGTGGTAAGACCATATGTGATTAAACTGAAAGTCAAACCTAATTTACGACAAGTTTGACTTTTAGGTAATTAAGCTATTTAAAACGACTAAGCAAGTAATTAGAAGCTTACTAATAGTCCTAGCTGTCTTTTCTACACTTGGTATTCTTCTCCTAGTCCTTGCAAGCTCCAGAGACAAGTTATTTGAAGGTTGTTGCAAATGTGGGTTCATGAAGTATGAACTATCACTCCTTATATAGCAATTTACCAAGTCCCTAGATCATAGCAGCTGTTAAGGAAGTCTCTAGGATCACTCCATGTGTCCTAGTGGTTTAACATTACCATTCAACAGTCCCTGGTTTCGTATAGAATGAGTTTAAATCGGTTTGGAGCTGATAACCTGCACCTGTCCAAAACTTCTGCCCAGCGATAAGCTTACGGACCGTAAGCAAAAACTCTTGCAGTCCGTATCCACTCTTTACGGACCGTAAGTCTAAGTGGATGCGGTCCGTAACCGAACCTGAATTGCATCGCCCAGATATAGTCTTGCGGACCGTAAGGTTAGGACCATACGGTCCGTATCCGATGTCCAGGAGACAAAAATTTGAGGCTTTTCATGTATTTGATCATGCATTTTTAAACTCGAATGTTTTAGCCATTAGCTGCAGGAATAATCCACATGTTCAGGTCTGCCTTGCTTATTTTACCATGCCATGCATTAGTGCTCCTTTGGATTTATTAAAAGTGGCCATTGCATGAGGATTTGTCGGTATTTGCACATGTATTCTTATTTCTTGAAAATTGAATGATTTATCACAATTGAAATCGGATGTTTATTAATTCTTTAATAGACTTTCGTGAGAATATCTTTTTGAAGCTTTAGAAATTTTAAAAGGTCACTCAGAGGTAGAATTAACATGTTGACACTTTTAATCCTTTTTGCATTCATATTTTCACGTTTATCAACTTTAGTCCTTCAAACCCAATCTTTCACATAATCAGAGTTCAGGACACGTGTCTTTACATAAATGGACACGTTTTTACGTGGTGTTACATGGGTGGTGGTGGCGGTGGATCCATGTATCTAGGTGGTGTAATTGGTGTAGTAGGTGTTGTTGGTGAACCGATGATTTTGTTTTCTCTTAACAAAATTTTGTTTCTTCTCAAAGTCCGTTCAATTTCTGGATCAAATGCCAATCGTGATAGCTTGTGAGAGCTCCTAGTACGCATGCACCTGTAAATACCTGCACACTAACACACCCAGTGTAAACCAGAAAAATAACAAACTTAAAAAGATCAAAAATAACACACGTTGCGCACTACTCCCCGGCAACGGCGCCAAAATTTGACGTGATGTCGTGGTCACAATCAAATTTAATCCAATTACTACTAAATAGTTAGTGGCAAGTGGGTATCGAACACAGGGAGTTTTTGGAATATGTGTTATTTAAAGGTTTATCTAAGTTAACTAAAATTAAACTAATTGCAATAAAAATGAATTCAAGAGTTGGATTGATTGATTTGAATTTTAAAACTAAGATTACTAATCTAATTGCAAAATGAGAGTTTTGGTTTGTAAACAATTTATAGACAAATGACCATCTTTAGTTTCCGGTTTGTTTTGACATTTATGCTATCATTCACTAGAAAGAACTACATAGACATAGTTCATGTGTAATTACTTGTTGTGATAAAAGGGAACTAAGTACTCAGATTCCTAGAACGTGAGGTTGTTACCCGATGACCAATTAACCCTTACCCAATCCTAATTCTACCCATGATATCTCGATTGCCAACGGCACCAAGAACGTATGGTTTCAAACTAGAATAACATAAGAATCAATAAATTACAAGCAAATAAGCACACACCATAATAAACAAAACATACATTAAGTTTATCATTCTAGAAATACGAAATCAAAGCACAAACGTCTCAAACAAACCTTCAACTAAAGATGACCGCCATAAGTTTAGCCGTATATGGCTTGGACAATCATCATCACAAAAGTCTTAATGTTCATAACAATAAAAAACATAAAACCAAGCTTAGCAATTGTCTTCAAGCACCCAAGATACACCCAAAATTCGTCACTAGCAAGTTGATAACCGAACTACACATGATAAGACACCATAAATCCTCTTGAAATCGATAATAAATGTGGAGGTTACAAAATGGCTCAGTCGGCACCGTAAGCTACGCCGCCTGCCATAGCTTACGGCGGTCATAAGGGTCCCGAAAGTCAACACATCGCCGTAACCTACGGCGATCACCGTAGGCTACAGCGCCAAGCATTCCATTACGGCACACCAAGACTGGGCTACGACGGTCTTTTTTTTATCATTGATGGCCGTAACCTACGGCCAGAGCCGTAGGCTACGGCGCTGCTTGGAGTCCTTCTTTTGTTTTCTTTGTTGCTTCTTGAACTCTCAAACTTTGTTTCCGCCAGCTTCCCGCATCCATCTAGACTTCATAAAACCCGCTTTCTTATGCACTTTAACATCTGCAAATACCAATACACCGTAGTCACCATGTTCCAATATTTAACCGTATAAAGTATGGGAAATGCACATATTTAGCTCATTTAAGGGTTGTCCTACGGACCACCCGTCACTCCAAGTATGTTATATGATGAACAACAACGATAAGCAACGAGAATACCTGCAGTTGTCCTAGCTACCACTTTTGGAGATCCAAACAACAATCACCATAAGAATTATGGTCAGAGCTATGGTGTAAATCAATACCCCCAACAGTCAAATCAGCAAGGATATCAAGGAAGGGGTCGTGGTTACCATGACAGTGGGCGCAATCAACGGGGACGGGGTTGTGGATGATACCAATAGGGGTCTCAACAATGGTACCGAAATGCTTATCAACCTCACTATGGAGCACCCTCATCTTGGACTCCTCCACCGTCCCCATACCCCTCGCAACCGTACTCACCGCCCTCAAGGCGGAAGCGTGAGGTGTGATCGTGATCGGTTCTCATTGCATACGACAAAAGTAAACATGCTAAATAATGCTAAATGAATAAAACAAACCAAGCATGCCATTGTCATGAATAGATTCAAATGTCACAACACAAAAATTTAGTATATTGTTTACAACCTCCCAAATGTAACATTTCATGAAAAGTATTTTCAGCAAAATATAGTTTTAAAGATCAGGGATTTGGCCACTATGTGTTTTGTTTGTATCAAATGAATCTTTAAAACATTTGAAATGTATTTGTATGAATTCCGGCATGTAAGCGTCTATGAAATCATCCATCATTAATGTTTTGCAAGGATATTAATATGTGTGCCGACATAGGAAGCAACCAACCCCTGACGATTTTTGTGTCGATTACCTCGACTGGGACACAAAAGCACTCCAACGGGTCTCATGAACCAAGAGTGGGGCTCGCCAAAACCCTATAGATCTACCCCTTTTGTTCCTCGATCTGTATGTGTGATTAATGGTTACTTATGTTTCTACCCAATTCGTAGATGATCTATGTTGTTTCATTCCCTAGCTTATCATACCACTTGTAATATGTATCTCCCCCGAAAGTTTAAAAACTGAAGAGCATTTAAAAGAGGGGACATGAACTCACAATTTGCGATCCGAATATGCGCGCTACAAATCACGTGTGGTTCCTTGTTTAGTGTCACAACCTATAAGTGTCCTAAATTCGTTAGACACTGTGTCTATGTTTGACTATGTACAAGTCTCTCATCTTGAATGTCTGTTAGGACTTGCATATGTTTGTTTGTTTGGAACCTTTGTTTATTTGGTAGATTGGTTATTTGTTAAGTTGTTAATATATATATACATATATCTTTATACTCTTGTCATATGTGAATGGGCCTAGCCCTCGTATGTCTCCGTGCCTAGCACGAGCGTTTGTACCTGTTCATGATCCATATATATTCTTCCATTATATATTTTATGTCTTGGGAACATTTTCTCCTTTGTGTATATGCGTCTATATATATTTAATCTTTAAAAATATATATGTTTCCTCATCAAGACCTTACTTATGTTGTTCAACAAGTGTGCCTATTTATGCACGCCTCCACAGCTTGCCATTTTTACTTTATGAAGAAAATAATCCGGTATGTCAGTGGCACAATCGATTATGGCATTCACATCACTACTACTCCTACCATGTCCGTAACCGCCTACTCTGACGTGGACTGGGCAGGTTGTCCGGATTCTAGGCATTCTACATCTGGTTAATCTGTGTTTTTGGGCGATAATTTGGTTCTTGGTTCTCTAAACGACAGACTACTATTTCACGTTCTAGTGCTGAGGTGGAGTACCTAGGCATTGCTAATGCCATTGTTGAAACAACATGGTTACGTAACTTCTTATCTTAGTTGTATGTTCTTGTTCACAAAGAAACCATTGTATACTACAACAATGTATCAGCCATTTATATGTCATAGAATGCGGTTCAACAATATGGTTACGTAACTTGTTATCTGAGTTGTATGTTATTGTTCACAAAGCAACCATTGTGTACTACAACAATGTGCCAGCCATTTATTTGTCATAGAATCCGGTTCAACACCAGCTCACGAAGCACGTCGAGATTGATATCCACTTTTTTCATGAGAACGTTTGTCTTGGACATGTTCTAGTCGTTCACATTCCATTTTCTCATACCCTTAATTTCCACTTGCAAAGTACTACCGCGAGGCATGCGACTGACCAAAATCATGCTACCAATCATATCGAGTACTTTAAAATTAGATAAATAAAGTAAATCCAGAACAACGAATATGATTAGTGACAAAACATTCAAAATTTAAAACATAGTTTACGTTGCTAGCGGAAGCATAAGGTCTAAGGTCTCAACAATAGTTTAAAAATAATTTATTTAAATAAGAACCCAACAACGGTTCTAGATAGCCACTACACTCGTCCATGCAAACTCCAGCGCAACACCTAAGGACCTGCAAAGCATGCATTAGTATGTCAACATAAAGTTGGCGAGTTCTTGGTTTTAAAATGTTTTACACGTTTTATCCCAAAAACATAAGTTATTAAATTACGGGTTTATAAAACATGTCACGGGGAGCTACCCCATCGTTAAGCTACTAAACTGTGTGGTACCGATGCTGTGACAGTAGAGTTGTTTTGCCCTGGATCAATGTCTATCATCATTGATCAGTGCCAAGGCATAAAAGTTCATGCCCATCCTCTAAGGCCCGGTGTGAGGTTTGTCAAACCTAATAGCGTTATTAACTAATATCCCGCTCGCCCGGCCCGGCGATTACTCGGTATAATCTTATGGGGACTTTATGATAGAGTTTCGTTTAGTATGCTAAAGACATGATTTATGATTATCAATTAATATTATTTCGTTCCCTCGGAATATTAGGTTCCTAATCCACTGGGAATTCATGCTTTTAGTGATAGTGTGAACTCACCTTAGATTAGCTCGGCAGATTAAGTTATGTGAGCTAGTATGGTCAACCACGTCCTATTATGGTTACCAAGAAAATTAGGGGTCGTTTATGTAATTCATGCAAATCTTACACGCATCTAACAATTAACATGCAAGAAAGTTGTCACAACTATGTTACCGAGTAGTTTTTAGGCACTTGTTTGTAACATACACTACGACGTGCAATACACCATTTATACAATCATTTAGCATGTACGAGTACCTAGAATAACAGATTTGACACTTTATAAACTTACAAGCATGCACAATTCATTTCACTGAAAATAGGCTGTTTTGGGATGTCCGTTTACCACCCTTAGGCGATTGCAAAAATTACGATCTTTTTATGTGACGTGCCCCTCAGTGGGTTTGATCTTGTGATAAATTTTTAGAGTTTAAATCTTAACCAAAAATTAAAGAAAAAATTATTTACTAAGCAGCAATCAGATTCGTCACTTTCTGACTGCAGCTCACGGAAAAATTCATTTAAAAATCCTCTTTTATCTGATTGATGAAATTCCAGTTGTATGTTTGCATGGACACTTAACATCATCTACAGTATAAATTTCATGGTCTAACTCTAAGCATTCATAATGTAATGACTCAAAACATAACACGTAAAATTTCCAGAAAAGCACAGCTTTTATTGCTGAAACGAAACAATTTATTTACAATAGCAAACAACGTCCAAAAATCATGATTCTAGCGCCATTAGAAGCGTATTTTGTAATAGCATGTTATAGACTCAAGAAAATACAATTTTCATTAAGTTATGACCCGGCTACAGCTGTTTAAAGTCGGCTGTAACTGTCGGATAGAACCTGTTTTCGTTACCCGATCTTCCCAACCCTAACACTATAATTTACATCATAACATCAATCATCATCACACATCAGAAAAGCACATCCAAGTTAACATGATTTTTGCAACCGATGAACATGTATAATTATCTAATACTATAAACGAATAGCAATACGCCAAGAATACTAACCGAGAGACGAATGGGAAGCGAAAGAGAGTGTGTTCAGCTGGAATGGAGATCGCGAGAGGGGGAGGGGCTGTTCTTGGCTGCCATAATTTGGAGAGGAATGGACAAGAGCTAGGGTTTTGTTTTTTGCTACTACTCAACACACACATGCATCTATACTTTAAATAAAAAGGCATGGGGGGTAACTTGGAGAGGAAAGGACAAGAGCTAGGGTTTTGTTGGCCGGTTGGGCTTGAGCCCAATTAAAGAAGATGGGTGTTGGACTTGGTGTCGCAAGGGGACAAATTGAGTGGTTAGGGTTGGGCCGATTGGTTTTGTTTATATATATATATATATATATAGGGTAAGGTTCATTTGAGAACCACCCTTATTGCGAGAACCGCGAGAACCAATGTGAACACAAAATAAAATCTAAAAAAAATAAAAAAAAACACTCAAAATTTTTTTATTTTTTAATATTTTTAACAAAAATCGCTATATTTAGTTACAAAAAAAAAAACTTTTTTTTTTCAAGTAACAGTTATCCATGCACATGTGCATATGTATCATTACTTCAACGAATTCCGTAATATGTTATCAGTAAAAGACTATTGCACTTTAATTTACAATACCATCTGTAGTACACTACTTTTTACATTACCAATATTCAAAATGCACATGTGAATCATTAGGTATAACCATGATATAACATATTTTGGTACAAAAAGTTTGTGATTTTGAATGGAGAAGTATGCCCCATATACGTGTTTTTTGGTTAGTTATATCTAGTGGTTGATGGTTTGGCTATAGTTGTTACTTTATGATGTAATATGATGATTGGATGGTATAAATGGTGTTGATATACATGTAATAAAGTCAAAATATTGGTAATGGTATTGTATTATGGACGGCAGGAGGTAATGATATTGTATTATGGATGGTAAGATGTAATGGTAGTGTATTATGGATGGTATGATATATGAAAGGGAAAGTGTATTCAAAGTAGTGTACCAAAACACCTTATTTCATGTTGATACATATAGATGCACATGTGCATTTCTAATATTGGTAATGTAGAAAGTAGTGTATTACATATGGTAGTGTAAATGAAAGTGCATTTGTCTAATATTTGTATTGAGTTACGAAATTTGCCAAAGAAATGATACATATGCACATGTGCATGTTTGTGTATTATGGATGGAATGATAGATGAAAGAGAAAGTGTATTCAAAGTAGTGTACCAAAACACCTTATTTCATGTTGATACATATAGATGCACATGTGCATTTCTAATATTATTAACGTAAAAAGTAGTGTATTACACGTGGTAGTGTAAATGAAAGTGCAATTGACTAATGAATTACGGAATTTGACAAAGAAATAATACATATGCACATGTGCATGGATAACTGTTACTCGAAATTTTTTTAATTTTTTTTTTTTGAAAATTTTTTTATTAACAAAATATAGCGATTTTTTCAAAAAAATAGTAAAAAAAAATAAAAAAAATTTGGGTGTTTTTTAGGAATTACTGTTTGTGTTCACACTGGTTCTCGCGGTTCTCGCAATAAAGGGTAGTTCCTAACGGATCCTTCTCCTATACATACATATATATATATATATATATATATATATATATATATATATATGTATGTATAGGAGAAGGATCCGTTAGGAACCACCCTTTATTGCCAGAACCGCGAGAACCAATGTGAACACAACCAAAAATACCTAAAAATAGCTAAAAAAACACACAAAATTTGTTTTTTTTTTATAATTTTTATAAAAAAATCGCTACTTTTAGTAGCCAAAAAAATTTAAAATTAAAAAAAAACGGCAACTAAAAGTGGCGATTTTAACTTAAAAAATATTAAAAAAAAAAATTTGTGTGCTTTTTTAGATTTTTTTTTTTGAATTTTTGTGGGTTTAGTTTTTAGCATTTTAGCTTGGGGGGGGGGGGGGAGGTGGGGCTGGGGGTTAGGTTTTTTTAGCTATTTTAGGTTGTGTTCACATTGGTTCTCGCGGTTCTCGCAATAAAGGTGGTTCTCGCATGAACCTTACCCTATATGTATATGTATATGTATATGTATATGTATATGGGTTAGGTTCTTTGCAGTACTCACATTTTAAGCAGAACTATTAAGAACTCTTTTTAGCCATTGAACTTTTAATCAATGGATGAAAATAGATTTGGGTAGAAAATGTAATTAAAAGCAAAATTGAAGAAAGTTTAAATTGTTATAAGGGTATAATCGTAAACAACATTTATTGAAATTGAAAAGCCAAAAAATATCCCTAAATTCTCTCTAACTTCCTAATCACCTGATCCTCGTTTGTTTTTTTTTTATTCCAAATTTGCACCATGGTTTTTAGGGGGGGGGGTTTTTCAATTCACTTTGATGGTTTGATTGTTACGTTCATAATCACTAATTTATGTAAATTACATATATGCTAATATTCAAGTTTATAACATATGTTCCATATGTGTAATAAATTACATATGTGTAATAAGTTAGTTTACACAGATGCTTATATTCCAGTAAAGGAAAGTATAACAATCATCAAAACGATAGTCATTGAATTACATGTAGATTAAAATTAAAATCTATGTGATGGAGTATAAAACTATTAATCTATTAAGATGTAAATAAGCAAAACCTTTATAACTAAGAACTTACAAATATGAATATGATAAAGTGTGGAAGTTAAAGTAGGTCAATCTCAAGAACACTATGCATTTATACTTATCTGATTTTTTAAATGTTAATGTGAGAAAAGATAGGAATTAATTCAAACTAGGACTTTTGAAATAGTGAGAAACCATGAAATATAAAAAAAATATGGGATGTGTGAAGTTTGGATAATGCGTGTGATTGAATATAGTTTGTATTTGATTTGTTTAGATCTAGATATGAGTAAATATAGGAATTGATTCAAAAGCAAACTTTTGAAATTGAGATAAACCAGGGTAATATAAGAAATGAGATAATTTTCTATGTGTAAATTTACATTAGTGCCCTTTATTAATAAAACAATGAAAAAATTAAATAAAATTAAATGAGTGGTTATAAACAGTTCTGCAAGTTCTGTAAATTTTTTGGGTTCTGAAATGATCTTGATCCATATATATATATATATATATATATATATATATATATATGTCGGGTCGGGATTTAGAGAAAAAGGTAGAAAGTGTGAGAACGGTGAGAACGCTTATCGATCGTCCGATCAAAACAATCTATGGACTAGATTGGCGCGGTGGCGTTTTCGTAAATAACATCAATTTTATTACGTGGACGTGCTTCATTAAGGGTAAAAGGGTCTTTTGACTTCTCCACACAAAACGCCATCTCATGAAATAAAACGCCAAAAAACAAAAATCATAGACCATTCCCAGTATATATAAAACGTCAAACTTAATTAGAGTAAAATTCCGCCTAAAAACCGCCAAAAAATCCTATATATACAACATCTTAGACCTTCAATTAAAAACACAAACAAAAACCCCAACACCATATTTCATATATCCCATTCACCTTAGAAACGCCATAAAACCCAAACATCAAATACCTTCTAACCCAAAGCGTTTTTTTTTTGAAATTCAGTTTGGTTGTCTGTTAGATTTCGCTCAATGAAATGGACAAAATCCTTAAGTGAGGATGTTGTCCATTTCATTGAGTAAAATCTTATTGACTAATCCTCAACTTCCATCCAATTTATAACGCCAAAACATACAAAAACATTATTGAGCTTTGTTGTCAATAAAGTTTAGCTGTATGGGGTGGACGACATTGTCAGTTATCTTTCTTAACAAAGGATTAACAATGTTGTGCATCTCATACAACAAAACATTATTGATTTTAGCATGCACAAATTTTGAGGTTTAAGGTGCTCTTATTTCGTGGCGTTCTTTTTATCGGTAAAACGCCAAAAAAAGTTAAAAAGTCAAACATCGTTTATTGTGAAATTCAAGATTGTTGGCTGAAGGGTATAAACTCAATAACATTTTGTTGCATGAGATGGACAAATCTTCAAGAAAAAGATGCTGATGTCAGACTGTGTGCTTCCAATCAGCCACACATAAACCTACTTGAAAAACAAAAAAACAAAATGAATCATACGAAAGTCGAACCAGCCAGTTAACATGATTAAAAAAAGAAGAAAGAGACTGGTGACAGTGAAGATTTGGAAGATCAATTGTTTATGTATTATTTTTTTTATTTTCCTTTTCAGTTGATTGTTATATAATAAAAACGTCATATATAATAAAAACGCCAAAACAGCCAAAATGCTTGTTTAAACGATATCATCCCTCTAAACGCCACCAAAAACTCCAAAACTATAATAAAGTTACCTTGAAAAAGTATTATAAAAAAACAAAAAAAAAAATAAAAAGCAAACTTGAAAATGTAACTAGAAACAAAAAATACAAATCAGTAATACTGAAGATAGGGAAAATTTATTATATTAGAATCTAAAACGCCAAACTTGAAAGATGGGACGTGTTACAGACTTCAGAGATAAAGCTTATCAAAAACAATAATTACAAACAGTAACTGAAAAGACGAATACTTTATTATAATAATGCACCGCCTAACTTAGGCGCCAAAAAGACATCCTATAAAATGATAGTTCTCAGCAACTTCCATTTGATCAAACAAAAAAAACAATCGCCAATACTACTAAATACCACTCACTGAAAAACGCCAAAAAAAAAAAAATCAAAGATGGCTAATATGCTTTCTTGGATATTCATAATAGTTCTTCGTGAAGTTTCACTGAATGAATTATTATCAGAAGGGAGTAACTCAGAAAGATTTTACTGCACGAGATGGACAAAAATTCAAGAAAAAGATACTGATGCCAGTCATATGGCATTTTGTATTTTTTGTTCTTGAAGAAAGTTTGGATGATGAGAAGAGATCAATGACAATGAAGAGTGGGTTGATTATAAAGATGAAGATCAAGATAAAAAAAAAAGCGAAAAACTCACTCACACGACATAGATCTATGTCCCCAAACATTCACAAAAAAAGTCAGATCAACAGACGAGTAGGCAAAAAAATCAAACCAATGGGTTTGTTAAGTTTTACATAAAACGCCATATATTTGGTGACAGTTCTAGTACTACTAAAGAAGAGAGAGACTGATGACAGTGAAGATTGGGAAGAGAGATCCGATTAGGATTTTTAATTTATTTTCTTCACTTGTATTTTTTTTCCAGTGGTTGAAATATAATATAACAATAGTAAAACGCCAAGATAACACAAACGCCAAAAGTTTATAAAAAATAATAGAACAATGGGCCATCTTGTTTAAAACACCTAGGAAAACGCCGTTTAAATAGATAATGGCATACGATTTGAATAAACGCCATAAACGCCAAAATGTTAATACAATGAAACCATTAAACGCCATTAAATATTGAATTTGGTTAACGCCAAAAATCTTAAAAACCAACAATATTGGGAAAAACGGAACTGGAAATGCAAAAGATGAAAGGACAAAAAAGCCCGTCCGCCCTTTTCTAAGCGGCGGGACACGTGTTGGGCCAGGAAGCGTTCTCACACTTTTGAGCGTTTTCTCCTGATCCCGTTTCTATATATATATAGGGGAAGGTTCATTTGAGAAGAAAATTTTATTAAGAATAAAAAGAACAAAAGGGTACAATTGTAAAACATTAAATAGTTTTTTTCTCATCTCATTTATTATTATGTTTGACTAATTAATTAGTCATTAAGACTATCATCCTTCACACTAAATTTTTTTGCCTATACACATCAAAAGGTATCCTACACATTTCGAAATTTATCCTACACATATTGAAATTTATTCTACACAACTCGTAATTTATCCTAAACGTCTCGTATTTATCCTACACTATAAATGAATTTTTATTTTTATTTTTTGAGAATAATATATATCTTAAAAATAAGTAACAAATTTAATATAGTTAGTTATTAAAGATGAAACTACCAATTAATGATGTATGTAAATTTACCAATATACCCTTATAGTTACATTAAGTACAAATATTAAATGAAGTCTAATGAAGCATTCCTAATGGTTGCAATTTCTTCTTTTTTCTTCTTACAAAGAATTTCTTCTCATTTGAACTCTCCACTATATATATATAGAGTAAAGTTCCCGTGAAAATAAAATTATCGTACGAAACGTACGAAGTGAAAGAAAGTCAAAAAAAGTGGCGGTGGCATTTTGGTAATTATCAGCAACTTCAAAATTACTCTAGTAGAGTAATTTTGAACTTCTGTAGGGTAATTTTGTAAAAGTTCAAGTAGAGTAATTTTGGTCGTGTAGGGTAATTATCAAAATTGTAGGGTAATTATCAAAATTACACTAAACCCCCCCCCCCCACCCCCCCAAAAACCTAAAAAAACCTAAACCATTGTAAAAGTTCAAGTTGGGGTAATTATCAAAATTGTAGGGTAATTATCAAAATTACACTAACCCCACCCCCCCCCCCCCAAAAAAAAACCTAAACCCCCCCCCACCCCCCAAAAACCTAAAAAAACCTAAACCCCCCCCCCCCCCACCCCCAAAAACCTAAAAAAACCTAACCCCCCCCCAACCCAAACTAAAAGCTAAAAACTAAACCATAAAGCTAAATCCCATAACTAAATGCTAACAAAATTACTCTACAAGACATTTCCCAAAATTACCCTACAGAAGTCAAAATTACTCTACTAAGTAATTTGATAATTACCCTACATTTCTCAAAATTACTCAACAGATGCTCAAAATTACCCTATTGATGCTCAAAATTACCCTACAGATGCTCAAAATTACCCTACTAGAGTAATTTTGAAGTTTTTGATAATTACCAGATTGCCACCGCCACTTTTTGCTTTTCCCAGTACAGTACTTTTGAAATTGCTGATAATTACCATATTGCCACCGCCACTTTTTGACTTTTCTTTCTATTCGTACAGTTCGTACGTTTATTTTATTTTTATTTGATCCTTTACCTATATATATATATATATGGGGAAGGTTCAAACGAAAACCACTTTTATTGTAAAAACTCGAAAACTAACTAAAAAAAGCCAAAAAAACACACGAAAATTTTTTTGTAGTACACATGTGTAATAATACACATGTGTAGTATTACACATGTGCACTACAAAGAAATTTTTTTAAAATTTTTTTTGTAAATAAAAAATGGCGAAAATTGGTATGCAAAAAAAAAAATTGCTATGTTTTTTGGCTTTTTTAATTAGTTTTCGAGTTTTCACAATAACTAGTGGTTTTCATTTGAACCTTCCCCGTATATATATATATATATATATATATAGGGGGCCGCTAGAATGAGAACCACCACGAGTTATGAGAACCACGAGAACCAAGTGCCACGGAGGGGCGTTGACCACGAAATTTTTTTTACACCTAGATCCGTATATTTTAAGACCGGGTGTAAAAAAAATTTCAAACGGCGCGCCCGAGGGGGTAGTTTTTTACACCCAAAGTTTGGTGTTTTTAATTTTTTTTTCTTTTTTTTTTTTACAAACTTTGGGTGTAAAAAACTACCCCCTCGGGCGCGCCGTTTGAAATTTGTTTTTTACACCCGGTCTTAAAATATACGGATCTAGGTGTAAAAACAATTTCGTGGTCAACGCCCCTCCGTGGCACTTGGTTCTCGTGGTTCTCATAACTCGTGGTGGTTCTCATTCTAGCATGAGAACTTTTTGATCCGTGGCGAGTTGGACCAAAATTTGTTTTCATAAACGTAGATGCGTGTATTATAAACACATTTGTAAAAAAAAATAAAAAAAAATGTCGTGTGTGTAGTTTTGAGCACCACAAGTTTGTGTTTACGGGTACCGTACCGTAAACACAAACTTGTGGTGCTCAAAACTACTCACACGACATTTTTTTTTAATTTTTTTTTACAAATGTGTTTATAATACACGCATCTACGTTTATGAATTTTTTTTTTGTCCAACTCGCCCCGTACGGTGTAGTTCTCATGGTTCTTACAACTGGAGGTGGTTTTCATTTTAGCGGTCCCCTATATATATATATATATATATATATATATATATATATATATATAGGAACGAGATCAGAAGAAAACGACCAAAAGTGTGAGAACGCATCCTGGCCTAACACGTGGCGCGGGATATGATTAGGGGGTGAGGGTTTTTTTTGTCTTTTCAATCTTATTTTATTTTTCCAACGCGCTATCTGGCGTCTAAGATTATTTTGGCGTTAATTGTATTCATTAGACTTTTTGGCGTTGAATTAGTTGTTTTTGTGTCACATAGATATTTTTTTGGCGTTATAGCGTTTTCTGGGCAATTTTTTTGGCGTTGTGTGGCGTTTTATAATAATCCACTACGAGTCATTAATATTTTCATAAGATTACAATAAGACCAAATGTTTTTATGGCGTTTAGTGAATTTTTTTGGCGTTTAATACATTTGAGAAGGTGCTTTGCCAGCACCCGTTCTCACAGTTTTCATACTAGTAGCGTTTTGATGTTTGTAGTTTTTGGCGTTTTATATAATAATGTATTTTATTTGTAGAGAATTAGATAACAAAACAACAGATAATTTGATAACAAAACAATATAAAATGAAAAAGAAAAAAAATTAAAAATGGTAATCTAATTTCTCTTCCGAATCTTCACTGTTATCAACTTCTTCTTCTTGAATTTGTTTTGGCGTTTTGAAGCTTTGAATACCTCAGCTAGATGCCAAATTTCCTACATAAACCCCGTATTTTTTAGGCGAAGCTTGTTAGTGGCATCCTGTGTTTTGGTGTGATTTTCTTGTTTGGTGGCATGTCATTAAAGGTCAACTCTTGCTTGAATGCTATTTATAATAATGGAGTCCAAAATAGCATTTTACATTTGTGTTGATCCCTTCATGCCATGCATATATTCATCAAGAACAAAGCTCACATGATGACATATCACTGTCATCAGTCTCTTTTTCTTGAATATTTGTCAATCTCATTCAGCAAAAGATTATAAATATAACCCCCTCAGAGAAGAATCGATTCAGTGAAAGCTTTGCCATCTTAAGTAACCTTTTTTGGCGTTTTAAAGTGAGTAGTTTCTAGAGAACATGGTGTTTGTTTTTTGGGTGTGATCAATTCATTGTGTGTAGACCCCTCTCTTATAGGAGTTTTTTGGCGCGTAGTTTAGGCGGTATTTTTTTTTATTGTAATAAATGATAGTAATAAAGTAACCGTCTTTTCAGTTTACTGTCTGTATTTACCGTTTTGATCAACTTTTATCAGTTTCTAGGGTGATAGACGTCCCATCTTCCCAGTTTGGCGTTTTCTTTAAATGGCGTTATGCAGACTAAGATGAAAAAGTACAATAACGGAGAAAATAGAATATTAAGCAGGGAAAATATTTTTTGTTATTTCTGGCGTTTTGTAAGCAATAACCTTTTTTAGTATTTTTTGGCATTTTGCAAATAAATAGAGAAATATATCATTTAATTATCTTAAAAAAAAAGAAGATTACACAGAAGAAAAAAAAATTAAAACCCTTCGTCAGAAGGTACTTTATCCGAAAAGTATCCAACACTTGCGTCATCTTCTTCCTTGGAGTCTTCATCTGGATCTTCATCAATGTCATCAGCTTCACCTTCATTGGCTTCTTCTTCCTGAAGATTCTGAAGCCTCCATTTGAACATGTCTTGCATTAACGCCAATTTTGAGTCCATTCCAGTGTTCAAACAAGTGGCGTTATGCAATTCTTCCATGAACCCAAGCCCCTGCTTTGTCATGATGTTTTTAAGCCAGTAGTCTTCCTGCTCTCCGCTGTGGTATATAATGGTCACCATGTCCGTTTCATCATCAAAACGCCATGATGTCATGACAGGGTCCGGGTTTACATTTGCTTTGATTGGTCCAAATTTCTTTGTTAATGCTTTCATAAGCATATGTGTTTCATGGAATTCGTTATCCAGAACAATGCCAAGAGATAGGATACCCTTCTATTAACTCTTCTTCCATCTTCAAAATTGCCTTGATCGCCCTAACATACACCCTCCTTCTGTTGTCAAAACATAGGACGAAGCGCCTGATTGCCAGAGTGTATCTCCACCAAACGATTGTTGCCATTTTTGGCGTTTTGGTTAAATTAGTGTTTTTGGTTAAAGATGTTTTTGCAGAAATGGATAGATTGAAGTTATTATGGAAGCGATGTTTTACGTCGTTTATATAATGATGTTTTTGGCGCGTAATTTAGGAGGGAATTTCTTCTAATAAATGTTAATAACTGAAATTTAGATACTGTGTTGTTTCCTCTTCTTGTAATATCCAACGCGTTTTATCGCTAATTTTTTGGCGTTTTGTTTTTAATGGCGTTTTATTTTTTTTGAATGGCGTGTTATCATTTGTTGGTGTTTTGAATTTGAGCGGTAAAAGACCCTTTTACCCTTAATGAAGCGCGTCCCATATAATAAAATTGATGTTATTTACGAAAACGCCACAGCGCAATCTAGTCCATGGATTGTTTTGATCTGACGATCCATAAGCGTTCTCACACTTTCCACCGTTTTCTCTAAATCCTGACCCTATATATATATATATATTCAAAAAAAAAAATAATCACCTCAATTATAATCAAATAAATTTAGGCATGATATACACGTATAAATATGTATAGTACACATTCGCTCATAAACGGTATGAAGTGATAATTAGAACGTATACGAAACGTAATTAAAGAAATTGAAAAGAATGAATGATTTTTACCTCGGAATAACGGGTTGTCACATCATCCCTAAGAAAGAAATTTCATCCCGAAATTTAACATGAAGTTACTGAAGAAGCTAATGTGATTATGCGTTTTCGTGGGGTGTCACATCATCCCCCAGTTGGTTTGGAATTTTGTCCCGAAATTCAGCAGTAGCCTCACCACTAAATGCATTGTTCTTAAACAACTGAGGATACTTGGCATCAATTTATCTTCCCATTCCCAAGTAAATTCTAGTCCACGGTGTAAGTTCCAACGAACTCGAACTATAGTATTTTGCTATGCTTGAGGGTTTTGATTTCCCGATCCATGATCTCAACCGGTTCCTCGACGAAACGAAGCTGGTCATCGATCATGAGTTCCTTGAAAGGAACAATGAGGGTTTCATCTGATAAACACTTCTTCAGATTTAACACGTTGAAGACGTTGTGCACACCATTAAGCTCTTCAGGCAAGTTTAGTCAATAAGCCACTGTATCGATTCTCTCAGTGATTTCGAAAGGTCCGACATAATGCGGATTAAGCTTACCCCGTTTTCCAAAACGAACCACGCCTTTCCAAGTTGAGACCTTTAACAAAACTCGGTCCACAACTTGGAATTCCAATGGTTTTCTACACTTATCAGCGTAGCTTTTCTAATGGTCACGAGCTACCACCATTCGTTGTCTGATCTGGGCAATCTTTTCCGTTGTTTCGAGTACAAGTTTAGGGCTAGTAATTTGGCTATCGCCAACTTCAACCCAACACAGGGGTGATCAGCATTTCCGTCCGTATAATGCTTCGAACGGAGTAGCCTAGATGCTAGTGTGGTAGTTGTTGTTATAAGAGAATTCCACCAAAGGTAGGTGTCTTTCCCAGCCATTGCCAAAATCGATGACACACGCTCACAGCATGTCTTTGAGGGTTTGGATGGTACGTTCCGTTTGACCATCCGTTTGCCGGTGATAGGCGGTGCTCATGTCCAAATGTGAGCCAAAGAATTTGTGCATAGCCTGCCGCAAATCAGAGGCAAAACGTGGATCACGATCGGAGATGATGGATGTGACAACACGAGTTTTCAAGGTCTTTCCTCGACACGTTACTTGTATCACAACGGTGCTTTCATAACTCGTTTGCATTGTTAATAGTGCACGTTTGATATATGATTAAATTACTGTGTTATTGTTTGGTTAGTGTTGGAAACCTTTAAAATGTCTAAGGTTATAAACTTAATCCCACAAACCTCACCCGACGAAAGATGGTTTTTCGTCGTCACCCGTACTCGACGAAACATTGGTGTTTCGTCATCAACATCACGACGAAACATAGTTCTTCGTCGAGACCCTTATTCGCCGAGATGGGCTTCGGCCCAAGGGAAGCCCATTTATAATCTGCCACATTTACGTTATATTACGTGAACCTTAATTCGTGAAACCCTAGACACACTTTTCCTCTCCCTTGCACCCGACGGCGATCATCATCCTCTCGAAGTTCTTTTCGGTCTCATCTCGCATTCGGTTAGTATGTGATGACTCAATTTAACCTGTTTGTTCCATAGTTGGTATAATCATCTTCACATGATTGTTATAAAGTGACTAATCTGGATGTTATGAATCATAGTTTGATATGAATATTGTTAAGGACAGTTATATATTCTGGCAAACTAATGAATTGTTGATAATAGTGATCTGATTGATTATGGTTCTTAGTGGCATGATTAGGGTTAATGATTTATGATTTATGCAATTTGACCATATTGATGACGAAACCGTTTGAGCATGAGCAATAACTGTTAAAATCATAATGTTTAATCTGTTTGATCTGTTTTGGGAAATGGTAAACGTGTTTGCTGAAATCACGGATAATTGGTCATTGAGGAAAAGGAAATCAGAACTATTATGTATGCGACGAAACTCCCTCCTCGGCGAAACACTCCTGTTGACGAAACACCTTAGTGATTTGTCACCCCTAACATCGACGAAACACCTTAGTGATTCGTCACCCATCGTATCGACGAAACACTTTAGTATTTCGTTACCTGTCATGTCGAGGAAACACTCAGTGTTTCGTCGGTTGAAGTTTCGCCGCCCAGAGGATAGTTCACAGATTATGGTTAGAACTTGAATAATATGAATATTGTTGACGAAACCCTATTACTGTTTGTTAATGATATAAACATTGACTGAGGAAACATGATTTGGGTGTTATGAGTAGTACATGTAACTGTTAGCACCGTTGTGAAACATACATGAGAATTGTGGAATCGTATGAACTTGAATAACTGCTATGTTGTTTGAATGCACACTATGATTGTAAATTATACGTGAACCATGCGAATGTAAACTAATTACGTAAACATGAATACCATAGGCTGTGACTGTTTAAGTGTGAGCAAGTAGCTAGTCATACCGAGCAAACCAAGGTGAGTTCACTTCTCTCAAAACAAGCATGCGTCCGGTAGGGACAATCAAACAGACAAAACTTATAAATGGATTTTCATAAACCCATATCCTTGTAGGGGATATGAGGTGGTTTTCAAATACCCACATCCTTGCAGGGGATGTGAGGCGGATTTCACAAACGCATATCCTTGCAGGGGATATGCAACGGTTTTCAGTAAATGTTGATGTTGGATAATACACTCACTTTCTATCATTTAAGTCCCATCATACTACCAGGTTAGTTGCTTGTAGGGCAACGGGGTTATTAGTTGATAGCGCTATTAGGTTTGGCACCCTCACGACGTACCTGGATAGGACGAGCCTGAACTAATAACTTTAAATCATGACCAATGTTTGATAGAGCATTGGAGAAGGGAAAAAAGGGCCGTCTGTGGTATCGAGTTATTATCCACTTAACATATCATAAGTCACTACTTGGTATCAAACGGTTAAAGCAAACTGTGAACTCACCAGCGTGTCTGATACACTTTTTCTGCATGCTTGCAGGTCCTTAGGTACATGGATTGGAACTTGCTATCTGGGAGTGCTGGAGTGGTCATGGTTCGTGGCTCTTGGATACAAGTTTAATTATTATTGCACACTTGTTTTGGAACACTTGAAATAACTATTTACATTATGCTTCCGCTGAACAGATTTGTTTTATTGTGTTTGGATTTACTTTATGAAATAAATGGAAACTTTTATTTAATACTATGTTATGGTTCAATGTGATTGGTGGCTAGATCCTGTTACGTCACACGCCGTTCGGGGGTTCCCGCTTGTGGTATTTTTGGGGGTGTGACAGTTTGGTATCAGAGCCACTGTTTATAGTGAACTAGGTTTTAAAACGTTTTCATAAAACCAGACTATAACCCAACAGTATCGAAGCGACCATGACACTCAGCTCCAGATTGCAAGGTTCGTCCTCTGTTTACTTTATGCATTACTTGTTTAGTAGTCACACACTCACTATTTGCATGAAACTACATACTAGATACCATGATGTGATTACCTGTGCTGCATGTTTTAGTGAAGTTCGATAGTGTGACACTACTCTTCGACTATTGTGATCTTTAATCCTGTAATTTCTTCTGTTTTTGCTATTTAAATGTGGGGAACCTTTTAGCACAAGTTAAGAGGAACGGAGATAAGCGTGCAAATTGCCTTATTATTATGGATGAACACATAATAATAATGTGGGGTGCATGTGAGTCCCAGTGAGGATTAACGAGTGTGAAAAGGGTTCCGCTCTGTCGTATGATGTAAACTTTGTAGTTTGTAGATGTCAACGTGAGGTTTGACTCCTACCTTATCTCGATTCTTAAACTTTTCCCTCTTCTTATATAGAATCATGAGCGGACGAGGCCATGGACGTGGTCACATTGCGATGACTCAGGCTGAGTTGACTAATTTGATTAACACCCGTGTGGCTGAGGCTTTGGCAGCCTATCAAGCTGGTACGATATGTGCCAATTATTCATTATTCTTGTGTCGCGTATGTCACACCCCGACTACGTAAAACAACAAATCGTGGCGGAAACGTCAGGGAGTGTTGTAACAGAATTATTGTTTCATAACCATTGTATTTAAAGTTATGTTTTATTTATAAACAAAGAGGACTACATTGTCTTAAACAAAGAGAAACAAGAGTACATGACATAATTAAACTAGTTCTAGCTTCGTTTTAAGTCAATAAGGCACAGGTCCGCCTAAGTGTATCTTTGATCATCCCTATGCAACAGCTCCTGAAAACACATGTGAAAATAGGTACGTCAGCATAAAAATGCCTGTGAGATACATAGGTTTTGTGAAAATAGGATTCATCACTTGTGTTTAAAGAAATGTTTAATAAAAATTAGTCATGAATCTTGTTAAGTGTTTTCTTTTATAAATCATATGAAAACTTGATAAGAAATCAAATTATATAAAAGAAAGATGTATGGTTAATTAAATAACCAAGTAAAAAAATTAGTTGTATAAATAAACTGTTTGTTAAAACAATGTCTTGCGAAAATATGTTATTTATGTAAATTGTAATATGTCTAAATTGAAATGGTTTAAATAACGCTACGATATGTAATATCACAAAAGCACTTATATATAGGAAGTACCAGCGGCGTATCCACTATGCTTTTATTATATTACACGCGCCTCGTTACTTAAATCACTTACCCAAATAAACCACCAATGTAAATTGTTCATGTTTAAACCGATTGTCAAATGTTTATGTGTAAATAATTGTCTATTATCAAAATGTAAATTATGTAATGTGTAAACCAATGTCAAGATGTCTATGTCAATATGTAAATCATGTAATGTGTAAACAAATATCATGTATGGCAAGTGAAACATATCAACTAAACCATAGGTAAAATGCATAAAGCAAGGTATTGAAGTAAAACACAGTTTAAATCAAAGTTATGTTTTGTGAAATAAATGCATGCTCTACTGATACAAACATCTATGCGGTATTGTAAAAATGCATACATTCAAGCCTTGAGACTGTGGCGACAAACCCTTAAACAAATTAAAGGTTTATCTGAATTATGTGTATCGAATTCGGTCATTCCTTCCATCCAAACTAACCTAGGATTTCAGGAACGGGAGTTGTCAATTCCTATGGTACCACTACCTACTAACGAACGGCGTGATCAATGTTAATGAATGTATTTTTGTCCCATTTAAACAAACCAAATGTCATACCAAAATGTAAGCATGTTTTATGAAATAATGTACTAAGTATGCAACAATGAACATACATAGCATGAAATGTAATGTAAAACAATGCATTAAGTATGCACTAAATGGACATACATAGCGTGAAATGTAATGTAAAACAATGCACTAAGTATGCACTAAGTGGAAATACATAGCATAAAATGTAATGTAAAACGATGTGCTAAGTATGCACTAACTGGACATACATAGCAAAAACATAATGAAATCATGTACTATAAGTGTACTAATGAACATAACAAGCATATGATATGAAAACATGGAAAGCACGAAAGTAACAAGTAGGCACATGTGTTTCACCCCAAAATGTTTGAAAAGTAGTAAAAGAGGGGACTATGTACTCACTTGAGATTGCTCAATAGTCTTTAGATAACCACCAAGCAATGCTAGAAAGGTCGCAGAATCAAACGGCACCTAAATAGGTAACTACGTTAATAAACGGACCTAAATCAGAGGATCGGATAGAATGAGGTTTCGTAAACCAAATGAGTATAGGAACTCATGTAATATGGTTTAACAAAGCCTATATTCTAAAAGGGAACCTATCCTAAGTGCTTACGACCCATTACGATTCGTTTAGGTAGCTTATGCTACTTTAACGCGTCGTTCGCGTAAAACGCCTTCGGACCGCCTAACTTGTCCTATGACAAGTAAAATACGCCTTAACATGTCTAATAATGTTTCCTAATCAGTTTAGATGTCAAAATTTATGTTACATATGCTTAAAATGAATTTTGGCGTAAAAAGGGCATTTTGGTCATTTTTCCTAAGGCATATAATTTCCTATCATACAACTAAGTAGACTAAGTGACCATAAAGTATAACCTCGGAAGGTTATTCCTTATGCAACTATGGTCACAAATTGTGTTTGGTCGGATCCTAATGATCGACCAAACGGGTCGGGTTCGAAAGTCTAAGCGGTTGTTTAGACCGCTTATCTTATGACCCTATATAAGCACTAAACCTAAAGTGACGAGCTAAACATATTAAAACATGTTTTACGAAGTTAGAAAACAAGTTTGGTATCAAAACAAAGGGTCTTGATACCCAAAAGTAGTTTGGTTGCAAAATACTCAAGAATTCGCATTTTGACCGAAACTACGACTCGTCATTATGCCTAGATAACGTGGTAATCAGTAGGTATAGTCACAAAGGACTATGACCATCGTGATTACGCTCACGTTGCGAAGTTCAAACGAACTATGTGTTGACTATAAACTGATCAAAGCTGAAAGTCAAACATTGTTTGACTTTCACACTTAAAACGCGTTAAAGAACGAAAGAATACTTACAACAGGTCCAAGAAATGGAAGTTTGATCTGAAAATTCTCAGGTATGAAGTGAAATCACTCCAACCTAGAGAATAGATCAGATCAAGTGTGAGTTGCAAGTGAAATGGGTGGGGGTATTTATAGTTTTCGGAGAGCCGTTAATATCGTTTATCGAAAAACATGCTTTAATCTTGGCCGTCCAAGTGTGCCCCCTGATTTGTACTACCTTGGGCACCCCTAAACCAGCCCATTGATAGTTCAAAACCATTTGCAAGTGCTGGAACAGGCTGTAAACAGCTGGGTAAAGATTTTTGCTGATCTGCAGGTTTTAGGTGCCCAGCGTAAGACCCAAGGAAGTCCTACGCGGCCCGCCTGGGCTGCATAGTTCAGCAACAAGTTTCAAAAGTTTCCGTTTCAGTCCCTACATGTATTTAAGGCCTTTTTCGACAATTTTAAAGCCCGTTAAACCATTTTTAAGGCTCTACAATGATACCTAAGCATAGGGGATGTGAAACATGCTCAAAAATATGTCGGATATCGGTTCGTTTGGTCGTACGATCACGTTATTCGGTTAATTACGATGAAATACGAACAAACACGAAAAACGATCCAAATTACGCGACGAATGGAATTTTATCATGCCAATCACTAAAATAAAATATTTTATTGATTACCTAAATTTTTGGATGTCCGGATGTATTCAGAACGTAAGATATGCGTGAAAATGCAAACTTATGCACTTTTTGACGCTTTTAGTCCCTGAATGACCAAAAAGTTTTTTTTAGCATACCGAACCCCTCAGAGCCTATTTCTAAGCTATGTAAAGGATATTTATGGTATGTTTAACTTATGATCATGTTCCGGAATGTCTATTACAGTATGAATCGGCATACTTTCACAGTTTGTTGAATTTAGTCCCTGTAAGCGAATAAACTTGATTTTGCCATACCAAAGCCTTCAAAACTTATTTCTAAGTTATGTAAAGGTTATTTAAGGTATGTTAAGCATAAATCGATGTTTTGGAGTGTTTGTCACATTAAACTGATTACGTTTACACACCAGTTTGCGTATAACTCTCTAGAAAGTGTTATAGAGTTTGAAATTGAACAAAAATCAAAACATGCAAAATGTCAAACATAAACAAACAAATATTGGGATCAAATAACATTTTTTTTATTGATAACTGAACTGTTTACAATGATTACAAGCACAGGTGTCACAGCGTACACAACTCTTACCCGTATGCTGTATTTTCTTTCGTTCTTAGGTCATCAAGTGAATCAGAATCAAAACAATCCACCTGCTTGTACGTTCAAAACGTTCATGGATTGTAAGCCACAGACTTTCAGTAGAGCTGAAGGTACCGTGAGATTGCTTCGTTGGTTCGAGAAAGCCGAATCCGTTTTTGCTATGTGTAATTGTCTAGAGGGGGACAGGCTGAAGTTTGCTTCTGGCACCTTGAAGGATGGTGCTCTAACTTGGTGGAATGCTCAAGTATAGATGTTGGGCGTCGAGATGGCAAACGCGACCACTTGGGATGATTTCAAAGAGCTGATTCGGGAAGAGTACTATCCTCGGGATGAAATTCAAAAGTTGGAAAACGAGTACTATAACCTGAAGATGGAAGGATCTGATATCGAGGCTTATACGAGACGGTCTCACGAGCTGGCAAACATGTGTCCTAACCTATCTTGACCACCACCTCGCATGATCGAACTCTACATTAAGGGATTGGCACCACATGTCAAGGGATTAGTCACTGCAGCAAATCTCAACGACCTACCCAGGATTATCAGATTGGCTCACAAGATCACTGATCAGGAGGTGGAGTGTGGCTCGCTACCACCCCGTATTGCTGCTACTACTACTTCTGCTACGGTTACCACCACCACAGATAACAAGCGTAAGTGGAATGACTCAGATAAGACAGCAAACTCGAATTAATCGCAGAAGAAGCCTGATAATAACAGCAGCCGCAGCTTTAGTCAATCGTCTTCGGTTAATCAGAATCAGAACCACAGCCAGACTTCCGGTTACACAGGAAAGCAGCCGAAGTGCAATAAGTGTGGTTTCCACCACTATGGCCAGTGTAGCCGGGCATGTCAAAGGTGTGACAAGCTGGGACACATGGCGAAGGATTGTAGAGCTCCACATCCCAAGCACCAACAGCAACAATCTCAGCAATAGCAACAGAGGTAACAACCCCAGCAGGATCGGGGTAATCAGAGGGGATGTTATCAGTGTGGCAGTGAAGGGCCTTTCAAGAAGGATTGCCCGCAATTGAATCAGAATGCCAAAAATAACAATGGGGGTAACCGCCAGAATAACAACAACAACGCGGGAAACAACAACAATGGGAATAACGGTAGGAATGGCGCTCGCGGTAGGGCGTTCACTATTGGGGCAGGCGATGCAAGGAACGATGACAACGTCGTGACTGGTACGTTCTCTGTTAATGGTATTATTGCTTCTGTGTTATTTGACTCTGGTGCTGATTGGAGTTATATGTCTTTGGGGTTCAGTCGTTAGCTAGGATTGACCCTTACATCTCTTGTGAACAAGCATGTAGTGGAATTAGTTGATGGCAAGTCGTTAGAAGCCATACATGTATTCTTAGGGTGTAAACTCGATCTTCTAGGTCAAGTGTTTGACATTGAACTTCTTCCCATCACTCTTGGTAGTTTTGATATAGTCGTTGGTATGGATTCGTTGTCCAAACACGGAGCAGACATACTTTGCAAGGAGAAGATCGTGCGTGTACCTCTCCCTAGCGGGGAAACATTATCTGTCCAGGGTCATCGAAGCGGTGCAACCGTCAACATCATTTCATCCATGAAAGCCCAGAAATGTTTACGGAAGGGCTACCCTACTGTTCTTGCGCTTGTTTCTGATACTCGGCCTGAAGAGAAGAAAATCGATGATTTACCAGTCGTACGGGAGTTTCCTGACGTTTTTCCCAAAGAACTTCCAAGTTTACCTCCACCTCATCAAGTGGAGTTCCAAATTGATCTTACACCACGAGCAGCTCCGATTGCTCGCGTACCATATCGTCTTGCACCTGGGGAGTTGCAAGAATTTTCCAATAAACTCCAAGAACTTTTGGATAAGGGCTTTATTCGACCCAGTTCTTCGCCTTGGGGAGCCCCGGTATTGTTTGTAAAGAAGAAGGACGGATCCTTTTGCATGTGTACTGATTATCGCGAACTCAACAAGGTGACGGTCAAGAATCGTTATCCTTTACCTTGCATTGACGACCTGTTCGACCAGTTGCAAGGGTCGAGCTTCTACTCGAAGATTGATCTAAGATCGAGCTATCATCAGATGAGAGCTCGAGAAGAGGATGTTCCAAAAACAGCTTTTCGCACACGTTATGGTCATTACGAGTTTCTGGTCATGCCATTCGGGTTAACCAACGCACCAACGGTATTCATGGATTTCATGAACCGCGTATGCAAACCATACCTTGACGATTTTGTCCTCGTGTTCATCGATGACATTCTGATCTATTCTAACAGCAAGGAGGACCACGAGCAGCACCTACGTCTTATCTTGGAACTCCTGAGGAAAGAGCAGCTTTACGCGAAATTTTCTAAGTGTGACTTCTGGATTCGAGAAGTATATTTCCTCGGCCACATCGTTAACGAAATGGGAATACACGTGGATCCTGTTAAGATCGATTCAATTAGGAATTGGGTAGCACCAAAGAATCCTTCGGAGGTGCGACAATTCCTTGGCCTCGTTGAGTACTATCGAAGGTTTATTGAGGGCTTTTCAAAGATCGCTCAACCTCTCACTGCTCTGACACAGAAGGGTGTAGTGTATACTTGGGGAATGAAACAGGAAGACACTTTTCAGCTTTTGAAACAAAAACTCTACAGTGCACCAATTTTGTCTCTACCCGAAGGTACCAAAGATTTTGTAGTGTATTGTGACGCCTCTATTCAGGGTCTCGGTTGCGTGTTGATGCAACGCGAGAAAGTTATAGCTTACGCCTCTCGACAGTTGAAGGTCCTTGAAAAGAATTGCACAACTCACGACTTGGAGTTGGGGGTCATGGTTTACGCGTTGAAAATCTAGAGGCATTATCTGTACGGTACCAAATGCACTATCTACACCAATCACAGGAGCCTCCAGCATATTTTCGACCAGAAGGAATTGAATATGCGACAGCGTCGCTAGGTAGAACTCTTAAATGACTACGATTGTGCAATCAAGTATCATCCGGGTAAGGCTAACGTTGTAGCTGACGCTCTCAGTCGAAAGGAAACGAAACCCAAACATGTCCGCGCTTTACAGCTCACCATTCATTCTAACCTACCTGACCAAATCCCTTCTGCACAAACTGAGGTGTTGAAAGAGGAAAACAGCGAAGCGGAGTATTTACGGGGCATGGAAAAGTGACTGGTAGAGAGATTTGATGGTATTCTCTACTTCATGGAACGGATATGGATTCCCTTGTTTGGTAACCTTAGAGAGCTTGTGATGGACGAAGCACACAAGTCTCGATACTCTGTTCACCCGGGTTCGGATAAGATGTATCAGGACCTCAAAGTCATGTACTGGTGGCCAAAGAAGAAGGCCCACATCGCGACTTATGTAAGTAAATGTTTGACTTTTTCAAAGGTTAAGGTGGAGTATCAGAAACCCTCAGGCCTACTTCAGCAACCCGAAATACTCATGTGGAAATTGGAACAAATCGCCATGGATTTTGTCACTGGGCTACCTAGAACTCAAAATGGAAATGATACCATCTGGGTGATCGTTGACCGTCTCACCAAATCTGCACACTTCCTCGCAATTAAGGAAACTGACAAGTTCTCGCAGTTGGCAGGTATATATCTAAAGGAGGTGGTTTCCAGGCATGGGGCGGTAACCTCTATTATCTCTGATTGAGATCCGTGTTTCATATCCGATTTGTGGCAAGCGATGCACAAATCATTTGGCTCACGTCTTGACATGAGCACTGCCTATCACCCTCAAACGGATGGTCAGAGTGAGCGAACTATCCAGACATTGGAAGACATGCTGCGAGCATGTGTTATCGATTTTGGTAAAGGTTGGGAGAGACACTTACCCTTGGTGGAGTTTTCTTACAATAACAGTTACCATACTAGTATCCAGGCAGCTCCGTTCGAGGCTTTATACGGGCGGAAATGTCGGTCTCCTCTCTGCTGGGCTGTAGTGGGTGACAGCCAAATCATAGGCCCGGAGCTTGTGCTCGAAACTTCTGAGAAGATTGTGCAAATCAGAAATCGTATGGCGGCGGCGCGCGACCATCAAAAAAGCTACGCTGACAAGCGTTGGAAACCTTTGGAGTTTGCTGTAGGTGATCACGTTATGCTAAAAGTCTCACCCTGGAAGGGTGTGGTACGTTTTGGGAAACGCGGTAAGCTTAATCCGCGTTATGTCGAGCCATTCAAAATTCTGGAACGAATTGGTAAGGTTATGTACAAGCTCGAGTTACCTGCTGAGTTGGGTAACGCCCATGATGTTTTCCATATTTCACAATTGAAGAAGTGTTTGTCTGATGAAACACTTGTAGTACTGTTTCAAGAGCTCAAAATTGATGACAAGTTGCAGTTTCTCGAAGAACCAATTGAAATTATGGACCGAGAAGTCAAAGTTCATAATCATAGCCGAATTCTAATCGTGAGAGTTCGTTGGAACTGATGTGTGCAAAATGCAACATATAAATTACATCAATTGTGGCATAAAACTAACCCTTTTTTAGTACTAATGTTGGAAAAAGTGTGCTTTTGTCTTCCTTTTGTATTTTCAGGATTAAATGAGCTTAAATTAACAAAAGAAGCAAAAAGGCAGCTAAATCTAACATAAATACAAGAAAATGAACAAACGTGACATGACCGACCCCACGACAGCATCCTCCCAAGCAAAACAAGAGAACAGAAGGCTGAACACGCCCCGTGCTCAATGAGCACGGGGGCGTGCCCAAGTGTCAGCATAAAAGACAAAGTTGTAGAAGCTTCCATCGCCCACCATGGGGCCGTGCTCAGCAGACACGGGGCCATGGTCAACTATAAGATTCGCAGAATCCAGGCAAATCTTGATAGTACAGATATGCTTCTGCACACGGGGTCGTGCCTAGTGGACACGGGGCCGTGGTCAACTAATACAGACAAGAGCAATTAATGAAGACAGAGAAGGATGTGGACCCGGGGCCGTGCCCACTGGACACGGGGCCGTGCCTGAGCTTTTGTTCAGCCTATAAATAGGAGTGCTTGACTCAAGCTCAAACCATCCCTTGGCACACCACCTCTCTCATACTTCACCCACTACCCACCACCACCATAACACCATCATCCACCACCATCATCCATTGTCCATCATAGAGTGTGTGAGTCGTCTTGGGATCCAAGATTGATCGTAAGAGTTCTTGACAATCAAGGCCATGGTTGCCTAAGTCTCTTACATCACTTGGGGAAGACAAAGTGTCTAGTGTAATACTTTTTATTTTTAATCTTTTCACATTTTTTTACTTGGTTATGTATTAATGACTTTAATAACTAGTTTCTTTTGTTGAAGGTGATTCTTCCTTATCGTTTGTTCGTGGTGTCTTGGCATTATTTTACAGTCTATATAAAATAAAAGATTTTCACCATTCATACCTCCACGGTCTATATGAAGGTATGTTGGCTACCTGGTCGGGGGTTAAGGGAACGGTTTGGTAAGAGTCTTGCCTTGTTCAGTGTATAGATCCTGCAAGGACCTGGGTCAAATTTAGTAGGACCTCCTTCAATACTTAACGGTATTGGATGGCGGGGGTCCAAACTCTTTGACCCCCTCATATGTAAGCTACTATTAATACAATAACCCGGCTATTTAGGACTGTATCCCTGCTGACTCAGACTACTTAGCCGAGGGTAACGTCACCTTCAAAAGAGGGGCCTACCATAATATGCATTAATAACTTAATTAATTATCTTTCAATAATCCGACCCTTTAGGATTGTATCCTTGCTGACTCAAACTACTGGGTTGAGGGTAACGTCACCTTCAAAAGAGGGGCCTACTACAATAACTAAGATAATCTCTTAAAAAGTGCAAAAGTGCGGAAATAATCAAACGTTACACTATACACGAGTCGGAACCAAGTGATTCATCTTGTCTATCTGTTTTTATTTTTATTTTATTTTCAGCATTTTAGTTAGTTTTTATTTTTCTAGTTTAAAACCTTTTTCTAACTTTTTGATTTGATTAGACGTTGAAGATAAACAGGTACTAAAAGCTCTTGTGTCCTTGGACGACCTCGGTATCTTACCAACACTATACTACGCTCACGATGGGTGCACTTGCCCATATGTGTGTTTAGTGTTAGTAAATATCGTGTTTTATAAATTTAAAACTTGGCTAAAAAGTGTAAAAGGGCTTAAAATAAACATTAAAACCATAACACACTTCACACGCATCAAGTTTTTGGCGCCGTTGCCGGGGACACAAGGATTTTAAGAAAGCTTAAAATCGGCGGCCTAATCAGTTTTTCAAAACCTTTTTAAAATGCGTGCACACTTTTCTGCATTTTAGTTTAGTTCTGCATTTACAGTAGGTTGAACACGGGCAGTGCTCACTGAACACGGGGCCCTGCTGCATATTTTTTCATAAAACACCCAGATACAGTAGCCTGAACACGGGGCCGTGCTCACTGAACACGCCCTGTGCTCATAGAAATCAGCAACTTTAATTAAAACGCCCAGATACAGATTCTGTACATGGGGCCGTGCTCACTGAACACGGGGCCTTGTCCAGCCTCTGTTTCCGTTTTTATTTTTGTTTTTTGGTCTCGAGACTTGGTTGTGGTCTGCTGAGTGATTCTTATGGATCAATACTCAGGAGGTTACAACTACACCTATGAGGAGGATGATTATAGGAATAACTATTGCACTAATTGTGGTGACCCGCACTCGTTTCAATATTGTAACTCATATAAACCGTTCACTTCATACACCTACTATGAGGAACCCAGGTACGAGCCATCAACTTCATACACATCCTATGAAGGCCGAAGGTATGAACCTCCTCCCTCATACTCATATTTTGATGAACCAAGGTATGAGCCTTCATACTCATACTTTGAGGAACCAAGATATGAGCCACCACTTTCATATGCTTACTATGAGGAATCATGGCGTGAACAACCCACCTCATATGAGTATTATGAAGAACAAAATTACGAACCTTGTCCATCATATGCTTACAATGAAGAACAATGGTGTGAACCATCTACTTCATATGGGTATTATAAGGAACAAAGCATCGAACAACCGGATTCAAGCTTTGAAAATCCCGATTCTTTTTCTATAACCGAAGTGACCGATAGGATATTAGAACACCTTAGAGTTATCGATCGCTATATAAAAGAATCTCGTGCAAGGGAAGAGGAGTCCTACGTAAGAGAAGAATTAAATAAAGAAAAGATAACTGAAAGTGTAAAAGTGGAAGAACAAATAAGTGAAAAGCCGACACATGAGTTAAACATCGAAAAAGGTGAGTCCAACAACGTTAAAATTCAAGAAGAGTCTAATTTTGAAGAAATTAATCTCTTGTCACCTTCTTTTGAAAATCATTGTTTAGTTCCCACTCATGCTAAGTTTCTAAAAGAGTTAAACACTAACACTAAAATTGACGAAACGGTAAGTGTTAAGTTAACTAATGATCAAACCTCGCTAATAAAAGAAGACCCATTTGAAATCAACATTACACTGGTTCCATGTTTTTTTCAAAATTCATTTATTAGTAATGTTTCAATTGATAAAGATCTTTGTGTTAACATAACGCCCAACTACATTTTCGAGAAATTAAGTATTAGTGATTTTTCTCCACTTCAAATACCCATTTTTCTATCTAATCGGAAAATAATAAAATCAATCGGTGTAGTTGAGGATGTCTTGGTTCAAACAAATCAAATGGTAATCCCAACCGACTTTGTCATCCTCGATGACGCTCCTCTAGTGTTGGGACGACCATTTGTAAAAACTCACGAAGCTTTGGAAAACCGGAAGTACAACAATCTACCTCTTCAATTAGGGGCATTTAAAAAGAGTGTCGATCTTGAGCGTTTAATGAAATATCCAATCGGCAATGACGACCCCCTAATTGAAGATGAGCCAGAACCACCCGATAAGGTGGGTCTAGCCAAGGACCCTTATAAACGTGGCGCACCACGGAGGCATTCCGCGGAACTATCCTTAGTTTAATTTAGATTAACTTTTATATTTTCTAGTTTAGTTTTAATTTTCAGGAATAAAACACACTCGGGATGGTGAAGGATACTAAGGGAAGCTTGAACCAACAACCCATGCAAAAAAACAGAGTCCCAACAATTTTTCTTCATTACAGCAAGATCAGCATGGGGTCGTGCTCACCCCAACACGCCCCGTGCCCGAGGTTCTGCAGAAAATGCCCAGTGCAGGTAACTGGACACGGGGCCGTGCTCACTGAACACGCCCCCGTGCCCAGCCTTCTGTTTAAATTTGATACTGGCAGTCTGACCACGGGGCCGTGCTCAGCCAACACCACCCCGTGTTCAGCTACCCAGTAACATAAAATCTTGTTTTTAACCCACTTTTACACATTTTAATCAACCGAAAAACTTATTTTTGGGACACATTGAGGACAATGTGTAATTTAAGTGTGGGGGGGGGGGGGATGCTAAAACCTTGAATCTTGCAAGTCCTAATTACAAGCCTTACACAAAACTCTATTGGAACCGCTAATCACCCCAAATTTTTTCAAAAAAAAAATTCTTTTTTTTACTTGTCTAAGTTTAACTTGGAAATTTCAAGTTCTAAAAAGGTTATATTTTTACAAATTTACAACCGATAGCGTCGTGATAAAAAGAACCAACATAAGAAAATTATGAAACGGCATGACAAGCTTAGTTAAAATTTGATTATATATACTTGATCACATAAAAACCCATTCCCACAAAAGTGAATTTTGAGCCTTTATTGAGCATACAAATACATATCATTAAACTACATGCTCATTTTTCGTTTCTTGTGTGAATAGCCGCTTGGTTCTTACAAATCTAGAACTTGCCACGACGATACATTCCCGGTCCTTACCAACTTAAACCCGAGTAAGTAAATGATGGAGGCATTAGGACTAACCCTTTTTATTTCTACACCATTATTATTTTTTTTTTACCACCTACCCAAAATCCCCCTAGTTAGCCCCTTTGAGCCTAAACCTTTTTCAATTCATAACCCAAACCAAACACCCTTTCACCCACCAAAACCTTTTTTTTATTTTTAACCCTTTGTTTTAGTAACTAGCTCGGTTTTTCGTATGACTTTCAAAAAAAAAAAAATGTTGATGATGAAGCAAAAAGAGAAATAAACAAACAAGTTTATCAAAAAAAAAAAAATTTGTTTGAATAAAAGCTTCATCAAAATAAAAGTTGCAAAAATAAAAAGTATTTCGAAAACCGACGCGTGTTACGATTTTCGCCCTTTCACTAACCACTAACCCAACCACCTACCTTTAACCCAAGCCTAACCCTTCACCCAAAAGTCCTCTTGATATTTACAAAGGTATATAGTTAAAAAGGAGGAGGATTGATTGCTTGGCAAGCCTATGGTAGGAGTAAGTTCCATGCCGCTCTCGAGTGATTCACTGAAATAACATTTTCGGCCGAGTGTTGAGTGATCCCCGTGAGGTATGTGAACTTGTATATAAATGGAATTTTAAAAAGGCATGTTATGCCCTAATAAGTAATTTATCTTATGAAAAGTTTTAAATAAATCATGACGAATAGGATTGTAAATAAATAAAAATAAAACTTAATAAAGAATCTTGGAAATCCCGACACTCTATGACAAGCCCAAAAACCTTCTCTTCTTCCCATTCCATTTGGGAGTGTAAAGCCACATTATAAAGAGTTTTGCTTGAGGACAAGCAAAGATTCAAGTGTAGGGGTATTTGATGTGTGTAAAATGCAACATATAAATTACATCAATTGTTGCATAAAACTAACCATTTTTTAGTACTAATGTTGGAAAAAGTGTGCTTTTGTCTTCCTTTTGTATTTTCATGATTAAATGAGCTCAAATTAACAAAAGAAGCAAAAAGGCAGCTAAATCTAACATAAATACAAGAAAAGGAACAAACGTGACATGACCGACCCCACGACAGCATCTTCCCAAGCAAAACAAGAGAACAGAAGGCTGAACACGCCCCGTGCTCAATGAGCACGGGGGCGTGCCCAAGTGTCAGCATAAAAGACAAAGTTGTAGAAGCTTCCATCGCCCACCACGGGGCCGTGGTTGTCACACCCCGACCACGTGTAACATACAAAACGTGGCGGAAAACGTCGGGGAGTGTTGTAACAGAATTATTGTTTCACAACCATGGCATAAAAGTTATAGTTTATTTATTAAACAAGAGTGTTACATTGTCTTAGACAGGAAACAAATAGTTTATAACATAATTAAACAAGTCTATCTCCATTTTTAGTCTCTAAGGCACAGGTCCGCCCTAGTGTCACGATCATCATCCTACGGAAAAGCTCCTGAAAACACATGTGAAAATAGGTACGTCAGCATAAAAATGCATGTGAGATACATAGGTTTGTGAAAATAAGGTTCATGACTTATGTTTAAGAAAATGTTTAGTCATGAACCCCGTACTTTGCTTTGTCTTGTAAATCATTTGAAAAACGATAAGATCAGATGATATGTATAAATAATTGTAAGGTTAAATGAATAACCAAGAAAAATGAGTTTGTATAAGATAAGTTGTTTATGTAAATCAATGTCTTGCGAAAATAAGTTGTTTATGTAAAACGTAATATGTCAAATATTGAAATGATTTAAGTAACGCTACGCCATGTAATATCATACAACCATTTGTTTATAGGAAGTACCAGCGGCGTATCCACCATGCTTGTATCATATTACACACGCCTCGTTATTCAAATCACTTACTCAAACCAACCACCAATGTGAATTGTTTATGTAAAAATGAATGGTCATGTGTTAATGTGTAAACCATATCGAAATGTCTATGTTCAATGTAAACCACTAAATGTGTATATCACTGTCAAAATGTTTATGTTTAATGTAGATCATGTAACGTGTAACCAGAAATGTCATGTATGGTAAGTGAAATGTATCAACTAAACCATATGTAAAATGCACAACAACAAGGTATTGAAGTAAAACACAGTTTAAATCAAAGTTATGTTTTGTGTAACAAATGCATGCTATACTGATACAAACATTTATGCGGTATTGTTATAATGCATACATCCAAGCCTTGAGACTGTGGCGATAAACCCTTAAACAAATTAAAGGTTTATCTAAGTTATGTATATCGAATTCGGTCATTCCTTCCAATCCAAACAAACCCAGGATTTCAGGAACGGGAGTTGTCAATTCCTATGGTACCACTACCTACTAACGAACGACGTAGCTAATGTTAATGAATGTATTGTTCCACTGTAAAGAAACCAAATGTCATACCCAAAATGTAAGCATGTGAAAACGATGCACTAAGTATGTAATCAAATGAACATACATAGCGTGAAATGTAATGTAAAACGATGTACTAAGTAATGCACACAATGGGCACACATAGCATAAAATGTAATGAAAAACGATGTACTAAGTAATGCACACAATGGGCACACATAGCATGAAATGTAATGTAAAACGATGTACTAAGTAATGCACACAATGGGCACACATAGCATAAAATGTAATGAAAAACGATGTACTAAGTAATGCACACAATGGGCACACATAGCATGAAATGTAATGTAAAACGATGTACTAAGTAATGCACACAATGGGCATACATAGCATAAAATGTAATGAAATCATGTACTATGAATGTACTATTAAACATAGCAAGTATATGATATGAAAACAGGAAAGCATGAAAGTAACAAGTAGGCACATGTGTTTCACCCCAAATCAGTTTGGAAAACAGTAAAAGAGGGGTCTATGTACTCACTTGAGATTGTTCAGTAGTCCTAAGATAACCACCAAGCAATGCTAGAGATCACGGAATCAAACGGCACCTAATATAGGTAACTATGTTAATAAAACGGACCTAAATCGGAAGATCGGGTAGCATGAGGGTTTGTAAACCAAACGAGTATGGAGACTCGTGTAATATGGTTCAACAAAGCCTACATACTAAATGAAACTTAACTTAAGTGCTTACGACCCATTACGAC
This sequence comes from Helianthus tuberosus, assembly GCA_030545235.1. Taxonomy (NCBI): domain Eukaryota; kingdom Viridiplantae; phylum Streptophyta; class Magnoliopsida; order Asterales; family Asteraceae; genus Helianthus; species Helianthus tuberosus. The sequence goes on along the minus strand of CM060351.1, from coordinate 25,655,994 downwards.
CCGTTTAGGTAGCTTATGCTACTTTAACGCTTCGTTCGCGTGAAACGCGTTTGGACCGCCTAACTAGCCCTATGACAAGTGTTATATGCCTAAACATGTTACATAATCAGTTATGTGACAAAAGTTTAGGTTACATATGCTTAATTACCAATTATACATGAAAAGGGCATTCTGGTAATTTACCTAAGGCATATAAACTACCTATCATACAACTATTCAAACGAAGCGACCCTAGGGTATAACCTCGGAAGGTTATTCCCTACCTACTATGGTCACCTAATGTATTTGGTCGGATCCTAATGATCGACCAAATGGGTCGGGTTCGAAGGTATAAGCGATTTATTAGATCGCTTACCCTACGACCCTAGACAACGTGGTAATCAGTAGGCATAGTCCCAAGGGACTATAACCAACGTGATTACACTCACGTTGCGAAGTTCAAATGAACTTCGCATTGACCATAACTGGTCAACGCAGAAAGTCAAAGAAAGTTTGACTTTCAAACTCGAAAAGACTCGAAAAGCAATAAAAGAATGAAAGAATACTTACGAAGGGTCCCCGAATGCTAATCTCGATTCAAGAATCTCAGGTATGAAACAATGTTTTCAACTTAGAGTTTCTCAAATCAAAATTCTAGTGAGTTTAGCAATGGATGGCATGGGGTATTTATAGTGTTCGGTTAGCCGTTAGGATCGTTTCTAGGAAACCGTGCTTTGATCTTGGCCATACACCTCAAGATGGTGGTTTTTGAAAACCATTGGAGCCCCTAGTATTACCCAATACCATGTGCACATGAGGAAAGGACTTGATTCAATGTTTTTGCCATGTTTCTGCTGTCTGCAGACTGCTTGCGCACCATAACAATATAATTGTTGCGGTGCGCAAGGACCTAGTTTGGCAGAATGTCAGATTTGGTCCCTGCAGCCCGTTTAAGCTATTTCCGACACGTTTAAGCCCGTTAACCCCATTTCAAAGCTCAAAAATGAAGTTAAAGTATAGGGAACTTAAAATGTGTTCAAAAATATCTTGGATGTCGGTCCGTTTGGCCGTATGATCGCGATGTTCGGTTAATTACGACGGAATGCGCATAAGCGCGAAAAACGATCCAAATGACGCGACAAATGGATTTTTGGCAAGCCAAACACTAAAGCATAATATAGTCATGCTTACATAAATTTTTGGATGTCCGGATGTATTCAGAACATGAGTTATGCGCTAAAGTGCAAACTTGTGCACTTTTTGACACTTTTAATCCCTGAATGACCCAAAAGTTTATTTTAGCACACCGAACCCCTCAAAGCCTATTTCTAAGCTATGTAAAGGATATTTATGGTATGTTTAACTTATGGTCATGTTCCGGAATGTCTGTTACAGTTCAAATTGGCATACTTTCGCAGTTTGTCAAGTTTGGTCCCTGTAGTCGAATTAACTTGCTTTTGCCATACCAAAGCCTTCAAAACTTATTTCTAAGTTATGTAAAGGTTATTTAAGGTATGTTAAGTATATGTTGATGTTCCGGAGTATTTGTCGCATTAAACTGGTTACGTTTACGCATCAGTTTGCGTATAACTCTCTAGAAAGTGATGTGGAGTTTGAAATTGAACAAAAGTCAAAACATGAAAAATGTAAAACACAACCAAACAAACATTGGGATCAAATAACATTGTTTTATTGATAATTGAACTTTTCACAATGATTACAAGCACAGATGTTACAGTCTCTCCTACTTGTGGAAATTTTGTCCCGAAATTTATTTAGAGGAAACTCATGGGAAAAGATGCGGATATTTCGCCTTCATTTGATCTTCGTGTTCCCAAGTAAACTCAGGTCCACGTTTAGCTTCCCAGCGAACTTTGACCAAAGGAATGCGCTTGCGTTTGAGCCACTTGACTTAACGTTCCATGATTTCCACTGGCTTCTCAACAAATTTTAGTGTTTTGCCAACACGAATTTCGTCAAGCGGTATGTGGAGGTTCTCATCAGCTAAACACCTCTTGAGATTGGACACGTGAAAAGTTGGATGAACATTTCCAAGTTCAGGAGGTAACTCAAGTCTGTAGGCTACCTTTCCGATTCTTTCGACGATCTTGAATGGTCCAACGTATCTAGGTGCAAGTTTTCCTTTCTTTCCAAATCTGATCACACCTTTCCAAGGTGAGACCTTAAGTAATACTCGATCACCGACTTGAAATTCCAAGGGTTTGCATTTTGGATCCGCGTAACTCTTTTGACAGCTTCTAGCTGTCTGAAGGTTATCACGAACTTTCTTGACCTTATCAGTTGTCTCTAAAATGAGGGCAGGTCCAGTAAGTTGAGCCTCGCCGATCTCATTCCAGCAGACTGGTGAACGACATTTTCGACCATAGAGAGCCTCGAAAGGAGCCATTTTGATGCTGGTGTGATAACTGTTGTTGTAGGAGAATTCAATCAGCTGAAGATGTGAATCCCAACTACCACCAAAATCGATCACACAAGCTCTAAGCATATCCTCCAGAGTCTGGATTGTTCTTTCAGATTGACCATCCGTTTGCGGATGATAAGCTGTGCTCAGATTAAGTTGGGTCCCCATAGCAGATTGCATGGTTCTCCAAAAATGAGAAGTGAAACGAGCATCTCTGTCAGAAATGATGTTCAAAGGAACACCATGTCGAGCTACAATTTCATCCACATAGATTTTAGCAAGTTTGTCAGCAGAAAAATCCTCACGGATTGGCAAGAAATGCGCTGACTTAGTAAGACGATCAACGACTACCCAGATGGCATCATGACCTTTCTTGGTGCGTGGAAGTTTGGTAACAAGATCCATAGTAATGTTTTCCCATTTCCAAACTGGGATCTCCGGTTGCACCAATAAACCCGAAGGACGCTGATGTTCAGCCTTAACCTTAAGACACGTAAGGCATTTTGATACATATAAGGCAATGTCTTTCTTCATACCAGGCCACCAATACTGAATACGAAGATCCTTATACATTTTATCTGAGCCCAGATGAATAGAATAACGAGACTTATGGGCTTCATCCATAAGCAAGGTACGAAGATTATCCTGGCTTGGGACCCACAAACGGTCCATGAAGTAATACGATCCATTGTCCTTCAGTTCCAGATCAGGTGTTATGTGATAGGGAAATTCCTTATCCATCAAACCTTGTGAAACACAAGATTGTTGAGCCTGAGAAATGCGTGCTTGGATATCGGATCGAGCTTGAATAACAGATTGAACATGTACACAATGAAGCTTAGTATGTTCCTTACGACTCAATGCATCAGCTACGACATTCGCCTTACCAGGATGGTAGCGAATTTCGCAGTCATAGTCGTTTAAAAGCTCAACCCAACGTCGTTGCCTCATGTTGAGTTCTTTTTGGTTGAAGATATGCTGAAGACTTTTGTGGTCAGTGAAAACCACACATTTTGTACCGTACAAGTAGTGTCTCCAGATCTTGAGAGCGAAGACAACTGCACCCAACTCAAGATCATGAGTGGTGTAGTTTTTCTCATGTATCTTCAACTGCCTTGATGCATATGCTATGACTTTGTTCCTTTACATCAGGACACAACCAAGACCCAATTTAGATGCGTCGCAATAAACGACGAAATCATCATTGCCCTCAGGCAAAGTTAGAACAGGCGCATCACAAAGTTTCTGCTTCAAGTGTTGAAAAGCTTCCTCTTGTTTGTATCCCCAATCAAAGGGCCTGTTCTTCTGAGTTAAAGCAGTTAGAGGAACTGCAATCTTCGAGAAGTTTTCTATGAAGTGGCGATAATAACCCGCTAGACCAAGAAAAGAACGAACCTCAGTAGGAGTAGTAGTAGGCGTATCCCAATCCTTAATCGCACTGATCTTGGAGGGATCTACATGAATACCTTGTTCGTTGATAATATGTCCTAAGAATTGAACTTCTTTAAGCCAAAATTCGCACTTGGAGAATTTGGCGAAAAGTTGCTCTTTCTTTAAGAGTTCCAGAGTAAGACGAAGATGTTGCTCGTGATCAGCTTGCGTCTTAGAATAAATCAAGATATCGTCAATAAAAACAATGACGAACTGATCCAAATAGGGTTTTGCAGACCCTATTCATTAAGTCCATGAAAACAGCAGGAGCATTAGTCAAACCGAATGGCATGACTGTGAACTCATAATGTCCATAACGCGTACGGAACGCTGTCTTGGGAATATCTTCTTTATGCACCCGAAGTTGATGATATCCAGATCGCAGATCAATCTTCAAGAAATAAGAAGCACCTTGTAACTGATCAAAGAGGTCGTCTATGCGCGGTAGGGGATATCGATTCTTGATGGTAAGCTTGTTAAGCTCACGATAATCGATACACATCCTAAAGGATCCATCCTTCTTCTTGACAAAAAGAACAGGAGCACCCCAGGGTGAAAAGATAGGACGTATAAAACCTTTGTCAGAGAGTTCCTGAAGCTGATTAGACAACTCTTGCATCTCAGACGGTGCAAGACGATATGGAGCTCTGGCAATGGGATTTGCTCCAGGTACGAGATCAATACAGAACTTGACTTGGCGTGCTGGAGGTAGACCAGGTAACTCTTCAGGGAATACTTCAGAATAATCCCGAATGATAGGAATATCTGAAATAGACTTACCCTTGCCTTTATCTGCTGTAACATGTGCTAAGAAAGCCACATAGTTCTTCCGCAGATATTTCCGAGCTTTAAAACAAGACATGAGTTTGAGACCACCGGTAGGCTTCTCACCACGAACCTGTAGGATCTCGCCTGTCGACAGCGGCACACGAACAATCTTCTCAGAACAAAATATCTCTGCGCGATGCTTAGATAACCAATCCATACCTACAATGACGTCGAAGCTTCCAAGTTGCATAGGCGTGAGGTCGATAGGAAAAAGATGATCGTTAAGGTTCAACTGGCAGTTGTGAAGAACAGAATCAAGAACAATGGGTTCACCACTAGCAACTTCTACTGTCAAAGGTTTACCTAGTTTCGTTCTAGACACGCGAAGCATTGGCTCAAAAGACAATGACACAAAACTCTTGTCGGCACCAGAATCGAAAAGAACAGATGCAGGCTGATTATTAATAAAGAACGTACCGTTCACCACATTATCATCTGCCTGCGCCTCTTGGGCATTCATGTTAAAAGCTCATCCACGAGCCTGAGCCTGATTCTGATTTTGATTCTGGTTCTGGTTGGCTAGCCTTGGGCACCGGTTCCTGTAGTGGGTCAGATCCCCACAGTTATAACAAGCACCCGGTGGTATTGTGGTCTTGCAGCTTGACCCTGTTGCTGAGCAGGAGGCTGAGCAACTTGTTGAGCTTGGTTATGAACGGCCTGATTCTGGTTAGCAGGAAAGCGGCAAGTAGCGGCAAGATGACCCGATTTCCCACAGTTATTACAGAAACGACACTGATGTTGCGGCTGATGGTGACTGTTGCATCTATTGCACAAAGGTGCATTCCCTGAATAGGGTTTCTTCGCTAGAGGCTGTGCGGGTTGGTTGGGAGTTGCCTGGTTAGCTTGGGCAGTGACAGCATAGTTTTGGGAAGCCTTACGCTTCCTTGCCCTTTTCGATGAACCAGACTCCTTTCCATTCTTGTTTTGACCTTTCTTGCTATCTTCCTTGTCAGCCGACTGCTTCTTGCCCTTGTCACCCTTCCTGTGTAATTTATTCTTCCGAATCTGTGACTCAGTCAATGTCGCTGATAACTCGATCGCCTGACGGAGGGTGGCAGGGTTACTACCAGTAATGATGTCTTGCACTGAGTCAGGTAGGCCGTCGATGTACCTTTCGATAGCCTTGTCGAGTGGGGTAACCATAGTTGGGCAAAGCAGACTCAACTCCTTAAACCTATCAGTATACGCCCGATGCTCACCACTATCTTGCTTCAAAACATCAAACTCTTTCTCCAACGCTCGCTGTTCATGATGAGGACAAAACTCCCTCATCATAAGAGCTCTAAGTTCAGCCCATGTCTGTGCTAGAGCAACTTCTGCACCACGGTCTCTCATTACCCTATTCCACCATGTAAGAGCCCTCTTCTGAAACACGCTCAAAGAAAACTCGACCTTGCGATTATCCGGACACTGCACGTGGCGGAAAGTATTCTCAATGCTCTCGAACCATTGAAGAAGCCCAGTCGCTCCTTCAGAACCACTAAACTTGAGTGTTTTAGCCGAGTTAAAAGTCTTGAAATTGCATGGACCATTGTTGTTGTTGTTGGCTTGGTTCCATTGAGCAAAGAGATTTGGGAATTGAGCAGCCATCTACTGCGCAATAATTTCTGCCAGTTCGGCAGTCGCTATCTGGTTCTCGCGTCGAGGAGGCATTCTAAAAGAGGAAAACATGAAAGGAAACGAGTGAGATGATTGAATGAAGAAAATGCGATGAAACAAAGTCAACAAAAGAAAAGATGGTGGTCATTTGTCCGCATTACCAAGCAAACAAACGACACACAGTGACTAATCAAAGTAAATGGATCAAAAATAATGTATCGCGAAGACATGCTCGCCTATAAGTGAACACTCATCCCAAGAATTCCCAGGTAAGCACAACTGGTCTCGCGTCTGATGAGATATATACGAAGTGCTTGCCTAGACAGAAAACCCAGAATACAGGCATTCACTCTTCCAGTTTGCACGTGTTCACATTATTTAAAACCCAAAACCTTGATGAGATTTTGAAAATTTGAAGGCACAAGGCCAAAAATTTTAGTTAAACTGGAAGGGTTCAAAACCTTACAAAAGAGGGTTCAAAACCATGTAATAAATTATCCAAAAACAGAAGATTGTTTTTCAAAAATCGTTTCGGAAAATTGGGTTCTTGTTTTGATAATCACCTAAGGATAGGTGATGTACATGTTTTAAGATCTAAACACAAAATAACTTGTGTTAGGGTCCTAGAAAGGTTATAGTCTAGGTCAAAGCATTACTAATAACCTAATTCCCTATAACCATTGGCTCTGATACCAACTCTTCTGTCACACCCCGACCACGTGTAACATACAAAACGTTGCGGAAAACGTCGGGGAATGTTGTAACAGAATTATTGTTTCACAACCATGGCATAAAAGTTATAGTTTATTTATTAAACAAGAGTGTTACATTGTCTTAGACAGGAAACAAATAGTTTATAACATAATTAAACAAGTCTATCTCCATTTTTAGTCTCTAAGGCACAGGTCCGCCCTAGTGTCACGATCATCATCCTACGGAAAAGCTCCTGAAAACACATGTGAAAATAGGTACGTCAGCATAAAAATGCCTGTGAGATACATAGGTTTGTGAAAATAAGGTTCATGACTTATGTTTAAGAAAATGTTTAGTCATGAACCCCGTACTTTGCTTTGTCTTGTAAATCATTTGAAAAACGATAAGATCAGATGATATGTATAAATAATTGTAAGGTTAAATGAATAACCAAGAAAAATGAGTTTGTATAAGATAAGTTGTTTATGTAAATCAATGTCTTGCGAAAATAAGTTGTTTATGTAAAACGTAATATGTCAAATATTGAAATGATTTAAGTAACGCTACGCCATGTAATATCATACAACCATTTGTTTATAGGAAGTACCAGCGGCGTATCCACCATGCTTGTATCATATTACACACGCCTCGTTATTCAAATCACTTACTCAAACCAACCACCAATGTGAATTGTTTATGTAAAAATGAATGGTCATGTGTTAATGTGTAAACCATATCGAAATGTCTATGTTCAATGTAAACCACTAAATGTGTATATCACTGTCAAAATGTTTATGTTTAATGTAGATCATGTAACGTGTAACCAGAAATGTCATGTATGGTAAGTGAAATGTATCAACTAAACCATATGTAAAATGCACAACAACAAGGTATTGAAGTAAAACACAGTTTAAATCAAAGTTATGTTTTGTGTAACAAATGCATGCTATACTGATACAAACATTTATGCGGTATTGTTATAATGCATACATCCAAGCCTTGAGACTGTGGCGATAAACCCTTAAACAAATTAAAGGTTTATCTAAGTTATGTATATCGAATTCGGTCATTCCTTCCAATCCAAACAAACCCAGGATTTCAGGAACGGGAGTTGTCAATTCCTATGGTACCACTACCTACTAACGAACGGCGTAGCTAATGTTAATGAATGTATTGTTCCACTGTAAAGAAACCAAATGTCATACCCAAAATGTAAGCATGTGAAAACGATGCACTAAGTATGTAATCAAATGAACATACATAGCGTGAAATGTAATGTAAAACGATGTACTAAGTAATGCACACAATGGGCACACATAGCATAAAATGTAATGAAAAACGATGTACTAAGTAATGCACACAATGGGCACACATAGCATGAAATGTAATGTAAAACGATGTACTAAGTAATGCACACAATGGGCACACATAGCATAAAATGTAATGAAAAACGATGTACTAAGTAATGCACACAATGGGCACACATAGCATGAAATGTAATGTAAAACGATGTACTAAGTAATGCACACAATGGGCACACATAGCATAAAATGTAATGAAATCATGTACTATGAATGTACTAATAAACATAGCAAGTATATGATATGAAAACAGGAAAGCATAAAAGTAACAAGTAGGCACATGTGTTTCACCCCAAATCAGTTTGGAAAACAGTAAAAGAGGGGTCTATGTACTCACTTGAGATTGTTCAGTAGTCCTAAGATAACCACCAAGCAATGCTAGAGATCACGGAATCAAACGGCACCTAATATAGGTAACTATGTTAATAAACCGGACCTAAATCGGAAGATCGGGTAGCATGAGGGTTTGTAAACCAAACGAGTATGGAGACTCGTGTAATATGGTTCAACAAAGCCTACATACTAAATGAAACTTAACTTAAGTGCTTACGACCCATTACGACCCGTTTAGGTAGCTTATGCTACTTTAACGCGTCGTTCGCGTGAAACGCGTTTGGACTGCCTAACTAGCCCTATGACAAGTGTTATATGCCTAAACATGTTACATAATCAGTTATGTGACAAAAGTTTAGGTTACATATGCTTAATTACCAATTATACATGAAAAGGGTATTCTGGTAATTTACCTAAGGCATATAAACTACCTATCATACAACTATTCAAACGAAGCGACCCTAGGGTATAACCTCGGAAGGTTATTCCCTACCTACTATGGTCACCTAATGTATTTGGTCAGATCCTGATGATCGAACAAATGGGTCGGGTTCGAAGGTATAAGCAATTAATTAGATCGCTTACCCTACGACCCTAGACAACGTGGTAATCAGTAGGCATAGTCCCAAGGGACTATACCCAACGTGATTACACTCACGTTGCGAAGTTCAAACGAACTTCGCATTGACCATAACTGGTCAACGCAGAAAGTCAAAGAAAGTTTGACTTTCAAACTCGAAAAGACTCGAAAAGCAATAAAAGAATGAAAGAATACTTACGAAGGGTCCCCGAATGCTAATCTCGATTCAAGAATCTCAGGTATGAAACAATGGTTTCAACTTAGAGTTTCTCAAATCAAAATTCTAGTGAGTTTAGCAATGGATGGCATGGGGTATTTATAGTGTTCGGTTAGCCGTTAGGATCGTTTCTAGGAAACCGTGCTTTGATCTTGGCCATACACCTCAAGATGGTGGTTTTTGAAAACCATTGGAGCCCCTAGTATTACCCAATACCATGTGCACATGAGGAAAGGACATGATTCAATGTTTCTGCCATGTTTCTGCTGTCTGCAGATTGCCTTCGCACCGTAACAATATAATTGTTGCGGGGCGCAAGGACCTAGTTTGGCAGAATGTCAGATTTGGTCCCTGCAGCCCGTTTAAGCTATTTCCGACACGTTTAAGGCCTGTTAACCCCATTTCAATGCTCAAAAATGAAGTTAAAGTATAGGGAACTTAAAATGTGTTCAAAAATATCTCGTATGTTGGTTCGTTTGGCCGTATGATCGCGATGTTCGGTTAATTACGATGGAATGCGCATAAGCGCGAAAAACGATCCAAATGACGCGACGAATGGATTTTTGGCAAGCCAAACACTAAATCATAATATATTCATGCTTACATAAATTTTTGGATATCCGGATGTATTCAGAACGTGAGTTATGCGCTAAAGTGCAAACTTGTGCACTTTTTGACACTTTTAGTCCCTGAATGACCCAAAAGTTTATTTTAGCACACCGAACCCCTCAAAGCCTATTTCTATGCTATGTAAAGGATATTTATGGTATGTTTAACTTATGGTCATGTTCCGGAATGTCTGTTACAGTTCAAATTGGCATACTTTCGCAGTTTGTCAAGTTTAGTCCCTGTAGTCGAATTAACTTGCTTTTGCCATACCAAAGCCTTCAAAACTTATTTCTAAGTTATGTAAAGGTTATTTAAGGTATGTTAAGTATATGTTGATGTTCCGGAGTATTTTTCGCATTAAACTGGTTACGTTTACGCATCAGTTTGCGTATAACTCTCCAGAAAGTGATGTAGAGTTTGAAATTGAACAAAAGTCAAAACATGAAAAATGTAAAACACAACCAAACAAACATTGGGATCAAATAACATTGTTTTATAGATAATTGAACTGTTCACAATGATTACAAGCACATATGTTACAGGGGTCAACTATAAGATTCACAGAATCTAGGCAAATCTTGATAGTACAGATATGCTTCTGCACACGGGGTCGTGCCCAGCGGACACGGGGCCGTGGTCAACTAATACAGACAAGAGAAATTAATGAAGACATAGAAGGATGTGGACAAGGGGCCGTGCCCACTGGACACGGGGCCGTGCCCAAGCTTCTGTTCAGCCTATAAATAGGAGTGCTTGGCTCAATCTCAAACCATCCCTTGGCAAACCACCTCTCTCACACTTCACCCACCACCCACCACCACCATAACACCATCATCCACCACCATCATCCATTGTCCAGCATAGAATGTATGAGTCGTCTCGGGATCCAAGATTGATCGTAAGAGTTCTTGACAATCAAGGCCATGGTTGCCTATGTGACAAATGGCAAATAACCGGAAATTCCGTACAGTCTAATCACTATTCTTAGTATATAATCTCATGCAATTAGCATAATTTAATTATGTAACTGTGTCGTACATTAGATGACAGTGTTAGGACAAGAAAACAATGATATAATATATGTTGGTTTTCGTAGTATTGCGAAATCAATTAAACATTGTCCTAAAAGTGTTGGTAAAAAAAAGTGTTGCGTGCACTATTCACGGTCACACTATTCATGCCAGCAAAACCGTGAAAACAGAACGAAACAAGGAAAAACGACACACGGCTAACATAACAGAGTCCGTTTATATAAGAAAACACTAATACGAAAACATATCTTACAAAGATACAAGACTTTCCAGTACAACGCCCTAATCGCTAAATCGTCCGTTCACTAAAAATAAGACAATTTTAAATCGTCCAAAATAATAATTTAGCATTTTCGGGACTCCGGAAATATGACAAATGATGACAAACATATGGAAACAATATGAGGATATTAATGGGGTGTCCAAAACATAAGCTTTCGATGCTGAGTTGCAACCCCCACAACTTGTCCGTTTCTGAACAGACAAGCTAATAATCGACATTTCCGACGCCGAAAACAACCAAATGAAAGCTTTGGTAAACTAGTTAAGCTTATTTTGAGATTCAAAATAACTTCATACATCTTTTAAATGCGGAATGACAAATTACGGCAAACGTCCGTTGGTACGCCACAAAAGTGCCGTAAACTAGCCAACGACGAAACGAAAAGCATTCAAAGTATCAAAACATGATTTCTACTAGTTTAGTGAACTAGTTAATGTTAATTTATGTTCCGAATCCCTAATTACCCCCTAATGGTGAAAGATTACCCTAATCACCATACTTAGCCTAATTACCAAAATATCTAGATATTTTGGTAACTTTTATAAAAATGTTACACTTTACCACCCCCCCATGTTCACGTTTTTTTAGTGGGTCCCACACACTTAACAAGTTGCAAAAATATCTTAGATATTTCCTATGTGCACATGGTGAGTTAGTGGATGATCAAAAGTCTTGAAACCTTATCCTAACAAATCACTTTCTCATAATTCTTACACCATCAAAAACAATCACTTAAGAACCCATTTTTCCTTCATAAAATTCAGCCATGAACACTCCAAATAATCTTCATTTTAAGCCATTTTCATGATGATCAAAGTGTACGTTTATGCAAGTTATGATGATCTAAACCATCTCCAAGTTGAAGCATCCGTTTTCATCCATTCTAGAGCTTTCAACCATCATAATTTTCATCATCTTTGCTCATCATATTCATCAAGATCATCCCTAGCCTAGTGCTAGAAGTGAGCTTCTAAATCTATTTTTTTCCATACTTATTATGTTATGATTGTTAATATAACTAGAGATAACAAAATAATCATACATAATAAACATGAAAATACAAAGAAGCAAAAATAATAATCATGATATATTTATGTTTGTTTATGTTGTGATCTAAGACTTGTTATTTACATATTTGATCTTGTTATGATGATTATGATATGAATAATTTGTTAGATGATGTTTTAAAAATATGATCTAACAATTATACATGAATATGTTAAAGGGTTATATGAAACTTAATGTTTAATGAATGAACATATATTTTTGATGTTATAAAAGTTTGTAAAGTATTTTACTAAGAATCATGCTTTTTGAAAGATTTATAAAAGAAACATAAAAGATGGGTTTTCTATAAAAGTTTGGCAAAACTAGAAGTAAAGTATGATTTTTAAACTAGTAAACATATGTAAAGATCATACTAAAAACCTACATGTTTATGAGTTCATCTTGTTAAAAAGTTGTTATGAATCTCATGTGTTTTTGTTTAGAAAATGATATGTTAATAAACATGGCAAAGTTGATATATCAAAGGAACTATGGCCAAATTTTTCTTAGAAATCATATGCTTGAAAAAGTATCATTTTTAACAAAGTCTTTACAAGATTAGAAAGTGGTCTTTCTAGAAAAAAAAATAGATATAAATATATATTTTTGGGAAAATATATATTAGTGATCTTAACAAGTTATGTACTATGTGTTTATTATTTGTATTAGTTATGTACAAAAGTTAGGAATTTGATAACAATGATACAAATAAATACAAGACACATTTACAAGTAAAGACTTACAAGAATACATATATACACAGATGAATACAATTTGCGGATCATTCAGACATCGGATACAACTTATGGACAATTCGGACGACGGGCGAATCTGTGAACATATCGCCATTCCGAGGACTTACTACGACGTTTAGACGATCTTTCGACGCGGACACAAAAATTACGTTACCATTAACAAAATTCGGACATTTTGAAACATATAAAAACTATGATGTTTTTATTAACTAAAAAGTATACTTAGTGAATTTTTATAAAAATGTTTTTATAAAAACGAAAGACTTATACTTACAAGTGGGCTATTTTATACAAATGGGCTTACATTTCTTAATGGGCTTATCTTCATAATGGGCTTAACGTAAATACATGGGCTAAGCCCAATATCAAAAACTCATGGGCTAAGCCCAATACCAAACATATGGGCCAAGGCCCAATAACACTATTTAAGCCCAACACTATTTAAGCCTAACACTATTTAGGCCCAACACTATTGAGGCCCAACACTATTTGAGCCCAATAACATGAATTCTTGGGCTAAGCCCAATGACATTTAATTGGTAAAAATTACAATTATACAATTTACTTATACAAAGACACGAAATCAAGAAGACAAGACCCGATGATACAACTCACAAGATACAAGATTACATATATATATATATATATATATATATATATACATATATTTGGAGAAATATATATATAACAGCTTAACAATTCATACATCTAATACACAGTTCAACGAATAACAAAGACATACAAGTCTTAAATACATATTCAAGATAGAAGACTTGTACATGAGTCAATACAAAGACCGTAGTGTATAACAATTCTAGGACCTTTGTAGGTTGTGATACAATTCAAGGACAATGCAAGTGAGGTTACAGTTACATACAGTTTACGGAATGCAATTCAGTGAGTTCATGTCCCCTTTTCATATTAAATGCTTTTCAAGCTTTACAACTATCAGGGAAAATACATGTACAATAGTATGTTAAGTTAAGGAATGAAACACCTTAGATCATGTGAGAAATTAGGGCCATAACTAAAGCTCCATTAATCCAAGTTTGGACCAAGGAACAAAAGGGTTTGATCTAATGGGTTTTGGCGAGCCCCACTCATGGCCATTCGTTTGCTTAGGAGTGCTTTTGTTGCCCTATGACATGGTGTCGATATAAATAAAATCGTCTAGGGTTGGATTGCTTCCTATTTCGTCGCACATATTAATGTCCTCGCGAAACATTAATGATCAACGATTTCATTGACACTTTACATACTACATCATTTCATACGGATACATTTTATACAACTCACATTTTACAGATACATCTCATACAACTAAACTGCATGAACTTGCCAACTTTTGTTGATGTTTTCAAACTTAACATGTATTTCAGGAAATTAGTGGACCTGGCAGACATTTCAGTCAAGGAAAGCAAGTATCAAGACTCCATGCCACCATTTGAAGGGTTTGTCCGTTATATACCGCCTCTTTGCGGTGATATAGTGGTCAGAGCCTTGACATTTTAAGACTTGCATTTTGATGTATAGAACGATGAAACTTAATTTCATTTTATGGTTTGTAACCAATACATTTAACTTATGTTGCGTTCTTTTGAAACAACTATGACAATGGCATTGGAGCTTGTTTTTATTCATTTAGTATGTTCACTTATATTGTTATGCAATGAGAACCGATCAGATCACACCTCGCGCTTCCGCTACGAGCGGGTGTGACAGATTGGTATCAGAGCATCGATTGTAGTGAACCAGGATTCTTTCTCGAGTCTAAGTCTACAATCACTAGGGACCTCTCACGAAAACCTCTTGTTCATGTTGAACAGATTATAAATACAATTTGACAGGTCAAAAGGTTTTCATTGCATAAACATTTTTCAAGGTCCACTACAACCAAAATTCACTTCACATAAATCAAGCGAGGACATTTCCATGGGTGAAGTCTATGAGAAATAGACACATTACATTAACATACTATGTGCCTACAATACATTACATTATCAGTTTACGCATTATAAACGGTTTACAAGTTCAGCTTATGCAAAGATAGAAATCCTTGTTAGATAGGATTTTACATGATTATATATATAAGTCATTCATATATGTGTTGTACGAAATATTTGGCAAGGACAAAATACCTTCGACTTCAAACTTTATTATTATTCTTTACTCGCACGATGAAAATATCGACCTCACGTTTACTGCGGAGCTTATGGCGAACTTGATTCCGAAGTGATATCTTAAACTTAATTCCATAAAAATATGGTTGCTTTCTTGCGAATGCTGAGATGCCTGACCATGATAATGACGACGAGGCGGAGGTGGTAACCTTGGACAACAACTCCATTAGTGGGACGAGATCCCTGTGACTCATACTAATCAAGGTGGATATACTCTTGTCCTTACAAGGAAGATGAAGTACTCATCTTGAAGGTGCCTCTTCAGTTGTTATTGTTACAGATTCTTTTCATTTCTATTTCATCTAACGCCGTACCGTTCTGCAAGTAATGACAACGAACGTTGACACGTGAGCTATCACGAAGTTCCCTTCTATGTTGAAGGTATATTGACAATAGTGTTTCCTCTCTTATTGATTGGCTGCTTCGTACGAGAGAACGCTAGGGTGACCATGCAAGGCAATTTATTATTACGGTGGCCAACGTAATAACAACTTCTAGTGCATGGGAATTCTGGTGGACTCTGCGGGCCAAGCTAATGATCACTATTCGTTCAAAATTCTTAAATTATTACTTGAGATTCAATTTTTCTTATCTATTAGAACACGAACTGTGGTGGTTAGTATAATACCCTACAATACCATACAATACAATAGAGGAAGACGACACGTAGTTGTTCACACCTAACATTCGATCTATATCACGATTCATTTGAGACTAGTCATTTAAACAAACAAAACTTGTTAGCTACTCATGGAGGATTTTCCTCAACATTCTCAAAATTCTTGAACATGGGTTGGTTCCAGAGAGTCTATGACACTTTATCCTACTTTACCTTACCTTACCTTATCATATTTATTGGAAATGATACAATTAATTTCGTCGCTTGACATTTGTCTTTTCCCAAGGAATGGTATGGCATGAGCCATGCTGCAACTCCCTCATTGCATTCTATTCGACATTTCTGGAGATTCTAATAATCTTGCTAGAGCTCGTGAAACTCAAGCACTATTACCATAATTTTCACATGGACAAATAAGACAAAGGATTTTCTCTACTTCGGACGATCGAGGTCATAGAGTAGGGAACACATATTATATGGACGAAGACCACTAGTTGGTGGTGTTATTCAAACCTCTTCGACAAAGACAAGACATGACATTTTGCACAAGACGCGACATCCTCTACACAAGACATAATATTCTATTTCAAGACATGATATACTTATACACTACATTTCTATTGGTTATTTATTTAACCATACATCATTATTTTATATCATCTGAATTTCATATCTATTTTCATATGATTTTATAAAAGAACTCGATCATAACTGGAGCCAATGTTGATGGTTACACTTGATGCTTTCACGGTCTCTGAAGGGTTGTTCCATACTGGGTAACACCCGAATTCAAACACACTGAGTGTTACATTTTGGGTTTAGCCTCGGAGATCCGAAGCATGACCGCATCATCCCACCCTACCTCAATCACAAACAGTAGTTACTCTACACGTTTCCAATCAACCAACATTTCACATCCATGTTATTTGATACTTGTGCCAATTTTAGCTTCATCTCAACATTTCACATACATGAGTTTCATGGCTAGGGACGAGATTGTCCTAGCTACAATTAGGGATTGGGTTATCCTACATCTAAACATATGGTTGGGTTATCCAACATCTAAACATATGGATCGGGTTATCCTACATCTAAACATATGGATTGGGTTATCCTACATTTAAACATAGGGTTCCTAAAACTATACAGTGAAGTCCTCGCCACACAGAATTCCAAATGTACTTGGCCTAGAGCCAAGTAAGCTAGACGTATCCTCATTCTATAGAATCGACATACGGTAAACTAGTCGAGTCAGGGAAAGTTGTTAGAGGATGTTCCTTGGAACTTGGCGAGCGAAGATTCAGTATTGATCTCTTACCCGTTGAGTTGTGTAGTTTCGATGTAGTGGTTGGCATGGATTGGTTATCCGATTCTTTTAATAGTGTGTATAAAAAATATCATGGCACCAAAAGAAACAAATATTTAAGTTAAAAGTTATGTGTTGAAAATCATTGCTTTTACACAAGACGTGGTTTATACATGACACTGTTATGCAAGACATTGTTATACATGACATTTGACCTTAGTATACACAAGACATTTTTGTAAATAACGAGATGTGTGTAATATGATAAAAGCATGGTGGATACGCCGCTGGTACTTCCTATATATAAGTGCTTATATTATATTGCATATCATGGTGTTATTCAAACCTCTTCGACAAAGACAAGACATGACATTTTGCACAAGACGCGACATCCTCTACACAAGACATAATATTCTATTTCAAGACATGATATACTTATACACTACATTTCTATTGGTTATTTATTTAACCATACATCATTATTTTATATCATCTGAATTTCATATCTATTTTCATATGATTTTATAAAAGAACTCGATCATAACTGGAGCCAATGTTGATGGTTACACTTGATGCTTTCACGGTCTCTGAAGGGTTGTTCCATACTGGGTAACACCCGAATTCAAACACACTGAGTGTTACATTTTGGGTTTAGCCTCGGAGATCCGAAGCATGACCGCATCATCCCACCCTACCTCAATCACAAACAGTAGTTACTCTACACGTTTCCAATCAACCAACATTTCACATCCATGTTATTTGATACTTGTGCCAATTTTAGCTTCATCTCAACATTTCACATACATGAGTTTCATGGCTAGGGACGAGATTGTCCTAGCTACAATTAGGGATTGGGTTATCCTACATCTAAACATATGGTTGGGTTATCCAACATCTAAACATATGGATCGGGTTATCCTACATCTAAACATATGGATTGGGTTATCCTACATTTAAACATAGGGTTCCTAAAACTATACAGTGAAGTCCTCGCCACACAGAATTCCAAATGTACTTGGCCTAGAGCCAAGTAAGCTAGACGTATCCTCATTCTATAGAATCGACATACGGTAAACTAGTCGAGTCAGGGAAAGTTGTTAGAGGATGTTCCTTGGAACTTGGCGAGCGAAGATTCAGTATTGATCTCTTACCCGTTGAGTTGTGTAGTTTCGATGTAGTGGTTGGCATGGATTGGTTATCCGATTCTTTTAATAGTGTGTATAAAAAATATCATGGCACCAAAAGAAACAAATATTTAAGTTAAAAGTTATGTGTTGAAAATCATTGCTTTTACACAAGACGTGGTTTATACATGACACTGTTATGCAAGACATTGTTATACATGACATTTGACCTTAGTATACACAAGACATTTTTGTAAATAACGAGATGTGTGTAATATGATAAAAGCATGGTGGATACGCCGCTGGTACTTCCTATATATAAGTGCTTATATTATATTGCATATCGTGGTGTTATTCAAACCTCTTCGACAAAGACAAGACATGACATTTTGCACAAGACGCGACATCCTCTACACAAGACATAATATTCTATTTCAAGACATGATATACTTATACACTACATTTCTATTGGTTATTTATTTAACCATACATCATTATTTTATATCATCTGAATTTCATATCTATTTTCATATGATTTTATAAAAGAACTCGATCATAACTGGAGCCAATGTTGATGGTTACACTTGATGCTTTCACGGTCTCTCAAGGGTTGTTCCATACTGGGTAACACCCGAATTCAAACACACTGAGTGTTACATTTTGGGTTTAGCCTCGGAGATCCGAAGCATGACCGCATCATCCCACCCTACCTCAATCACAAACAGTAGTTACTCTACACGTTTCCAATCAACCAACATTTCACATCCATGTTATTTGATACTTGTGCCAATTTTAGCTTCATCTCAACATTTCACATACATGAGTTTCATGGCTAGGGACGAGATTGTCCTAGCTACAATTAGGGATTGGGTTATCCTACATCTAAACATATGGTTGGGTTATCCAACATCTAAACATATGGATCGGGTTATCCTACATCTAAACATATGGATTGGGTTATCCTACATTTAAACATAGGGTTCGTAAAACTATACAGTGAAGTCCTCGCCACACAGAATTCCAAATGTACTTGGCCTAGAGCCAAGTAAGCTAGACGTATCCTCATTCTATAGAATCGACATACGGTAAACTAGTCGAGTCAGGGAAAGTTGTTAGAGGATGTTCCTTGGAACTTGGCGAGCGAAGATTCAGTATTGATCTCTTACCCGTTGAGTTGTGTAGTTTCGATGTAGTGGTTGGCATGGATTGGTTATCCGATTCTTTTAATAGTGTGTATAAAAAATATCATGGCACCAAAAGAAACAAATATTTAAGTTAAAAGTTATGTGTTGAAAATCATTGCTTTTACACAAGACGTGGTTTATACATGACACTGTTATGCAAGACATTGTTATACATGACATTTGACCTTAGTATACACAAGACATTTTTGTAAATAACGAGATGTGTGTAATATGATAAAAGCATGGTGGATACGCCGCTGGTACTTCCTATATATAAGTGCTTATATTATATTGCATATCGTGGTGTTATTCAAACCTCTTCGACAAAGACAAGACATGACATTTTGCACAAGACGCGACATCCTCTACACAAGACATAATATTCTATTTCAAGACATGATATACTTATACACTACATTTCTATTGGTTATTTATTTAACCATACATCATTATTTTATATCATCTGAATTTCATATCTATTTTCATATGATTTTATAAAAGAACTCGATCATAACTGGAGCCAATGTTGATGGTTACACTTGATGCTTTCACGGTCTCTCAAGGGTTGTTCCATACTGGGTAACACCCGAATTCAAACACACTGAGTGTTACATTTTGGGTTTAGCCTCGGAGATCCGAAGCATGACCGCATCATCCCACCCTACCTCAATCACAAACAGTAGTTACTCTACACGTTTCCAATCAACCAACATTTCACATCCATGTTATTTGATACTTGTGCCAATTTTAGCTTCATCTCAACATTTCACATACATGAGTTTCATGGCTAGGGACGAGATTGTCCTAGCTACAATTAGGGATTGGGTTATCCTACATCTAAACATATGGTTGGGTTATCCAACATCTAAACATATGGATCGGGTTATCCTACATCTAAACATATGGATTGGGTTATCCTACATTTAAACATAGGGTTCGTAAAACTATACAGTGAAGTCCTCGCCACACAGAATTCCAAATGTACTTGGCCTAGAGCCAAGTAAGCTAGACGTATCCTCATTCTATAGAATCGACATACGGTAAACTAGTCGAGTCAGGGAAAGTTGTTAGAGGATGTTCCTTGGAACTTGGCGAGCGAAGATTCAGTATTGATCTCTTACCCGTTGAGTTGTGTAGTTTCGATGTAGTGGTTGGCATGGATTGGTTATCCGATTCTTTTAATAGTGTGTATAAAAAATATCATGGCACCAAAAGAAACAAATATTTAAGTTAAAAGTTATGTGTTGAAAATCATTGCTTTTACACAAGACGTGGTTTATACATGACACTGTTATGCAAGACATTGTTATACATGACATTTGACCTTAGTATACACAAGACATTTTTGTAAATAACGAGATGTGTGTAATATGATAAAAGCATGGTGGATACGCCGCTGGTACTTCCTATATATAAGTGCTTATATTATATTGCATATCGTGGTGTTATTCAAACCTCTTCGACAAAGACAAGACATGACATTTTGCACAAGACGCGACATCCTCTACACAAGACATAATATTCTATTTCAAGACATGATATACTTATACACTACATTTCTATTGGTTATTTATTTAACCATACATCATTATTTTATATCATCTGAATTTCATATCTATTTTCATATGATTTTATAAAAGAACTCGATCATAACTGGAGCCAATGTTGATGGTTACACTTGATGCTTTCACGGTCTCTCAAGGGTTGTTCCATACTGGGTAACACCCGAATTCAAACACACTGAGTGTTACATTTTGGGTTTAGCCTCGGAGATCCGAAGCATGACCGCATCATCCCACCCTACCTCAATCACAAACAGTAGTTACTCTACACGTTTCCAATCAACCAACATTTCACATCCATGTTATTTGATACTTGTGCCAATTTTAGCTTCATCTCAACATTTCACATACATGAGTTTCATGGCTAGGGACGAGATTGTCCTAGCTACAATTAGGGATTGGGTTATCCTACATCTAAACATATGGTTGGGTTATCCAACATCTAAACATATGGATCGGGTTATCCTACATCTAAACATATGGATTGGGTTATCCTACATTTAAACATAGGGTTCGTAAAACTATACAGTGAAGTCCTCGCCACAAAGAATTCCAAATGTACTTGGCCTAGAGCCAAGTAAGCTAGACGTATCCTCATTCTATAGAATCGACATACGGTAAACTAGTCGAGTCAGGGAAAGTTGTTAGAGGATGTTCCTTGGAACTTGGCGAGCGAAGATTCAGTATTGATCTCTTACCCGTTGAGTTGTGTAGTTTCGATGTAGTGGTTGGCATGGATTGGTTATCCGATTCTTTTAATAGTGTGTATAAAAAATATCATGGCACCAAAAGAAACAAATATTTAAGTTAAAAGTTATGTGTTGAAAATCATTGCTTTTACACAAGACGTGGTTTATACATGACACTGTTATGCAAGACATTGTTATACATGACATTTGACCTTAGTATACACAAGACATTTTTGTAAATAACGAGATGTGTGTAATATGATAAAAGCATGGTGGATACGCCGCTGGTACTTCCTATATATAAGTGCTTATATTATATTGCATATCGTGGTGTTATTCAAACCTCTTCGACAAAGACAAGACATGACATTTTGCACAAGACGCGACATCCTCTACACAAGACATAATATTCTATTTCAAGACATGATATACTTATACACTACATTTCTATTGGTTATTTATTTAACCATACATCATTATTTTATATCATCTGAATTTCATATCTATTTTCATATGATTTTATAAAAGTACTCGATCATAACTGGAGCCAATGTTGATGGTTACACTTGATGCTTTCACGGTCTCTCAAGGGTTGTTCCATACTGGGTAACACCCGAATTCAAACACACTGAGTGTTACATTTTGGGTTTAGCCTCGGAGATCCGAAGCATGACCGCATCATCCCACCCTACCTCAATCACAAACAGTAGTTACTCTACACGTTTCCAATCAACCAACATTTCACATCCATGTTATTTGATACTTGTGCCAATTTTAGCTTCATCTCAACATTTCACATACATGAGTTTCATGGCTAGGGACGAGATTGTCCTAGCTACAATTAGGGATTGGGTTATCCTACATCTAAACATATGGTTGGGTTATCCAACATCTAAACATATGGATCGGGTTATCCTACATCTAAACATATGGATTGGGTTATCCTACATTTAAACATAGGGTTCCTAAAACTATACAGTGAAGTCCTCACCACACAGAATTCCAAATGTACTTGGCCTAGAGCCAAGTAAGCTAGACGTATCCTCATTCTATAGAATCGACATACGGTAAACTAGTCGAGTCAGGGAAAGTTGTTAGAGGATGTTCCTTGGAACTTGGCGAGCGAAGATTCAGTATTGATCTCTTACCCGTTGAGTTGTGTAGTTTCGATGTAGTGGTTGGCATGGATTGGTTATCCGATTCTTTTAATAGTGTGTATAAAAAATATCATGGCACCAAAAGAAACAAATATTTAAGTTAAAAGTTATGTGTTGAAAATCATTGCTTTTACACAAGACGTGGTTTATACATGACACTGTTATGCAAGACATTGTTATACATGACATTTGACCTTAGTATACACAAGACATTTTTGTAAATAACGAGATGTGTGTAATATGATAAAAGCATGGTGGATACGCCGCTGGTACTTCCTATATATAAGTGCTTATATTATATTGCATATCGTGGTGTTATTCAAACCTCTTCGACAAAGACAAGACATGACATTTTGCACAAGACGCGACATCCTCTACACAAGACATAATATTCTATTTCAAGACATGATATACTTATACACTACATTTCTATTGGTTATTTATTTAACCATACATCATTATTTTATATCATCTGAATTTCATATCTATTTTCATATGATTTTATAAAAGAACTCGATCATAACTGGAGCCAATGTTGATGGTTACACTTGATGCTTTCACGGTCTCTCAAGGGTTGTTCCATACTGGGTAACACCCGAATTCAAACACACTGAGTGTTACATTTTGGGTTTAGCCTCGGAGATCCGAAGCATGACCGCATCATCCCACCCTACCTCAATCACAAACAGTAGTTACTCTACACGTTTCCAATCAACCAACATTTCACATCCATGTTATTTGATACTTGTGCCAATTTTAGCTTCATCTCAACATTTCACATACATGAGTTTCATGGCTAGGGACGAGATTGTCCTAGCTACAATTAGGGATTGGGTTATCCTACATCTAAACATATGGTTGGGTTATCCAACATCTAAACATATGGATCGGGTTATCCTACATCTAAACATATGGATTGGGTTATCCTACATTTAAACATAGGGTTCGTAAAACTATACAGTGAAGTCCTCGCCACAAAGAATTCCAAATGTACTTGGCCTAGAGCCAAGTAAGCTAGACGTATCCTCATTCTATAGAATCGACATACGGTAAACTAGTCGAGTCAGGGAAAGTTGTTAGAGGATGTTCCTTGGAACTTGGTGAGCGAAGATTCAGTATTGATCTCTTACCCGTTGAGTTGTGTAGTTTCGATGTAGTGGTTGGCATGGATTGGTTATCCGATTCTTTTAATAGTGTGTATAAAAAATATCATGGCACCAAAAGAAACAAATATTTAAGTTAAAAGTTATGTGTTGAAAATCATTGCTTTTACACAAGACGTGGTTTATACATGACACTGTTATGCAAGACATTGTTATACATGACATTTGACCTTAGTATACACAAGACATTTTTGTAAATAACGAGATGTGTGTAATATGATAAAAGCATGGTGGATACGCCGCTGGTACTTCCTATATATAAGTGCTTATATTATATTGCATATCGTGGTGTTATTCAAACCTCTTCGACAAAGACAAGACATGACATTTTGCACAAGACGCGACATCCTCTACACAAGACATAATATTCTATTTCAAGACATGATATACTTATTCACTACATTTCTATTGGTTATTTATTTAACCATACATCATTATTTTATATCATCTGAATTTCATATCTATTTTCATATGATTTTATAAAAGAACTCGATCATAACTGGAGCCAATGTTGATGGTTACACTTGATGCTTTCACGGTCTCTCAAGGGTTGTTCCATACTGGGTAACACCCGAATTCAAACACACTGAGTGTTACATTTTGGGTTTAGCCTCGGAGATCCGAAGCATGACCGCATCATCCCACCCTACCTCAATCACAAACAGTAGTTACTCTACACGTTTCCAATCAACCAACATTTCACATCCATGTTATTTGATACTTGTGCCAATTTTAGCTTCATCTCAACATTTCACATACATGAGTTTCATGGCTAGGGACGAGATTGTCCTAGCTACAATTAGGGATTGGGTTATCCTACATCTAAACATATGGTTGGGTTATCCAACATCTAAACATATGGATCGGGTTATCCTACATCTAAACATATGGATTGGGTTATCCTACATTTAAACATAGGGTTCGTAAAACTATACAGTGAAGTCCTCGCCACAAAGAATTCCAAATGTACTTGGCCTAGAGCCAAGTAAGCTAGACGTATCCTCATTCTATAGAATCGACATACGGTAAACTAGTCGAGTCAGGGAAAGTTGTTAGAGGATGTTCCTTGGAACTTGGCGAGCGAAGATTCAGTATTGATCTCTTACCCGTTGAGTTGTGTAGTTTCGATGTAGTGGTTGGCATGGATTGGTTATCCGATTCTTTTAATAGTGTGTATAAAAAATATCATGGCACCAAAAGAAACAAATATTTAAGTTAAAAGTTATGTGTTGAAAATCATTGCTTTTACACAAGACGTGGTTTATACATGACACTGTTATGCAAGACATTGTTATACATGACATTTGACCTTAGTATACACAAGACATTTTTGTAAATAACGAGATGTGTGTAATATGATAAAAGCATGGTGGATACGCCGCTGGTACTTCCTATATATAAGTGCTTATATTATATTGCATATCGTGGTGTTATTCAAACCTCTTCGACAAAGACAAGACATGACATTTTGCACAAGACGCGACATCCTCTACACAAGACATAATATTCTATTTCAAGACATGATATACTTATACACTACATTTCTATTGGTTATTTATTTAACCATACATCATTATTTTATATCATCTGAATTTCATATCTATTTTCATATGATTTTATAAAAGAACTCGATCATAACTGGAGCCAATGTTGATGGTTACACTTGATGCTTTCACGGTCTCTCAAGGGTTGTTCCATACTGGGTAACACCCGAATTCAAACACACTGAGTGTTACATTTTCGGTTTAGCCTCGGAGATCCGAAGCATGACCGCATCATCCCACCCTACCTCAATCACAAACAGTAGTTACTCTACACGTTTCTAATCAACCAACATTTCACATCCATGTTATTTGATACTTGTGCCAATTTTAGCTTCATCTCAACATTTCACATACATGAGTTTCATGGCTAGGGACGAGATTGTCCTAGCTACAATTAGGGATTGGGTTATCCTACATCTAAACATATGGTTGGGTTATCCAACATCTAAACATATGGATCGGGTTATCCTACATCTAAACATATGGATTGGGTTATCCTACATTTAAACATAGGGTTCGTAAAACTATACAGTGAAGTCCTCGCCACAAAGAATTCCAAATGTACTTGGCCTAGAGCCAAGTAAGCTAGACGTATCCTCATTCTATAGAATCGACATACGGTAAACTAGTCGAGTCAGGGAAAGTTGTTAGAGGATGTTCCTTGGAACTTGGCGAGCGAAGATTCAGTATTGATCTCTTACCCGTTGAGTTGTGTAGTTTCGATGTAGTGGTTGGCATGGATTGGTTATCCGATTCTTTTAATAGTGTGTATAAAAAATATCATGGCACCAAAAGAAACAAATATTTAAGTTAAAAGTTATGTGTTGAAAATCATTGCTTTTACACAAGACGTGGTTTATACATGACACTGTTATGCAAGACATTGTTATACATGACATTTGACCTTAGTATACACAAGACATTTTTGTAAATAACGAGATGTGTGTAATATGATAAAAGCATGGTGGATACGCCGCTGGTACTTCCTATATATAAGTGCTTATATTATATTGCATATCGTGGTGTTATTCAAACCTCTTCGACAAAGACAAGACATGACATTTTGCACAAGACGCGACATCCTCTACACAAGACATAATATTCTATTTCAAGACATGATATACTTATACACTACATTTCTATTGGTTATTTATTTAACCATACATCATTATTTTATATCATCTGAATTTCATATCTATTTTCATATGATTTTATAAAAGAACTCGATCATAACTGGAGCCAATGTTGATGGTTACACTTGATGCTTTCACGGTCTCTCAAGGGTTGTTCCATACTGGGTAACACCCGAATTCAAACACACTGAGTGTTACATTTTGGGTTTAGCCTCGGAGATCCGAAGCATGACCGCATCATCCCACCCTACCTCAATCACAAACAGTAGTTACTCTACACGTTTCCAATCAACCAACATTTCACATCCATGTTATTTGATACTTGTGCCAATTTTAGCTTCATCTCAACATTTCACATACATGAGTTTCATGGCTAGGGACGAGATTGTCCTAGCTACAATTAGGGATTGGGTTATCCTACATCTAAACATATGGTTGGGTTATCCAACATCTAAACATATGGATCGGGTTATCCTACATCTAAACATATGGATTGGGTTATCCTACATTTAAACATAGGGTTCGTAAAACTATACAGTGAAGTCCTCGCCACAAAGAATTCCAAATGTACTTGGCCTAGAGCCAAGTAAGCTAGACGTATCCTCATTCTATAGAATCGACATACGGTAAACTAGTCGAGTCAGGGAAAGTTGTTAGAGGATGTTCCTTGGAACTTGGCGAGCGAAGATTCAGTATTGATCTCTTACCCGTTGAGTTGTGTAGTTTCGAGGTTGTGGTTGGCATTGATTGGTTATCCGATAACCAAGCCAAAGTCTTTTGTCATGAAAAGGTCATTCGCCTACCACTACTGAACAAAGAGACACTTGTTAATCAGGGAGAGAAGCACGACACACCATTTTGGATCATCAATTGCATGAAGGCACAGAAGTGCTTACGGAAAGGTTGTGTTACCTTTCTGGCACATGTTGTCGACAAGAAGGCCGTTGGGCCGAAGCTGACAGATATTCCAGTGGTAAAAGGGTTTCCTGAAGTCTTTCCTGAAGACTTGCTGGGACTATAACCATATCGACAAGTCGAGTTTCATATCGACTTGGTATCGTGAACCGCACCCATAGCCAAATCTCCATATCGATTAGCACCTTCTGAACCTTGTAGTTGACCGGATAAGGATGTTGGGAGTTCATAACCCCCACTCTTTACCAATATACATCTTTATAAAGGTTTTGGGGGTGGAAAGACATACAAGTTTGCAAAAGTGCACAACATTTCGATGAATGAAAATTCATATTTCTAAACCATGTTACAAATGAATTTCCAACTAACTCAAATGGTTTATGAAAGGTTCAAGCTTCTACTCAAAGATAGACTTTCGATAGGAGTATCATCAGTTACGAATTCAAGAGGAAAGCACACCGAAAACGGCTTTTAAAACTCGTTATGGTTATTACGAGTTTCTCGTTATGCTTTTTGGTTTAACGAACGCACTAGCGGTCTTCATGAAATTAATGAATCGCGTGTGCAAGCCGTATCTCGACATATTCGTCGTAGTAGTTATTGACGACATATTAATATACTCACGATTGACTAATGAACACGAACAACATTTGAGAACCATTTTGGAGCTACTAAAGAAGGGGAAACTATACTTGAAATTTTCCAAGTGCGAATTTTGGATTCGCAAAGTAAAATTTCTTAGGCATGTAGTGAACGAGAAAGGCATTCAAGTAGACCCAGCTAAGATTGAAGCAAATGAGAATTGGGAAGTTCCCAAGACTCCAACTGGAGTCCAATAATTTTTTTTGGGTTTAGCGGGATATCATCGGAGATATATTGAGAATTTTTTTTTTAAAATTACTAAATTGCTAACCTCTCTCACCCATTAAGACAATAAATGCGCCCCAATCAAAAAACAAGAAATAGCATTACAACTTATTCTTAAGATTGGTGC
Organism: Helianthus tuberosus; assembly: GCA_030545235.1. Taxonomy (NCBI): domain Eukaryota; kingdom Viridiplantae; phylum Streptophyta; class Magnoliopsida; order Asterales; family Asteraceae; genus Helianthus; species Helianthus tuberosus. The sequence continues at coordinate 25,627,256 of CM060351.1, read as the reverse complement.
ATAGCATTTTACAATCTTATCATTATCCGATGATACCGATGACTTTGTTGTAAACTATGATGCTTCGCATCAAGGATTAGGTTGCGTACTCGTGCAACATGAAAAAGTTATCGTGCACACGTCGCGCCAATTAAAAAGTTCATAAGAAGAACTATACCACTCTCGACCTTTAGTTAGGCGCGGTGGTATTCGCTTTAAAAATTATGGCGACATTATTTATATGGTACTCAATGCATTATTTTCACGGATCATAAAAGTCTTCAACACATATTCAACCAAAAAGAATTAAAAATGCGTCAACGATGTTGGGTTGAATTGTTGAACGACTATGATTATGAAATAAAGTACCATCCGGGCAAGGCAAATGTTGTAGCTGATGCCTTGAGCCGCAAGGAGCGAGTTAGAACACTGAGAGTTCAAGCATTAGAGAAGATGATTCACAAGCGCTCAAGGAAGAGCATATTCAAGCAGAAACACTTCGAGGCATGAAGGAACAATTAGCGCCGAAAGACGAAGGAACTTTATACATTATGGGTCGAAAATGGGTTCCATTCTTTGGCGGTATACGAGATGATATTTTGAGGAAGCACATAGGCCTAATTATTGAAGAATACTATTGGTAGCCTAACCTCAAAAGTGATATCGCTACTTATGTCGGAGAATGCTTGACATATGCGAAAGTCAAAGCCGAATAGCAAAATCCCTCGGGATTGGTACAACAACCCGAGATTCCCGTTTGAAAATAGGAACAAATATCGATGTACTTCATTACGAAGTTACCCAGGACCTCAAGAGGTCACGACATGTTATGGGTAATTATCGATAGACTAACAAAGTCCGCACACTTCTTACCAATTCGAGAGAAGGTTAGTATAGAGAAACTAGCAGAACTCTATCTCAAAGAAATAGTGGCTCATCATGGAGTGCCTATTTCAATCATCTCAGACCAAGACGATCGCTTCATTTCACTAATTTAGAAGTCATTTCAAGAGGCCTTTGGATCTCATTTAAATCTAAGCACGATCTTTCATCCACAAACTTACGGCCATAGCGAACGGACAATCCAAACACTCAAAGATATGCTTCGTGCATGTGTTATGGATTTGGGAGGCAACTGGGATACTCATTTACTTTTGGTTGAGTTTTCCTACAACAACAGCTACCATACAAGCATACAAGCTAAACTGTTCGAAGCTCTTATGGTCGAAAGTGTCGCTCACCGCTATGTTGGGCGGAAGCGGGCGATAAACAACTAATCGGTCCGGAATTATTCCAAGAGACTATGGATAAAATCTTTTAGATCAGAGACCGTATCAAGGCGGCTCGCGATCGACAAAAGAGCTACGCGGACAAGAGACAGAAGCCATTATCTTTCGAGATCAGAGACAAAGTCTTATTGAAAGTCTCTCCTTGGAAGGGCGTAGCGAGGTTTGGTAAACATGGGAAGCTTAACCCTCGTTATGTAGGACAATTTGAAATCTTAGAAAAAAAAATTGGCACTGTTACCTACAACTTGAAGTTACCAGGCGAACTAAGTAGTGTACACGACACATTTCATGTGTCGAATCTTAAGAAGAGTCCAACACAAGAAACGGTTATCATCCCGGCGGATGAAGTTCACATTGATGACAAACTCCAATTCATAAAGCACCTGTTAAGGTCATGGTCTGGAAGGTCCGAAGGAGTCGTAAAATATTAGTAAAAATTCGTTGGGACTCTCGACACGGACCCGAATATACTTGGGAACGTGCAGATCAAATCAAAACCAAAATACACTCACCTGTTAGAGTAGTCTCCTGCAAAGGATGACTCAGTTTGAATTTCGGGACGAAATTCTCAATAACAAGGGGAGAATGTGACAAATGGCAAATAACCGGAAATTCCGTACAGTCTAATCACTATTCTTAGTATATAATCTCATGCAATTAGCATAATTTAATTACGTAACTGTGTCGTACATTAGACGACAGTGTTAGGACAAGAAAACAATGATATAATATATGTTGGTTTTCGTAGTATTGCGAAATCAATTAAACAATGCCCTAAAAGTGTTGGTAAAAAAAAGTGCTGCGTGCACTATTCACGGTCACACTATTCATGCCAGCAAAATCGTGAAAATAGAACGAAACAAGGAAAAACGACACATGGCTAACATAACTGAGTCCATTTATATAAGAAAACACTAATACGAAAACATATCTTACAAAGATACAATACTTTCCAGTACAACGCCCTAATCGCTAAATCGTCCGTTCACTAAAAATAAGACAATTTTAAATCGTCCAAAATAATAATTTAGCATTTCCGGGACTCCGGAAATATGACAAATGATGACAAACATATGGAAACAATATGAGGATATTAATGGGGTGTCCGAAACATAAGCTTTCAAGGCTGAGTTGCAACCCCCACAACTTGTCCGTTTCTGAACAGATAAGCTAATAAACGACATTTCCGACGCCGAAAACAACCAAATAAAAGCTTTGGTAAACTAGTTAAGCTTATTTTGGGATTCAAAATAACTTCATACATCTTTTAAATGCGGAATGACAAATTACGGCAAACGTCCGTCGGTACGCCACAAAAGTGCCGTAAACTAGCCAACGACGAAACGAAAAGCATTCAAAGTATCAAAACATGATTTCTACTAGTTTAGTGAACTAGTTAATGTTAATTTATGTTCCGAATCCCTAATTACCCCCTAATGGTGAAAGATTACCTTAATCACCATACTTAGCCTAATTACCAAAATATCTAGATATTTTGGTAACTTTTATAAAAATGTTACACTTTACCACCCCCCATGTTCACTTTTTTTAGTGGGTCCCACACACTTAACAAGTTGCAAAAATATCTTAGATATTTCCTATGTGCACATGGTGAGTTAGTGGATGATCAAAAGTCTTGAAACCTTATCCTAACAAATCACTTTCTCATAATTCTTACACCATCAAAAACAATCACTTAAGAACCCATTTTTCCTTCATAAAATTCAGCCATGAACACTCCAAATAATCTTCATTTTAAGCCATTTTCATGATGATCAAAGTGTACGTTTATGCAAGTTATGAAGATCTAAAACATCTCCAAGTTGAAGCATCCGTTTTCATCCATTCTAGAGCTTTCAACCATCATAATTTTCATCATCTTTGCTCATCATATTCATCAAGATCATCCCTAGAGATAACAAAATAATCATACATAATAAACATGAAAATACAAAGAAGCAAAAATAATAATCATGATATATTTATGTTTGTTTATGTTGTGATCTAAGACTTGTTATTTACATATTTGATCTTGTTATGATGATTATGATATGAATAATTTGTTAGATGATGTTTTAAAAATATGATCTAACAATTATACATGAATATGTTAAAGGGTTATATGAAACTTAATGTTTAATGAATGAACATATATTTTTGATGTTATAAAAGTGTGTAAAGTATTTTACTAAGAATCATGCTTTTTGAAAGATTTATAAAAGAAACATACAAGATGGGTTTTCTATAAAAGTTTGGCAAAACTAGAAGTAAAGTATGATTTTTAAACTAGTAAACATATATAAAGATCATACTAAAAACCTACATGTTTATGAGTTCATCTTGTTAAAAAGTTGTTATGAATCTCATGTGTTTTTGTTTAGAAAATGATATGTTAATAAACATGGCAAAGTTCATATATCAAAGGAACTATGGCCAAATTTTTCTTAGAAATCATATGCTAGAAAAATTATCATTTTTAACAAAGTCTTTACAAGATTAGAAAGTGGCCTTTCTAGAAACAAAAATAGATATAAATATATATTTTTGGGAAAATATATATTAGTGATCTTAACAAGTTATGTACTACGTGTTTATTATTTGTATTAGTTATGTACAAAAGTTAGGAATTTGATAACAATGATACAAATAAATACAAGACACATTTACAAGTAAAGACTTACAAGAATACATATATACACACTTGAATACAATTTGCGGATCATTCAGACATCGGATACAACTTATGGACAATTCGGACGACGAGCGAATCTGTGAACATATCGCCATTCCGAGGACTTACTACGACGTTTAGACGATCTTTCGACGCGGACACAAAAATTACGTTACCATTAACAAAATTCGGACATTTTGAAACATATAAAAACTATGATGTTTTTATTAACTAAAAAGTATACTTAGTGAATTTTTATAAAAATGTTTTTTATAAAAATGAAAGACTTATACTTACAAGTGGGCTATTTTATACAAATGGGCTTACTTTTCTTAGTGGGCTATTTTATACAAATGGGCTTACATTTCTTAATGGGCTTATCTTCATAATAGGCTTAACATAAATACATGGGCTAAGCCCAATATCAAAAACTCATGGGCTAAGCCCAATACCAAACATATGGGCCAAGGCCCAATAACACTATTTAAGCCCAACACTATTTAGGCCCAACACTATTGAGGCCCAACATTATTTGAGCCCAATAACATGAATTCTTGGGCTAAGCCCAATGACATTTAATTGGTAAAAATTACAATTATACAATTTACTTATACAAAGACACGAAATCAAGAAGACAAGACCTGATGATACAACTCACAAGATACAAGATTACATATATATATATATATATATATATATATATATATATATATATATATATATAACAGCTTAACAATTCATACATCTCATACACAGTTCAACGAATAACAAAGACATACAAGTCTTAAATACATATTCAAGATAGAAGACTTGTACATGAGTCAATACAAAGACCGTAGTGTATAACAATTCTAGGACCTTTGTAGGTTGTGATACAATTCAAGGACAATGCAAGTGAGGTTACAGTTACATACAGTTTACGGAATGCAATTCAGTGAGTTCATGTCCCCTTTTCATATTAAATGCTTTTCAAGCTTTACAACTATCGGGGAAAATACATGTACAATAGTATGTTAAGTCAAGGAATGAAACACCTTAGATCATGTGAGAAATTAGGGCCATAACTAAAGCTCCATTAATCCAAGTTTAGACCAAGGAACAAAAGGGTTAGATCTAATGGGTTTCGGCGAGCCCCACTCATGGCCATTCGTTTGCTTAGGAGTGCTTTTGTTGCCCTATGACATGGTGTCGATACAAATAAAATCGTATAGGGTTGGATTGCTTCCTATTTCGTCACACATATTAATGTCCTCGCGAAACATTAATGATCAACGATTTCATTGACACTTTACATACTACATCATTTCATACGGATACATTTTATACAACTCACATTTTACAGATACATCTCATACAACTAAACTGCATGAACTCGCCAACTTTTGTTGATGTTTTCAAACTTAACATGTATTTCAGGAAATTAGTGGACCTGGCAGACATTTCAGTCAAGGAAAGCAAGTATCAAGACTCCATGCCACCATTTGAAGGGTTTGTCCGTTATACCCCGCCTCTTAGCGATGATATAGTGGTCAAAGCCTTGACATTTTAAAACTTACATTTTGATGTATAGAACGATGAAACTTAATTTCATTTGATGGTTTGTAACCAATACATTTAACTTATGTTGCGTTCTTTTGAAATAATTATGACAATGGCATTGGAGCTTGTTTTTATTCATTTAGTATGTTCACTTATATTGTTATGCAATGAGAACCGATCAGATCACACCTCGCGCTTCCGCTACGAGCGGGTGTGACAGCCTAAGTCTCTTACATCACTTGGTAAAGACAAAGTGTCTAGTGTAATACTTTTATTTTTAATCTTTTCGCACTTTTTACTTGGTTATGTATTAATGACTTTAATAACTAGTTTCTTATGTTGAAGGTGATTCTTCCTTATCGTTTGTCCGTGGTGTCTTGGCATTATTTTACTGTCTATATAAAATAAAAGATTTTCACCATTCATACCTCCACGGTCTATATGGAGGTATGTTGGCTACCTGGTCGGGGGTTAAGGGAACGGTTTGGTAAGAGTCTTGCCTTGTTCAGTGTATAGATCCTGCAAGGACCTGGGTCAAATTTAGTAGGACCTCCTTCAATACTTAACGGTATTGGATGGCGGGGGTCCAAACTCTTTGACCCCCTCATATGTAAGCGACTATTAATATAATAACCCAGCTATTTAGGACTGTATCCCTACTGACTCAGACTACTTAGCCGAGGGTAACGTCACCTTCAAAAGAGGGGCCTACCATAATATGCATTAATAACTTAATTAATTATCTTTCAATAATCCGACCCTTTAGGATTGTATCCTTGCTGACTCAAACTACTGGGTTGAGGGTAACGTCACCTTCAAAAGAGGGGCCTACTACAATAACTAAGATAATCTCTTAAAAAGTGCAAAAGTGCGGAAATAATCAAAGGTTACACTATACACGAGTCGGAACCAAGTGATTCATCTTGTCTATCTGTTTTTTTTTATTTTCAGCATTTTAGTTAGTTTTTATTTTTCTAGTTTAAAACCTTTTTCTAACTTTTTTATTTGATTAGACGTTGAGGATAAACCGGTACTAAAAGCTCTTGTGTCCTTAGACGACCTCGGTATCTTACCAACACTATACTACGCTCACGATGGGTGCACTTGCCCATATGTGTGTTTAGTGTTTGTAAATATCGTGTTTTATAAATTTAAAACTTGGCTAAAAAAGTGTAAAAGGGCTTAAAATAAACATTAAAACCATAACACATTTCACACGCATCAGAACTCAAGACGTGGACCGGAATTCACGTGGGAACACGAAGATCAGATGAAGCTCAAGTATCTTCACCTTTTCCCAAAGAAACAATCTAATCCTGGTGCAACTAATGAATTTCGGGACGAAATTCCCCTTCAAGTTGAGGATGATGTGGCATCTGGGGAAAATCCACAGTCATCCTGATTTGACACTTCGCCGCTTTCGGAGTACTTATCAAATTTTGGGACGAAATTTCTTTCAACTTGGGGATGATGTGACAACCCGAGTTTTCAAGGTCTTTCCTCGACACGTTACTTGTTTCACAACTATGTTTTCATAACTCGTTTGCATTGTTAATTGTGCACGTTTGATATATGATTAAATTACTGTGTTATTGTTTGGTTAGTGTTGGAAACCTTTAAAATGTCTAAGGTTATAAACTTAGTCCCACAAACCTCACCCGACGAAAGATGGTTTTTCGTCATCACCCGTACTCGACGAAACATTGGTGTTTCATCATCAACATCACGACAAAACATAGTTCTTCGTCGAGACCCTTATTCGCCGACATGGGCTTCGGCCCAAGGGAAGCCCATTTATAATCTGCCACATTTACGTTATATTACGTGAACCATAATTCGCGAAACCCTAGACACACTTTTCCTCTCCCTTGCACCCGACGGCGATCATCATCCTCTCGAAGTTCTTTTCGGTCTCATCTCGCATTCGGTTAGTATGTGATGACTCGATTTAACCTGTTTGTTATGTAGTTGGTATAATCATCTTCACATGATTGTTATAAAGTAACTGATCTGGATGTTATGAATCATAGTTTGATAAGAATATGGTTAAGGACAGTTATGTATTCTGGCAAACTAATGAATTGTTGATAATCGTGATCTGATTGATTATGGTTCTTAGTGGCATGATTAGGGTTAATGATTTATGATTTATGATCTATGCGATTTGACCATATTGATGACGAAACCGTTTGAGCATGAGCAATAACTGCTAAAATCATAATGTTTAATCTGTTTGATGTGTTTTGGGAAATGGTAAACGTGTTTGCTGAAATCATGGATAATTGGTCATTGAGGAAAAGGAAATCAGAACTCTTATGTATGCGACGAAACTGCCTCCTTAGCGAAACACTCCTGTCGACGAAACACCTTAGTGATTCGTCACCCCTCACATCGACGAAACACCTTAGTGATTTGTCACCCATCATATCGACGGAACACTTTAGTATTTCGTCACCTGTTATGTCGACGAAACACCTCAGTGTTTCGTCGGTTGAAGTTTCACCGCCCATAGGATAGTTCACAGACTGTGGTTAGAACTTCAATAATATGAATGATTATTGACGAAACCCTATTACTGTTTGTTAATGATATAAACATTGACTGAGGAAACATGATTTGGGTGTTATGAGTAGTACATGTAACTGTTAGCACCGTTGTGAAACATACATGAGAATTGTGGAATCGTATGAACTTGAATAATTGCTATGTTGTTCGAATGCACACTATGATTGTAAATTATACGTGAACCATGCGAATGTAAACTAATTATGTAAACATGCATACCATAGGTCGTGACTGTTTAAGTGTGAGCAAGTAGCTAGTCATACCGAGCAAACCAGGGTGAGTTCACTTCTCTCAAAACAAGCATGCGTCCGGTGGGGACAATCAAACAGACAAAACTTATAAACGGATTTTCGTAAACCCATATCCTTGCAGGGGATATGAGGCGGTTTTCAAATACCCACATCCTTGCAGGGGATGTGAGGCGGATTTCACAAACGCATATCCCTGCAGGGGATATGCAACGGTTTTCAGTAAATGTTGATGTTGGATAATACACTCACTTTCTATCACTTAAGTCTCATCATACTACCGGGTTAGTTGCTTGTAGGGCAACGAGGTTATTAGTTGATAGCGCTATTAGGTTTGGCACCCTCATGACGTACCTGGATAGGACGTGCGTGAACTAATAACTGGAAATCATGACCAATGTTTGATAGAGCATTGGAGAAGGGAAAAAAGGGCCGTCTGCGGTATCGAGTTATTATCAAATTAACATATCATAAGTCACTACATGGTATCAAATGGTTAAAGCAAACTGTGAACTCACCAGCGTGTCTGATACACTTTTTCTGCATGCTTGCAGGTCCTTAGGTACATGGATTAGAACTTGCTATCTGGGAGTGCTGGAGTGGTCATGGTTCGTGGCTCTTGGATACAAGTTTAATGATTATTGCACACTTGTTTTGGAACACTAACTATTTACATTATGCTTCCGCTGAACAGATTTGTTTTATTGTGTTTGGATTTACTTTATGAAATAAATGGAAACTTTTATTTAATACTATGTTATGGTTCAATGTGATTGGTGGCTAGATCCTTGTACGTCACATGCCTCGTGGGGGTTCCCACTTGTGGTATTTTTGGGGGTGTGACAATGGAAGTTTGCACTCCGTGCCTAGAAATCTGCTCCCATTTCCACTTTGGTAACTCTGGTTATTGTAGTAGCCCTGACGACTTTTGGTATTCGATTTTGACCCTGTCGCAGGTTGTTGGTGCATTGCATCTGTCGAATTCGTCTTGTATCGAGTCTTGTACTAGCATTGTTAGATCAGGGCACGTTGTACAAGAAAATAGGGTTTTGGATGTTTAAGCTAATTTCGCCTGAAAGTGACATGTACCATTTCAAGCAAAATCATCATGGTTAATTCCGCTTGAAATGGCCACTGCCACTTTCAAACGGAATTACCTCCCCTATATATAGCTCTCATGCGAAATCATTTGTAACATTCATGTTTCCGGTACCGAAGTGCTGCCGATGTGCCTACTGATCTGTAATTGTGTCAAATCAATAATACAAGACAATTAAGTGTGAAACAAGCTGTTTTCCAAGTCAATTCATCTGTTTTCGTCTCTTGAATTGATAAAGAACTTTCTGATTGACTCGTTTGGGTCACAAAACGATCCTACAAGTGGTATCAGAGCTCAGGAGGAAGAGTTCTTGCCAAAACAGCCATAATTTCTGATTTCTACACCTTCTTTTACAAAATTCACAAAATTTTACAGTCAAAATGGTTTGAATTTCATACATGTCATGCGAAACAGTGTTTTAAAGAATCCTTGAGAATATTGGACCTTAATTCGATCTAAAACTGGTAAAATTTGTAATTTCGCTTGAAAATGTTTTCGGATTAAGTGACGTCTGCAGCATTTCACACGAAATTAGCACTTGATTCCGCTTGAATCTGCTATTCCGCTTGAAAAGTACCTTTGATTTCACACAAAATCACCTGATTTCACTTCAGAGTGTGATTTCGTTTGAACAGTTTCACACGAAATTAGGTAATTTCGTTCCAAAGTGTTATTCCGTTTGAAAGTTCATCTGTTTCACACGAAATAAGGTATTCCATGTGAAAGGGTATTCCGTGTGAAAAGGGATTTCGCTTGAAGGAAGTTATTTCGCACCAAAAGTATTATTCCGCTTCAAAAGGGTATTCCGGTTAAAAAGTGATTCCCTTTGAGTTTTGATCTCGTTTGAAACTGTGTTTGTGAAACAATTTGCCTAAACATGGAAGAGGAATTTTACAATGCTTTTGCTACAACAGTTGCACCAGTTACAGCTGCTGAAACATTGTACAGTGAGAATGAAACAGGAACTCATAAAAAACCGCCAAAGCTTATGAACATTGAAGATTTTAAAGGATGGCAGAATCGATTTGAGAACTGGGTGCAAGCCTATAAGTTTGACGCATGGTGTTCATTAGAGAAAGATTACGAGAAACCGAAAAATGAACGTGGGCATGAAAAAGCATTTTGTTACTTTTCGGAGATAGATAAATTGAAATATACAAGTGATAAAATGATGATCAGTATTCTTCAACAAGCGATTAAAGAAGATATCTTTGTTTTGCTCCAGCATGAGGGTACAGCTAGGTCAATTTGGACGGCATTGATTCAAAAGTTCAAATGAAGCGCATATATGATCAAAAACAAAAAGGCGTTGTTGAAGAAATCATTTGACATGTTTGTAGCTTTTGATCATGAAACAACAAAAATGACCATTGATAGATATTGTCATCTGGTTTTGGAAATGGGAAGATTGGACATAAAGAAGGATGATGATGAATGGGTTGATAAACTTGCTGATGCATTACCACAGCAGAAATGGGGGACTTATTTGCTGATTCTTAAACACATGAGAAAGTCTGAAAATATGAATCTGGCATAATTTATTCAGAAGATTGAAGAGCACGAGTTAGATATCCAGAAATCAGCAATCATGAAGAATCCGAATGCTCAACAAGATGTCAGTTTATATTACAGAGGGAACAAATTTGAAGTTACCCCCAATCCAAAGATTCAAACTGGTTTCAGTGCTGATACTTCTTCTGGAACAAAAAGTAGTACGGTGACACAGAGTGGTGGATCTTCGTCTTCATATTCAAGTTTTGATCCAAATTTTACAACACCTAGTCCTCAACAACAGAATTCTACAAATCTGCAGTGCAATGTTACTTTGAACATTCAAAATGGTCAAAATCTGTCTCCAGAAATAGCTAAGCAACACATGGCATCACTAGTTGCTATGTTGGAGTCATATGAAAGCTTGATTGCAGGTAGAATTGGAAATCCGATGCTTACCAAAGAGGATTATGACCAGATTGACGCTGAGGAACTTGAGATGATGGATGTAAAGTGGTGTTTAGCCAGTGCTGTTCGAAGAGCAGAAAAATTTACACAAATCACTGGTAGAGATGATTTTCGGGGAATGAGTGAATCTCCAATTGAGTTTGAGAAATCAAAAGTCACCTGTTTTCGTTGCAAAGGAAAAGGACATTTTAAACGAGAATGAAAAAACAAAGAAGCAACTGGAAGACAAGATGGAAATAATGATTATTATCAAAAGTCAATTTTTCATCAGATTGTTCAACAACTACAAATTGCTCAACAACCACAAACTGCTCATGCACGTACCGTTGAAAAGAAAAGAGCTTGTTTTGGGGTAATTGATCAAGATGATGAATTTGTTGCAGAGGGATTTAGCTGGGATAAATACATTCCTCCTGGTTCAGGTCTTGTTGCTAGAATTCTGGAAGAAGATGATGTCAAAACTAGTTTGAAAAGAATACCGATTTTTCCAGATGTTGGAAGTGATGTAGATACTGATGATGAAGAAGAATACATTAATAAAACCAGAAAATGTATAGATCCTGATAGTTTTAATTTGTTCTTTGCAGATAAAGTTGAGATGCTAAATGAGAAGAAGATTGCCAGATTGAAGAGAGAGCTGGAAGCAATAAGAAAAATAGCTGATGGAAAGGCAAAGATGGAAGATGAAGAAACAATTGTTGAACCAGTGACTGAAAAAGTGATAGAAAAAATCATTGAAGTGGAGAAAGTGGTAGAGAAAATTGTTGAAGTCGAAAAAATAGTCGAAGTTGAAAAACTCGTCGAAGTTGAGAAAATCGTTGAGGTAGAAAAGATTGTTGAAGTTGAGAAAGTTGTCGAGGTTGAAAAGATAGTTGAAGTCATAAAACCTAGTCTGAAATGTTTGGAGTCTTGCAAACATTGTGAGGAAAAAGACAAGAAAATTCTTGAACTTGAAGAGGTGAAAGAGAATTTACTGTCTGATGTGAAGTATGTGAAAGAGTCATATGATGTTTTGAACAAAACAGTTGATGGTTTGAACAAAAAAAATCGAGAAGTAGATGCTGCAATGACGATGATGGGCTCTACTTTAATGACAAAGCAGAAAGTCATCAATGAGTATATTGAAGATTGTGCTAAGCTGAAGCAGGATTTGGAACTTGAAAAGATTGAGAGTGAAAGAATCAAACGTTTGTTGTTGATTTATGCAACATGTGATTATTTGATTGATCGAGTTTATCCTACTGTTGCAGGTCTTGAAGCTTTCCAAGACAAAGAAAAGGAAGATACGGATATTGGTAAGAAACAAAGTGTCAAATATAACAAGTGTCCGCCTCCGATTTGGAATAGTTATTCTCCCAGAAAGCCAAATGAAGAACGTTTGAATAAGGCTCTCAACATCAAGTTAAAGTCTGAAATCATTGATGAATTACCAGATAATATTGATGTCATATTCACAGCGTCTGACACTGATCATGAGTCTGAGTTGTTAAAGAAAGTTGTCGATCAGGTGTTGGATATGGATGAAGAGTCAAAGTCGGAGTCTAAATCTGAAAGTTCGAGTTCGTCAGAAAAGAGTCCGAGTTCACAGGTTAAACGGGTTTACAATAAAGAATTTCTGTTATCAAAATCTAATTTGAATGACGGACCAATAAAAGTAGCATATACTTTGATTGATTCAGACAAATTATATTCTGATGAGGAATTTCCAATAAGAAGTGTCAAAACTGAAATGATCAAACAGGATTTCAAATTAACCTAATAAGTACACTTCTTCAAGAATTCAACAAAGAGTAAACAAGAAAATGGGTTACGGTTCTGGTTATGGTTTTCAAAAGAAACCAAACCATAACAGTAATTTCAAAAAGAAAGGTCTTGGTTTTAGTTCTTCGGAAAATTATAAAAATGAGAAAAATTATAAACCAAAAACAAAATTTGTTGCAGGAGGAAGTTCTGAAGAAGAGCAGAAGAAACCATTCTGGAAACAGTCAAATCAAGAGTTTCTTGCTGAAATAAAGAAGAATGTGAAGAAATTTGCTCCAAGAGTTGACAGAAGAACCTGTTTTAAATGTCAAAAGGTTGGACATATTGCTTGGAATTGCCAACAGTTCAACAACACAAAACAGGGAGTTTCTTTTAACTCAAAATTGAAAGAAAAACAAGTGGATAAAAAGAAACAACCAACTGAGAAATCTAAAGTGTTTGAAAATTCGAATTTCGAAACTAGTGATGTTTCAAAACATTTTTACAAAAGAAAAGTTGATTTGAACAAACAAAAATGGGTTGTCAAAAGTTCAGATGAAAGTTCTAGTGATGAATCTGATTCCATAAAATCAGAGGAGCTATCTGTTGAGAAGAAGAATGAGAATTCCGTTCCAGAGTTGAACGAGGAAAACTTTCCGCCATTGTCAAAAGATAATTTGAAATCAAAAGGTAGGTTTGAGATTTCAGGTCAATTCTTTGCTAGTAAGAAAGAATTTGATTCTGAAAAAGTGTTTAATGGAAAAGTTAAACATATTTTTGGGAAGATGATTGATGGGAAAGTTAAAAATGCAAAAGATTTTTATCAATCAAAAAGATGGTGGGATAGATGTTTACCAAAATCACCCAAGGATGGTCAGGTTTGGGTGACACCATTTTCTACTTAAAAACCGGAGTTGCCGGAGCTCCCAATTTGGTAATCGTGGAGCAGGAATCGGCATCATTCTGGAAATTGTTTGGTTGGTAAATCTACAGGTGATATTTTTTAAATTGTTATATTTTGTTTTACAAATGGTATGGTTGATAAGTGAACCTACAAATGGTTGAAAAAGGTTTTCACTTACAAGTGGTAAATCAAGGACATTAAATTGTACTTGTTTTTCCTACAAGTGGTATTTTGGAGAACAAAATGATGAACCCCAATTTTACAAGTGATAAATTCAACAAAACTTATTTTCCGGAAAAACCATTTGATTAAAACAAACTTAAGTGTTTTGAAATCACAATGGGAAAATAGTTGTTGAAAGGGGGAGTTCTGATTGTTTATGCCAAGTGGATTGTGACAACTCGTATTTCAGAACCTATCTTCGTGTTAATGTAATGTATGTGGATCCTATGTGATTATATAAACTTTGATGATTAATGAAATGTTATGTTATGTCATTATGTGTAACGAATGTACGTGTATAAACGAACCGATCGCTCAACATAATCCGATCGCACAAGCTCTGTTGGGCCGCACAACTTGTATTCGAACCAAAAGGGCAGCCCAAGTTTGGGTTCGGCCCACTACTCCATGCGCATACACATATCCTTAGGGAGTGTTATTTCTCATTTGTTACAAAACAAGAACACACACAAAACCCTACTCGCTCTCTTTCCCTCTCTCGAAGCCGACGGCAACACATCCCCATCTCTCGAAGCTTTCTTCCTAGGATTGATTCTATTCTTCTCTCAATCGGTTAGTGTTTATAATTATCGGTTGTATGTTTGATGGTGTTATGATCTAGGTGCATTACATGATGATTTAATGATATCTTGTGATTGAACATGATATAAACTGTTAAATCTTAGTGCTCATGAAATCGGCTCACATATGTGTATTTGATAATGTTCATATTAATCGGATTTGCATATTATTGATCCAGAACCGAATGCTTGATAATCGGCTGTATGTTCGTGTAATCGGATCGAACATGAGGTGTTGTATGATGAATTGGAACCGATGATTTGATAAGTTATTGTTTATGCTTTGAATATGATTAGGGTTTATATGAATTAGATGATAAAACCCTTGTTTGATCGATGATTGGCATGATCTAAAACTGTTGATTGTGTTGATTGATTGTGTGTAAAGAAGGAAACTGTTGAATGATATAAATAAATAGCATAAGTTTCGGATATTAAAACGAGTCGCACAACACAATCGCACAAGTCATAGAGTGCAACACCACATTGCATGATCGCACAAGACCTTGTGGATCGCACAAGACGGTGTCGGTCGCACAAGGCTTGGGCCATACACGAACAATTAGACTGTTGGGCCTCAAAGCCCAATCCCAATCGCACAAGGACTGGTCAGTCGCACAAGTCCATTCAAATCACACAAAGGCAATGTTTGCTGTTTTGTTTGTTGGGCCGTATACATGTTGGACTGCTTATGTTATTTGGGCCGGATATTATTAGGCTTCCATTTGAATCGCACAAGTATAAATATGTTATGTACTTAACTGTTAACATGTGCCATGACCATTACATGCTCGTAACCTGTTAACGTGTGTGAAACTTATGTGCACCGAAACCTGACGTGTATGGTAACCATGTTAGGACGTGGTTGACCACATATAGCTCAAGAAACCTTTTCGTGTTTCTGCCGAGAAAACCAAGGTGAGTTTACACTCTTTCCAAGGCATGGGATTCCCAAGGGTTGGGAATGGGTTAATGATTTAAACGGTAACTACAACCATCCTCCGTGGGTAGGATGCCAAGATTCCACACTGGACCAAACCTCTATCATGAAGTCCCTCATTTATATCGACTTAATCGCTGAGGCTGATGGCGAGCGGGTCATTAGTTGATAGCGCTATTAGGTTTAACAAACCTCACACCATGTCGTTCGAACGGGCGTGTACTAATGGACTAAAGGCAAATGGTCAATGATGATAGACATTGACTTAGGGCACAACTTATTTTCGTAGTAGTCAATATGGTACGGTCTGGTAACGCACATGGGAAGCCCCTACTAAATATCATAAAGGTTTGGGAAACAAGGAAACTGGTTAACTTTTGGTTTACAAACGAACTCATGGTTTTTAGAACAACTTTAAAATGAACACCAACTGTGAACTCGCTCAACTTTGTTGTTGACTCGTTGTTACATGCCTTGCAGGTCGTTAGGTACTCATGGAGCTTGCACAGGGAGGCGCAGTCGTTGTGGGACATGGCAGTGTGTGCCATGCTAAAAACATTACTTTATTTCGTACTTAATACTTACATTGGGTTTTACAATTATGCTTCCGCTAAACACTTAACTACGTTTTTTATTTGAAACACCTTTCATATTGTGTGGTTGAATTTTACTTATTACTCGTTATGTTCAATATGATTGGTGGCTTGATCCTGGTCATGTCACGCCTCCAAGCGGTGTTACTCCGCGTGTGGATTTTGGGGGTGTGACAGATTGGTATCAGAGCCATTGGTTATAGTGAACTTGGTTTTAATAAGCGAAAAAGTTTTTGTTAAAACCAGACTATAACCTGAACAGTGCTCAACGATCCACAACGACGCTTCGCTCCACGTGCAAGACTCGAAATTCTAGGTGATATGGTTTATGTTTTATTGCCTACTTGTTAGTTACATTGAACTTTGCTCATGGTATACTTAGATAACGTAGTAACTACTGCTTGAAAACTCATGTGTGCTTACTCTCTTCTGTCATCGCATTTTTGCGAACCTCTCTCATTCATGTTTCCTTTGGTATGAAGATCATGAGTGGACGTGTCAACATGACTCAAGCCCAGTTGGCGGCTTTGATCACTGGACAAGTTACTGCTGCACTCGCAGCTGCCCAGGCAGGAGGTCAGCACGCTCAGCCACCTGTATGCACATTCAAGACTTTTATGGACTGTCGTCCTACTACTTTCAGTGGCACTGAAGGGGCCGTTGGACTCCTTCACTGGTTCGAGAAGCTCGAATCGGTCTTCGAAATGTGTGAATGCCCCGAGGCTCGTAGGGTGAAATATGCCACTGGTACTCTCGAAGGCACTGTGCTAACTTGGTGGAATGCGCAAGTTCAGATGCTGGGGCTGGCGGCTGCTAATGCTACCCCATGGAATGATTTTAAGGAGCTGGTCAAACGTGAATACTATAGTCATGATGACATCCGCAAGCTGGAAGTAGAGTTCTTTAACCTGAAGATGACGGGGTCAAAGATAGAAGCGTACGCGAAACGATCCAACGAACTGGCAGTGTTGTGTCCAACTATGGTGGATCCTCCCATCAAGCGCATCGAGCTATTCCTCAAAGGCTTAGTACCAGAGATTCAAAGCCATGTGACTGCTAACCTTGCTACTATCCAGGATGTTACTCGTCTTGCTCATCGTCTCACAGACCAGGCAGTGGAACAGAACAGGCTACCTAAGCTTATCGGTGCTACCGCCACTACTACTACCCCTGCTACTCCCAGTGATAACAAGCAAAAATGGGATGAAACCTCCAGCAAGGGTTCGACTTCAATTCAGTCCCAGGCACAACAGCGAAAGATCGATGACTACCAGAGTCCTGGTCAGCAATCTTCTGGTAGTCAAGGGCAGGGTGGATACCGAGGAAACCTCCCGAAGTGCAACAAATGCAACAGACACCACAATGGTCAGTGCAACAGGGGTCGTTGCCAGAGGTGTCTCAAGATGGGTCATGAAGCTAAGGAGTATAGGAGCTCACGACCTACAAATCAGAATCAGCAACAACAACCACCAGCTCCACAGAACCAGCAACGACAATGAGGTAACAGGGGAAGCTTTCAGTGTGGTGCTGAAGGCCACTTCAAGCGGGACTGCCCCCAGTTAAATCAAAATCCGAACAACAACAACAACAACAATCAGGGTAATGGGAACAACGACGGGGGAAACAATGATGGGAACAATGGTGCCAGGGGTCGAGTGTTCGTGTTGGGTCAGGGTGACGCTAGGAATGATCCTAACGTGGTGATGGGTAAGTTCCTTCTCGATGACTTTTATGTTACTGTCTTATTTGATTCGGGTGCCGATACCAGTTATGTGTCTCTAAAAGTTAGTCAAATGCTTAAATGCACACCAATTCCCTTAAACACCAAACACATTGTAGAGCTAGCAAATGGTAAAAGTTTAGAGGCCACTCACGTAGTCAAGGGTTCTAACCTCGTCTTAGCTGGTCAGACATTCTCCATCAACCTCATTCCTATAGTCTTGGGTAGTTTCAACATCGTCATTGGGATGGATTGGTTATCCCAACAGCAGGCAGAGATCCTATGCAAAGAGAAGATTGTTTGTCTTCCCCGTTCTGGCAAAGAACCTCTCGAAATTCAAGGCGACAAGAGTGGTTCTGTTGTGGGCATCATCTCCTTCCTTAAGGCCCAGAAGTGTTTGCGAAAGGGCCACACTGCTATTTTAGCACTCGTTACTGATGCATCGACGAAAGAGAAGAAGATTGAGGATATACCAGTTGTACGCGATTTTCCTCAAGTGTTTCCTGAAGATTTGCCTGGGCTACCGCCTCATCGCCAGGTCGAATTCCAGATCGAGATAGCTCCTAGAGCAGCACCCATAGCTCGAGCACCTTATCGCTTAGCTCCAACTGAACTGGAAGAACTGTCCAAGCAATTGCAAGAACTCTTGGAAAAGGGTTTCATTCGTCCTAGCTCTTCGCCCTGGGGAGCTCCAGTATTATTTGTAAAGAAGAAAGATGGTACCTTCAGGATGTGCATCAACTACCGTGAACTCAACAAGGCAACCGTAAAGAATCTCTATCCTCTCCCACGCATTGTTGACTTGTTCGATCAGTTGCAAGGGTCGAGCTACTATTCGAAGATTGACCTGAGGTCAGGATACCATCAACTGGATCGCACAAGACGGTGCCGATCGCACAAGGCTTGGGCCATACACGAACAATTAGACTGTTGGGCCTCAAAGCCCAATCCAAATCGCACAAGGACTGGTCAGTTGCACAAGTCCATTCGAATCGCACAAAGGCAATGTTTGCTGTTTTGTTTGTTGGGCCGTATACATGTTGGACTGCTTATGTTATTTGGGCCGGATATTATTGGGCTTCCATTTGAATCGCACAAGTATAAATATGTTATGTACTTAACTGTTAACATGTGCCATGACCATTACGTGCTCGTAACCTGTTAACTTGTGTGAAACTTATGTGCACCAAAACCTGACGTGTATGGTAACCATGTTAGGACGTGGTTGACCACATATAGCTCAAGAAACCTTTTCGTGTGTCTGCCGAGCAGCAAACCAAGGTGAGTTCACACTCTTTCCAAGGCATGGGATTCCCAAGGGTTGGGAATGGGTTAATGATTTAAACGGTAACTACAACCATCCTCTGTGGGTAGGATGCCAAGATTCCACACTGGACCAAACCTCTATCATGAAGTCCCTCATTTATATCGACTTAATCGCTGAGGCCGATGGCGAGCGGGTCATTAGTTGATAGCGCTATTAGGTTTAACAAACCTCACACCATGTCGTTCGAATGGGCGTGTACTAATGGACTAAAGGCAAAGGGTCAATGATGATAGACATTGACTTAGGGCACAACTTATTTTCGTAGTAGTCGATAAGGTACGGTCTGGTAATGCACATGGGAAGCCCCCACTAAATACCGTAAAGGTTTGGGAAACAAGGAAACTGGTTAACTTTTGGTTTACAAACGAACTCATGGTTTTTAGAACAACTTTAAAACGAACACCAACTGTGAATTCGCTCAACTTTTTTGTTGACTCGTTGTTACATGCCTTGCAGGTCGTTAGGTACTCATGGAGCTTGCACAGGGAGGTGCAGTCGTTGTGGGACATGGCCGTGTGTGCCATGCTAAAAACATTACTTTATTTCGTACTTAATACTTACATTGGGTTTTACAATTATGCTTCCGCTAAACACTTAACTACGTTTTTTATTTGAAACACCTTTCATATTGTGTGGTTGAATTTTACTTATTACTCGTTATGTTCAATATGATTGGTGGCTTGATCCTGGTCATGTCACGCCTCCAAGCGGTGTTACTCCGCGTGTGGATTTTGGGGGGGTGACATGGATGGCGATCTGAAGTGATTCGATATCAGTTGTTACTTTTCTTGTATAGTTTGTTTTCAAATTTCTTTAAATGTTTTTGAATTTTATAGGGAGTAAGAAATTTCAGAAAATCCAAAAACATTAGAAAATTTGAAAAAGTCAAAAACATGATAAAATTCAAAAATGAGTTTTGTTAAAAAAGAGGAAATGATAGTACATTAGTGGACAATCACAACATGCAAAAGAATTGGAAACTAAAAATGTGATAAGCGGTCTTACTGATGATGTGCTAGTAGGTTTTTGCACATTTAGTAGATTGTGACGAGATATAAACCTAAATATCAAACTTGTATAGTTTGAAGGACCCCTCTTTCTGAGATACTAGGTCTTTATGCTTAGTGATATCTGGGTTATTATCCCGGGACTTCTGATTTTGCAGAAGCAATGGCCTAGTCCCCGGAGAATACTTTACGCTTGCTTGAAATATAGCCTACCCTCAGCATAAAAAATGATGAAACATTGCAAAATGCTAATCATGTGCTGTTGAAGAAAAGATCCTCTAAAGGGGACACACCAAAAGTCGAAGCCGTCATCTCTTTGATTTTGCGGAAGCAATAGCCTGAGCTCTCACGGCCCTCGCATTTAACCCCTTACAGATATCATCTAGGTATACTCACCTGTAAGACTGAATATTGGGATCTGGATACGGGAGTATATTCTGAGGTGGGACACTCGAATAAGTTTAAGTCTCTTAAAACATTAATCTCGTATCTTGAAACAGTTGAACTTTGTGTGAAAATTTAAGTGGATCAATATACTGACAATCTAAGTGAATCGTTTAGAACTTAAAATGTTTAAAGCTTAACGGTGTTGGTGATTTGTCTCATAAACTGATATGATCCTCTTACACAAACTCACAAAAATATTGTTTGTAAATATTTCTTTACTGCATTTCTTTAATGTCAAAAATCCAAAAAGATTTTCGATGTGTTTTAGCATAAATTTTGAAAAATTCAAAAAGATTTTAGACAACTGATGTTGAGAAGCTGATTTTAAAAATTCCAATTGCTAAACATGACGAACAGGTTTGGAGAGTGTGTGTTTAAAAATGATATACATACAAGTGGTCATCAAAAATTAAAATTGTTATATAAATAATTGTTGTTTTGAACTGAATTAATCAAGTGATTAGCAGAGTTTAAATTTTTCAAATTTTAAATTTGTGAAATTTATTTTTGGGTAGAGATTTATGCAGGAATCAGTAGAGCAAGGAATTGGTCCTGATTCTATGGGAAGAAATGTGAGCAAGGTCACGATCTTAAAACTGTGAAAGTCAGACTGTGATCTCAGCACAATTCAAAGAAGAGTCTGCTAGTAGATCAACATTCGAGGGAGAGAAGAGTCTGCAGATGCAAGAGCCAGAATCGAATCCTGATGATAAGAGACAGAGAGAGTAGAAGATAAAGATTGAGGTTGCTTATTCTGTCAGATATTTTGCTCGTCAACATCAGAGGGGGAGTCTGTTGGTGCATTGCGTCTGTCGACTTCCTCTTGTATCGAGTCTTGTACTAGCATTGTTAGATCAGGGCACGTTGTACGAGAAAATAGGGTTTTGGATGTTTAAGCTAATTTCGCTTGAAAGTGACATGTACCATATCAAGCGAAATCAACATGGTTAATTCCGCTTGAAATGGCCACTGCCACTTTCAAACGGAATCACCTCCCCTATATATAGCTCTCATGCGAAATCATTTATAACATTCATGTTTCCGGTACCGAAGTGCTGCCGACGTGTCCACTGATCTGTAATTGTGTCAAATCAATAATACAAGAAAATTAAGTGTGAAACAAGCTGTTTTCCAAGTCAATTCATCTGTTTCCGCCTCTTGAATTGATAAAGAACTCTTCTGATTGACTTGTTTGGGTCACAAAACGATCCTACACAGGTCAAACATTTGTTGGCATACTTTGCGATGATAGCTTTCATGTTAGGCCACCAGTATAAGGTCTTGAGGTCGTGATACATCTTGTCGGAACCTGGATGTATTGAGTAATGGGACTTGTGTGCTTCGTCCATCACAAGTTCTCGTAGGTTTCGGTAGAATGGAACCTATATACGTTCCATGAAGTAGTGAACACGTCATGTCTAAACATTAAACAACTCCTAGATTGTCATATACAACTCGCATATCAATATTTTAGTCATTCATATATCGTGCGCATGTTACAACGTAAAACAAATTATGAAAACAGGACTGTGAAACAATTGATGCGTAGAAGAAAGACCTTGAAATATCGGGTTGTCACATCATCCCCAACTTGAAAGAAATTTCGTCCCGAAATTTGATAAGTAACCCAAAGCGAACGAGTGTTAGATCAGGATGATTGCAGATTTTCCTCGGGTGCCACATTATCCCCAAATTGAAAGGGAATTTCATCCCGAAATTCACCAGCTGCATCAGGATTAGACTGGTCAGTTGGGTAAAGTTGAGGATACTTGAGCTTCATCTTATCCTCGCGTTTTCACTTAAACTCCGGTCCACGTCTTGAGTTCCAACGAACTCTCACGATCGGGATTCGACTATGCTTACGGACCTTGACTTCCAGATCCATAATTTTGATGGGTTCTTTGACAAACTGCAATTTGTCGTCGATTTTTAGTTCTTGGAGTGGTACCACAAGTGTTTCATCGGACAAACACTTCTTTAGTTGCGAAACATGGAAAACATCATGAACGTTACCCAACTCAGCAGGTAACTCGAGCTTGTAGGCGACTTTACCAATTCGTTCCAGACTTTTGAATGGCCCGACATAACGCGGATTAAGCTTGCCGCGTTTATCAAAGCGTACCACACCCTTGCAGGGTGAGACTTTCAACATAACGCGATCGCCTACCACGAACTCCAAAGGTTTCCTACGCTTGTCAGTTTAGCTTTTCTGACGGTCGTGGGCTACCGCCATACAGTTTCTGATCTGGACAATCTTCTCTGAAGTTTCAAGTACAAGTTCCGAACTTGTGATCTGGCTGTCACCCACCTCAGCCCAACAGAGAGGAGAACGGCATTTACGTCCGTACAATGCTTTAAACGGGGCTGCCTGGATGCTGGAATGATAATTGTTGTTATAAGAGAACTATATCAAAGGCACGTGTTTCTCCCAACCCTTAACAAAATCAATCACACATGCTCGCAGCATGTCTTCAAGTGTCTAGATGGTTCGTTCACCTTGACCATCCATCTGGGGTGATAAGTAGTACTCATGTCGAGACGTGAGCTGAATGATTTATGCATCGACTGCAACAAATCAGATATGAAACGCGGGTCACGATCAGAGATAACAGAGGTTGGCACCGCGTGCCTAGAAACCACCTCCTTCCGATAAACAGCAGCAAGTTGTGAGAACTTATCTATTTCCTTGATTAATAGGAAGTGCGCTGACTTCGTGAGACGGTCAACGATCACCTAGATGGTATCATTTCTGTTTTGGGTTCTTGGTAAACCAGTGACGAAATCCATAGCAATTTGCTCCCATTTCCACTAGGGTATTTCTGGTTGCTAAAGCAGGCCAGAGGGTTTCTGATACTCCATCTTGACTTTCGCACAAGTCAAACATTTACTCACATACGTCGCGATGTGGGCTTTCATCTTCGGCCACCAATATAAGACTTTGAGGTCCTGATACATCTTGTCCGAACTCGGGTGAACAGAGTATCATGACTTATGCGCTTCGTCCATCATGAGCTCTCTAAGATTACCATACAAAGGAACCCATATCCGTTCTACAAAATAATAAATGCTGTCAGATCTCTCTATGAGTCGTTTCTCCGTACCCCGCAAATATTCAGCTTCCAGGTTTTCTTCCTTCAACGCTCTAGTCTGAGCAGAACGAATCTGATCAGGTAAATTAAAGTGGATAGTGAGCTGCAGAGCGCGGACATGCTTAGGTTTCGTTTCCTTTCGACTAAGGGCATCAGCTACAACATTAGCTTTACCTGGATGGTATTTTATTGCACAATCGTAGTCGTTTAAAAGTTCTACCCAGCGACGCTGTCGCATATTCAATTCCTTCTGATCAAAGATGTGCTGAAGGCTCTTATGGTCAGTATAAATAGTGCATTTAGTACCGTACAAGTAATGCCTCCATATTTTTAACGCAAAGACCACAGCCCCCAACTCTAAGTCGTGAGTCGTGTAATTCTTCTCATGGACCTTCAACTGTCGAGAAGCGTATGCTATCACCTTCTCGCGTTGCATTAGCATACAATCGAGACCCTGAATAGAAGCATCACAATACACCACAAAATCCGCGGTACCTTCAGGTAATGACAAGATTGGTGCACTGCAGAGTTTTTGTTTAAAGAGTTGGAAAGCATCCTCCTGCTTCGTCCCCCAAGAGTATACAACGCCTTTCTGGGTTAACGCGGTGAGAGGTTGGGCGATCTTCGAGAAGTCTTTAATAAATCTGCAGTAGTATCCAGCGAGACCAAGAAATTGTCGCACCTCCAAAGGATTCTTCGGTGCCGCCCAATTCCTGATAGCATCAATCTTAGTAGGATCCACGTGTATCCCTGTTTCGTTAACAATGTGGCCAAGGAAGTGTACTTCTCGAATCCAGAAGTCACACTTAGAGAATTTCGCGTAGAGTTGCTCTTTTCTCAAGAGTTCCAAGATAAGACGCAAGTGTCGCTCATGCTCCTCCTTGCTCTTAGAATAGATCAAAATGTCATCGATAAACACAATGACGAAGTCGTCAAGATACGGTTTACACACACGATTCATAAGGTCCATGAAAACTGCTGGTGCGTTTGTCAACCCGAATGGCATAACCAGAAACTCATAATGGCCATACCGCGTTCGAAAAGCTATTTTAGGAACATCCTCCTCTCGGACTCTCAACTGATGATAGCCCGATCTTAAGTCAATTTTCGAGTAAAAACATGACCCTTGCAATTGGTCAAACAGGTCGTCAATACGTGGTAAAGGATAATGGTTCTTAACTGTCACCTTGTTGAGTTCACGATAATCTATACACATACGAAAGGACCCGTCTTTCTTCTTCACAAACAGAACTGGGGCTCCCCAAGGCGAGGAATTGGGTCAGATAAAGCCTCTATCAAACAGTTCTTGGAGTTGATTAGACAGTTCTTACAACTCTCCTGGTGCAAGATGATAAGGAGCACGAGCAATCAGGGCTGCTCCTGGTGTAAGGTCAATCTGAAATTCCACCTGACGGTGAGGGGGTAAACCAGGAAGTTCTTTAGGAAATACATCGGAAAACTCACGAACAACTGGCAGGTCTTCGATTTTCCTTTCTTCAGGCTGAGTATCAGTAATAAGTGCTAAAATAGCAGGGTAGCCCTTTCGTAGACACTTATGGGCTTTCATAGCTGAGATGATGCCAACCATCGCACCACTACGATGACCTTGAACTGACAGAGATTCTCCACTGGGGAGAGGGATACATACGATTTTCTCCTTAAAAAGAATTTCTGCTTGATACCTAGACAACCAGTCCATACCAACGATTACATCGAAGCCTCCAAGAGTAATGGGAAGTAGGTCAATGTCGAACACTTGACCCATAAGATCGAGTTTGCACCCAAAAAGAACATGTGAAGCTTCAATCGATTTGCCATCAGCTAATTCTACTACGTGTTTGTTTACAAGAGGTGGAGTAGTCAACCCTAACTGACGACTGAACCCCAAAAACACATAACTCCAATCGGCACCAGGGTCGAATAAAACAGAAGCAAAAATATCATTCATGAAAAACGTACCAGTCACAACGTTGCCATTATTCCTAGCTTCCCCAGCACCAATGGTAAACACTATCCCACGTGCACCATTCCGACCATTGTTTCCGTTGTTGTTCCCAGTGTTGTTGTTGTTGTTACCAGCATTCTGATTCAGTTGAGGGAAATCCCGCCTAAAATGTCCATCGTCACCACACTGGAAGAATCCTTTGTGATTACCCTGGTTTTGGTTAGGTTGTTGCCTTTCCTGCTGCTGTGGCTGCTATGGCTGTGGAGGTTGCTGCTGTTTTGGGAATGGGGCCCTGCAATCCCTTTCCATATGCCCCGCCTTGTTGCACCGGTGACAAACTCGAGTGCACGGTCCTCGATGATGGTAGTTGCACTTGTTACACTTTGGTTGTTTCCCTGCATAAGATCCTTGATTCGAGTTGTTGCTCTGATTCTGATTTACAGAAGATGACTGACTAAAAGTGTGGTTGCTGCTGTTGTCTGGCTTCTTCTGTGACTGATTCGAGTTGGACACCTTGTCCACATCATTCCATTTGCGTTTGCTGTCAGTAGCAGGAGTAGTAGCTGTAGCAGTAGTAGCAGCAGTAGCAGAAACACGCGGTGGTAGCAAGCCACGCTCCACCTCCTAATCGGTGATCTTGTGGGCTAAGCGGATGATTCGAGGCAAGTTGTCAAGATTTGCTGCAGTGACTAAACCCTTGACCTGTGGTGCTAAATCGTTAATGTACAGCTCAATCCTACGGTGGGGTGGTCGTGATAAGTTAGGACACATATTCGCGAGCTCATTAGACTGCTTCGTGTACGCTTCGATCTCGGACCCTGCCATCTTCAAATTATAATACTCATTCTCCAACTTTTGAATCTCATCTCAAGGGCAGTACTCTTCACGCATTAGCTCCTTGAAATCGTCCCAAGTAGTCGCGTTCGCCATTTCAATACCCATCATTTGGACTTGGGAATTCCACCAAGTCAAGGCACCATCCTCAAGTGTGCCTGAAGCATACTTCACTCTATCCCCAGCAGGACAGTTACACATCGTGAACACCGATTCTGCCTTCTCAAACCAACGTAGTAGTCCCACAGCTCTTTCAGTCCCACTGAACGTCTGTGGCTTACAATCCATGAATGTCTTAAACATGCAAACAGGTGGATTGTTCTGATTCACATGTTGACCTAAAGACGAAAGAAAATACAACACACTGGTAAGATTCGAGTACGCGACACAGGGATAAAGAGTATTTGGCACATATCGTACCAGCCTGCTGAGCCGCTATGGCTTCAGCCACACGAATATTGATCAAATCGGTTAATTCAGCCTGGGACATAACAATGTTGCCACGTCCACCGGCGCGGCCTCCACCACGTCCACCATTTTGTCCGTTCATGATTCTCTATAAAAAAAGTGGAAAAGATTAGAAGTCGGGATTGATTAGGAGTCAAACATCACTATGACTTCTACAGATTACTGAGTTCTATCATTACGTCTGACAACAGAGCAGAACCCCTTTCACACTCGTTAAGCCTCACTGGGACTCACATGCACCCCTACATTATTATTATGTGTGCACCCATAATAACAATGTGATTTGCATGTTTATCTCAGATCCTCCCAACTTCGAGTAGCAAGACAAAAGACACCATAACATAGATCATGAAGGTTTAGAGGAGTGTCACACTATCAAACAGATTACGTAGGCTAGTAACACAGGAACTCATACTGTAGTGCTAAGTGTGCATTCACATGCAATGTCATACATAAGCGTACACTAGATATGCTGTGCAAGAAGTAAACGAGAGACGAACCTTGCAATCTGGAGCTGAGTGTCATGGTCGATTTCGTAACTGTTCGGTTATAGTCTGGTTTTATAAAGTCATTTTTTAAAACCTAGTTCACTATAACCAGTGGCTCTAATACCAAACAGTTACACCCCCAAAATACCACATGTGGCAACCCCGCTAGGCGTGTGACGTACCATGATCTAGCCACCAATCACATTGAAGTATTCACAAGATAATAAAATAAACTCCCATTTATTATATCAAACATTCTAAATCATATCTCAAGTTTAACAGGTTCAGCGGAAGCAAATAGTAAATCATTGTTTAAATGTTTCTAAAACCAAGAGAATGAAAATCAGTAAGTCTTTCATGCGTATCCAAATAGTTCGACCCATGACCACTTAGCAAATCCAGACAGCAAGTTCCAAATCCAAGTATTTAACGACCTGCGAGCATGCAACAAGTGTATCAGACAACGCTGGTGAGTTCATAGTTTAAATGAAAACGTTAATTGCCCAGTGTTTAGTTCAATTTGTTAATAATGTTGATAATAACTCGAGTACCATACAAGATGGCTCCAGATTGTTTTGCCCATCCCCAATGCCCCCTATCTAAGCATTGGTCGTGATTAAGGTCATTAGTTCACGCCCGTCCTCTCAGGTACGGTGTGAGGTTGCCAAGCCTAATAGCGCTATAAACTAATACCCCGTTACCTCTCAGGTAACTAATTCGGTATAATATGGGACTTAAAGTGATAGGAAATGAGTGTATTATCTTACATCCCAGTTTTTACCCAAAAGACTTATTCCTCTCAGGAATACCCATTTGATTGTCCCACCCACCGGGACGCATGATCAAGAGAAATGAACTCACCTTAGTTTTGCTCGGTATGTTAAGTTACCCGTTCTAAGTTGGTCAACCCAAACCCTACCGTGGTTACCAATAAAAATCAGTTTCATAATTAATCAAGCCACGTATTTTCACAGATTGCATTCATCGCAAAGATCACCGTATATCACAAAGCAAGTACTCAGTTATCATATAAGTCCACATCCCATGTGTATGTCACATAATAACATTTAACAGATGAATTGGCTACTCACACGAGTCAAATCAAGTTCCTCATTTCTAATTAATATTGTTAACATGCAACAAACGTAGTTGTATAAACAGAAACAATCATCATCATATGCATCATGAACTATTCCAAACTTTATGTTATGTGGACACATCTACTGTTTGAAATGTTCAGTTTGTTTCGTTCTGTTGCAGCATCCTCACGAAGAACCAGTTCTTCGTGAGATGCTTCCATAGCGAAGAACCCTAATGACGAAAGACCATTCTTCATCAAGAATGAGTGTGACGAAGAACCCCCTTGGTGAAGAATCATACTTAGTCAAGACGTGACTGTGACGAAGAACCCTGGTTGTTCGCCCTGGCTGTTCCTCAACAGATCATCCTGATTTCTTCAATAACAACTATCCGTGATTTCCGTAAACACGTTACCATTTTCCCAAAACATATCAAACATTATGATTTAACAGTTATTATTCATGCTTATACGGATTCCCCGAATTGTAACAATTTCCTTAATACACATAAACAACCATTCTAAACAATCATTGACCCTAATCATCCAATGATCACACAAAATCAGATTGTTAATTTATCAAGATATAAATTCATCAAGCAGAACTATCAAACCACCACATGAACATGCACGTATACAAATCATTGAACACTCATCATGCAAGTTCTAGATTTACAATCCTATTAATGGAACCCTAATCTCACATAAGATCACAACATCAGGATTTTAGCAACGGACAATGATGAACACTAACCGTGATACCGAAGTGATTAGCTAATTCGAGATGGAAAGGCTTCGAGACCCACAATTGCCGTCGCACAGGAGGAAGAGGAAAGGGTGAGAGTTTTAGGGTTTGGTGTAAGAGTTCTGTAGGTTATACAAATAGAATAACTGTCGGGATCATTTTTGGCCACGAATGGACCTGGGCCGAGAGTCCTCTCGACGAAAGACTCCCTTGGCGAAGAACCTTCTTCGCCGCGTTGTGATTGTTACGAAGAACCAAAAGGACAGTCAACGAAGAATAGGTTCTTCTCGACTTGAGTGTGATGTGCGGCCCAAAGTTAAGAAGCATGAACACGTCATGTCTAAACATTAAACAACTCCTAGATTGTCATATACAACCCACATAACAATATTTTAGTCATTCATATATCTGCGCATGTTACAACGTAAAACCAATTATGAAAATAGGATTGTGAAACAATTGATGCGTAGAAGAAAGACCTTGAAATCTCAGGTTGTCACATCATCCCCAACTTGAAAGAAATTTCGTCCCGAAATTTGATAAGTAACCCAAAGCGGCAGAGTGTTAGATCAGGATGACTGCGGATTTACCTCGGGTGCCACATATTTTTTTAAACAAATAACCACACTTTAAAGGGTAACTAAGTCTACTAATTAACATGGTAAATTACTACAAGTCTTTACAAAAAGTTCAAGTTCATGAAGTAGTGTAAATGGCATGATTTTGCCATATGGTAAGTGTTGTTTGATTTCTTGATGAATTGTGATGATTTTAAAAGAAGATGATATGCCTTGAAAGCATGAAAACCTCCATTTTTAAGGGGAAACTATGGAAAAATTTTCTTGAATTTAAACACTTAGAAAAATATTTTTAAACAAGTATTTACAAGTGTTTTTTTAACCATGATTTTTCATATAAAATTTGCCATAATTTTTGTTACAAAAATTACAAATATTTGAGGTTGGTTTTTGATAATAAAAGTGACTAAATATGTATTTAGGAAAATATATATTTAGATGTCACAATGTGTGTGATTACTTGTATATTATGTGTATTAGTTATATTATTTTTGGACATGAAATAATGTAACTCACCAAAATACCAAGAATTATAATACAAAATATTACCAAAATACCAAGAAAATAAGTATATAATTTATACCCAAAAATTGGACAAACCGAACAAGGAATGTGAACTACAAAAATATTTCGGAATTAAATTCATAAGTGTATTTTGATAAACGGTATTTTGGAAACCAAGAGAACAAAAATATGATTTCTACAAGTGTTACCAAAAATATATCATATTTTTAACAAAAAGAAAATATATTATTTTTGAGTAAAGAGAATATATATGTTTTCTTGAATTACTAGAGAATATATTATTTTTGAAGTAAATATATATTTTCTTAAACAAATTTAGAATATATTATTTTTCGGGTGAAAAAATGGATTTATAAATATTTTCAAAGTTAACCATTAAAATATATTATTTTTGAGATTCATATGAAAATATAAATATTTTTGCCAAGTAAGAATTATAAATAATTTTCTATAGAAGTTTTCTTAAAATATATACATTTTAAGAATATATATTGGTGAATTTTTATTTAATTAAAAATAATATTCCGAAAAGTATAAATACAAGAATTAATTGTAAGAATACTTAATAAATACAATAAAATACGTATTCTCGTAGGTATAAATAGACACCGGAATACGCCACCAATACATGGCAAAAATACACAAGTTTAAGAATGCACGTTTAATTATACCCATCCTTAGGGGAAATATGTTCTTGAAGGATTACAAAAATAAAATAAGTTAATATATATTATTTTAGCAAATATTCCAATAAATAATAAATATAATTTAAGTTAAAACATTTATTATTTTAACAAATAATTATATACTTTGGAATAATAATTATGACACCAAGAAATGTAACTCAAAGATATTAAGTCATTACAAATAAGACTAAAAGTCAAGGCACGACCCATCCGTCTAATGAACCATAGCACGTGTGTAGGTAGTCGTGCGACCGAGAAGACGCTTTGAGTTATACCGAGTTTCGAGACGCAAGATTGTGAGTTCATGTCCCCCTTTTCTTTTAACTGTTTTCAGTTTTTATAACTTCGGGGGTGAAATACATGTTACAAATGATTACGATTACAAATGGTATGGTTAGCTAAGGAATGAACTGTTAGATCATGTGAATGGGTAGGCGTTAACTTGAGACCATTAATCCTTTTATAAGGACCGAGGGGCATGACTGATAGATCTATTTGGGTGTTGCAAGCCCCACCCATGGGTCCGCGAGTTGACCGCATATGGTGACTATGTCGTTCCAGCCGGGAGGCTCGGTACGAAATACCCAAAGGATTGAGCCTTCCTACACCGTTACACACACATTAATGACCTTACAAATCATTAATTGATCTGTTCATATTCGCTTTAATACCGGTTTACAAATACATACTTACAAATGTTTAAAGGTTATTCGTGCACACATACAAAACACACGAACTCGCTCAAGTTTTGATGATGTATTCAAACTACATGTATTTTAGGGAATTGATTATGGATCTGGTGGGAGTACAAGGATTTCAAGTTGTGTCTTCAATAAAAGATGTCATCCAGTGTTGAAGGGTTTGAATTGTGTATCTTATCTTTGATATGATACATGGTTCAAATCCTCGTTTTATTAGAGTCTTTGGTTAAAGCCCATTATGGAACTTAAACTTGGGATGTTTTTGTATTTTAAACATGAAGTCTTGGTTTGGTGTTAAACAATGATGGTTGTATTATTTGAAACTTAATTATGGATGAACATCGTGGTTTCTATCATATAGTTGTTTGTTATGGTTGAATGCAATGATATTAAGCAAGTCACACGTAACACGCTTCCGCAAAAGTCAGGGTGTGACAGTTTGGTATCAGAGCTTCGATTGTAGCGAACTAGGATTCCTTCTCGAGTCTAGACTACAATCATTAGGGCTCTCTCATGAAAATATTTTCACAAGATATTTTTCATTGCATACACAAAATGCCAAGATCCATGGAACAAATGTTTTACAAAAGGAAAAACAAAAAAACACGATTGCAAGGTCACACTGGTGGTTTAGTCTGCACGGGGTAGACTAGGAAAGATAGAAAGGTTTCATGAAGGATAATGTGGATACATGTTTAAGTGATGATTGTCTTGTTTGCATATGCTGAGTGTAGTGATTAATATATGTGCACATGTTATGATTATTATGTTAGAGGCACACGTGTCATCCTCAGAGAGTGGGTTATCTGCCACCCATGACCCGATGGCCGTCGTTTCGGACGCTGAGGTTATGCCTGAGCTAGAGATATTTACGTCGGACACTGAGAGTGATTCTGGTATGCTGTCCGAGGATGAGGACGACGTCTAGCCATTCGCGCGACCAGATTTTGGCGATGATTTACCTATAGCGGATGGTGTTCCCATTGAGGATCCTTTTGATATTCCTGCTCCTGTTCATGATCACCTCATCATTGGTCACTCTGATGGTGAGCACATTGTGGCTCCGATCCTCGATGTCGTTCCCCTTGCGGTCATTCCTCCTGAGGATTGGCCCTTCGATGACTTGTTTGATGATGATGTTGATTTATTTGTGGATGGTCCCCCTGCTGACGCCCAGGGCGACAGGGAGATTGATGAGGATGTTGTTGCTGTACCTCCTCCTACTATTCCTGTCATTGAGTTATCTTCTGACTCCAGTTTGCATTCGGTTTCAGACTCCTTTGAGTCTGTGACTTCCTCAACCCTGCGGGCGGCAGGACTGCAACTTTATGCTATCGATTCCGACGACGACACCGCTATTTTGCTGCACCATCCCCTGCTCGAGACCCCACGCCTCCACACGACCCAGAGCATGTCCCCGAGCCAGACCCTGTTCATTTTGATCACCCTGATGTTGCACCTATTGACCCTGAGCCGATTCCTGATCCTGACCATGTCCTGTTTGGATTACCAGATATTGCACCTCTTATTCCAGACCCGGTACCTGCACCTGTTGATATTCCAGTTGTTGAGCCATTCATTCCACTACCCCCACCTGCTGATGTTGCTCCCCTCCCTCCTGTTGGGTCTGATGTCCACTGTACTGATTTACCGATTGTTTTCTTCCAGGACATCCCTGCACCCCGTCTAGGGGAAGGTACCTCGGTCCAGCCCCCAAGTTATGACATGTTTACTTTAGTAGCTTTCCCTCCGATTCCACAGACTGCACCATTTACTCCCTTTACATCTAGACCGCTTGACGAGCCATGCCGATGGTTCCCACCATACACTATGCCTATCTCGGACCCCTACAATCCTTCACATTTTGTTGGACACACACGGGATGAGTTGCTTTTGTCGCTGCAGTTACAGTTTGACATTTTGAGTCGCAGAGTTTTGGAGCTCGAGCTGACTCCTTCATACCCTCCACCTTGTCCCTGTCATTCTACTTTTATCCCTCCATATTCATCGTTATCTCCTATTGCACATCCACTTGCTGCTCCCGCCCTTTTCTGGGTTTTGATTCTCGTTTCCTTACTGTTGAGCAGCAGATTAGCTATTTGTTTCAGCGTGTTTATGAGCTCGAGGAGGAGCTTGCACATGTTCGCAGTTTGCTTTTCTTCCCTCCTCCTCCTCCGTCATCAGCACAGTAGGTTTTTGGATTTATGCAGATGCATTACTTTTGGTGAGAGCATTACAATTGAGCCGAGACAGTGAAGATACGAAGACCATACTTTGATCATTACTTTTGTACATTGACAGACTTATTTGACAAGGGTGGTGTGGCCCTATGTCGCTTTTGATACGATACAATGTGGGAACAATGTAACTTGTGGTTGGACTTTAATGAAAGCTCAATAGTCATGTTCTCATTAAATACAATGTGATTTACATGTTTGTGCTATGATTATGTTGTTGCGTGATTGCTTGCTATGATGATTGCTTATATGTATATGTACATACGACCTCTAGATAACTATTTATTTATTTAACGAATAAGACCTGACCTATCCAATCTTCTTCCTAGAAGAAAGATGCCGCCGCAAAGGAATACCGATACCAACAACCCTCTACCGATGACAGAGGCGGAATTACAAGAGCGCATCTCACAGGCCATCGCACAGCATGAGGCCCTTTGCTCCGAACATAGCGGAGGTACCTCAGGGAATATCCCAACCAACGGTAATGTTTAAGTCACCTAAGACACATTACAATACGTTTGGACATTTCCAAGTGTGCTTTGCTAATGCCTTCTGTGAATGATGTTGCTTGTGTTGCAGGCTGTACCTATAAGCAGTTTTTAGACTGCAAACCCCTAAATTTCGACTGCAATGGGGGTGCCGTAGCCTTTGTGTGGTGGGTTGAGAAGACGGATTATGTTTTAAGAATGAGAAAATGTGCTCCAGAGCATCAAGTCATGTACATTTCTGGACTGTTTCTAGACGGGGATCTGTCATGGTGGAACCTTCAGGTTCAGACGTTGGGTGAGGCTGCTGCGTATGCTTTGACGTGGAATGAAATGAAAGAGTTGATGCGTAAAAAGTATTGTTCTCGGGCGGAGATCCAGAAGTTGGAAACATAATTCTGGAACTTGAAAATGGAAGGTCCAAAGGTGGCTGAGTATGTGCAGAGATTTCATGATTTGTCTAGAGTTGTTCCTTATTTGGTGGAGCTAGAGTTTAAGAGGATAGAACGTTTCATCTGGGGATTGGCACCTCAGATTCTGAGCATGGTAACAGCATCCAAGCCTCCAACCATTAGCGAGGCTATTGACTTGAGTGTAGCGCTTACTGAAGAAGCAGTCAGATTGGGCAAGTTCTCAATTTCTGAAACAAAGAAGAAAGAGACTCAAGTGGAGTCATCAGGAGAAAACAAGAGAAAGTTCACCAACTTCAAGAAGGGTACTCAAGTGAACAACAACAATGCTAACAAGCGAAAAGATACTAACCCGCCAGCCGAGGTCATGACTGGTGCTGCAAACACCGAGCCCAAAGGAAAAGGGTACATGGGCACTTTGCCCAAGTGTGATATCTGTCAACATCATCACACCGGACGATGTAGGTATGGGAAAAGTGAAAACTGTGGCAAAGTGGGGCATGCTAGAAGGCGTGCTGGTATGGTACTGGACGAAGAAATGGAGGACCAGATGGTAATGGTAATGGAAACCGTGGTGGTAATGGGAATCAGACTGGGAATCGCAATCAGGGAGGAAATGGAAATTTTGGTGGAAACGGGAATCGTGGTGGTTTTGGAAACCAAGCTGGTAACGGAAATCGAGGGGTAAACAATAACAACAACAATCAGGGCGGAAACGGTAATGACAATGGATGCGGCCAAGGTTGTTTTGGTTGTAGTGAAATAGGGCACTTTAAGCGGGATTTCCCAAAGAATGATCAGGCATGTGGAAGGGTGTTTAACATTGGAGCTAGGGAAGCACACCAGGATCCGAACGTGGTTACTGGTACATTCCCTATTAATCAACATTATGCATCTGTGCTGTTTGATACTGGTGCCGATTATAGCTTCATATCTCTAGACTTTAGGAATATACTTGGTTTAGTGGCAAGTAAGTTAGACGTCCCGTACTCGATAGAACTGGCCAATGGAAAGCTAGTAGAAGCTAATGAAGTGATTAGTGGTTGTGTTATAGAGCTTGGAGAGCGTGAGTTTTCGATAGATCTTCTGCCAGTTGATTTGGGAAGCTTCGATGTCGTGGTTGGGATGGATTGGTTGTCTAGCAACCATGCAGAGATAGTATGCCATGAGAAGATTATTCGCATTCCGATGGCGAATGAAGAAACGATCGTGCTTCATGGAGAGAAGCATGATATGCCTCTGCGGATTATTAGTTGTTTGAAAGCGCGAAAGTGTCTACGTAAAGGGTGTATTGCCTTCTTAACTCATGTTATGGATAAGGAAGCCGAAGAGCCGAAGCTCGAAGATATCCCTGTGGTAAGGGAATATCCTGAGGTCTTCCCCGAAGACTTGCCAGGATTACCTCCTCAACGACAAGTCGAATTCCACATTGACTTGGTTCCAGGCGCCGCGCCAGTAGCCAAGGCACCTTATCGACTTGCGCATTCAGAGATGCAAGAGTTATCCACGCAGCTTCAGGAGTTACTAGACAAGGGATTCATAAGGCCGAGCTTCTCGCCTTGGGGAGCTCCGGTGTTGTTCGTCAAGAAGAAGGATGGTAGCTTTCGAATGTGTATCGACTACCGGGAGCTAAACAAGCTAACCATCAAGAATTGGTATCCCTTGCCGAGGATTGATGATTTATTCAACCAACTTCAAGGATCAAGCTACTATTCCAAGATTGATCTTCGATTGGGTTATCATCAGATGCGGATTCAAGAGGAAAGTATACCGAAGACTGCCTTCAGAACTCGTTATGGACATTACGAGTTTCTAGTGATGCCGTTTTTGGTTGACTAATGCACCGGCAGTGTTTATGGATTTGATGAATCGGTTTGCAATCCATATCTCGATAAATTCGTGATCGTATTTATCGACGATATTTTGATTTACTCGTGAACGAAGGAAGATCATGAACAACACCTCAGAGCCATTCTAGAGCTGTTAAAGAAGGAAAAACTCTAGGCTAAGTTCTCGAAGTGTGAGTTTTGGATACGCGAAGTACAGTTCCTCGGTCACGTGGTAAACGAGAATGGTATTCATGTGGATCCCACAAAGATCGAGGTAATCAAGAACTGGGAAACTCCGAAGACACCGACTGAGATCCGACAGTTTTTGGGCCTAGCAGGGTATTATCGCAGGTTCATTGAGAATTTCTCAAAGAAAGCTCAACCGTTAACCTCCCTTACTCAAAAGGACAGGAAGTATGAATGGGGAGACAAACAAGAAGAAGTTTTTCAGCTGCTCAAGAATAAGCTATGCGATGCACCTATACTATCCTTACCTGAAGGCACCGACGACTTCGTGGTATATTGTGACGCCTTGCATCAGGGATTGGGTTGCGTGCTTATGCAATGCCAAAAGGTTATCGCATACGCTTCTCGCCAACTGAAGGTCCATGAGAAGAACTATACCACGTACGATTTGGAATTAGGCACAGTGGTATTCGCGTTGAAGATCTGGCGACATTATCTATATGGTACTCGATGTACTATTTTCACGGATCACAAGAGCCTTTAACACATATTCGATCAGAAAGAGCTTAATATGAGACAACGTTGATGGGTTGAGTTGCTAAATGATTATGACTGCGAAATCAAGTATCATCCTGGAAAGGCGAATATGGTAGCAGACGCCTTAAGTCGAAAAGAAATGATTAAGCCCATAAGGGTTCGGGCTTTAGAAATGATTATCCAAAGGGATCTCACATTGGGTATTCGTGCGGCGCAAAAAGAAGCCCTTAAGAAAGAAAACCTTAAGACGGAATATCTCCGAGGAATGGAGAAGAAGTTGGAGCCTAACGAGGAAGGAACCTTGTATTTCATGGGACGTATATGGGTTCCGCTTTATGGTGGTATTAGAGATGTTATTTTCGATGAAGCTCATAAATCGAGGTACTCGATCCATCCAGGATCGGACAAGATGTACCAAGATTTGAAAGATTACTATTGGTGGCCAAAGCTCAAGAGTGACGTTGCCATATATGTTGGGAAGTGCTTAACTTGTACCAAGGTGAAGGCCGAGTATCAGAAGCTTTCAGGTCTCTTGCAACAGCCAGAAATACCCATGTGGAAGTGGGAACAGATCTCGATGGGCTTTATCACGAAGTTACCCAGGACTCCCAGAGGTCATGACATGATTTAGGTAATAGTGGACCGATTGACAAAGTTCGTGCACTTTTTACCGATTCCAGAAAAGGATAGCACAGGGAAGCTAGCTGAGCTTTACCTGAGGGAGATAGTAGCATGTCATGGAGTGCCTATCTCGATAATATCTGATAGAGATGGACGGTTTGTGTCAAGGATTTGGCAATCCTTTCAAGAAGCTTTTGCTTCTCAGTTAAATCTGAGTACAGCCTTTCACCCGCAGACTTACGGACAGAGCGAAAGAACTATTCAGACATTGGAAGATATGCTCCGCGCTTGTGTAATGGATTTAGGTGGCAGTTGGGATACTCACCTACCTCTGGTTGAGTTTTCCTATAACAACAGCTACCATATGAGTATTCAAGCCGCACCGTTCGAAGCTCTCTATGGACGCAAATGCCGCTCACCGTTGTGTTGGGCAGATGCTGGTGATAGACAGATGGTTGGTCCTGAACTGGTCCAGGAAACGACTGATAAGATCATGAAGATCGAGAGCGCATCAAGGCGACTCGTGATCGACAAAAGAGTTATGCGGATCTAAGACGAAAACCGTTGGAATTCGAAGTAGGTGATATGGTTTTACTGAAAGTCTCACCTTGGAAAGGTGTAGCGCATTTTGGGAAACGTGGCAAGTTAAACCCACGTTTTATCGGGCCATTCAGAATATTGGAAAGGGTTGGTACCGTAGCGTATAAGTTGGAGCTACCAGAGGAACTACACGGTGTTCATGATAAATTTCATGTATCTAACCAGAAGAAAAGTCCAACTCAAGAGACAGTAATCATCCCTGTGGATGAAGTGCATATAGACACTCCACTTCACTGAAGAACCCATTGAGGTTACAGACTGGAAAGTTAACAAGACTCGGAGGAGTAGTGTTAAGCTTGTCAAGGTTCGATGGAACGCACGTCATGGCCCAGAGTTTACTTGGGAGCGTGAAAATCGAATGAAATCGAAGTACCCACATTTGTTCCCTAAATCCCCTGCAACCGATATCACAGCTTAAAATTTCAGGACGAAATTTTCTTAACGGGGGGAGAATGTGACAATTGTCAAAATTTCATGTATATGTACAATAATTAAACAGTAATTAGTGCCTTAATGACTTAATGACTGCGATGATTTAAATTAATGACATGAATGCTTTCTGATTTTTGTCATTATACATACATGTGCATCACATATTGCATGATGTCATATCATTATTGCACGCAACACTTTATGATTCAAATGATGTACGAAACAAAGTTAGCACAGTTATCAGACAAATCAGAAATGCTGAGGGGAGTTCAATACTTAGACAGACATGGTATTGAGACACAGAATGAGCCAAAAACCAAGAGTTACACTAGTATGGTGTGTAGGAAAGTAAGGATCATAAAACTGTCTTCCTAATGATAGTTTAAGTGCCGGAAAGTGCCTAAAACTCACATAAACTGCAGAATTCTGCAAAATTCAGCAAAAATCAGCATTTAAACAACTAAATATTATGCAGAATTATGGTTTAATGGTCCAGAATACTTTCCTAAGTGTCGGAAATCAAAACTGTCATAAAAGGTAACATAAAGCACACTAAACTGCGTAGGTTAGCACCTTAACGAACCGGTAACCAACCGAACAACTGGACACTACCCGAAACACCAAATTTTCACTAGAAGCATTGTTTTATCATTTCCAAGCTAGTAATGGTCCCCGAACATCATAACACATCATATAAAAACATAACAACTAGAAACACTAACTACACACTTGAAATCTAACCAATTAACTTAACTTACCATTACATGCTAACCAAGACCCCCCCCCCCCCCCCCATTGGCGACGGTTCAAGGGTGGCCCCCACCCTTGATTTTCTTTGCATATTTTATTAGATCATGTTTATTACTTTAGAGACATGGAAACCATTGGATTAAGTTGTGTTGGATGATCAAGAATATAAACCATAAGTCTTTCATTCTCTTTCATTTTTCACAAACTTCACAACACTCAAACTCTATCCTCTCTTCCTCCACTCACGGCTGAGAACCACCACCACACCACCATTATCTTCACCTCATCTTCATCCAATTTCAAGTGATCATAAGGTGTAAGGAGCTTCATTAAGGAGCTTGGTGCCATTGGAAGGTGAAGGACCTCTCTCTGGTGCTATTAACCACCAAGTTTATCATCATCTTCATCTTGAATGTATTCCCTAGCCTTCTGCTAGTAGTAAGACCCTCCTAGTCTCATTTTACTTCTTGTTATGTTGGTTAAAAGTATATGTAAGTAACTAATCATGAAGAACATCAAAGATCAAGAACATAATCTTTAACATAAAGCTCAAAATCATAATGATCTATGTTGTTTATATGTATGTATGCTTCTTGATTGTTGATTATTTGTGTTTATGATGTTAAACATCATATGAAACTTGCTAGATTGTGATTAAACACATGATCTAGCAAGATGAGAGGATGATCTTGTGAAAAGTCAAGATGATCATCCTTTATGTTCACCATGAACTTGAAAACAAATATGATTTTGTGAAAGATGATTATGAATACATGTTATTACTCTATTACATGGATGATTTCAAAACTAGTTTTCTCAAGAAACCAAATTAAATTACAAGATTTACATAAACATGAGTTTTAAATAAACTAATCACATTTTTAGTGATTAATCAAGTGTAGAAACATGTTATTAACAAGAAAAATTCAAGAATAAATATTTTTAGAAAATCAAGTTACAAGTTGTGAAAGACTAACTATCTCAAGAATGATGTTTTTAAACAAATAACCACACTTTAAAGGGTAACTAAGTCTACTAATTAACATGGTAAATTACTACAAGTCTTTACAAAAAGTTCAAGTTCATGAAGTAGTGTAAATGGCATGATTTTGGCTTATGGTAAGTGTTGTTTGATTTGTTGATGAATTGTGATGATTTTAAAATAAAATGATATGCTTTGAAAGCATGGAAACCTCTATTTTTAAAGGGAAACTATGGCAAAAAATTTCTAGAATTTAAACACTTAGAAAAATATTTCTAAACAAGTATTTACAAGTGTATTTTAACCATGATTTTTCATATAAAATTTGCCATAATTACAAAAATTACAAATACTGGAGGTTGGTTTTTGATAATAAAAGTGATTAATATGTATTTAGTAAAATATATATTTAGATGTCACAATGTGTGTGATTACTTGTATATTATATGTATTAGTCATGTTATTGTAGGACATGAAATAATGTAAGTCACCAAAATACCAAGAATTATAATACAAAATATTACCAAAATCCCAAGAAAATAAATATGTAATATATACCCAAAAATTGGACAAACCGAACAAGGAATGTGAACTACAAAAATATTCCGGAATTAAATTCATAAGTGTATTTTGATAAACAGTATTTTGGAAACCAAGAGAACAAAAATATGATTTCTACAAGTGTTACCAAAAATATATCATATTTTTGACAAAAAGAAAATATATTATTTTTTAGTAAAGAGAATATATATGCTTTCTTGAATTACTAGAGAATATATTATTTTTCATGAAAATATGTATTTTCTTAAAAAAAATTTAGAATATATTATTTTTCGGGTGAAAAATGGATTTATAAATATTTTCTAAGTTAACCATGAAAATATATTATTTTTGAGATTCATATGAAAATATAAATATTTTTGCCAGGGAAGAATTATAAATAATTTTCTATACAAGTTTTCTTAAAATATATACATTTTAAGAATGTATATTGGTGATTTTTATTTAATTAAAAATAATATTCCGGAAAGTATAAATACAAGAATTAAGTATAAGAATACTTAATAAATACAATAAAATACGTATTCTCATACTTATAAATCCCACACTGGAATACGCCACCAGTACTTGGCAAAAATACACAAGTTTAAGAATGCATGTATAATTATACCCATCCTTGGGGGAAATATGTTCTTGAAGGATTACAAAACAAATAAGTTAAAATATATTATTTTAGCAAATATTCCAATAATTAATAAATATAATATAAGTTAAGTTAAAATATTTATTATTTTAACAAATAATTATATATTTTGGAATAATAATTATGACACCAAGAAATGTAACTCAAAGATACTAAGTCATAACAAATAAGACTAAAAGTCAAGGCACGACCCATCCGTCTAATGAACCGTAGCACGTGTGTAGGTAGTCGTGCGACCGAGAAGACGCTTTGAGTTATACCGAGTTTCGAGATGCAAGACTGTGAGTTCATGTCCCACTTTTCTTTTAACTGTTTTCAGTTTTTATAACTTCGGGGGTGAAATACAACTAACAAATGATTACGATTACAAATGGTATGGTTAGCTAAGGAATGAACTGTTAGCTCATGTGAATGGGTAGGCGTTAACTTGAAACCATTAATCCTTTTATAAGGACCGAGGGGCATGAGTGATAGATCTATTTGGGTGTTGCGAGCCCCACCCATGTGTCCGCGAGTTGACCGCATGTGGTGACTATGTCGTTCCAGCCGGGAGGCCCGGTACGAAATACGCAAAGGATTGAGCCTTCCTACACCGTTACACACACATTAATGACCTTGCAAATCATTAATTGATCTGTTCATATTCGCTTTCATACCGGTTTACAAATACATACTTACAAATGTTTACAAGGTTATTCGTGCACACATACAAAACTGTTAGTGCACTTTGGGTGATAAGTGCATGCTTTCCAATTGTTAGGGTCTTTATTGTACATGTCTTGAAACTTAGTCCAAGGTTAAACCTTGGACAATTTGTCCAAGTTTATGTCTAGGACTTTTGTCAGGGGTTTGTGTTTAGGCAAAAGTCAGGGTTTTTGTGTAGATTATTTTGTCCGGGTTTTAGTCCCTAGTCTATATATATGTGTTGTATAGGATTAGGGCA
Source organism: Helianthus tuberosus (assembly GCA_030545235.1). Classification (NCBI taxonomy): domain Eukaryota; kingdom Viridiplantae; phylum Streptophyta; class Magnoliopsida; order Asterales; family Asteraceae; genus Helianthus; species Helianthus tuberosus. The sequence continues at coordinate 25,584,070 of CM060351.1, read as the reverse complement.
AAAGATCGATCAAGAAGCTTTGTGCACCTCTCCTAACTTCTTGTTCCTCCTGGTTTGCACATCCTAGAGAGAGAGGGAATATGTGTTAGTGAGAGAAAGCTAGGGTTTAGATCTTTTTGATCTAAACCAGCTTGTAGATGATGTATACTCCTTTGGTTTGTGTAATCTGTGATGACTGATTGAATAATAAAGGGTTCATCTTCTACATCTTTCTATCTTTGGTGTTTTTTATTGTTCTTCATGTCTTGAATCAAGTGCAATGTTTGATGTTCGTCATCGATCCGGTGTTTTAACAGTGGTATCAGAGCATGGTTACCGATTCGGAATGGTCTAACCGCCTTCCGAATCACCATTGCTCTTGATTTGATGTTTGTTTCCGCCAAACATCTTGAAGACGTGAAGTTTCTGGAGAAAACTTGAAGAAAATGAAGCTGTTCGTCGGCTGTGATGGTTTGCAGTTCTAGGGTTTTGATCTGAAAAAGGTTTGTCCGAGTTTAAAACTTTGTGTTTGTGTTTTCGGGGTTTTGGTGAACCAGTGTGAAGTCACACTGGGGAGATAGTCCGGAGATTGCTTCTGAGCCTTGTCCGAGTTTTTCTTTACACCTTCAGTTGGTTGTAGGTCCGAGTTTTAGAAGCTCCATTAGGTCTGTGTTTTAGTGGAGTCTATTTGTTAGTTTCAAATTAAGTCCCTGAGTTTTAAATCCATTTCTTGAAGGTCAGAGTTTCAGAATTTGAGAGTCCGAGTTTTGAGTTTGTACCTTTTATTCCGAGTTTGTTTGATCATCAGTATTGTGTCTGAGTTTCCATAACCTTTGTGGGTCCGAGGTTTTAAAAGTTTTTTAGTCAGTTCCGAGTTTTTAAAGCTTGTTTTTAATATGTTCGAATTTTAAATAGGTTTGTTAACAGTCCGAGTTTTGTAAAACACGTAGTGTAACTCATTCAGGTTCAAAGTTTTCGATTTTACAAACTGTTCCGAGTTATTAAAACAGTTCCGAGTTTTGTTCATTGAAACAGTTCCGAGTTTTGGTCATAATCATTTCCGAGTTATTGAAACTATTCGGAGTTTTAGTCATAATCAGGTCCGAGTTATTGAAACTGTTCCGAGTTTTGGTCATAATCAGTTCCGAGTCTTAATTCATTTCCGAGTTTTAATTCAGTATCCGAGTTTTGGCAAAATTCAATTCAGTTCCGAGTTCATAATCTGACATCTGTTCCGAGTTTTGGCAAAATTATTGTCTAGTGGGCCAATGACTATTATGTTGTTAGATTTGTGTGTTGTGATAATGGGCCTGGTCTAGTCATGAATCTTTAGGCCATGTGAAGGTAGAATATTTGATTTGGGTTTGTTCGATCGCGTCAATTTCGGATATTGATTTGGGCGGTGATTAAATTGTTCAAGTTCGGGCCAATATCAGCACTCTAAAATAAGTTTTTAGAGTGCTCTTAAATATTGGTCCAGGTTACAATTTTAAAGAAGTTTGTGGGTGCCATCGGTTTAAGCTCAAGAGGTGTGATCCACTGTGACTTGTTCGAAGAAAGACCGAGAATTTTGTATTCGCATAGAGTTCACTTGGTGTGAATTTGTTCGTGAGTTAAAAAAAAACCGAATCTATGAGTTATATTCGGAATTTCTTTGCTTGTTCCGAATTTCTTTGTACTCTAAGTACTGTTCCGATGATCTGATTCGAGGTTTCAAGAGCTTTCGGGTTTTACGAGTTCCGAATTTTCTAGAATTCCGGGTTACCTGGGGTACCGGATTTTTAGCTAAGTTTATAAGTTTGTGTTGTTCGGAAGTTTCGAGTTGTGCATGTTCCGAGTTTTTCTAGTTATTCCGGGTTACCTGGGGTACCGGATAACTAACTAAGAGTCAGAATTATGTGTAGTTTGGAAACTTGAAGTCGGTTTCGGATTATCGAAAAGTTTTATGGTACTTATGTTGTCCGGATCAAGTGAGGAGGTGAAGAGAATAAGACTTGCTTGGACTTTTGTATTTTTTTTTTTACAAAGAAAAAGGGGGAGTAAAAATTTTGAAGTTCCTATTTTCTTTGTAAATCAAAGGCTCGTGGTGCTACATCGAAACAAGTTCATGTCTACTATCTTTGAGATTAACTTAGTGTTAACCTTACCGGTGGCGAAGTGTTTATAACATGAAGCAAGTTAGAGCTAGTGTATGATTGAGTTTTGTCAAGTTTGTTCGAGGTTTAATCAATTGTTGACGTGATGAAGCAAATTGTTCTTTTGGCAACTAGTTGAAGGTCAAGCCTTTATCGTATGCCGGTTAGAGTAGAGAAGATTAGTCTTCTTGGTCCCTCTTCCAAGTTGGTGACTGATCAGATTCTTGAAATAGGGGTTCTTAGATTGAGGGGGAGATTGGAGACGAAAGTCATCGGGTAATTGGTGGATTCGTGAAGATACGAGATTGGATCATGAAGATTCGAGATGAAATGATTTTAGACACTCGTTTGAAGACTCTGATCAAGATGGTGGATGTACTTTTACAAAGTTCAGTTTGTTACTAACTTATCGAACTGAGCTTCATGTCTTTGCGAAATTTGAAGTGTTCAAGGCTGGGCATTGGAAATCCAATGTTTCTTTCTGCTGTTGGTTAGGTTTGAAGATTAATGTATCGAGCGATATTCTTACATGTAGTTGTAGGTCGGTTCGCGTTAACTTGATTCAGGAGTAGATTGAGGGGGAGGATCAACAGTGTTTGATGTTGGATTCTTCAGGTTTCTCAAAGCAGCATTAAGTAATCGTCAGCAAGTCTTTAATTAGAAGGGTTGAAGATCGCTGTGCTCTGCCGGAAAGATCAAGTCTCAGCCAAAGTTGAAAGCAGGCATGATATCATCAGTTAAGGGGGAGTCTGTAAGTGCAGTATTCGGTGACTGAAGATATCAATGTCAAATAGAACTGATAGCAACAGTTAAGGGGGAGACTGTAAGTGCAGTTCCTGCAGGGTAACTGTCGCTTATCAGTTCTGTGTCAACCAAAGCAAAAGTCCAAGTTAAAGTCAACGATAATGAAGAATTCAAGACCACATGAAGACCATGCACTGATCAAGGGGGAGTTTGTTAATGCACTTTGGGTGATAAGTGCATGCCTTCCAATTTGTAGGGTCTTTATTGGTCAAGTCTTGAAACTTAGTCCAAGGTTTAACCTTGGACATTTTGTCCTAGTTTTTGGTCCAGACTTTTGCCAGGGGTTTATGTTTTGGCAAAAGTCAGGGTTTTAATTTGTGTGGTTTTTGTCCGGGCTTTCTAGTATGTCTTAAAGTCTGTGGTTTGTCTTGTATATATATCTTTATGTGGAATAGACAAGATGGCGATTCTGTGTGATATTCTGTGCACCTTTCTAACCCTAATCATTGTGTGTGTTTGTGTGGCGGCTACTGTGTGTGTGACGTCATTCATCTTTCTCATCAAGAATACTCTGTGTATTCTTGATTTCTCTCACAAATCTTTGCATTCTAGTGTTTCTTCTATAGTGGTTGATCATCAGGTGGATTCCGCATACCTGTTGGTTGCATTAGCTGAGTGAGATCTTGGATTGAGAGGCCTTACAAAAACACATGAACTCGCTCAACATTTGTTGATGTTTTCAAACTACACGTATTTCAGGGAATTGATTATGGATCTGGCGGGCATACAAGGATTTCAAGTTGTGTCTTCAATAAAAGATGTCATCTAGTGTTGAAGGGTTTAAATTGTGTATTTTATCTTTGATAGGATACATGGTTCAAATCCCCGTTTTATTAGAGTCTTTTGTTAAAGTCCATTATGGAACTTAAACTTGGAATGGCTTTGTATTTTAAACATGAAGTCTTGGTTTGGTGTTAAACAATGATGGTTGTATTATTTGAAACTTAATTATGGATGAACATCATTGTTTCTATCATATAGTTGTTTGTTATGGTTGAATGCAATGATATTAAGCAACTCACACGTAACACGCTTCCGCAAAAGTCAGGGTGTGACACAACCGGTAGATGACATGATTTCCCATAAACTAACCTAAAGGGCGAGGTCCCAATAGGCGTCCGATAAGAAGTATGGAAAGCCCACAGAGCGTCATCCAACTTTTCGGACCAATCAATATGACTGTTTCAGACAGTTTTCTCCATAATTTGCTTAATTCCCCTATTCGAATTTTCCACCTGCCCACTTGTTTGTGGATGATAGGCCGTCGAAAGCCGATGGGTGACCCCATAGCGTTTCAAGACCTTCTCCATCTGTGAATTGCAGAAGTGGGTGCCTCGATCAGATATCAAGGCCTTAGGTGTTCCGAACCTAGCAAACAACTTTTTCAAGAATCTCACCACAACCCTCGCATCATTCATAGGCAAAGCTTGCACCTCCACCCACTTAGAAACATAGTCGACCGCGACTAGGATGTATCAATTCCCACGAGACATGGGAAATGGACCCATAAAATCAATGCCCCATATATCAAAGATCTCAACCACCTGAATGGGGTTCTGAGGCATCTCATTTCGGGATGACATATTTCCCGTCAGCTGACAGGCGTCACAGCTACGCACGAACTCATGTGCATCCTTGAAGATCATCGGCCAGTAAATCCTGCGTCAAACACCCGCTTGGCGGTGGAAGTCGCTCTGTAGTGGCCGCCAGTCAGTCCCTCGTGACAGTGTCGTAGTATACTCCGGGACTCCGCTCCAAACACACATCTCCTCACAACCAGGTCCGCACCAATCCTAAACAAGTATGGATTCTCCCAAATGTTGTGCTTGACATCCGCAAAGAATTTCTTCTTTTGCTGATACGTCATGCCATCCACAAGGTCAGCAGTAGACAAGTAGTTCGCAAGATTGGCGAACAAGGGAAAGCCTTCCTCGTGGGCTTTCATAAACATCAGAATATCATGGGGAAAGTTATCCCCTATCCTCTCCTCCCGAGTCATCTCTAACTCGGGGTTCTCTAATAGGGACAGATGATCTGCAGCAACATTCTCAGCCCCCTTCTTGTCCCTGATCTCTAAATCAAACTCCTGAAGTAGCCGAATCCATCGAATAAGCCTAGGATTCGCATCCTTCTTTGCAAACAAGTACCAAAGAGCCGCGTGATCTTTAAAAATGATGGTCTTAGAAAGCACTAAATAAGAACGGAATTTATCACACGCGAACACAACAGCTAGCAGCTCCTTCTCCGTCGTCGTGTAGTTCTCTTGGGCGTTATCTAGGGTTTTGCTCGCGTAGTAAATGGGATGAAAGTGTTTCTCCCTATGCTGCCCCAACACGGCCCCAACTTCGAAGTCGCTCGCATTGTACATAATCTCAAACGGAAGGCTCCAATCAGGAGCAATCAGAATAGGAGCACTCACTAACTTCTCCTTAATCAACTCAACGGCCCTCAAACACTCATCGGAAAATACGAACAGCCTATCTTTCTCTAAAAGCTGGGTCATCGGGCGGGCGATCTTGGAAAAATCACGAATGAACCTACGATAGAATCCCGCATGCCCTAAAAAGCTCCTAATCGATTTCACTGAAGTAGGCGGCGGAAGCATTGAAATGGTATCAATTTTGGCTGTAAGGCCCTATAATGGTGTAGGTTTACGCCTATCTTTATCAAACACAAATATGGGCTATTGGGCTTAGCCTTGTAGTGGGTTAGATAGTAATGGAATAAGCCATGTGGGCTAATTAGTGATTTGGGCTTGTTTGGTTAGTAATATTGTGCATGTGGGCCTGGCCCAGTCTGTAACTAGGTCACCCTATGTAACTATAAATAGGGTGAACCTAGCTTATTAGAAGGTTAGACATTTTTTATTGTTCTCTAGACATTTTTGGTGTACCAGACGGTTCTCTAGAAACCGTGTGCACCTTGGTTGTTATAATCGATTGATTGTTCTTGTTCTTAACACTTTTCTCAGTATTCCGCGCTTTGATTAGTGTTTGATATCCGATTGTGTAGTGTTCCTGGACTTACAATTGGTATCAGAGCCTAAGTAGTCTTTCGTAGGCTCGGTTCGTTGGATATCATTCGAAGAACACGAAGAATTTTTTTGAAGATCTCGAAGAACACGAAGAACGTTGTTGAAGATCAAGAAAATTTTGAATATTCTGCATTTTAATTCGTTTGGGAAAAGGAGAGAGGGTGTTTGCAAGTTTTTAGGAATTTTGGTGGAAAGAATTGATTGAGTCTCCTTGATTTTCGGGATTTGATTGGCTGCCTCATTATTGTGGAAACTGGTTCGTGCATTTTTCAAAGCCTTGAGTTAGCGAGTACACGGGTTCTTGCTTTGGGCTTGTGTTGAAGAAATAGTTAAAACACACATTTTCGGGGGATCACATTTTCGGGGAGATCACATTTTCGGGGGATAAAATCTTAAAAATGTCTTCTAAGAGAGATGTGCTTGAGCAGGAATTTCAAGGATTCAAATACTCGTATGGTGAATCTATAGAAGCACTTACAGGCCGGTTTGCTGAACTGCTCTCTGAAATGGAGAAGGTTGAGATTGAGGTGTCTGATCGCACGAGCAACACAAAGCTTCTAGATGTTATAAAAAGGATTCCAGATCAGGCAAAATGTAGTTGGTTTAGAAATGTTAATGAGATAATTGTGACAACCGACTGCTACTGTTACAAAATGAAGCCGGATGAGCTGATCTCACTCATCAAGTCATATAACAATGCTCACAAGCAGTCTACTCAAGATATTCAAATGAATTACTACACTCCTTCTGAAGCTGAGGTATGTGTAGATGATGTTTGTTGTACTGAAAAATGTAGAAAGAAAGTAAAAGGTTTTAAAGAACAGGCTCAATCGCTTACTATGCAACTTCAATGTACCAAATCCAGTAGCTACGAAGTTAAAAAGAAACTGGACGGGTATAAGGAAGTGGTAGAGGCTAAAAAACGTGACATTCGACAGTTGCATAGTGATCTAAGCGAAGCAAAATGTCGATATCTCCACTTCAAGGACCTATCTGAAAAATTAACTGTTGAATTAAATGACTTAAAATCAACTTTTGAAAATACAGAATTCAATTTTAAAAAGTTTGATGTCTCAAGTGAAAAGGTCGAAAAGATGATAAATCAACAGTTAAAGTATAGCAAAAAGGAAGTGAGGAATAAAGGATTGGGATTTGTATGCATACCTCCACCATACAATCACAATTACACCTCAATTCCCATGACTGATGAGGAGATAGCCGACTTGCCTGAAATGGAATATGGGAAGCCTGGGGATAGGAAGGCTGAGCCTGTTAAGCCAAAGAAAGTTAAAATCACAAGGCCAGATAAAACTGAAATTATTCTAGAAAAACAGGCGTTTGATAAGACTTTCGTGAAACCTGCTGAAGTTTCAAACCACACTGAGACTCTAAATTTTGAGAAAAATGCTGATGTTGATAAGCATTTTCAAGTGTTAGATAATACTGAATCAACATTTTCTCAAAATTCACCTGAAGTACAACAACAAGAGAAAGAGTCAAAACAATCTTGTGAAAATAAACCTGTCACAAAAGAGCCTGAAGCAAAAGAACCTAGCGTTAACGTAGATAACATCGAGTTTGCTATGTTAAGAGGTTTGACTGAGTTTGTGAAAGAATTCAATAGGAGCAAACAAAGTGAATCTGCTTCGTCATGTGACACATCTTGCGACACTTCTGAGACATCCACTTCTGAGAAATCAGAAATGGGCGAATCACCTAGTGTCAATAGTGCATCAACTGAGGAAGCAGAGGCATCTCAAACAGAATCATCTGCTTCAGTGGAATCAACAAATGAATCATCTGAAACAGTTGATTCAAATTCGATCAAAGAAGAATCAGAATCGACTTCAGGAGCTTCTGTTGAGTCTAATGGTAAAACGACTACAGAAGCCCCTGCTGCTCTTTCGAATGACAATGATTCTGAAACTACTAAACAAACGGTGTCACTCGAGAATGAAAATGTTACTATGGCTTCGCCTGACACCGTTTGTGAACAAGTGAACGTTACTGATGCTTCTACTTCATGTGCAGATGAGGTAATAGTAGAGGATTGGGTTGAGGGGGATGATGTTGTTTGTCAAAAAGCTGACGATGTTTGTTTAAAAACATCAAATTTATCTGCTGATGCTCCTCCTTATGTGAAAAAGGCTGTTTCTGAGCCAGCTTTGAGAGGCCCTTCAAATAAATATGTGCCTCCAAAGCCAACAGTTAGAAGTGAAAATGTTAAATCCAATGAATGTGCTAACTGTTGTAAACAGGGACATAAGAAGCAGGGGAGAAAGTCTGAGCAGGCTGCAAACAAATCATCCAACAAATTTTACAACTCATACTCAGCATCAGTTGGATGGAATGGATCGGGATATGCTTCTTATGTAAAGAAGCAGACTTGCTACAACTGCGGCATACCCGGTCACATAGCAAGAAACTGCACACATCGACCTTATGTGCCATACTATGCACAACATCAGAAGGTTACACCAAGGGACATCTCTTATTCTAAGCCAATGAAGGTTGAAAAACCCAAGGCAATGATGAATAAGAGTCTCAAGGTTAAACCAACTGATGGGGACTGGAATGCTGCAAAAAATAAACAAAAACAAGCTTTGAAACCTAATCAAATTTTGAAAAACAAAAAGGTTGAAAAGCAGACTGTTTTGCCAAAGGCATCTAAGAAATTAGAGAAGCCTAAACAAGTTTGGAAGGCCAAACAAAATGCAGCAACATCACCAGTCTTTAAATCAAAAGGGGGCATGTGTTTTCGAGAAGTGTCGTACATTGATGCTTCAGGAATACCCAGGACCACGATGGCCTGGGTACCAATGTCTTACTAATCTCCTTACTTTTCAGGGACAACCAAGGAGGAGCTGTTGACAATCCTTGGATGTTGATAGCGGTTGTTCTAGATACATAACGGGTAACATCTCACTGTTGCAAAAAGGTATATTCTTTTACAGTTGATATGTTTCGTTTCGTTTGAGGAGATAAAAGAAGTAAGTAAGACAGGATCAGCAAAAAGGTACAAAATCTGAATTTCATGTTCGAATTTTGATATTGATTAGTCTTAAATCTGATGATGGAACGGTTACACAAAACAACAAAAATATTTTCATTTTCTTTTGTGTTTCTCGTTGTAGATACGTTTTCGTTGTCAAGTAAATTTGCGCATAAGATTTATGCACAAATTTAGGGGGATATCTTAGGATATCTGTAAATAAAAAAAATGAGAAAATACAAAAACATTTAAAAAACAGAAAAATCAAAAATATTTTGTTGCATATATGGGAAATGAAATAATTTCAGTATGTGGATTAAAGCTGACTCATGTAAGACCAATATTGAAATGGTCTGACTCCAGAATGATGTGCTGGTAGGCTTTATCCTGATGGCTAGACTCTTTGACTGGTTCTGCGTAGAACACTAATATTATTCTATGACCTCAGGAAAGAACATCACTTGGAATTAGGACATGTCTATTTGAATACGTGTGTGATGTCCCGATACACACAATTTTGTTCTAGTTCTGAAATCTTTTCTGTCCAACTCGTGTATCTCCTTTGTTTTGCGTGAGCAAAGACCTGGAGGTGCTAGGCAACGTCAGCTTCTGCTGCATCCAGATACATGCTGACCTAGCTGTACGTTGTCGTGCTATAGATCAATTACACCCAAAAGAAACCCGAAAAACCTATATCAAATTGAGAAAATTCATTTGATCTGTATATTATATCCATCTCTGCAAATGATCTATTCTTTTCTCTTCTCAATCCAATCCCAATCAAGATTTCAGAATCCTAGAACGGGCTTGTGAAATATGTGGTAGGGAAACTGCATGTATGATAGCGTGTTCTGATTAAAAATTCCGGGATTTGACCGTGATTGAATTGAGTGTTCATATCAATTAAAATGAAAACATGATAAATCAGTTGCAGACCGTCATTTGAAAAAGGCCTAGGGAGATAAGTTTAAGTGGACAAATATACTGGCAATCGCTCGGATCACCCAAAGTAAATTAGTGTTGATAAGTGTAGTTTGGCCTGAAACACTATGATTTGATCCCATTGCAAATTGTAATTGTATATTAGTTTCTTTGTTTATTTGTGTTTTAGTTTAAATTGTTAGTTTTTATAAAATCAAAAATCCAAAAATAGAGTGCTTCTTTGTTTTATTAAAATTTTTTAACCGTTCTTGAAGATTTGATTGATCATCATAATTTGAAAGAAATTTGAATTTTAAAATCCGAGTACAAATACTTGGATGTACCAAGTGTTCATGTGGTATTTCCCTCTGTTGCACATAAATGTTTGCTTATGAATTTCTGAGTATGTGCAGAATTTAAATTCAAGTCAAGAAACAGGGGTTGTTAAAGATTGAGATGCTGTTGGCTGCTGATAAAGCATGAAGCATCACAACAACAAGATGTGCCTGAGTTAGAAGAACCAGATACAAGTCATCATCTGACAGTGATAGTGCATTTGAAGAAGTACCTGTGAACCTGCTTGAAATTGAAGACATTGATAAAGAAAAGAGTTGCTGATAATCCTCCACTTGCATTCTTTTCAACAAGATTTTTAAGCAAAGCTGATCACGAGTAAGAAGTACAAAAGAGCCCAAGTTTGAAGATGAAAAGATGAAGTATCTTCCCACAGATTCATGATGAAGACAACAGTTTGATAAAGACAGCAAAAACCTAGGGGGATATTGTAAGGCCCTATAATGGTGTAGGTTTACGCCTATCTTTATGAAACACAAATATGGGCTATTGGGCTTAGCCTTGTAGTGGGTTAAATAGTAATGGAATAAGCCATGTGGGCTAATTAGTGATTTGGGCTTGTTTGGTTAGTAATATTGTGCATGTGGGCCTGGCCCAGTCTGTAACTAGGTCACCCTATGTAACTATAAATAGGGTGAACCTAGGTTATTAGAAGGTTAGACATTTTTGATTGTTCTCTAGACATTTTTGGTGTACCAGACGGTTCTCTAGAAACCGTGTGCACCTTGGTTGTTATAATCGATTGATTGTTCTTGTTCTTAACACTTTTCTCAGTATTCCGCGCTTTGATTAGTGTTTGATATCCGATTGTGTAGTGTTCCTGGACTTACATTGGCTTTTCAACCTCAAGCCCCGCCTGTGAAATCTTGTGCCCTAGCACAATCCCCTCACGAACCATAAAATGACACTTTTCCCAGTTAAGCATCAGGTTCGTCTCCTCACAACGAGTAAGAACTCGATCTAGATTACGCAGATAAAGATCGAAGGAACTCCCAAACACAGAAAAATTGTCCATAAAAAGCTCCATGGAGTCCTCGATCATCTCGTGAAATATAGCCACCATACAGCGCTGGAAAGTGGCTGGAGCGTTACACAAACCAAACGTCATGCGTCGGTATGCAAAGGTGCCATAAGGGCATGTAAAGGTGGTTTTCTCCTAATCCTCCAGTGAGATAGGAATCTGGAAATAACCCGAAAACCATCAAGAAAGCAATAGAATTGCTGACCTAACAAACGCTCCAGCATCTGATCAATGAACGATAAAGGAATGTGATCGTTGTGCGTGGCATCATTGAGTCTGCGATAGTCTATGCAAACTCTCCAACCAGTGACGATCCGGGTGGGTATCAACTCATTCTTCTCATTGACAACCACAGTCATTCCCCCTTTCTTGGGAACCACCTAGAGGGGACTCACCCATGCAGAATCAGATATCGGGTAGATAAGCCCTGCATCAAGTAGCTTTATCACCTCCTTCTTCACGACCTCCTACATATTCGGGATTAAACTCCTCTGAGGCTGAACCACCGGCTTGAACTCCTCTTCCATTAGAATCTTGTGCATGCAAAACGAAGGGTTAATACCCTTTATGTCCATGAGCTTCCACGCTATTGCGTCTCTGTGCGCCTTCAACACAACCATCAGCTTTTTCTTCTCCTCCTCCATCAAACTCGAAGAGATGATGACGGGTAACTGAGATCCCCCTCCCAGGAATACGTACTCCAGATGAGACGGTAACTTCTAATTTCTTCTTGTTCGTAGGATCCTTCAAAAACTTCGCATACTTTGGCATCTTCGCCAAAGCCTCGACGAACGGGATGTTCACATGCAGTTTCTTCAACAACTCCATGAAACGACCATACTGCTCCGCGTCCTTACCCTTCACTAACCTACCAGGGTAAGGGGGTGTTGGCTTGTACACCCTCGTCAACTCTTTCTCAGCTTCCTTTTTCTCTCCTGGAGACTCGGTGGACTGTGTTGTACTTGCTGGGCGCAACCTAGAGTGCACTTTACCAGCCAGTGTCTCTATCTCAATCTCCTCGTCGACCAGTTCCTCATCCACTACCGGTTCGATCTCAACAGCTCCTCGTCCGCTCCTAGTAGTAACAGCCTTCGCAGTGGCATTTGGATTCAACGTGGTGTTACTAGGAAGATTACCTTGAGGTCTCTGACTCAACTTCTCAGACATTGCACCTATAGTCCTCTCAAGGTTTTGCAAAGCTATGTTCTGACGCTTCATGAAATCCTCGTGCTCCAAGAACCTCGACTGGTTCTCCTAATGTCGTGTCTCCTCTCTGGTCATGAACTGAGTCAGTAGTCGTGTCTGCTTGACCAGGGTCTCTTGATTCAGTTTCATCATCTCCTGGTTCTGCCTCAGCATCTCCTCTAACATGGGGTTATTATCCCCACCACTCGATCCTATGCCTGCGTCCTGGAACAAGTTCTGACGTGGCTAAAACCCCGACGGGTTGCTGTTCTTCCAACTGAAATTCGAGTGGTTCCTCCAACCAGAATTGTAGTTATTTCCGAAGTTATTTTCATTCCGGTTGCCCACATACTCTACCTTCTCCTCAAAGTCCTTGGGAGCTATGGGACACGCAGCCGTGCCGTGCCTCCCTGTGCAGATCTCACATAGCTGCTCCTTTTTCGCTTGCATATCCCTTACTTGCTTTGTCAATTGGTCAATCTGAGCCTGCATAGCGGTAGTAGAATCGACTTTGTGTACACCTCTCTGTGCTGAAGTCGTGTCTCTAGAATCAAGGAATTCATAACTGCTCATCGCTATGTCCTCGAACATATCCGTGCACTCCTCTGGTGTCTTGGCGGTCATCAGATTGCCACCAGCAGTGGTGTTCAACATATTCTTCGTAGCAGGCATCACTCCATGATAGAACTTCTCAACTAACACCCAATCCTCGAATCCATGATGAGGACACTTGAGTAACAACTCCTTGAATCGCTCCCATTTCTTGTAGAAAGACTCTCCCTCCTTTTGGCGAAACTCTTGAATCATGCTCCTCAGACGAGCAGTTTTGGCAGGGGGGAAAGTACTTGCATAAGAACTTGTCTTTCATCCCGGCCCAAGTGGTGATGGATCCCGCAGGAAGGGATTCCAACCAAGCATGATCTCGATTAGCAAGTGAGAATGGGAATAGACGCAGCTTGCAGGCGTCCTCGCTGACGCCCTGCTCCTGAAACGTATCACAGATAGCTGAAAAGTGAGAAAGATGGACATTCGGGTCCTCAGAAGGTAACCCATGGAACTGGATGGTGTTCGTAACCATCGTGATGATCTGAGGCGGCATCTACCACCTATTAACTCCAATAGCGGGTCGGGTAATGTTGGATCGAGCATTGGCCGCGTTCGGCCGGGCGTAGTCTGCGGCGACTCTCCTAACTGGGGCTCGTTGTCAACCATAGTGAAAGCAGAAGATGGAATATGTACCTGACTAGCTCGGAAGGTGCGAAGGCGCTCATGGAAATCTCGCTCGGGCTCAGATAAAGCAACAAACGAAGGTGGCCCCTGTGAACGAGTATGGCGCATACAACGGCGAAATTACTAATCTAAATACTAAAGCAAATCTAACCCTAGAGGCACAAATTGCAAGCAAAAGGCACCTAAATGCAATGGAAATCTACGAAAGCTAGTAAACAACTAAATAGACGACCCGGGTCGTTCTCTAAAGTGCCAGTGTCCCCGGAAACGGCGCCAAAAACTTGATGTGTGAAAATGTATATATTAAATTCAAACAAATTTTAAGATGGAATCGCAAACAAAACTACACACAATCGGCAAGTGCATCGGTCGCAGTGTAGTGTAGATGGCAAGACCGGATATCAATCCGTGGACACTATATGCAAACTCTAGATACTGAACCGTTATCAAATACAAAGTCAATTTTAAGTTTGATTTTGATTTTTAACTAATAACCTAATTAATTAAGAAAAATGGTGAACAAGACTAGCAACGCAATATGCAAACAAACTCGGAAGGAAAGTGTAGGTGAAATATGATGAGAAAGGACTACCTAGGTGTCGAATCCCTAGAATCATGCAACGCTATCTTGACTATGGTAATGGCTAAATATCCTAATCTACCCGAATAACCTCCCGCTAGAGATGATCAATCGAAAGATATGGACAAAATACGAAGTGCTAGAACGAACTGCCTCGACCTATCGATACCAAATCCCACGAATATTAAATAATGAAAGCTAAATTACCCCCAAAACCCTCTATTCGCGAAGCAAACCCAACCTTGATAATTGAAATCCTACGAAACCCTAAACGCGATGAAATAAACGAGCCAGCTATCGGTCACCCAATCTCCCCAACAACGATTAGCTAATAACCTAGCACACCTAAATGGTCTCTCGAGTCAAAAGATAAGGATGCAAGTTTTAGTTATTGATTTTAACTATTGATTAACTTGGTTTATTCCTAAACTCAATATTCAAACCGAAAACCCTAAGATTAACCGATTCAAATTAAACCCTAAGTTTAGGTTGTATTTCTACATGCCTAAACCGCTGAATTTATCAATCAATAATCAACACAACCACCAAAACATGCAATATCAATATCAATCACAAGACAAGATTATGTAAATCGCATAAAATAGCCAAAACCGAGTCAAAACAACGCAACAATCACTAGTTCATCTCAACCTATTCAGTTTAGAAGTTTAGCTACTCATACCAAACAAATTCAGTTGTGAAAACTAAACAAAACATGGTTCAATGCAAAATATTAGACAAATTAAGTGTAAATTCGAACCCGCATTGCTTCGAACACGAACCGAATAATTCTTTTCTTGCGCCAAAGAAACAGCCGTACTACTTGTGCCTTCTGTCGTACCCTTGCTGTTGTCTAAAAAAATAGCCAATCTCCTTTTGATTGTTTCCGAAAATAATGATAGATATATTAATAATCGCCTCCACTTGCTTTGTTGCCTACTGTTCGAAAAATAATAGGCTACCTCCCTAATTGCTTGTTGCCGTCCACTGTTGTTGTTGCTTTATACTTTTCGAAAAAACAAATCTTCCCCTCCAAAATAATCCCTCCTTTACGTCAACTTATATGGCTCATGCATCCTTTAGGATTTTTTTTTTTTTTAATCATGTATAGTAAAAGGCCCAAAGAAACCCTCAAATTCACTTGTGTCCAAAATATGCCAAGCCCACTAAATATGAAAGCAGCTCACAAAATATGCAGCCTATTCAACTTTATACTATAGAGATAAGTGGGCTCGACCCAATCAAGAAAAATAGTGACGATTTTAGTTCGGTAATTGGCACCCTACTCTACTCAACTGGCAGGTTATTTAGTTATCACTCATGTTCACTTCATTTGCAACATGACCTGCCAAAACACAAAATAATATAATAAAACACTAAAAACTAAATAAAAACATCTAAAACTATACAATAATTATACATTTTACACGGGGAAAATATGTATATTTTTTCACACATCAGTTACCAAGAACATTAGGAGTCGTTTATGTAATTCACGCAAATCTTACACGCATCTAACAATTAACATGCAAGCATGTTGTCACAACTATGTTACCGAGTAGTTTTTTGGCACATGTTCATAACATACACTATGACGCTCAATACACCATTTATACAGTCATTTAGCATGTACGAGCACCAAGAATAGCAGATTCGACACTTTATAAACTTACAAGCATGCACAATTCATTTCGTTGAAAAAAGGATGTTTGGGGGTGTCTGTTAACCGCCCTTACACGATTGCAAAAATTACGATCTTTTTATGTTACGTGCCCCTCAGAGGGGTTGGTCTTGTGTTAAATTTTTAGAGTTTAAATCTTAACCAAAAATTTATAAAAGAGTAAACTTTCGTTTTGCTCCCTGTGGTTTGGTCACTTTAACGGTTTTGCCCCAAACCTTTAAAAATAGCCATTTTCCTCCAATAGTTTCCTATGGTTTTTCCATTTTGCTCCCCGCCTCTAACTCTATCCAAATTGCCTGTTTTTCCATTTTGCTCCCCGCCTCTAACTCTATCCAAATTGCCTGTTTTTCCATTTTGCTCAGCAGCAAAATGGAAAAAACCATAGTAAACTATTAGAGGAAAATGACTATTTTTAAAGGTGTATGGCAAAATCGTTAAAGTGACCAAACCATAGGGAGCAAAACGGAAGTTTACTCTTTATAAAAAATCATTTACTAAACTGCAATCAGATGCATCACTTTCTGACTGCAGCTCACGGAAAAATTCATTTAAAAATCCTCGCTTATCCAATTGATGAAATTCTAACTGTAGGTTTCCATGGACACCTAAGATGATCTACAATATAAATTTCATGGTCTAACTCTAAGTATTCATCAAGTTATGACTCAAAACATAACACGTAAAATCTATAGAAAAACGCAGCTTTTACTGCTGAAACGAAAGAATTTATTTAAAGTAGTAAACAATGTCCAAAAACCATGAATCCAGTGCCATTAGAAGCGTATTTCGAAATAGAACGTTATAGACTCAAGAAAATCGAATTTTCGTTAAGTTATGACCCAGTTATAGCCGATTAAAGTCGGTTGTAATTATCGGACATAACCTATTTTGTAGGATCGTGAAACGACCTAACGAGTCGATCAGAAGAGTGCTCAGACAGAATCAGAGGCGGAATTCATTGATTCTGTCTTTGTTTAGCTTGTATTCACTATTAACTGTCTTGTTTATTGATCTTGAAACAATTTACAGCACGGAGACACTTCGACAGCACCTCGGCGTCGGAAACAAGAATATTTCATATGATCTCGTTTGAGGAGTATATATAGAGAGGGTAATTTCGTTTGAAGGTGTCATGTACCTCTTCAAACGAAATTAACTATGTTAATTTCGTTTGAAATGTCACATGACACTTTCAAGCGAAATTAGCATAAACACACCCAAAACCTCTATTTTCCTCGTACAGCGCGCCCTGATCTAACCATTCTAATACTAGCCTCGATACAAGACGAAGTCGACAGACGTATGCACCAACAGACTCCCCCTCGGATGTTGACGAGTCTGAAGTATCGAGTCTTCTCATTCTTCAGTCTTTACTCGTCTTCGGGCTCTTTCAATATTCTAGTATAAGACTCGAACGAAGATGAAGTCGACAGACAACTGCACCAACAGACTCCCCCTTGAATGTTGACAGAATCTTCAGTGAGAGTCTTCAACATGACGACTTCTTCTGTGACAACCCTCACCAAAGCAGGTATCCGTACGAATTAATTAGTATTTAATTACTGCTCAATTACTGTGCTTGCTTGCAATGGTAAATAAACTTCTACGTGATTTCTGAAATATGCATAACCATGCCTCATACCCTATTTGTTGTTACTCTATTATTTACATACAGAACTTCAGTGACAACCTTGATACACAAAGGCACAGTAGCACAATGAACGGATAACCCATTTAACACGCCAATATAGCCAGCACCAGGCAGACACTGCCTCTAAGACCTGTATGAGCCAGAGATAGTTTACTACACTAATAGAAAGTGTAGGGAAGTGAGGATTGTAGAACTGCGTCACTAGGAATGAGATTACAGTGACCGGATGTGCCTAAAACGTACTTTAAGTACAAAATTCAGCACTTTAATTAAAATTCAGCATTAAGCTACCTAATAAAGTGCCAAAACATGAGAAAAATATTACTAGACACTTTCCAAAGTGTCGGGAATAAGTTGTGTCACTAAAAATAATAATAACGACACTTTAAAGCTTTGTTAAGCACTTAAACGAATCACTATCCAACCAAACAACCGGACTTTATCCAGAACATAAAAAAAAATATTGCCATCAACACTGTTTTTCTTTTCTGAGCCAGTTAGGGTCCCCGAATACCCTAACACCCGCTACAATGCGTAACATACTAGTAAATGGTTTAATCTCCTAAATATGTAACTAACACTTACCATTTAGTTGAAATAGAACCGAATACCCCCCCCCCCAACCGAACTCGGTCACCATATGGTGACACATTGTACTTTGTTGATTATTTAAATCTCATATGTTTAATATCTAGCAAGCATTAGGACCAATGGTTAATCTTGAAGGATTTTGTCTATAAGTAACCACCTTAACCCACCATAACTTTCACCACACTTATCAACAACACTCCACTCTCTCCCTCTCTTTGAACTTTCGGCCGAGAGCACCCACATCCATCCATCATACCTTCGATTTCATTCAACTCGTTCCATACAACTACAAGTGCTAAGGATTGCGTATAAGGAAGCTTGGTGCACCCGGATTGTGAAGGACCTCGCTACATTGCTTTTATCCACCCGATCTTCGACTAGATTCTTCCCTAGCCTCGAGCTAGTAGTAAGTTGCTTGAAACACACTCTCGACCTATTTTAAAGTGGGTAAAATGAAATATGACGGTTAAAACTCATGAACTTACAAGATGATATGTTAAAAGTCTACTAAAATGATGAATATGTTGGTTAAAAGCCATGATGTTGTGTAAATCTTGTAAGACTTGTTTTGTTGTGATTATCTAGTGCCGATCTATGTTGTGGTAGTTCGGATCATCGTCTAACCCGGATCGGTCATGATCATGGATCATGACATAGAGTTGTTTAAAGTATGAAAAGGGTTAAATGATGAAACTCTACTACACACTAAACATGAACTTGTGTAAAATCGTTTTTTCTTACGAAATAGTGTTTTAAACTAGTAGATCTACGGATCTACAAACGGTATTTTCAAAAGAACAAGTGTCAAAGAAATCATATTTTCTAAAACCGGATCTTACACGAACAAGAATGATTTTTAAACATACAAGTGTGTAGACACTTGTGTAACACTAAATTTCGACAAGGAACTAGTTTTGTCAAATTTTACTAGAAGTTGTAAAGATGGAATTTCGTTAAAAATGAGACTTTTACGAAACCGGATTGATTTATACAAAAGATCCACTAAAAGTAATGGGATTTACTACATATTTTAGATAAACCACAAGTTTATGCATTTTTGCGATTTACATCTATTTTGACTAGTTTGATGGTTTGAATATGGTTTATTGTTGATTGAGAAAATTGTTGATTTGAATTTTAAAAGAAAATGATACGCTTGAAAGCGTGGCCACCTCCAGTTACAGGGGAAACTCTGGCGAAATTTTTTTCTAGAAATCCAACACTTGGGAATATTTTCACTACAAGTGTTGTACATCTATTTTTGACTTGTTTTCAAAACGTAAGTTTCGCCACGACTTTATTTACGAAACATCGGAGGTGGGATCTTCACAAAATAAAACTTGATAAATATATATTTTATATATATATATATATATATATATATATATATATATATATTTCATAACAACACTTGTGAGATTTTTATGATTATTTTGTGAACTATACAAATATTATTTTTAGGGTAAAAATAATATTACCGAATGTTAACGATTCCAAAATAATACGAATGCCTTCACAATAAATAATAAGTTACAACGGTATAATTATTACCACCTGATCTTTATCCGTAACTTACGCAATTCAGAAAATACCAATGAACGCGTATTTGTCAAGAATATTATTTTGGAAGATTGTATGAAATAAAATATAATATTTTTGGGAAGAATGATTATATTTTGAAGTAAGAAATAAAATATATTAAGTGAGACTTAATAATGTATTTCGAATGTTACGAACACACATGTATTAAATCCCCCATCCTTGGGAAGGAGAATAATTACCCAGTATTTACAAAAATATAAACACGAAATAGTTGTCTAACTATTTCCCAAAAAAACTTAAACCTTAAGCTAAGGCACGGCCGTCCGTCTAATAGATTTAGTACGTGTAGGTCGTCGCACAGCTGCTTCATCAGGAGGTATACTTGGTAGAGACGCACCACTGTGAGTTCATGTCCCCCTTTTCTCTTAACTGTTTTCAGTTTTCTAAACTGCGGGGGTGAAATACGTGTTACTATGATTACGAATATTTCTTACATGGTATGGTTAGCGTAAGGAGGGTTATTATTTAGATCATGTGAGTGGGTAGGCGGAAACTTGAGGCCATTAATCCTCAGGGTAGGACCGAGGGGCAGGAGCGGTAGATCTATCTGGGTGTAGCGAGCCCAGCCCCAGGCCCAAACAGTACGGACCTCGGGGTGACTTTGTACCCAACGCATAAATCTGCTAGGTTTGAGTCTTCCTACTTACACTTCACACATATCAATGGCCTTGCAAACCATTGGTGATCTCTTTTTCCTTATTTGCTACATACCAGGATTTTATACTTACAAAGGTTTTACTTACTCACTACACATGAACTTGCTCAACAATTTTTGTTGATTTTTCCAACTTACATGTATTTCAGGTAATTAAGGATCTGGCGTGGTATGCTACGTTTCTCACGCTGCATAAGAGAAATAAGGTCATCCAAGTTTAGGGGTCGTGGCTCTTGCCTGGACAAGCCACAGCTCTTAAACTGCGTCTGCTTATTGTTTGTGGTTATAAATTATGAACAATGTTTTTATGTTGTTAGGTTGTAATCACCGTCGCACGGGTCAGTACTTTAAAACAATGTTGTGGTACTTTTATTTTAAATCAATGGATGATCTGCATGGTTTTATTTTCATATAGCTTTGTTATGATTAAGCTACAGTATTAAGAAGTCACACCAAATTAAACACGCTTCCGCAAAGCCAGGGTGTGACAGCTTGGTATCAGAGCCTTGATCATAGCGAACTAGGATTCCTTCTCGAGTCTAGACTATGATCACTAGGGCTCTCACGAAAACATTTTTACACTGCATACCACTTAAGTCCAGATCCAAAACGTTTTTATAAACAAATGTTGAGCACATTTTATTTATTATTTATAGGCTCGGTCTGGGAGGCCGAGGCTCGGTCTGGGAGGCCGAGGCTCGGTCTGGGAGGCCGAGGCTCGGTCTGGGAGGCCGAGGTAGTTGACTAGTGGGACTAGGAAGAGCAGTCTGAGAGGCTGGGAGAATAGGCTAGTGGGACTAGGAAGGGCAGTCTGAGAGGCTGGGAGAATTTGGCTAGTGGGACTAGGAAGAGCAGTCTGAGAGGCTGGGAGAATTTGGCTAGTGGGACTAGGAAGAGCAGTCTGAGAGGCTGGGAGGCTAGTGGGACTAATAGAATTGTTTGATTGCTTACTTGGTGACTAATGTGCTTGTCTGATTATATGATTGATTATTTGTACATATTTGTGTTTGTGTTACAGACACCACGGACTCGTCCGGCACAGGTGATTCGGACACCACGGACCCTAGACCCATAGTATCAGACGACTTAGAGTCTTCAGAGCACGAGGTCCACACATCAGATGTTACCAGCACAGACGAGGATGACTTTCAGCCCTTTGCGCTACCCGACGCTGTCGATGAGCCCGCTAATGGTCCTTTTGCTGGGTACCTACCACTCGTAGAGATCCCTGCTCCCATACCTTTGGCCGTTTATCCTGCTTACGATATGCTCCTCGACGCCGACGCTGACGACGACGTCGATCCGTTTGATGATGAGCCCCTGGAGGACGATATTGAGGGCGAGGCCCTTCTAGCTGACGGTGGTCTTTTGTTACTCGCAGATGCTCCAGCTGAGGAGTCACCTGCACACTCACCCGCTCCAGACTCCTTCGAGTCTGTGGCCTCCGCACCGTCACACACTCGGAGCGTACAACACTATTCACACGGTTTAGATCCTGACAGGGCATCATCTGCTGCCTCTGCTTCTAGATTCGCTTTCGATCACGACCTCGATGAGGATTCAGACCCTGTTTTTCCCCTTGGATACGACCCGGACCAGGAGATAGAGTTCATCCACTTGGATCAGCCTATGGTTGACCCAGTAGACCCAGTTGACCCTGCATTCGCTGATCATGCAGATTTTGATATGGAGTTCGTTAATCCCGAGCCTGCCATGGCCCTTGAGCCAGTAGCTGCTCTTGACCCAGTGTTTGAGCATGACCCTGTTCAGGCTGACATGCCCATTGATCCTGTGATTGCTGACCTAACCATTGATGATCACCCTGCTGATGCACCACTACTGGAGGGTGACCATGTTATTGCTGCTGATCATGTTGATCCCCCACTTATCGCTGTTATACCTGCTGACTCTCTTGTTGCACCCCACCCTGACCCTGTGCCTGTACAGTTCGATCATGCGCCTTTTGCAACCCAAGTTGATCCTCGATACGCGCACACCCGAAATGGGTGGATAGACGATGACAATGGTTACCCACCTTTCGAGTTTCCTGTAACGCTCTCTTGTGGCTCCTGTTTCAGCCCCTGTTCCAGTTCCTATTGATGCACCTTTGTTACCCACACTCACCGCTGATGTCCTCCACACCGTTACATGACCCGGAGCCTGCACTCGAACCAGCTACTACACCATTTGGGTCAGCTTGATGTTGCGCCTGCTGAACCTACACCTTTACGTGGTCACGATCCTGTTTCTTTTTTTTGTCTGTCGGACGTTGCACCCCTTACATCTACCTGCATCAGACAACCCCCCTCATCTGTGGAGAGGTTCGTTTTCCCTTGTGAAGATCGACGCACGTGCGCCATCGTGCCTAACACTTTCTGTCAGGACATACCCGCGCCTAGTAGAGATGCTCCAGGCCGCACCGCTTGCTATATTCACCTCTACAACGCTCGATAAGCCGATTTGATGGTCCCTATAAATGCACTATGCTAACCATAAACCCTCACCATTTCTCGCGTTATGAAAACCACACAAGTTGCTCCTGTAACATCAACTGCAGTTAAGGATATGAGTCGCGGAACGTTGAAGCTTGAACTGACACCACAAAGGGCAACTTAAAACACAAAACATTACGTGCCTACATCACAAAACAGCATGTTGTCTGAAAATTTTAAGTAAAACACCACGTCCTCCACCAGCATGCCTCGATCCGCCACGTACATCAGGATCCCTTTTATGCTCTTGACCTCTGAAATTTCACCATCCTCAGGATCTCGATACTCGTTCCTTTTACCATTAAGCGGCAAATCAGTTGACTACTTCGAGGAATATACAAGCTCGCGGAGGAATTCAAGCATGTCGACAGTTTACTTTTCTTTCCTCCCCCACCTTAGTCACCAGAAATGTTGGTGTCTGGATAACGCAGACTGCGTAATGATTGGGTAGAGACCCCAAGATTGTGGAAATTTGTGAAGACCACGTCTGACTACGTAATTTAGATATGCTGATATACTTGTTGGGCAAGGGTAGGGAGACCCGGTGACCCTGATAATGCGATACCTTTTGTAAGACGACGAAATTGTAGCCGGAAAACGATGGGAATCAATTGCCATTAAGCATGCACTAAAACATTATGGCCAATGACCAACGAAAGCTCAGTCGCCATGTCATTGCCAAATGCGGTCAGTAACGCTTATGTGCGCACTAAAATTTTAACACTACATGTTTACTTGCTATACTCTCATTAAACGAAACCCTCAAAATTACGTACGAATGTTATAATTTTGATGCAATGTGCTTACCCATTTAATGAAAACCTAATCATAAGACGTGATACCAATATAACACAAATGTGCTATGACTGAGAAACACGTGTTTGTTTGTTATACTTGCGGGAAACATGATTCCAGTTACTTGCTTGATGAATTGCGTGATGTGTAATATGATGACGTAAATATGTGCGATACATGTGTTCCAAACAACTATTTACGTTCCCTGAATAGAAGAGACCTAACTAACATGAACTTCTTCCTAGAAGATGTCGCATCAAGAGATCACCCGACTGACTGAGTCAGAATGGTTAGCGCACGCCTCTCAAGTCAGAGCTCGGCACGAGGTTCTTCGCTACAAACATGGCGAAGGTGCCTTGGGGAGAAACCTACCTAACGGTAATGTTTAAGTCATCTAAGACATATTACGACACGTTTGGAAAGTCCCCAAAGTGCCTTGCTAATACCTTTTGTGATGGTAAATTCTTGAATACAGGTTGTACCTACCAGCATTTTCTAGAATGCAAACCCCTGAATTTCGGTGGTTCGGAAGGTGCCATAGCTTTTGTAAAATGGGCTGAGAATGTGGATGCCATTGTGCGAATGAGTGGTTGCACGCCAGAGCAGCAAGTCCCGTACGTCACCGGATTGCTACAAGATGGAGCTCTGTTATGGTGGGAACGTAAGGTTCGAGAATTGGGCGAGGCTGTAGCATATGCGATGTCGTGGAGCGAGATGAAAGAAATAATGTGGAAGGAGTATTGTTCACAGATTGATATCCAAAGGCTGGAATTAGAATTCTGGGAACTACAGAAGGAAGGTCCAGATGTGGTGAAGCACGTACGAAGGCTTTACGATTTGTCGCGAGTCGTTCCGTACCTAGTGGAACCCGAGTTGAAGAGAATGGAGCAATCCATTTGGGGACTGACACACCTCAAGCCTTGAGCTTGATGATGGTATCAATGCCACCATCACCCATGATTGCCCATGAGATAGGACTGGAGCTCACTAAGGAAGCACTTAGATTGGTGAAACTTTCAATCCCAGACGAGAAGAAGGAAACACCAGTAGAGACATCTGAGAAGAACAAAAGAAAGCTCGGTGAATTTCAGGGAGGTGATCAGGCAAATAAAAAGAATAAGGCCAAAAAGGGAAAGATGTACATGGGAAAACTACCTAAGTGCGAAGAATGCCAGCGCCATCATAGCGGGTGGTGTGGTAATAGGAAGTGTGACAACTGTGGTAAACGGGGACACAGCAGGGAGACGTGTTGGCAGGAGACGAAAAGAGGAAAGGAAGAAAAGGAAGGTTATAATTGCGGTGGTATGGGGCACCTGGGGAAAGATTGCCCAAGGGAGATTTACCAAGACCAGGAAGGAGCATCCAACACCGGAACTAGTGAAGCATGCCAGGATCCAGATATGGTCGCTGGTACATTCTTTATCAACCCAAAAATTTGCATTCACGTTATTCGATAACAGTGTCGACCCTAGCCCCGCATCTCATGAACTTAGGAATCTACTTAGTTCAGTAGAGAGTAAGTTAGATGACCCACTCTTGATAAAACTGGTTAATAAACGGCCTCGACGTAGTAACTAGGATGAACCCGCAGTCGAGCAACCAAGCGGAGATCGTTATCCGCATCCCGGAGTCGAACGACGAAGCAATCATGACTCATGAGGCAAGATACGCCTCTACAAACTACAAATTGCTTGAAGGCATGGAGGATGTTACGTAAAGAATGTGTTGTTTCCTGGCCCATGTCGGGGACAGGAGGAGCCGAAGAACTAAGCACGAAGATATTCTTATGAAAAGGAAATATCCTAAGGTCTTCCCCGAGGATTGCCAGAAGGTTCTCTCCCACGGCTAATCCCATTCACACCAGATAAATTCCCGGCATTACACCTGCAGTCAATACCCTTCAACGACTTACATCTTTGGGAATGCAAGGATTGACAGTGAAGTTTCAGAAGTTGATGGAGAAGGAAGATAACAGAAAAAAAAATAAAAAAATAAAAAATAAAATAAAAAAATAAAAAAAAAACTAGAAGCCTTACATCTAGGAACCATATCTGTCAACTCAATCAAACACCATTAACTTGACCAACTTGTCATTGCAGCTAACGAACCCGAAAGTACTTAAATTTTCTTCCGTTGAAGCCTTCACTTTCACTTCTAACAAGTAGAAATTTGCATTTCTACTCCCCTCAAGTAGTTGCATCACGTTGTTTTCCTTCGCTGAGAGCGAACGCACGTTTGCTTCGTATATTTGGTCACTTCTTCGTTTTGGTAAGAACGCATCACTTCATCACTTGAAAACCTATATATAACCCATGCACCATTTGCTACGCATGTGGTTTCATTTCGAATAAACGCTTCATGAATGTTCAGATATTACGTTGTCAAATCTAATTACTGGTTGTGATTCGAATGACCTACATTTTTGTCATTGTTGACTCTTTTGTTATCAAGTCAACACACTTATTGGAACTACCTTCTTTCAAGTTACATGTTTGCTATCATGTCAAGATTTCCTTGTTGATATGTACGTTTATTGTTTGGTTACGTTGAAACTAGGTTCAACTGCTTGAACTTATCCAGTTCACATGCTTAATTTGAGACGCCATATGATGCATTGAGAGCATCATATTCTAATACTTTGGCACAGATTCTTTTGTTTCGGGTCGTAGTAGACTTATTTGGTCTAAGACTCCACTAAATCGTTGATAGATTTCGATACCTTACAGTGATACTTTCACAGAACAGAAGCTTGCGCTTATTTGACTACTCACTTCGTATACGGATTTAATTGATTATTTGACAACTTGCCCTAAATCCGTTTCTTTATCACAATTAAATCACTCTCAACACACTTGCGTGCTGAGTCAAAGGTACATAAATTCATTTCATATCATGGTGTACCCCCTAACGATTCTTTCGTTACCAATCAAATGCCTTGCAGTACTTAGTTTCATCTTCCGGCTTGTTCCAGTACACTTTCATCTGGTCTCAAACTCGGTGAGTTCGTTCAGTCACCGCTGTTATGGAATCATGTCGTTGCGATACCTTGTGGTGTCATTACAAACTCGTAGCTTGTGCTAATCATGGTCAACCGTTCCACGCAAAAATACATAAACTTTTGTTGACTTGTCATCTAAACATTCCTGATCCAACTACAAATCAAAGCAAAAATACACCAGGTTCGTTTGTGTTCATTCGGTGTATTCTCGCAGTTCAAAATGTTCAACGCACTGAACCTTGCCACTCGTCTACTTGGGAGTTGACAGATCACTTTACCATTTCATTTGAGTTGATAATTTTTTAATTTATATAGCGGGCGCTCTGTTTCGTGAAAACTCGCTTGGATACTGCAACCGGTCGTTTGAGGATCTTATTAGTTGAAACTCCTCTCTTGCGGACCCCCTGCTAGCTGGAATATATTAGGCTATACGTAAAGTACGTTTTGTACTTCTAACATCAACTGCTATGAGCACCCACCTTCTTAACCCTAGGGTACGGATTGTTAAGTATTCTTGGACCCCCCCCCCCCCAAGTGTGAGCAAGGGTTGATTCGGTTTGATGACTATCTACCTCGATATTAATTATGTATACATGTGTGACGTGACCATAAGAAGATAAGGTAGTACAAATTTCGGGGACGAAATTTCTTTAACGGGGGGAGAATGTGACAACCCTTACCAAACCAGGTATCCGTACAAATTAATTAGTATTTAATTACTGCTCAATTACTGTGCTTGCTTGCAATGGTAAATAAACTTCTACGTGATTTCTGAAATATGCATAACCATGCCTCATACCCTATTTGTTGTTACTCTATTATTTACATACAGAACTTCAGTGACAACCTTGATACACAAAGGCACAGTAGCACAATGAACGGATAACCCATTTAACACGCCAATATAGCCAGCACCAGGCAGACACTGCCTCTAAGACCTGTATGAGCCAGAGATAGTTTACTACACTAATAGAAAGTGTAGGGAAGTGAGGATTGTAGAACTGCGTCACTAGGAATGAGATTACAGTGACCGGATGTGCCTAAAACGTACTTTAAGTATAAAATTCAGCACTTTAATTAAAATTCAGCATTAAGCTACCTAATAAAGTGCCAAAACATGAGAAAAATATTACTAGACACTTTCCAAAGTGTCGGGAATAAGTTGTGTCACTAAAAATAATAATAATGACACTTTAAAGCTTTGTTAAGCACTTAAACGAATCACTATCCAACCAAACAACCGGACTTTATCCGGAACATAAAAAAAAATATTGCCATCAACACTGTTTTTCTTTTCTGAGCCAGTTAGGGTCCCCGAATACCCTAACACCCGCTACAATGCGTAA
Organism: Helianthus tuberosus; assembly: GCA_030545235.1. NCBI lineage: Eukaryota > Viridiplantae > Streptophyta > Magnoliopsida > Asterales > Asteraceae > Helianthus > Helianthus tuberosus. The sequence goes on along the minus strand of CM060351.1, from coordinate 25,556,024 downwards.
CATACTAGTAAATGGTTTAATCTCCTAAATATGTAACTAATACTTGCCATTTAGTTGAAATAGAACCGAATACCCCCCCCCCCCAACCGAACTCGGTCACCATATGGTGACACATTGTACTTTGTTGATAATTTAAATCTCATATGTTTAATATCTAGCAAGCATTAGGACCAATGGTTAATCTTGAAGGATTTTGTCTATAAGTAACCACCTTAACCCACCATAACTTTCACCACGCTTATCAACAACACTCCACTCTCTCCCTCTCTTTGAACTTTTGGCCGAGAGCACCCACATCCATCCATCATCCCTTCGATTTCATTCAACTCATTCCATACAACTACAAGTGCTAAGGATTGCGTATAAGGAAGCTTGGTGCACCCGGATTGTGAAGGACCTCGCTACATTGCTTTTATCCACCCGATCTTCGACTAGATTCTTCCCTAGCCTCGAGCTAGTAGTAAGTTGCTTGAAACACACTCTCGACCTATTTTAAAGTGGGTAAAATGAAATATGATGGTTAAAACTCATGAACTTACAAGATGATATGTTAAAAGTCTACTAAAATGATGAATATGTTGGTTAAAAGCCATGATGTTGTGTAAATCTTGTAAGACTTGTTTTGTTGTGATTATCTAGTGCCGATCTATGTTGTGGTAGTTCGGATCATCGTCTAACCCGGATCGGTCATGATCATGGATCATGACATAGAGTTGTTTAAAGTATGAAAAGGGTTAAATGATGAAACTCTACTACACACTAAACATGAACTTGTGTAAAATCGTTTTTTCTTACGAAATGGTGTTTTAAACTAGTAGATCTACGGATCTACAAACGGTATTTTCAAAAGAACAAGTGTCAAAGAAATCATATTTTCTAAAACCGGATCTTACACGAACAAGAATGATTTTTAAACATACAAGTGTGTAGACACTTGTGTAACACTAAATTTCGACAAGGAACTAGTTTTGTCAAATTTTACTAGAAGTTGTAAAGATGGAATTTCGTTAAAAATGAGACTTTTACGAAACCGGATTGATTTATACAAAAGATCCACTAAAAGTAATGGGATTTACTACATATTTTAGATAAACCACAAGTTTATGCATTTTTGCGATTTACATCTATTTTGACTAGTTTGATGGTTTGAATATGGTTTATTGTTGATTGAGAAAATTGTTGATTTGAATTTTAAAAGAAAATGATACGCTTGAAAGCGTGGCCACCTCCAGTTACAGGGGAAACTCTGGCGAAATTTTTTTCTAGAAATCCAACACTTGGGAATATTTTCACTACAAGTGTTATAAATCTATTTTTGACTTGTTTTCAAAACGTAAGTTTCGCCACGACTTTATTTACGAAACATCGAAGGTGGGATCTTCACAAAATAAAACTTGATAAATATATATTTGATATATATATATATATATATAGATTTTTCATAACAACACTTGTGAGATTTTTATGATTATTTTGTGAACTATACAAATATTATTTTTAGGGTAAAAATAATATTACCGAATGTTAACGATTCCAAAATAATACGAACGCCTTCACAATAAATAATAAGTTACAACGGTATAATTATTACCACCCGATCTTTATCCGTAACTTACGCAATTCAGAAAATACCAATGAACGCGTATTTGTCAAGAATATTATTTTGGAAGATTGTATGAAATAAAATATAATATTTTTGGGAAGAATGATTATATTTTGAAGTAAGAAATAAAATATATTAAGTGAGACTTAATAATGTATTTCGAATGTTACGAACACACATGTATTAAATCCCCCATCCTTGGGAAGGAGAATAATTACCCAGTATTTACAAAAATATAAACACGAAATAGTTGTCTAACTATTTCCCAAAAAAACTTAAACCTTAAGCTAAGGCACGGCCGTCCGTCTAATAGATTTAGTACGTGTAGGTCGTCGCACAGCTGCTTCATCAGGAGGTATACTTGGTAGAGACGCACCACTGTGAGTTCATGTCCCCCTTTTCTCTTAACTGTTTTCAGTTTTCAGTTTTCTAACTGTTCTCAGTTTAAACAAGATATCAGTTTCAAACAGAATAATGCCTTCAAACGAAATACCAAGTTCAAGCTAGATCCCCTTTCAAATGGAATTCCTTTCTCAAACAAACTACCTAATTTCATTTGAAACACCAACACTCTCAAACGAAATTGCAGAATATGTATGACCTTTCAAACGAAATTACGATTTCAAACGAGATTGCTACTTTCAAATGAAATCTTCAAAAGAAATGACTATCTTCAAACGAGATTACCCAACTTTCTCAAACGAAATTCCGAATTCAAACAAAATCACCCAGTAACTTCAAACGAAATCAGTAGGTCAACTCAAACGAAATTACCATGACATCATCATTTTGATCCAGATTTTGTCCAATTGATCAAGTTTTAATCCTATTTTAGTTCTGAAACTTTTTAGGGTTTGTTAAAACAACATTACGCACATGATATGTGAAAATCAGCCGTTTTTACCGTGAAAACTTGATTAATTTTGAAAAGAAGGTGTAGAAATCAGAATTTTCCAGCGAAAACGAGCTAAACGATAAGAACTCTTCCTCCTGAGCTCTGATACCACATGTAGGATAGTGAAACGACCTAACGAGTCGATCAGAAGAGTGCTTAGAAAGAATCAGAGGCGGAATTCATTGATTCTGTCTTTGTTTAGCTTGTATTCACTATTAACTGTCTTGTTTATTGATCTTGAAACAATTTACAGCACGGAGACACTTCGACAGCACCTCGGCGTCGGAAACAAGAATATTTCATATGATCTCGTTTGAGGAGTATATATAGAGAGGGTAATTTCGTTTGAAGGTGTCATGTACCTCTTCAAACGAAATTAACTATGTTAATTTCGTTTGAAATGTCACATGACACTTTCAAGCGAAATTAGCATAAACACACCCAAAACCTCCTATTTTCCTCGTACAATGCGCCCTGATCTAACCATTCTAATACTAGACTCGATACAACACGAAGTCGACATACGTATGCACCAACATGTTTTCGTTACCCGATCTTCCCAACAGAACAACTAACAAACCCGCAACACGTAATAATTATTCACAACAGGTTGTACGTTATATATATGAATATATATATATATATATATGTTCAAACATCAAAACCATTAAGCATCTCAACACTATAGTTTATCATCATAACATCAATCATCATCACACATTAGAAAAACACAGCCAAGTTAACATGATTTTTGCAACCGATGAACATGTATAATTATCAAATACTATAAACAAATAGCAATACGTCAAGAATACTAACCGAGAGACGAAAGGGATGCGAAAGAGAGTGTTTTCGGCTGGAATGGAGATCGCAAGAGGGGGGTGCTGTTCTTGGCTGCCGTAACTTGGAGAGGAAGGGACAAGAGCTAGGGTTTTGTTTTTGCTACTACTCAACACGCATATGCATCCATACTTTAAATAAAAAGGCCTGGGGGGTAACTTGGAGAGGAAGGGACAAGAGCTAGGTTTTGGTGCTCGATTGGCTTGAGCCCAATAAAAGAAGATGGGTGTTAGACTTGGTGTCACAGGGGCAAAGGTGAGAGGCTAGGGTTGGGCCATTGCTTTTGTTTATATATATATATATATATATATATATTAAAACAAACATAATCACCTCAAATATAATCAAATAAATTTAGGCATGATATACACGTATAAATATGTATAGTACACATTCACTCATAAACGGTGTGAAGCGGTAATTAGAACTATAACATTTGCAAAATTTTAAACGGTTGTACACTTTCGATCATTTTTGTCACACCCCCAAAATACCACATGCGGAATCACCACGGGGCGTGTGACGTACCAGGATCCAAGCCACCAATCATGTTGAACTCATAACAATTATTCCAAATAAAACTTTCATTTATTATTGATAGGAGTGTTACAAAACATTATTTTACGTTTAGCGGAAGCATAATACATTAATTAAGAAATTAATAAACCAATCGTGTGAAATCCATTAGATTCATCTCGCGTTTCCATGTATCTTGACCCATGACCACTCCAGCATCCCAGACAGCAAGTTCCAACAATATGCACCTAATGGCCTGCAAGGCATGTAACAACGAATCAACAACAAAGTTGAGCGAGTTCACAGTTGGGTGTTCGTTTTAAGTTGTTTCAAAAACATAGTTTTTCTTTAGCTGGCTTACTTACCGTGGGGGTTACCCTATAGTTGAAAATATGATTAACCAGTTCCTTCTTTCCCAACCATAACCAGTATCTTTATTTCCCAATCCATATCCATAATCAGTGGGGGCTTCCCCATGTGAACCACCAGACCCGTTACCATATCGACCACTGACTGAAGTAAGTTGGTGCCCTAGCATCAATGTCTATCATCATTGACGTGCCCAGATCCATTAGTTCACGCCCGTCCTCTGCGGCACGGTGTGAGGCTTGTCAAACCTAAATAGCGCTATCTAACTAATGACCCGCTCGCCATTGGCCCGGCGATTAAGTCGATATAAAAAGGAGGGACTTCATGATAGAGAGTTTTGGTCTAGTATCTGTGTTGTCACCCTTCAATAAAGAGGGTGTGTACGTAATCCCCAAACCCGGAGATTACGCAGGTTCCGATTATATTCTTATCACGTGTTGTCACCCTTCAATTAAGAGGGTGTGTACGTGTCCCAAACCAGGAGATCACGCAGTTTCAGTTTAAATCATTTACCCATTCCCAACCCTTGGGAATCCCATGCCTTGTGGAAAGTGTGAACTCACCTCGGTTTGCTCGGTATGTTTATTCACGTATTCAAGTTGATCAATCAAACCCTATCGTGGTTACCAGAGTTAGTCAGTTTCATGTACACGTAAAACATGTGTTCTTTGCATTTATTACACATATTACAATTAAACAACGCGTATATTATTACGTAGATCATAGCAAGCAGTTGGGTCTAAAAACAATACAAGTTCATATCACATTATATCACGAGTGGTTCGGTTTACATTCAAGTACACACGCTAATTGTGACAAGCAATCATGCATCATAATTTAACCGATTATCTTCATGTAATTATCTAACAGGTATATGGGCCTCACACGAGTTCACTATAAGGGTGCGGCCCATTGTTTATTCAATATTCTGTGTAGCCCAACCCTTTGTCCGATTGGGGCTGTGCGATGGATCTAGATTCGCGGCCCAGTTTTCTTTAAAAATCAATCTACAAGGTGTGTGGTTTAGTATCAAATACTTCTCTCATTACTTGCAAACATCAAATATCATCATCACAGGTTTCAACATGGATCAATCAACACAATACCTCTAAGAGTCAAATAACAGTTCATGCATTCACTTTCGCTAGTTAAACCGGGTCAAGCACTATTAATTATTCCAACAAATGCATATTACCATTCCATATTCTATTCGATTTTATGCTCTCATCATGTAACTGAATAATCCCTCTCACATACATAATTCCTCATGATACACATGAACTTCTACTTATAATTCAACTGTTAACTATCAATTCTCATAAGCAGGGGCGGATCTACCTTACATCAAGGGGTAGCCTCCGCTACGGCTTGGCCGGAAAATTTTTGACGTTTTTAGTGTAAATTTTGGAAAAATTTGACGTTTTTTCGATTTCGTTACGGCTTATTTATAAAACGTTACGGCTTAGTTTCGTTTCTAGATCCGCCACTGCTCATAAGATTACCTAAATCTAATTGATCATATAATATCAAACTAGACATCATCATACAATAATAAAACTAGAAATCATCTAAATTAATGTCCCTAATTAATCTGATATCATGATCATCATCAATAATTGTTTGTAACACATTGATCAAATAACATACCCTCACAACCATAATGAATTATTAATCTAGTAACACACTGATCAAATATGTTTGCAATCATATATATCAAATAATTAATTCATTGATTCTCAAATAATATTCATATCCACATGTAACCTAGTAATCTATATTCTTGAATCATAAGATACCCACTAACCTGATTATGCTACTAGGACACAGGAGTCGAGGAGGGTGGGGGTTTCGATAAAGAGGGTTGCCGTCAAACAAAGATAGAGAATTAGGGTTGACATACTTTATTATTTTTTTTGTGCCATGCAATCTATAAAAAGAACACACACACAATTCCGTATGTGTGTATGCGCTCAAACAAAGGAACTGGACCCAACTTTGGGCTTCACTCTGGGCCCAAGATTTAGAGCCGAGATCCATTAACACAAGTGTTGGACTATTCCCGACCCCAGCCGATTCATATCATTCTTTTACAATTATCTATGGTAAATAATTAACCAATTCTTTATACCATCAACATCAATTCATTTATGGACTACACCCTAAAGTCATGTTCCAATAACACATGTCAGTAACATTATTCGTGACCAACAAGCTTTTATCAATTACAAATATGTTCACACCACACACTCATAGTTAATCAATCATGTGCAATACATAAAGGACAAGCAGACATACCGATCGAGAGGGGGGTGGGATGGTGTAACTAAGGTAGATGATATTCGTGAATGAAAAGAGTTCGTGGGGAAGGGAGCTGTCGTCGAAGGGCTTAGGGTTTGCTACCCTGAATGTCGCTTTGAAGTTATGAATGCATACATGCATAACCGTGAGTTAATTTAAAGGTATGCGGGCCAAGTTGGGCTTCGGGTAGCATGGGCCGAGAATGAAAAGGAGGTGTGTGTGTGTGCCAAGAAGAGTGGGCAGCCCCAGGCCCAATAGTTGTGTGCTAAACAAGCAGCCCAAACTATGTTAGTTCCCTAGATTAACTATTCGACACATAAAAACGTTTTAACGATTTCCCGTAGTTAAACAGTTAAACACAAGTAGACACATCCAATCGCGTTATACATTTAGCAATTACATTCCAGTCACAAGTGTTTACTAATTCTTATCATCGCAAGGAATATGAACGAGACATAACAAGAAACAGGATCACGTGACTAAGAGACACTGACCTTGAAAGTTCGGGTTGTCACAATTTTCGTGTTCAATAAAATTATATATTTTATTTACGAAATATGTAATCATACGATCTAGCGAAACGGTTTTCATGAAATTTTTGAAACAAGATCCGAGTTTCATATGCCTTTATACCATTCATATAGCTTAACTTACAAGTTAGAAGGGTTAAAAATGGCAAACGAGTGATAATACAAGTCAAGGGGCCAAAACTGTCAAAGTTGCAAAACTTTTGCCAGCTACAAGGCTTACGGACCGTAAGCACTTATACCATACGGTCCGTAAGGACCTCCTAGTGGTAGAAATTTTCCTTGGCCTCCAAGTTTTGCCAACTTTACTCATTTCTTGACACCTAGCTCGAAATTGCCACATTCCTTCTAGTTCTAACACCTCTGTAGACACTTGGAATCATCCTAGAATCCTTCTTAACACTTGACATGATCTTGCAACTTTAAATTGCTTCTATGTTCAACTATAAATAGTAGTAGCCTCAGCACTAGATGCATTGTTCTTAAACAACTGAGGATACTTGGCATCATTTTATCATTCCGTTCCCAAGTAAATTCTGGTTCGTGGCGTAAGTTCCAACGAACTCAAACTATAGGCATTTTGCTGCGCCTGATGGTTTTGATTTCCCGATCCATGATCTCAACCGGTTCCTCGACGAAATGAAGCTGGTCATCGATCATGAGTTCCTTGAAGGGAACAATGAGGGTTTCATCTAATAAACACTTCTTCAGATTTAACACGTTGAAGACGTTTTGCACACCACTAAGCTCTTCACGCATGTTTTGTCTATAAGCCACTGTACCGATTCTCTCAGTGATTTTGAAAGGTCTGACATAATGCGGATTAAGCTTGCCCCGTTTACCAAAACGAACCACGCCTTTCCAAGGTGAGACCTTTAACAAAACTCGGTCTCCAACTTGGGATTCCAACTGTTTTCTACGGTCGCGAGCTGCCACCATTCTTTGTCTGAACTGGGCATTCTTTTCCATTGTGTCGAGTACAAGTTTAGGGCTAGTAATTTGGCTATCGCCAACTTCTGCCCAACACAGGGGTGATCAGCATTTCCGTCCGTATAATGCTTCGAACGGAGTAGCCTAGATGCTAGTGTGGTAGCTGTTGTTGTAAGAGAATTCCACCAAAGGTAGGTGTCTTTCCCAGCCATTGCCAAAATCGATGACACACGCTTGTAGCATGTGTTCGAGGGTTTGGATGGTACGTTCCGTTTGACCGTCCGTTTGCGGGTGATAGGCGGTGCTCATGTCCAAACGTGAGCCAAAGGATTTGTGCATAGCCTGCCATAAGTCAGAGGCAAAACATGGATCACGATCGGAGATGATGGAAGTTGGTAATCCGTGCCTAGCGACTACTTCCTTCAGGTAAATGCTTGCAAGTTTAGAGAACTTGTCGGTTTCTTTGATCGTGAGGAAGTGCGCAAACTTAGTTAAATGATTTACGATCATCCAAATGCTGTCATTCCAGCTCTAAGATTTAGGTAACTGGTGACAAAATCCAAAGAAATCTGCTCCCATTTCCACTTTGGTAACTATGGTTATTGTAGTAGCCCTGACGACTTTTGGTATTTGATTTTGACCATGTCACAGGTCAAACATTTGTTGCCATAAATTGCGATGATAGCTTTCATGTTAGGACACCAGTATAAGGTCTTGAGGTCGTGATACATCTCGTCGAAACCTGGATGTATTGAGTAATGGGACTTGTGTGCTTCGTCCATCACAAGTTCTCGTAGGTTCCCGTAGAATGGAACCTATATACAAGTTCTCGAGTTGTTTTTCCATGCCTCGCATGGACTCGGCTTGAAGATACTCCTCCTTCAGTGCTTCTACTTGGGTGTTTCGGATTTGATCAGGGAGGCTGAATGAATGGTAAGCTGAAGTGTCACACCCCGACCCGCAGCGGAAAGATACGGGGCATGATGATTGCCAATAGCTCATGACGACTAATTATTGTTTCAATATTTAAAGCATATCCATCTAAATAGTCACATAGCATATAATAATCAAAATTTTTCATACATTGTTCAAAACAAACATATCAAGATTTCAATTTAATTTCCTAAGGCCCATGCTACGTGTCCACATCACTTGATCATCAACTTTGAAAACCTGCACCACGTTAGAAAAATATATTTTTGGGTTAACAAAATGTTGGTGAGTAATTTCCTCCTTTTTATAGAAAACAGTTTCATATTTATTTCTTTTAACAAAAATATTTTCAACATGCACCTCAAGGTTAGTGTGTAAATGGTCTCATATCATCAACATAGTCAACATATCCATAAATCCAAGTTTACCAAACAAGAATACACAATCAAATAACAACACAAACAACCAAAATAAATAGACTCCTGATAATAGCGTGCATTAGGCTCAAGCCCCGAGGAGCAAGTCTAATACCGTTGGCCATACTAGGCTACAACCTATGGCCGTGGGGAACCTAGGCAGCCGTGGATCCACTAGACACAATATCATGCAATAGACTTGACATCAAATAGCATAGAGAATAATAGAATACACATAAGACGTTCACATAATAACACTTGATCATAGCATGTTAAGTAAATCAAAAAGTGTAACATGATCCACCCCAAAATTTGAAAAGTTAAAAAGGGGAAAGTGGAAGAAATTACTCACAGGTTGCGAAGAGTTAATCCACGAGAAATACCGCACGAGTACACGAGTTGTAACAATTGACTAAATCACCCTAGAATACGTATAACCAAGATTTTAAATAAACGGAATGACAACAATAAGTATAGTGATTCGAGCTCTTGATTTGGGGACTTTGTATTGCGAAATTTATAAATTAAAGAAAATAAAGTTGTATTAATAGTCAAGAACAAATAATTATGATCACAACGAGATGAAAACATACGAATATATTTATATAAGTCTAAAATTTAAATAATCAAGGGTAGGCTAGGGATAAGTTATAACATTTATTCCTAACCACAATATGTATATATTTAGACCAATTCTTGGACTTATAAATTAATAAATCTGAAACTTGATAATTAACTTATGGTACAAATAAAACATCTTATGTATTTTGTTATATTTAGGCTTATACTAGAAAATATACATTTGGCCAAATTAATAATGATAATTCTCGAGATCTTATTGATTCAGAAATACAAGAATATATATATATATATATATATATATATATATATATATATATATATATTGGTTTAAATCCCAATTTTTAGAAGCATCGATTTATTAAAAATACCAGAACTTGTATTTTATAATCTAGTTAGATATTATTAGATAATCACCAACATTTATAGAACTTATATAAAAATTCCATGTTATCATTATCTTCCAAAATTACCAGAAAATAGTTTTCATGAATTTTTATTCGATGGGTTTCCAATTTTTTTATATAATTTCTTATTATAGAAATAATGCTAAAAATCCATAATAATTCCTATTGAAGTCCAAAATTCCCAAAATTTCCACTAACTATTCCAACGTGATCCTAATCAGTATCCTAAAGTCAATTTCACAATAACACGCCTCTAAGATCAAAAGCCCCAAATTTCAAGAACTCAAGAACCCTACAAATGAAGAAATAAAATTCATACAGATTATGCCCTCTATCACTGAAATGGATAGAAGGGTTTTGTAGAGCTCGAAAAATAAATGAGATTAGGCTTTGGAATCACCTGATTTCGTTAAGAATTGAATGAGATATCGTCGTGAGAAGTTCCAAGCCCTATTCTTGATCTTCACTTGATATCTCGAGATTTGGTGTTTGTTAATAGGATTTAGAAGTGGAGAATGTTGTGAAATAGTCTTATGGTTGGATTGAGTTCAGTTTTATGATTTAAGGCCTACGAATCAAGCTTCAACCGATTGAGTTCACCCAAGTCTTTAAAGGTATTAATTAGTGTTTTTAATTCAATTCACTAAGGTAATAATGGAGCAAATTGTCGATATAATTTCATGTTCTCCACTAGTATGGTTCGAATGGCAGTGATTTGAAGTCCAAATATCGCCGAATAATGAAACGGGAGTCGGGTCACGTGAGTCATCGGGTCAGGAAAACAAATAAAAGTTCAGGTTTTCGTAGTTCTGAAATGAAGAAGAAGATCCAGGTTCTCGTCAGGTTATAGTTTAATATTATTGGAGTCTTGTTTAATCACAAATCAAAAGGTAGTGCAGTGGTTTGAGCTGCGCTTGCAATCTTTAGTGTCCCGGGTTCGAGTCCCATGGTCATCATCTTTTTTTTTTATTATAGGTTGTCTCGTTGTGTATTTATAAAATGTTGCTGTTACTGGGGTCTCTGATTCTATCGCACTGGGTGCGGGCTTCTACAATCTTTGGCTACATGGCCCAACTTGTTGCACCGTTGACAACGGTTCTTTTCACACTGCCCGTAGTGATGCAGATTGCATTGGTTGCCCTTGGGTCGATTTCCTTGGTAGCCACCAACTTGCTAGTTAGGGTTCTTGCTACCTTCGAACTTCCTTTGTTGAGCTTGAGGTTGCAAGGAGTTAGAACCTTTGCTCTGGTTAATATCCCACTTGCTTTTGTTATCTCCAAAGGCATCAGTGACAGCACTGACTCGCTTTGGCAGCTTGTCTTGTTCAACAGCTTGGTCGGTGAGACGGTGTGCCGAGCGGATGACTTGCTGGAGTGTGGGGAGATTGGCTGAAGTCACTAAGCTTTAGATTTCAGGGACTAGACCCCTAAGGTAGAGCTCGATTCGCTTGTAGGCAAGCTGCGACAAGTTTGGACAAAGAGCAGCTAAATCGTTGGACCTTTTGGTGTATGCCTTGATCTCCGATCCATCCATTTTCAAACCGCGGTATTCCACCTCCAGCTTCTGATCGTCGTCCCTGTGACAATACTCTTCCTTAATCAGATCCTTAAAGTTGTTCCAGGGAGTGGCATTGGCATCGACCAATCCGATCATTTGAACCTGCGCGTTCCACCAAGAGAGTGCGTTTCCCTCAAGAGTACCAGTAGCAAACTTCACCTGACTGTTGGTAAGGCATTCACTCATTTTAAACACTGACTCCACCTTCTCGATCTAGTGTAGAAGGCCTACTGCTCCCTCGGTGTCATTGAAGGAGAGAAGTTTGCATTCTATGAAAGCCTGGAATGTGCAAACTAATGTTGAATGGGTGCATGTTGACCTGTCGTGTTAGGAGAAATGAATAAGTTTAAGAATGGTAGGGTGGCACGAGAATAGGATCTAGTCATCCTAGAATGGTTCGGATCGGTAGTTGTACCTCCTGGGTGAGCTACCATAGCTTCAGCTACTCGTGCGTTAATCAGGTCGTCAACTGGTCCTGAGTCATGTTTACGTTTCCTCTGCCGCGTCCGCTCATTGTCTTCACATCCACAAAAACATAGAATGAGATCGATGCCGTAATGATTGAGAGAGAGAAAATAGAAAGAAGTTTAACAATGGCATGTAAGTCCCCATGCAAACGTTTATGATAGTGCTCATTAAGGATAATGGGTATATTACTAAGTATACTATCACATAATACACCAAGTAAGTAACAAGTAAGCATATACCTATGCTATGTAGTTTAGAGCGCTGAGTCTTGCAGTTAGAGTGTAGTGTCGTTGCAGATCGATTAGTACAAAACAGGTTATAGTCCGGTTTTTTTCACAAAGAATTTTCTTTTTTTAAAACCGAGTTCACTATAACCAATGGATCTGATACCAATCTATCAAACCCTCAATTTCCACTTGCAGAGTATTACCGCGAGGCGTGCAACTGACCAGAATCATGCCACCAATCATATCGAATCCTTTAAAATAAGATAAATAGAGTAAATCCAGAATCACTAATATCATTAGTGACAAAACATTCAAAGTTTAAAACATAGGTTAAGTTGCTTGCGGAAGCATAAGGTCTAAGGTCTCAACAATAGTTTAAAAACAATTTATGTAGATAAGAACCCAACAACGGTTCTAGATAGCCACTACACTCCTCCATGCAAACTCCAGCGCAGCATCTAAGGACCTGTAAAGTATGCAGTAGTATGTCAACATAAAGTTGGTGAGTTCACGGTTTTAAAATGTTTTACACCATTTATCCCCAAAACATAAGTTATTAAATTACAAGTTTATAAAACATGTCATGGGGAGCTACCCCATCGTTGAGCTACTAAATTGTGTGGTATCGATACTATGACAGTAGAGTTTTTTTACCCCAGATCAATGTCTATCATCATTGATCAGTGCCAAGGCATAAATGTTCACACCCGTCCTCTAAGGTCTGGTGTGAGGTTTGTCAAACCTAATAGCACCATCAGCTTATATCCCGCTCGCCCGACCCGACGGTTACTCGGTATTATCGTATGGGGACTTCATGATAGAGTTTCGTTTAGTACGCTAAAGACATGATTTATGATTATCAATTAATATTATTCCGTTCCCTCGGAATATTAGGTTCCCAATCCACCGGGAATACATGCTTTTAGTGATAGTGTGAACTCACCTTAGATTAGCTTGGCAGATTAAGTTATTCGAGCTAGTATGGTCAACCATGTCATATTATGGTTACCAAGAACATTAGGGGTCGTTTATGTAATTCACGCAAATCTTACACGCATCTAACAATTAACATGCAAGCATGTTGTCACAACTATGTTACCGAGTAGTTTTTTGGCACATGTTCATAACATACACTACACCGCACAATACACCATTTATACAGTCATTTAGCATGTACGAGCAGCAAGAATAGCAGATTCGACACTATATAAACTTACAAGCATGCACAATTCATTTCACTAAAAATAGGCTGTTTTGGGGTATCTGTTTACCGCCCTTACGCGATTGCAAAAATTACGATCTTTTTATGTGACGTGCCCCTCGGAGGGTTTGGTCTTGTGTTAAATTTTTAGAGTTTAAATCTGAACCAAAAATTTATAAAAAAATCATTTACTAAAATGCAATCAGATTCGTCACTTTCTAACTGCAGCTCACGAAAAAATTCATTTAAAAATCTTCGATTATCCAAATGATGAAATTCTAAATGTAGGTTTGGACGGACACCTAAGATGATCTACAATATAAATTTCATGGTCTAACTCTAAGTATTCATCAAGTTATGACTCAAAACATAACACGTAATATCTGCAAAAAAACGCGGCTTTTATTGATGAAACGAAACAATTTATTTAAAATAGCAACCAATGTCCAAAAATCATGAATCTAGTGCCATTAGAAGCGTATTTCGAAATAGCACGTTATAGACTCAAGGTAATCGAATTTTCGTTAAGTTATGACCCAGTTACAGCCAATTAAAGTCGGTTGTAACTGTTAGACAGAACATGTTTTCGTTACCCGATCTTCCCAACAGAACAGCTAACATACCCGCAACACGTAATCATTATTAACAACAGGTTGTACGTTATATATATATATAGGGGATGGTTCAAATGAAAACCACTTTTATTGCGAAAACTCAAAAACTAACTAAAAAAAGCCTAAAACACACACAAATTTTTTTTTTCAATTTTTTTATAAAAATCGCAGGTTTTTATATATAAATTTTTTTTTCAAAAAAAAAAATTGTAGTACACATTTGTAATAATACACATGTGTAGTACACATACACATGTGCACTACATTTTTTTTTTTTTTGGAAATTTTTTTTATATATAAAAAGTGGCGAATTTTGGTATGCAAAAAAAAAAAATTGGTATTTTTTTTTTGGCATTTTTAGCTAGTTTTTGAGTTTTCGCGATAACTATTGTTCTTTTTATTTAATTCGAATATAATTCAACTTTCAAAATTTTGATTAGGGGAAGGTTCAAATGAAAACCACTCGTTAACGCGAAAACTCGAAAAATAACTAAAAAACCCAAAAAAGCATACCAATTTTTTTTTGCATACTAATTTTCGCCACTTTTAGTATATAAAAAAAAATTTGTAGTGCACATGTGTAATACAAATTTTTTTTTTTTTTTGAAAAAAAAAATTATATAAAAAAATTGAAAAAAAAAATTGGTGTGTTTTTTATGTTTTTTTAGTTAGTTTTCGAGTTTTCAAAATAAAAGTGGTTTTCATTTGAACCATCCCCTATATATATAAATATATATAAGATGTAACATGTTCAAACATCAAAACCATCAAGCATCTCAACACAAAAGAAGATATCTGTATCCATACATTCCTAAAACTATTACTTAGCATAACATTTGATCTTTTTATGAACCCTAACACTATAATTTATCATCATAACATCAATCATCATCACACAATAGAAAATCACAGCCAGGTTAACATGATTTTTGCAACCGATGAACATGTATAATTATCTAATACTATAAACGAAAAGCAATACGTCAAGAATACTAACCGAGAGACGAAAGGGATGCGAAAGAGAGTGTGTTCGGCTGGAATGGAGATCGCAAGAGGGGGGGGGGCTGTTCTTGGCTGCCGTAACTTGGAGAGGAAGGGACAAGAGCTAGGGTTTTGTTTTTGCTATTACTCAACACACACATGCATCCATACTTTAAATAAAAAGGCCTGGGGGTAACTTGGAGAGGAAGGGACAAGAGCTAGGTTTTGGTGGCCGATTGGGCTTGAGCCCAATAAAAGAAGATGGGTGTTGGACTTGGTGTCGTAGGGGGCAAAGGTGAGAGGTTAGGGTTGGGCCGATTGGTTTTGTTCATATATATATATATATATATATATATATATTTATATATATATGTTTAAAACAAATATAATAACCCCAAATATAATCAAATAAATTTAGGCTTGATATACATGTTTAAATATGTATAGTACACATTAGCTCATAAACGGTATGAAGCGGTAATTAGAACTGTAACATTTACAAAATTTTAAACCGTTGTACACTTTCGATCATTTTCGTGTTCAATAAAATTATATATTTTATTTACGAAATATGTAATCATACGATCGAGCGAAACGGTTTTCACGACGTTTTTGAAACAAGATCCGTGTTTCATATGCCTTTATACCCTTCATATATCTTAACTTACAAGTTAGAAGGGTTAAAAATGGTAAACGAGTGATAATACAAGTCAAGGGGCCAAAACTGTCAAAGTTGCAACACTTTTGCTAGCTACAAGGCTTACGGACCGTAAGCACTTATACCATACGGTCCCTAAGGACCTCCTAGTGGTAGAAATTTGCCTTGGCCTTCAAGTTTTGCCAATATTGCTCATTTCTTGACACCTAGCTCGAAATAGCCACATTCCTTCTGGTTCTAACACCTCAGTAGACACTTGGAATCATCCTAGAATCCTTCATAACACTTGACATGATCTTGCAACTAGAAATAGCTTCTATTTTCAACCTCATTCCTTGATCATTTCATTTCTTTCTCTAAATCTGCTCTTGGAGCTTGTTTCTAGCTGATTGGAAGCCTCCTAACAGAGTTCTGAAAGTGTTCTTCAACACAAGTAAGTGCTCTCCTTAGTTCTTTCATTATTTTAGCTATTATGAGTTAACAGTTAAACAGTTTGACTTTCGGTTCTGACCATTTTGGTCAAGTCAAAGTTCAAATTGAACTTTGCAACATGATCGTAATCACGAAGGTACTAATCCCTTGCGATTACACCTTCTGATTACCACGTTTAGTAGGCGAAATAACGAGTCAAGGTTTTACGAAATTAAAGTAAAAAATGCACAAAAGGTGCATTTTATGACGAAAACGTTTTTGGGTATTAAAACTTAAAGTTTTGACACCAACTCAGTTTTATAACATTATTAGACATGTTTCCAACATGTCTAAATCGTCATTTCTAGTTTAGTGCTTATTTTTAGTCATCAGTTGAGCGGTTTGACTACCGCTTTGTCTTTCGCATCTGACCCGTTTGGTCAATCTTAGGATTCGACCAAGCGCATTTTTATGACCATAATAATATAGGGAATAACCCTCTGAGGTTATACCTTATGGTCATGTCGTTTGGTTAGCTATATGACGAGTCAAATTTATGAACTTTAAAATGCCAAAAATACCCTTTTTGTGCATAAAATAGTTTCTAATATATAAGATCATTGTTTGACATCTAAACTGATTATACATGTTGTGTAAACTTGTTTTGACCTATTAGACTCGTCATAGGAATTATTTAACCATCCGAATTCTTAGTTACACTTATAACCCGTTAAAGTGTCTTAAACCACTTTAACGAGTCATAACGGGTCAAAGCACTTAGGAATCCTTTCTTATAAGAATGTAAGGTATTATAAACCTCATTCTATCTGATCTCCCATTCAAAGTCTTGATACACTAACATAGTATTCCGATACCTTAGGACACACTTGAGCTTTGTTTACACAAGACACATAAGCAATCCCAAGTGAATGCATAGCTCCCCTCTTTTACGTTTTCTAAATGTTTTTGGGGTGACTCATATGTTCTAAACCGTTTTCAAGTTTTCAAAACAAAGTCTATGGTTTATATATAACACTTTGCTTTCAATAATGTGGAAAACTTGTTGGTGCGTTATTCATAACTTGAATGACATTCGTTAGCTTTGGCCGAGCTGACTAGTAGTATGTTATGGTACCATAGGACATACAATCCCGTTACCAGATTTCCTGGGTTTTGTGGGCAAATTTGGGGAACAACAAAAACAATATTTTTAACAATCCCTTTGGTGGTTTGTTAGTCGATTTAAAGAGACCCTTTGGTCTAGACGAGTCATCATAGGTTTGAATGTATTCACCAAAACGACCACACAGTTTACACAATTAAAACAAGGACGATTCGTTTATAACACAGACGATTGATTTATAACACGGACGATTGAGTTATAACACAGAAGATTGATTTATAACATAGACGATTGGTTTATGATACGAACGATTGGTTTAGGGTAAGTGATTTAGATAACGAGACGGGTCTAATATGATAAGAGCATGGTGGATATGCCAATGGTATTTCCTATATATAAGTGCTCTTATTGTATTACATATCGTAGCGTTATCCAAATCAGTTGGACAAATGGTTTTAAACAAGTCACGCAACGATTTTCAATTAAAGATATAAACCATACAAAGTTTTTCGATTAGAGTAAATTGCCATTCTAGTCCCTGGGGTTTGGTTCAAATTGCCATTTTAGTCCAAATAGTTTTTTTTCTCCCCTGGGTCCTTGACTTTTCCATTTTCTTGCCATTTTTATCACATTGCCTAACTCAGTCTAAAAATATGGTTATAACCAGGGGTATTTGTCGCAACCCCCGATCCCTGATCCCCGGGAACAGGCGGACGCGAGCTCAGAGTTTGGTGGTATCAGTTTGTTTAATCTCGCAGCGGAATTTACATCAGGACCGTAGTTAGGAAATGTTTATCAGAGTAAAACCACCATATTTGATATTAATAATAACATGGGCAAAACCCAAGTTTCTTATTACAATACATTTATAGGGACAATCCCTATTTTATTAAATTTAAAACATCGTTTCTTAGATAACTTTTATAGCCACTTATTTTCCAAGCCGACAGTGCTCCCGAGCTGGCTTTTTCCCAGTTGGCTTTCACATTGTGTTACCTGAAACATGTTTTAAAAATATTTTGTCAGCGGGAAATACTGGTGAGTGAACCTCAGTTTAATCAAGAAACATTTTATTAATTAATATAGTATTGAGAGCGATCACATTGTTTATTTCTACACAATTACTCATTCAGTACTGTCAATCCTTGACTTGTGGGTCATATTACACATTGGCTAACTCGTTGTCCAATGGTAACGTACTGTCATTCTGACTTACTACTCGCAAGTAATAAATTTTGTATACAAAACCCCATAATTGTCACACCCCGACCACGTGGAACATACAAAACGTGGCGGAAACATCGGGGAGTGTTGTAACAGAATTAATGTTTCAAATCCATGGCAATTGAAGTTTCGTTTTATTAATTAAAAGTGTTACAATGTCTTAATAACCAAAGAAATACAACATAATTAACTAGTCTTGCATCTTTTATTGTCACTAAAGCCCAAGTCTGCCTATGTGTATCTTGATCATCTTATGCAACAGTTCCTGAAAAACACATGTGAAAATAGGTACGTCAGCATAAAAATGCTTGTGAGATACATAGGTTTTGTGAAAATAGGTTTCATGACTTATGTTTGAGAAAATGTTTAGTCATGAACCTTGTTATTTGCTTTGCTTTGTAAATCATTTGAAAATCGATAAGATCAGATGATAAGTATAAATAAATGTAAGGTTAAATGAATAACCAAGTAAAAATATGTTTGCATAAGATAAGATGTTTATAAATCAATGTCTTGTGAAAAGTATGTTATTTGTATAAAATGTTCTATGTCTCAAACTGAAATGATTCAAATAACGCTATGATATGTAATACCATACAAACACTTATATATAGGAAGTACAAGCGGCGTATCCACCATGCTTGTATCATATTACACACGCATCGTTACTTAATCACTTAATCAAACCAAACCAACCAATGTAAGAAGTCTATGTTTAAATAAATTGTCAAATGTATTGGGTAATATGTCAAAGTGTTCATGTCAAGATGTAAATCATATCAAAATGTCTATGTCAAATATCCATGTCAAATGTCTATGTCAAATATCCATGTCAAACGTCTATGTCAAGATGTCATGTATGGCAAGTGAAATGTCTCAACTAAACCATATGCACAAAAACAAAGTATTGAAGTAAATCTTGGTTTAAATCAAAGTTATGTTTTGTGGGAAATGCATGATCAAATGTCAATCATGTTAAAATGTCTATGCCGAAATGTCTATGTCAAATGTCTATGTCAAAATGTCATGTAAAACGATGTACTAAGTAATGCACACAATTGGGCACACCTAGCATGAAATGTCATAAAATCATGTACTATAATGTACTAACGAACATAGCAGTATATGATGTTAAAACAGGAAAGCATGAAAGTAACAAGTAGGCACATGTGTTCCACCCCAAAACAGTTTGGAAAACAGTAAAAGAGGGGTCTATGTACTCACCTGAGATTGCTTAGTAGTCCTTGAGTAACAACTAAACAATGCTAGAGATCGCGGATATCAAACGGCACCTAATATAGGTAACTATGTTAATTAACCGGACCTAGATCGGAAGATTGGGTAGCATGAGGGTTTGTAAACCAAACGAGTATGGAGACTCGTGTAATATGGTTCAACAAAGCCTACATACTAATTGAAACCTAACATAATTGTTTATGACCCATTACGACCCGTTTAGGTAGCTTATGCTACTTTAACGCGTCGTTCGCGTGAAACGCGTTCGGACCGCCTAACTAGTCCTATGACAAGTGTTATATGCCTAAACATGTTACATAATCAGTTATGTGACAAAGGTTTAGGTTACATATGCTTAATTACCAATTATACATGAAAAGGGTATTCTGGTAATTTACCTAAGGCATATAAACTACTTATCATAAAACTACTCAAACGATGTGACCATAGGGTATAACCTCGGAAGGTTATTCCCTACCTACTATGGTCACCTAAAGTATTTGGTCGGATCCTAATGATCGACCAAACTGGGTCGGGTTCGAAGGTATAGGCGATTTATTAGATCGCCTACCCTACGACCCTAGACAACGTGGTAATCAGTGGGCATAGTCCCAAGGGACTATGACCAACGTGATTACACTCACGTTGCGAAGTTCAAACGAACTTCGCATTGACCATTACTGGTCAACGCTGAAAGTCAAACAAAGTTTGACTTTCTGACTCGAAAAGCAATAAAATAAGGAAAAGAACGAAAGAATACTTACGAAGGGTCCCCGAATGCTAATCCCGATTCAAGAATCTCAGGTATGAAACAATGGTTTCAACTTAGAGGTTCTCAAATCAGAATTCTAGTGATTTTAGCAATGGGGGGTATGGGGTATTTATAGGAATACCCGAACCGTTAAGATCGTTTCATGGAAAACGTGCCTTAATCCCATCCGTACATGTGTTGCAAAGTTATGGTGTTTAGGTGTTTAAATTCCATCCATACATGTGTTGCAAAGTTATGGTGTTTAGGTGTTTAAATTCCATCCATACATGTGTTGCAAAGTTATGGTGCCAAAATTCCATCCTTATCCGCTGACTAAGCAAGTTAGAATGTGTGGTTGTGAATTAAACAACGGCTAATACATCGAATCTGGTCCCGAAAACGCAAAACTGAGTTTTCTGCATGTTTTCTGTCCAGCATAGGAAGTCGCGTAGCGTGACTGCATAGGCCCTTAGGGCTCGCGCTACGCCACTGCCCCCATGTTTCAGAATTGTTTCAAAAGTGACAGGTTTAGTCCCCGCAGCCCGTTTAAGCGATTTTCGATGCGTTTGAACCCCGTTAACCTCATTTCAAGGCTCTAAAATGAAGTTAAAGTATAGGGAACTCAAAACTTGCTCAAAAATATCTCGGATGATGGTTCGTTTGGTCGTACGAACGCGATGTTCGCTTAATTACGACGGAATGCGCATAAGCGCGAAAAACGATCCAAATGACGTGACAAATGGATTTTTCTTATGGCGAACACTAAAATAAAATATTTTAGTGCTTACATAAATTTTTGGATGTCCGGATGTATTCAGAACGTAAGTTATGCGCGAAAATGCAAACTTGTGCACTTTTTGACACTTTTAGTCCCTGAATGACCCAAAAGTTTATTTTAGCATACCGAACACCTCAAAGCCTATTTCTAAGCTATGTGAAGGGTATTTATGGTATGTTTAACTTATGGTCATGCTCCGGAATGTCTGTTACAGTTCAAATTGGCATACTTTCGCAGTTTGTCAACTTTAGTCCCTGTAAGCGATTTAACTAGATTTTGCCATACCAAAGCCTTCAAAACTTATATCTAAGTTATGTAAAGGTTATTTAAGGTATGTTAAACCTATTTCACTATTCCGGAGTGTTTGTTGCATTAAACTGGTTATATTTACGCATTAGTGCGCGTATAACCTTCCAGAAAGCGATTTAGAGTTTGAAATCGAACAAGAGTTGATATGTGCACAAGATACGCATATTTATACAAATCCAAAGTATGAAATACAATATTTCATTGGTTTGGAATTTGTTTGATGGTCGAAATGACACAGGTGTTACAATAATACCGGCAGTAATTGAAGAACTACAAAGACTCAATCACTGCTTAATTGCATTGTAAAATAATTAAGGTTTTGTAAAATATTACAAAAAGGTTAACAAAAAGAGGATAAACTCACATTGTTGTCTTAGGCTTTTCGTAAGGGTTTCCTGGATATAATTTATAATTTATACAAATGTACATTGGTTAGTATCATAACCCTTTTGAAAATATTAATAATACCCTCCCCGAGACGGCATTCCAACAACTACGTCGGGCAGAACCACGACAGTTGTTACGGAACCCTAAATAAATCGGGCAGCGTAACTATTACGAAACTAGGGTTATAATACTTACAACGGAGCAGAACCTCGCTAATTAGGGGTATAATACCCGTGTATTATAACTTTCCTACAGAAATTGTGATTTGAGATAGAAATGTGAGCGACGGAAATTGTAATCCGAGGCCATCTATTTATATGGTCTGATCATGGTTTTCAGGCAGCCCGCGTAAGGTAAGGCTAAGCCTTACGCGGCCCGCGTCAACACCGGTCAACTCTATAGCTTAGCCTGATCACCAAGTAGACTCGACACGATGTCGACACGTGTCAGCACCAGGCTGTGCCACCATTTGGGACGCTCGCGGCCCGCGTGAGCTAATGGAGACTCTTACGCGGCCCACCTCGACTTATTATTTAGAGTTTTTAATTTATTTTATATGTTATAACGTATTTCGGGCTCGGTTTTCACATACGGGTTATATTTCAAGACATATAAGGGTATTTTAACATATAACAGGGTGTCGGAATTATTATAAGGGTGTTGGTTTTACCGAGGGTTGTTACATTCTCCCCACCTTGTTTTAGAGCTCATCCTCGAGATCTACTGAAATAATTGCAGATATTTCCTTTTCATTTCTGACTCGAGCTCCCACGTGTACTCAGGTCCTCTTTTGGAGTCCCACTTCACTTTGACCAGAACTAGTCTCTTATGCTTGAGATTTTTGACTTTCCTATCTTCAATCTGTAGTGGTCTTTCTACAAATTTGAGTTGTTCATTTACCTCTATATCCTTAAGAGGTACTATCAGTGATTCATCAGCTAAACACTTTTTGAGATTAGATACATGAAATACATCATGTATTCCTGCCATTTCCTCTGGCAGTTGTAGCTGATAGGCTACAGGTCCAATTCTTCTAATAATTTTGAAGGGTCCAACATATCTGGGACTTAACTTTCCTCGTTTGATGAATCTTACCACTCCTTTCCAAGGAGAGACTTTCAACAATACTTTATCTCCTACCTGAAACTCCAATGGCTTGCATCAGTTATTGGCATAACTCTTTTGTCGATCATGTGCTGCTTTCAGTCGTTCCTTGACTTGAATAATTTTTTCGGTTGTTTCTTGCACTATTTCAGGTCCAGATAGTTGTTTTTCCCCAATTTCTGCCCAACAGACTGGGGTTCGGCACTTTCGTCCATAAAGTGCTTCGAATGGTGCAGCATTGATACTTGTGTAATAGCTATTATTATAAGAAAATTCTATTAAAGGTAAGTGATCGTCCCAATTACCTCCAAAGTCAATTACACAAGCTCTAAGCATGTCTTCCATTGTCTGAATTGTCCTTTCGCTTTATCCATCTGTTTGTGGATGATAAGCCGTACTTAATTTTAACTTGGTTCCCATAGCCTTTTGGAAACTTGACCAAAAATGAGATGTAAAGCGGCTATCCCTATCAGAAACAATTGATAATGGAATACCATGTAAAGAAACAATTTCATTTACATACAATTTAGATAATTGTTCCATACTAACTGTTTCCTTCATTCGTAGAAAATGAAGTTAATCTATCTACAATCACCCAGATTGTATCATTTCCTTTCTTAGTTTTGGGTAATTTAGTAACAAAATCCATTGTTATCAATTCCCATTTCCACACTGGCATCTCTAATTGCTGTAACAAACCTGAGGGTTTCTGATGTTCAGCTTTAACTTGTGAGCAAGTTAAACATTTAGAAATATAGGTTGCTATGTCCTTTTTCATTCCTATCCACCAGAATTTTTTCCTCAAATCCTGGTACAATTTTTCACTTCCTGGATGCATTGTATACTTAGATTTATGGGCTTCTTCTAGTATACGATGACGTAAATTTCCTAATTTAGGTATCCACATTCTCTTTTCATGGAATCTCCAAATTCCATCTATTCCTTGTTTTAATTCTTTTAACATACCTTTTAATTTTTTAGAATCATCCTTGATTACTGATTCTTGTACTTCTCTTATTTGATCATTTAAATCTACTTGCAGATTTAATTTAAGAGAACATACCCTTTTTGTCTTTTCATGATACTTTCGACTTAAAGCATCTGCCACTATATTGGCTTTTCCTTCATGATACTGGATATCACAATCATAATCACTAAGAAATTCCATCCAACGTCTTGGTCTCACATTTAATTCCTTTTGCCCAAAAACATACCTTAAATTTTTGTGATCAGTAAATATGGTAAACTTACTACCATAAAGATAATGTCTCCAAATCTTAAGAGCAAAGATTATAGCTCCTAATTCTAGATCATGGGTTGTATAATTTTCTTCATGATTCTTAAGTTGTCTAGATGCATAAGCTATAACCTTTTGTCGTTGCATCAACACACATCCATAACCTAATTTGGAAGCATCACAATAGACTACGAAGTCTTCAGTTCCTTCTGGTAATGCTAGAATAGGTGTATGGGTTAATCTTTGCTTAAGGATTCTAAAGGCTTCTTCTTGTTTTAATCTCCATTCAAACTTAACAGATTTACAGGTTAACTTAGTTAAGGGAATAGCTATTCTAGAGAAATCTTGAATAAATATTCTATAATAACCGGCCAATCCTAAGAAACTTCTAACCTCGGTTGGTGACTCAGGGGTTTTCCATTTAGTAATTGCCTCGATCTTTGTTGGATCTACATGAATTCCTTCATGATTGACTAGGTGTCCAAGGAATTGTACCTGTTCTAACCAAAATTCACACTTAGAAAACTTAGCATAAAGCTTTTCCTTTCTTAACAGACTTAAAAGTGCGTGCAAATGTTTTGCATGATCCTCTTTACTCTTAGAGTAAATTAGAATATCATCTATGAATACAATTATGAATTTATCCAAATATGGCTTACATATTCGGTTCATCATGTCCATAAATGCAGCTGGGGCATTGGTTAAACCAAATGGCATGACAGTAAATTCATAATGACCATACCTTGTTCTAAATGCAGTTTTAGGAATGTCTTCTTCCTGTACCTTTAATTGATGATATCCTGACCTTAAATCAATTTTAGAGAAAAATCGAGCTCCTTGCAATTGATCAAACAGATCATCGATTCTCGGTAATGGATACCGATTCTTAATCGTGACTTTGTTTAATTCACGGTAATCAATGCACATACGCATTGATCCGTCCTTCTTTTTAACAAACAGTATCGGCGCTCCCCATGGCGACGAACTTGGTTGTATGAATCCTTTTTCCAATAATTCGTCCAATTGTTTCTTTAATTCTTGCATTTCTGGAGGTGCCAAATGGTAAGGTGCTTTGGCAATCGGTGATGTTCCTGGTATTAATTGGATTCTGAATTCAACTTCTCTGTCTGGAGGTTGCCCTGGCAATTCTTCTGGAAAAACATCTGAAAACTGAGATACTACTGGAATGTCTTTTAAATCTTTTCCTTTAGTGTTAGTGATTATGGAAATCAAATACACTATAGAACCTTTTCTTATACAACCTGCAGTTTTCATCACAGATATGAATTTTGTGGATCTAGAGGGCTTATCTCCTTTAATTGTGATCAGTTTACCTTTTGGTGAATTTACTTGGATTAACTTTTGATCACATAAAATACTGGCTTTATTGGCTATTAACCAATCCATTCCTAAAACAACATCAAATCCTGCCAAATTCATGGGATATAGGTTTGCAATAAATTTCTGATTTAAAATTTCTATTCTTGCTCCCTGCAAGATTTCAGAAATCCTAACGGTTTCTCCATTAGCTGTCTCTACTAAGCATTCTAGTGGTAGTTTAGTTAATGACTGATTTAGAATTATGCAAAACGATGTATTAATAAAACTTTGGTTTGCACCAGAGTCAAATAATACATTAGCAAAGACATCATTAACTAAAAACGTACCAGCTATGACATCTGGAATCATCTTGGCTTCATCTGCAGTCAGAACAAATGCTCTAGCATTTTTAGTATTCTTGTTATCTGTAGCTGGAGCTAATTTTGGGCAGTTTGGCTTGATGTGACCTTGTTCTCTGCAGTTGTAGCATATCCTGCTGTTTTTCTTCCTGCAGTCTTCTTCCTTGTGTCCCGATATTTTACAAAAGTTACAGTACACAGAGCATCTTCCTGAATGCTTTCTTTTGCAATTCCTACAGTAGGGTGCAGAGGTAGAACCTACATTTCTCCTACGGTTAGGGTTTCCAGAACGAAATTCTTGAGTCAATTTCTGGGTTAGGTTTCTCCTTTGATCCTCTTCTCGGGTACGGACTAACTCATCAGTCAAGGTATTGGCTAGTTCTACAGTTTCTTCTATGGTTTGAGGTCTAGCTTCCTTGACTACGTGTCTAATCTCCCCAATTAATCCCCAAATATAACGAGAAATTAACACTGGTTCTGGTGAAGCAAGAGTTGGAACTATTCTAGCATATTCAAAGAATATTTTAGTGTACCCCTTACTATCTACACCAGTCATCCTAAGATTTAGGAATTTGTTTGCTATCTGTTCCTTCTCATTGGGTGGGCAGGATTTCCTTTCTACCTTGTTCTTAAATTCTTCCCATTCCATATTATAGGTTTGATCACTTCCTCTTGTCTGGAGGATAGTGTTCCACCATTTTAATGCTGCATTCTTAAACAGATTAGAAGCAAACAGTATTCTATCTTCTTCAGCACACTTGCTTATCCTTAAGACTGCTTCGGTCTTCTCTATCCAGCGTAAGGTTGCAATGGCCCCTTCATTGCCCAAGAATTCCATTGGTTTACAAGACCAAAATTCTTTATAAGAACAACCATGAGGCATGGTTCTTCTTCTTTTGGGTATAGGCAATTGAAGTATAGGTCCATTGTTCACGCTGTTTTCTGGTTCAATCGGTCGCTTACTGCTATGTTTACTTTTATTATTCGCTTCTTGAATAGTTTGAATAATAAATGGCATGGCATCTATGATTCCTTGTGCCACTATATGTTGAACGGCACTATTTTCCATTTGGTTTTCGTTGTTATGGATGCTCGGATTATCATTAACCACGTTAATGTTACGCTGGTTATCGTTATTCAGATTTCCTTGATTTCCTTCGTCGGCCATCTGAATTTTAAACATTTATCCCATATTAATATCACAAGATAATAAGTAATATCACAATTCACATGGCACGCAATCTAGCCAAAAACGTAGATCATTGCTACTTACTCTTTCCATATACTTATGCGTCTATTACACACTAGTACAGAAATAAAGATTACAATACCAACATAAATAAAATAGTAATATGCATCCGTATACACATATTTTATTTTATTTTATTATATTATTATTACTACCGCTTCCTCCATTCTAACATTCACGGATATGGATTCATCCAAAAATCCATATTGCGCTCATCGTATTTCCATACGAGACGCTCTCCCACCTGACGCATCCTCTCACTGCTTTCTAAAATTTCCTCCCCAAAAGTCCTAAGTTCTTGGACGTTTTCTGCACTCATTGGGGGTGCAGGTTCTAGGACTGGGTTTGGAATCTGGGGTGCGGGTTCCTGATATGGAGGTAAAAGTGCCTGAAGTTGGTAAGGATCTTCCAAGATTCCCCTAATGTAGTTATCATGGTAATAGGGATCTAAAGGGTCCATACCTAAATAGGCTCCTATAGGTGTGTCTTCAGGAATAGAGAAACGTTGCACATAGTCCCTATTCTCGTCCCACTAGGGGTCGTAATTTGGGTCTAGGGGATTTGGTGCAGGCACCCTAGGGATTTCTTCTGGGTTAAAGTCGTGCATCTCCACTTGGTTTTCCTTATTTTCTATCTCCATAAGTTGTTCTGGGATTTGTGGTTGTGGGGCTACTAGTTGTTCCAGACTTGGGTCAGCAGCAGTTGTAGCTAAGATATGGAAATTAGCTAGGCTTCTATTTAGCATATCTTGAGTATGGGCATCTGTCTCTCGCTTAATAGCTGCTAAAGCCCTTTGCTGTTGCAATTTTCGCATTCTCTTCCTACGAGCAAAAGCTTCTTTACTGTAACATCCTCATTTCTTATTAGGAAATGGTTCTTCAGATTGAGCTCTAAAGGTAATTATTCCCTCCTCCTGATCAGCAGAATACCCTGAAAGGGCAGGCTGTGATGATGTACCTTCACTCCTAGGTGAATCAGATAACTGACGATTCATGTCTGTTGGTCCTTGATCACTCATACTGAAAACTAACAGATAGTCAAATAACACATAACACATAATTACAGTTATGCATGTATTTCCGTAATTTATTTCCTAACACAAATTTAAAATTTTTAAGTGTCAGCAGAACACATCTTTGGCTCAGACCAGTGGCTAGGCTCTGATACCACCTTCTGTCGCAACCCCCGATCCCTGATCCCCGGGAACAGGCGGACGCGAGCTCAGAGTTTGGTGGTATCAGTTTGTTTAATCTCGCAGCGGAATTTACATCAGGACCGTAGTTAGGAAATGTTTATCAGAGTAAAACCACCATATTTGATATTAATAATAACATGGGCAAAACCCAAGTTTCTTATTACAATACATTTATAGGGACAATCCCTATTTTATTTAATTTAAAACATCGTTTCTTAGATAACTTTTATAGCCACTTATTTTCCAAGCTGACAGTGCTCTCGAGCTGGCTTTTTCCCAGTTGGCTTTCACATTGTGTTACCTGAAACATGTTTTAAAAATATTTTGTCAGCGGGAAATACTGGTGAGTGAACCTCAGTTTAATCAAGAAACATTTTATTAATTAAGACAGTATTGAGAGCGATCACATTGTTTATTTCTACACAATTACTCATTCAGTACTGTCAATCCTTGACTTGTGGGTCATATTACACATTGGCTAACTCGTTGTTCAATGGTAACGTACTGTCATTCCGACTTACTACTCGCAAGTAATAAATTTTGTATACAAAACCCCATAATACCGGCAGTAATTGAAGAACTACAAAGACTCAATCACTGCTTAATTGCATTGTAAAATAATTAAGGTTTTGTAAAATATTACAAAAAGGTTAACAAAAAGAGGATAAACTCACATTGCTGTCTTAGGCTTTTGGTAAGGGTTTCCTGGATATATTCTATAATTTATACAAATGTACATTGGTTAGTATCATAACCCTTTTGAAAATATTAATAATACCCTCCCCGAGATGGCATTCCAACAACTACGTCGGGCAGAACCACGACAGTTGTTATGGAACCCTAAATCAATCGGGCAGCGTAACTATTACGAAACTAGGGTTATAATACTTACAACGGAGCAGAACCTCGCTAATTAGGGGTATAATACCCGTGTATTATAACTTTCCTACAGAAATTGTGATTTGAGATTGAAATGTGAGCGACGGAAATTGTAATCCGAGGCCATCTATTTATATGGTCTGATCATGGTTTTCAGGCGGCCCGCGTAAGGTAAGGCTAAGCCTTACGCGGCCCGCATCAACACCGGTCAACTCTATAGCTTAGCCTGATCACCAAGTAGACTCGACACGATGTCGACACGTGTCAGCACCAGGTTGCGCCACCATTTGGGACGCTAGCGGCCCGCGTGAGCTAATGGAGACTCTTACGCGGCCCGCCTCGACTTATTATTTAGAGTTTTTAATTTATTTTATATGTTATAACGTATTTCGGGCTCGGTTTTCACATACGGGTTATATTTCAAGACATATAAGGGTATTTTAACATATAACAGGGTGTCGGAATTATTATAAGGGCGTTGGTTTTACCGAGGGTGGTTACAGTATTTTTGGCGTAACTGTTGTGTAGTCATAATCAAGGGTAGTTTACAACATAATTTATAAACCTCATAATAATTTAATGCCAAAAATACCCCTGATTATAACCTGTTTTTTAGACTAAGTTAGGCAATGTGATCAAAATGGCAAGAAAAAGGAAAAGTTAGGGACCCAGAGGAGAAAAAAAAACTATTTGGACTAAAATGGCAATTTGGACAAAAACTCAGGGACTAAAATGTCAGTTTACTCTTTCGATTATTTACACAACTTTACAAAGTAAACATTTTTGTCAAGGTTCAAGGATACAAGAATTTACCTAAAAAAATCAACTTGTGTAGTTGATTAAAACTTTTTCAACACAAAACTTATAGTCGTGAACTTGACCACAAAACCTATGTATTCACCAGCATTCATTTGCTGACCGTCTTTTTCACATATGTTTCAGGTAGTATTGTGTGATGATTATGAATGCATGCTACACATTGGATGGACTCGGGCCTTAGTTTACCTACAAATTCAAAGACAATTGTTGTGTTTTATTTGTATTTCCCAAGAACAATGTAATTCATTAATTCAATAAAACAAAACCTCATGTACCATGTGTTGTGAAACAATTTCATGTAATGTGACTCCCCAATGTTTCCGCCGCGGTTTTTTGTATTACACGATCGGGGTGTTACAAGAACGTATATGAAACGTAACTAAAGAAATTGAAAAGGATGAATGATTTTTACCTCGGAATAACGGGTTGTCACGCATTTCATGCTCAATATGCTGATATTTTGACCAAAGGGTTTCCTAGATAGTTATTTCAGTCGGTTTGTACCAGTTTGTTTGAGTGTGCATCCACCTCCCGCTCCAACTGGCGAGGAATATTAGACACCATATATTTTGTACGATTCATTCCATCTTTAGCGGAGTTGTTTTGATATTGTAACCCCTATATATGGACCTTTTGTAATCACACTCAAACACACAGAATAATATCGATATGATAACAACTATTAGAGAAGTTGTGTATGGATGTTCACTGAAAATTTTTAGGAGAGGCCGGGGGATGAGAGAAAGGGGATCTATCCATGAGTAAGGTTGAGTGGGTGAGTTAGGTCCATGTTGCTAATGCTCCAGGTTTATCGTCTTTCCCACAGTGAAGATAAGAAGGAAGGGAGGTAAGGAGACACAAAGACGGTTGGTGAAGGGGAAAACACTGGAGATGAGAGAGCAAATAGACGAGGATGAGGATTGGGAACTATAAGAAGGAAGAAATGAAAATATAAGGTAGAAAAGGAACCAAATACAATGATATTTTTGTAGGAGATGTATGGTTGTAGTGTAGGAGATGTGGACATCTTACGGATGTGTACGTGCCAAGAAAGAGAGACTGATGTACTGCAAAATACATATGTTTCCATTGTATAGTTTCTACAATTTTCGACTCAGTTTGTTTTGTTCTAATTAGATTTTTATATATTACATACTACTTTGTGTTTTGTAGGGTTCTAGAGGAGAAAGAAGGTTAAATTAAGCTAAAAATGAAGAAAACCAAGATACGTGTCCTAAACCCTAAACGTGTAAGAGATTGAATTAAAGGGACTATAGTTGACAAACAGTGAAAAATCGTATGCGAAGGGACTAAAAGTGTCAACATGCTAAACTTATGCCTCTGATTGACTACACACGATGAATGTATTCTTAAACGAGTAAATATTCGGTCATAAGAAACCGTTTGTGAAAGAAATCGAAAGTTTATAAGACAAAGGGGTTAAACGTGTCAACATGTTAATTCTTACTTCTGAGTTACCTTTTAACGAACCCGGGGCTTCGTAATGTTCGATTATACTCTCGAGAACACGTGATAATAAATTCACAAGGTTTCGATATCGTTATGTGTTAATTGTGAAAGATTTCAAGAAAAAGGGTTAAAAGCGTCAATGAGAGAAACTAGTGTATTCGGGTGACCTTTAACAAAACCCGGAGCCTAACGGTGTTTGGTTATACTACCAAGATCACTTACAATCTAACCAGGAGGGTCAAATATGCCAAAAATGAAAAATGCATTGAGTTAAAAGGTTAAGGGGCCAAACCTGCCAAGTTTGAAACTTGTTTTGCTGAAACCTTGGGTGGTCGCGCTGCGGGACACCCCTCCCCTGTTGCTGTCGCGCGACGCGACGGGTGCATCTGGGTAGAAACCTTTGGACAGCTGCAAGTTTATTCATTGTTCACCACACATACCACCCTCTACACTCATAAGTCGAAACATGGAGCTCTTTGATGGTTTTAACAATCAACTAGGACACTTGTGAAGATCCTAACACCTTCCATACACCTGGGTTCATCCTATAATCACCTGACTTGGTATAAATAAAGGCCTTGAGTGCCTTGAATACTTGCTCATTTCAAAAATCCCATCTCTCTCACTTGCTTAAGCTTTCTTGAGCATTTCTTGAGGATCCTGATAAAAAAGGAAGCTCCCATGAGTTCAAAGTTCGAGCTAGGACCCTTTGTAAGTGTCCTAAGCCACCATAGTTCGGTTTTTATACGTTTAAAGACCGAAAGTCAAAGTTGCCGCAAAACAGCTTTGACCTTCAGTTTAGACCTAAACGGTCTATGGCTACGTGATCGTAATTAGGTGTGTGTTAATCCCTCAAAAGGGCACATCCTAATTACCACGTTTACTTAGTTAATTGCCGGGTCAAAGTAATTAAATAAAAAGTCAAACTAGTCAGATTTTTAAATAAAAATCAAAACTGATAATTTAGTAGTTATAAAACATATTTTATCAATTTAATAACTTGGTAAACTTCATTAGAACATGTTTAAACATGTTCAACCCAACAATTCTAAGTTTAAGCTCGGTTCGCAATCGAAAGTCGCAAAAGCATGACTTTTGCTTTGACTTTCAGTTCTGACCCGAATTAGCTTAATTCCTTTATGTTTAAAGGTTCCATTGTAACCATATAATTTTGTAGTATAACCCTCTAAGGTTATATTACATGGTCACTTAGTAATCTGAATTATATGCATGTTTCCGTTATTATGCTTATTGTTGACTAGTACGCCCTTTGGTCTAAAAATGAGGTTTTTAATATAAACAAACATGCAAATGGATTTGCTACAGATTAGTAAACATATTTAAATTATTTGAGACTTACATTCTGGTCATAAACTGATGTTATGCAAATAATCGTAAATTAAGCTTTTATAAAGACTAAAATGCCCTTTGGTATATAAATCAAGCTTTAAACATAAATTTGAGACAAAAATCTTTACCTAATATTGAGATATCATTTCTAGGAATTTTTGGAATGTTGGGTCGGATTATATACTGACGTTAACTTTGTGTTCATGCATAAAGCCTACGAATGACGATAATAACCTTTTTGAGAATAAAACGAGTTTCACAAATAATTAACATGCAAAACTTGTTTCTACTGATGTGTTATGAAAAATAAAATATTTTGACCATTCAAAGCTGGTCAAAATCTCATAATCACTTAAACTTTGGAATAATCGTCAAATATCGACTTTTACGCTAAATAGGTGCATAGTATAGTTTAAAACCATATTTAGCACCCAAGACTTGTTACCTACTGATTTTATAAATAATTTTAAATATTTTTACATTAGGTATAAGTCATGAACTCATAATTCCAATTATGTCCTTAAAAGCATATGTGAAATGACCAAAATGCCCTTTCCGGGCATAATTTGGCCATAAATGGTAAACCACACATCGTCAGCTTGAATGGTTACCATGAGTATTTCTTAATTCTTTTTTGAAAAAATAAATAAATAAATAAATAAATAAAAAATAATGCCTAAACTCTAAACTAAAGTAGAGGGGCTAGTCCGTTATTTGTTTCATCGCCGCCAATATGCCAATATTGGCACCTAATTCGGTTTTAAAATCTTTTTGGGCATACATGTTGATATCCTACAGATATCATAACATATTATAAGCATAATAACATATGGGACTTGTATATGACTCATTCGGTTACCTGTTTATGCTTATACGCGTTCGGTTCGGTTTATGTAACTAGTTTGCATGAATTAACCGAAACGGGTTTAACCTTGTCATCTCAACTTCAAAATCCAGAATCTATTTAGTTTACCCATATTATATAAGTTTTCATACTTGTTGGGTCTAAATAACATTCCATTCCGGTCACCGCTAAATCTAGTGTTTCGTACCGTAAAGCCTCCTTAAAACTAACCGGTCTAAGTCCTTGACTTAAATTAGACTCGTTAGTATCCTAATAGGTTAATAAAACCTTTATTTCAAATTAAGTAGCCTCAGTAGAAGATACTTGCATAAAGTCTTTGTAACATACGAACGAGTAGCATTTCTTGCATAATTAGCTCAGGTAAATACTTTTAACTTATTTTCCCTTATACGGGCTTGGGATACGGTAAACTATTACCGCTTGGTCAGGTATGAGATCATTTAGTCAGATTATGATTTAATAAAACTGCATAACCCGTTTTAATCTATTTTGTTTGATAACATAAACTTTGGGAGTTAACGACAGTGTCCTGGATATCCTCGGCTCATTTAAGTTATTAATGGCCACGACCTATGCACGGGGTGTAGGCATACACCCAACAGATGCAAATGCTAAATAATAAATTACCCACAAGTTGGGGATAGCTCCTTTGTAGGTTTTATAAGTGGTGAGTCAGTTAATCATGATCGGTTTCCAAACTAGCCCCAAATGTATGACAAACATGTATAACTGTATACAAGATTTTAAATGAAATTATCCCAAGTTATAAAGGAATTTTTGTACTTCAAGCACTTAAACCAATTTTCATAAATGTTTTCAAAAGAGTTAGTTAATTGTATTTACCAGTGAAAACTGACGTATTTTCCAAAGACTAAGTGCTAAGTGACAGGTACGTCACGTAAATAGGCTGGAGCTACCTGGCGTTAAATAAGTGGATCTTGCAAGTCCCTAATCGCCTTAAGTCTGTCAAACTTCATTTTATGTTTTATTTTAAGATCCGCCTGTGGATCCTTATTACAACCGCCTGTATATTCTTTTATTCATACTTTGAACCCTTTGTCATAGTAAATTTTACCTTCCAAGCCGTCCGCTGTGCTATAAATGTGTTTAATTGTCTACGATAATATCAACTATGTCACGATACTCCCCACCGGGCCCACCGGATTATGTGGAAATATCGGGGTGTGACAGGTTGGTATCAGAGCCAACATTGATTGAATTAAACACTAGCACTTTGTGGTTAATCTCAATGACACAGTAGCACGTTCCTTAGACTTCCGAGTCAAGGCAAATGACCTAGGATTATTCTTAATCTTTATTTGGTTTATATATGTTGTTTTATTGTTTTTGACAGGTTTACTTACAATGTCGTCGCACGTAAGAGGAGGTAAAGGAAAAGGTCCCATGAGAGGGGGACCATCCAGCCAAGCAGGACCCTCCCACTGACGTATGCCATCGGCATCGTTCAGCTCCGATCCATATGATGATTGGAGGCATTCTCTCAAGCCAGCGAGGCGATCCATTTCGCTTAGCACCTCACCATCCTATCAACATTCTTTCGGGCCGCCACAACCAAACAAGCCCCAACATTCGCATCATTCGCAGCATTTGCTGCACTCACACCATTCCCACCGCTCTTCTCACCACTCTTCACATCATTCTGCTTCTCATCACTCCTACTCACAGGGTTACTTTAACCCTGATGATTATATCAATTCACCAGCGGGATACAACCCGTTGGGCCCCAAAGACCACTTCTCACAAGACATGGATTTAGATGAAGATCCGGATCCAGAAATGCCACCTTCTGGGACGCCCATGCATCCCATAGATATATCAAGCGGTTCTTCCTTTGTGGGATCTCCTTATCAAGGTCCCGATAAATATAATGAATGGTGGGGGCAATGGAAATTTGCAAACACCCCTCCATACCACAACACCCCACCACAGCCACCATTAGAGGAGCCGCACTTCGAAGCGGTGACACCACCACACCTACCAGCTGAGCAACCACCTCAGCCACCTCCCGAACAACCAAGACGGAGGAGAAACGCACGCATGTCCGTGCGAGGGGGACCAAGATTTAGCTCCCCTCAAGCTTCTAGTAATCACCCTCTGATCCCTGAAGATCCGCTAATGGGTGGACCTTCACATGTTGTGCTGGAATTCGACGTTACACCGGCCACCTTTGCACCACCGCCACCTCCAATGGGTTTTGAAAACCCAATTCCTACCTACCCAGGTCCGACTGGGTATAACCTGTTTGAGCCACAAGCTGCTATCGGTTACAGTTATCAACCTCCTGCTTACGACCCATACGTCCAAGCAGTCAACTTTAACGCCCTCTATCCTTCGCCGTTTCCACCTGCATACCCAACTGGGTATCCTTTTCAAGGGTATTAATATCCTCCACCTCAACGTCAGCCACAACCCCAACCTCCACAACAACAACAACAGGAAATCTTGCAAAGGGTGCAAGAGGTGGAACGTAGGGTGGATAGAGGCCAAAGGAACGCCAAAAAGTTCTTTAAAGGTCTCGTAAAACTTATCAAGGGAAAGAAGCATGACGGCTGAAGACCTTTACTTTATTTTATTGTATTTTGTATTTGTTATTTAAATTAAGTCCCTGCGTGGACATTTCTTTTTAGTATCAGTCCCTGCGAGGACTCGTTTCTTTCTTTTTAATCCCTGTGTGTACAATTTATGTATTTCAAAGACCCGTTTAGGGTAGTTTTGTAATCCTTAGTACTATTAATGAAATCTTTCTTTTCTTTTAGAATTCATACATATGTATTTTCATTACATCAAATAATCATTTCAATTTTGAATTGATC
The DNA here is from genome assembly GCA_030545235.1 of Helianthus tuberosus. NCBI lineage: Eukaryota > Viridiplantae > Streptophyta > Magnoliopsida > Asterales > Asteraceae > Helianthus > Helianthus tuberosus. Next base: position 25,519,105 of record CM060351.1, on the reverse strand, counting down.
TGCCAAAGAAATTTCAAAAGATTTTCTTAAAGGTATAACCTAGCCAATATATCAATGGCTATGATGGTATAACCCTCTTAAGATAATGACTCTTAGTTAACATCCAAAACATGTTAACACTCCTGGCAGTGTGGCTTGAGAAACCACACCAGCCTTCAAAGTACTTGGATTCATCCAAGCCCTTACAAAGCCTAAAGGATCAATGTGAATCATGGCTAATAATATCGAATATGATTTCTATACCAAAACATCCATTAGAGATGTTATTCATTCTGCCTAGTGGCCAATTTATATTGTTTTTCATGACAAAGATAGTTATAGCTTATAACTTTTTGTCAAAAGGCGATGAACTATGTTCGACCCTTAAAACCTTCGATCTAAAAAGATCATAAATTATAATTCAAATTGTCCAAGTGACAAGGCCTTTTGTGCCATCTAAATGTCCTTCGAGACGAGTCTTTGTGCTATATAAAAATGTCTATACGACATTGACAGCTATGGCATATATCCCCTGTATAATATATATAAAGGATTATATCCTGTTTAAATGCCTTTGATGGTTCATTTGTAACCTAGGCTAATTATAATCAAATAATTTCTAATATACGTCATTCATAAATATTAATTGGCCTATATGGTTGTTTTGTACCATGGCTATTCAATCATCAAATACGATGGTTCACTATGTGATAACTGAATAAATTATTGTTACTTAATTTATAGCATTCAAATCTACACAATGGTTGGCTCAGATGAAGCTCACGGTCACCCCGTTGACGGGGATAATAATACAAGATTGAATGTTACTGGCGCTGAACTGCAAGCCATGATAAACGTAGCAGTTACTAAAGCTGTGAACGAGGTACTTAAAGAGTCAAGTGATGCTCGTTCGAAAACTCATTCTAAGTCCCTCTCAAAACCGCATACGTCGAGAAAGGATGAATCTGAAGATTCATCCAATCAGAAAAGTGAACCCTATAAGCAGATTGTGTTTGATCAGGCTCCCTGGTATAACAAGGGATGTACTTACAAATATTTTATCTCTTGTAAACCAAGAGATTTCACTGGGGAAAAAGGAGCCATTGATTGTATGAAATGGCTAGATGAGATGGAGACAGTTGTTGACATAAGTGGATGTGCCAAGGAGGACATTGTGAAGTTTGTGTCCCAGTCCTTTAAAGGCGACACCCTGACATGGCGGAAAGCTTTAGTGCAATCCACGGGGAAAATTCCTTTGTATAACCTCACTTGGGTTAAGTTTGTTGAGCTGGTGAAAGATACTTACTGTCCACAGCATGAAGTGGAGAAGGTGGAGACTGATTTCCTCACCTTGGTTATGAAAGATCTGGACTGCAGGTCCTATTTTTCCAGCTTCAACTCAATGTCTAGACTCGTTCCATACCTGGTCACTCCAGAGCCTAAGCGTATTGCACGCTTCATTGGTGGTTTAGCCCCTTAAATCAAAGGGGATGTCAAGGCTTCAAAGCCTACCACTTATAGGTCGGCTGTAGACCTATCTTTATCTCTTACTCTTGATGTTATGAGGAGTAAGTCTAGGAGGGCCACGGGGGAAGGGAAGAGAAAGAGAGAGGATGATCAGTCCCACCAGTCAAATAAGAAGAAGAAGGGAAACTCTAGGTTTAAGAAGAATCAGTCTGATAACAAACCCCAGTGCAAGAACTGTGATAAAAGGCATTTCGGGAAATGCTCTCTAGACCCACAGGCCAAGCCTTGTGGGATATGTAAGAACAAAGGGCACAAGTCTTTAGAGTGCCAAAATTTGAAAGATATAACCTGCTATGGTTGCAACGAAAAGGGGCATATAAAACAAACTACCTAAAGAACGCTAAGAAGCCTGATGAGGCAAAGAAAACGAATGCTAGAGTGTTTCAAATGAATGCCAAGGAGGCGGTGAATGATGATAAAGTTATAACAGGTACCTTCCTCATAAATGAAATTTATGCTAGAGTTTTATTTGATTCAGGTGCAGATAAGTCTTTTGTAGACCTTAAGTTTAGCAAATTGCTGAATCTGCCTATTAAAACTCTAGACATGAAATATGAGGTAGAACTCATAGACGGTACCTTAGAAACTGCTTTAACTCTTCTTGATGGATGCTTTATATCCATTAAGAATCATTCAATCCCGCTATCTCTTTTGTCAATGAAGTTGACTGGGTTTGATGTAGTTTTAGGCATGGATTGGTTATCACGTAACCAAGCCCAAATCGCCTGCGATAAGAAACTAGTCAATATCAAAACCCCATCTGGTGAGTCGATCACCATCCACGGAGATACACACTATGGAATGCCCGACAATGTATCCATACTTAAGGCATCCAAGTGTTTAAAAAGCGGATGTGTCATCTACATGGCACAGGTGATAATAGACGAGCCGAAACCAAAGATCGAAGACATTCCAATCATTTCAGAGTACCCAGATGTCTTTTCAGACGAACTACCTGGATTGCCTCCTGAGAGACAAGTAGAGTTTAGGATCGACATCATGACTGGAGCAGCACCAGTGGCTCGAGCTCCTTACCGCTTAGCACCAACTGAAATGAAAGAGCTGAGAACCCAATTGGATGAATTACTGGAATCGGGTTTTATACAACCCAACTCGTCACCTTGGGGAGCACCCATTCTGTTTGTTAAAAAGAAAGATGATTCAATGCGTCTGTGCATTGATTACCCCGAGCTAAACAAAGTAACAATAAAAAACTGTTATCCATTGCCCAGGATCAATGATCTGTTTGATCAATGATGCGTGTGAAGTGTTATATATATTAGGTGTATATTTTAAGCCCCTTTAACACTTTTTTTAGTCAAGTTTTAAATTTATAAAACACGATATTTACTAACACGAAACACACATATGGGCAAGTGCACCCATCGTGAGCGTAGTATAGTGTTGGTAAGATACCGAGGTCGTCCAAGGATACAAGAGCTTTTAGTACCGGTTTATCCTCAACGTCTAATCAAATCAAAAAGTTTAGAAAAATGTTTTTAAGCTAAGAAAAATAAAAATTAACAAAAATGCTGAAAATAAAAATAAAAATAAAAACAAATAGACAAGATGAATCACTTGGTTCCGACTTGTGTATAGTGTAACCTTTGATTATTTCCGCACTTTTGCACTTATTTAAGAGATTATCTTAGTTATTGTAGTAGGCCCCTCTTTTGAAGGTGACGTTACCCTCAACCCAGTAGTTTGAGTCAGCAAGGATACAATCCTAAAGGGTCGGATTATTGAAATATAATTAATTAAGTTATTAATGCAAATTATGGTAGGCCCCTCTTTTGGAGGTGACGTTACCATCGACTAAGTAGTCTGAGTCAGCAGGGATACAGTCCTAAATAGCCGGGTTATAGTATTAATAGTAGTTAACCTATGAGGGGATCAAAGAGTTTGGACCCCCGCCATCCAATACCGTTAAGTATTGAAGGAGGTCCTACTAAATTTGACCCAGGTCCATTGCAGGACCTCTAAACGCTGAACAATGGCAAGACTCTTACCAAACCGTTCCCTTAACCCCCGACCAGGTAGCCAACATATCTCCATATAGACCGTGGAGATATGAATGGTGAAAATCTTTTATTTTATATAGACAGTAAAATAATGCCAAGACACCACGGACAAACGATAAGGAAGAATCACCTTCAACATAAGAAACTAGTTATTAAAGTCATTAATACAAAACCAAGTAAAAAGTGCGAAAAGATTAGAAATAAAAGGTATTACACTAGACACTTGTCTTCACCAAGTGATGTAAGAGACTTAGGCAAACATGGCCTTGATTGTCAAGAACTCTTACGATCAATCTTGGATCCCGAGACGACTCACACACTCTATGATGGACAATGGATGATGGTGGTGGATGATGGTGTTATGGTGGTGGTGGGTGGTGGGTGAAGTGTGAGAGAGGTGGTGTGCCAAGGGATGGTTTGAGCTTGAGCCAAGCACTCCTATTTATAGGCTGAACAGAAGCTCGGGCACGGCCCCGTGTCCACATCCTTCTCTTTCTTCATTTAATGCAGCTTGTCTTATTAGTTGACCACGCCCCCGTGTCCGCTAAGCACGACCCCGTGTGCAGAAGAATCTTTGTACTATGAAGATTTGCCTGGATTGTGCGAATCTTATAGTTGACCACGGCCACGTGTCCGCTGAGCACGGCCCCGTGGTGGGCAATAGAAGCTTCTACTACTTTGTCTTTTCTGCTGACACTTGGGCACGCCCCCGTGCTGGCTGAGCACGAGGCGTGTTCAGTCTTCTGTTATCTTGTTTTGCTTGGGAAGATGCTGTCGTGGGGTCGGGCATGTCACGTCTTGTTCCTTTTCTTGTATTTATGTTAGATTTTGATGTCTTTTTGCTTCTTTTGTTAATTTGAGCTCATTTAATCCTGAAAATACAAAAGGAAGACAAAAGCACACTTTTTCCAACATTAGTACTAAAAAAGGGTTAGTTTTATGCCACAATTGATGTAATTTATATGTTGCATTTTGCACACATCAAATACCCCCACACTTGAATCTTTGCTTGTCCTCAAGCAAAACTCTTTAATATGTGGCTATTACACTCCCAAATGGAATGGGTAGAGAAGAAGGTTTCTGGGCTTGTCATAGAGTGTCGGGATTTCCAAGATTCTTTATTTAGTTTTATTTTTACTTATTTACAATCCTATTCGTCATGATTTATTTAAAACTTTTCATAAGATAAATTACTTATAAGGGCATAACATGCCTCTTTAAAATTCTATTTATATACAAGTTCACATACCTCACGGGGATCACTCAACACTCGGCCGAAAATGTATTTTTGTGGATCACTCGAGAGCGGCATGTAACTTACTCCTACCATAGGCTTGCCAAGCAATCAATCCTCCTCATTTTTAACTTATATACCTTTGTAAATATCAAGAGGACTTTTGGGTGAAGGGTTAGGCTTGGGTTAAAGGTAGGTGGTTGGGTTAGTGGTTAGTGGTTAGTAGAAAAAGGGCGAAAAGCGTAACAAGCGTCGGTTTTCGTAAGACTTTTTATTTTTTTAACTTTTATTTTGATGAAGCTATTATTCAAACAAAGTTATTTTTGATGAACTTGTTTGTTTATTTTCTTTTGCTTCATCATCAACACTTTTTTTTTTGAAAAGTCATACGAAAGACCGAGCTAGTTACTAAAACAAATGGTTAAAAATGAAAAAGGTTTTGGTGGGTAAAAGGGTGTTTGGTTTGGGTTATGAAATGAAAAGGTTTAGGCTCAAAAGGGCTAACTAGGGGGATTTTGGGTAGGCGGTAAAAAAAAAGAAAAATAATGGTGTAGAAATAAAAAGGGGTTAGTCCTAATGTCTCCATCATTTACTTACTCGGGTTTAAGTTGGTAAGGACCGGGAATGTATCGTCATGGCAAGTTCTAGAGTCGTAAGAACCAAGCGGCTATTCACACAAGAAACGAAAAATGAGCATTTAGTCTAATGATATGTAATTGTATGCTCAATAAAGGCTCAAAACTCACTTTTGTGGGAATGGGTTTTTATGTGATCAAGTATATATAATCAAATTTTAACTAAGTTTGCCATGCCTTTTCATAATTTTCTTATGTTGGTTCTTTTTATCGCAATACTATCGGTTGTAAATTCGTAAAAATATAACCTTTTTAGAATTTGAAATTCCCGAGTTAAACCTAGACAAGTAAAACAAATGAAGATTTTTGAAAAAAAATTGGGGTGATTAGCGGTTCCAATAGAGTTTTGTGTAAGGCTTGTATTTAGGACTTGCAAGATTCAAGGTTTTAGCATCCCCCTCACACTTAAATTACACATTGTCCTCAATGTGTCCCAAAAATAAATTTTTAGGTTGATTAAATGTGTAAAAAGGTGTAAAAAGCAAAAAAAATTGTGTTACTGGGCGCTGAACACGGCCCCGTGTTGTCCGGACACGGCCCCGTGTTCAAGTGCCAGTAACAAAATTGAATCAAGAGAAACAGAAGCCTGGACACGGGGGCGTGTTGAGTGAACACGGCCCGTGTCCAGTTACCTGAACTGGGTCTTTTTCTGCAGACTGTGCAGCACGGGGCCGTGTTGGGCGGACACGGCCCGTGCCGAGCTTACTGTAAACGAAGAATTTCGTCGGACGGCTCTGTTTTCCTGCATGGGGTGCTGGTTCAAGTTTCCCTTGTATCCTTTGCCATCTCAAGTGTGTTTTATTCCTGAAAATTAAAACTAACTAGAAAACATGAAAATTAATCTAAACTAAACTAAGGATAGTTCCGCGGAATGCCTCCGTGGTGCGCCACGTTTATAAGGGTCCTTGGCTAGACCCAAAGCCTGGTCATATGTTACCCAAGTGGGATGTATTGCATCCCATGTTACACCGTCGGAGAGCGTCATCCAAGCTTGAGTCTATGACCTTCATGTAGTTGACCGGGTCTTCGTCCTCTACTCTTTTTCCACATTCAAACTTCACTTCCTTGTCCCCAAACTTCAATGTTAACGTTCCGTCATTCATATCCACCACTGCTTGGGCGGTGGCTAGAAATGGCCTCCCGAGGATGAGAGGGACATCGGTGTCTTCTTCCATGTCTAGGATGACAAAGTCGGTTGGGAAAACGAAGTTGTCAACTTTGACCAATAGATTTTCAGCGACACCTTGTGGAAATTTGACGGATCTGTCCGCGAGTTGTATGCTCATCTTTGTAGGGCTTGTTGTTCGTAGGCCGAGTCGTTTGAACATTGATGTGGGCATGAGGTAATACTAGCCCCAAGATCGGCTAATGCATTACGAACGAGGGATTCCCCAATCGAGCAAGGAATTGTGAAGCTTCCGGGATCGATTTTCTTTTGTGGAAGTTTGTTGAGTACTAAGGCGGAGCATTCTTCGCCTAAGTTAACTAATTGCAATGATTCAATTTTCCTTTTGTGAGTGAGGAAATCCCTCATGAATTTTGCATATTTAGGCATTTGGGTTAAGACCTCAATAAAAGGAATATTAACATGCAATTGTTTGAGTAAATTTTCGAACTTTGCGAATTGCTCATCGGTCTTTTGACGATTTAATCTACCGGGGTACGGAATTGGAGGAGTCTTGGTGGGCTCTTGATTTGGTAAAGAAGCCTTTTCTGATGCAGGCGGAGTCGTGGTTTGGCTAGACTGGCTTCTTTCATCTGGCGGTAATGGAGCCTCCTCGGGACCCACGGTTCGATTTCTCAATGTGATGAGATGTACTTGTGCTTTCGGGTTGGTTTCGGTATTGCTAGGTAACGCGCCTTGTGGTCTCTCGGAGAAATTTTGAGCTATTTGATTTAATTGTTTTTCAATGTTTTGAATGCTAGCTTGTTGATTTCTAAAATTCGATTCCAATTGTTGAAATCGATCCGAGTTTTTCTTTTCGGTGTCGGAGATGAGGCGAGATACAGTATCTTCAAGCCTTTCTCTTCCACCTTGTTGTTGAGAGAAATTTTGTGGTTGTTGAAAGTTAGTTCGTTGGTTTTGTTGGTTACTACTATTGCCGGGATCTCTCCAACCAAGATTAGGGTGGTTACGCCATCCTTGGTTGTAGGTACCCGTTGGTGGACCCGACGGCCTAGGTCTATTATCAATGTAGTTTACCGTTTCTGTTTGGTCATCTACTTCTTTCATACAACTCCAATTTTCATGTGGCCCACCACATCCTTCACAAGCCATAACTGAGGCCGTTTTTGTCATTTCTAGCTTTTTGATTTTCGAAGAGAGGGCCTCGATTTAGGCTTGTAAAGAAGTGCTTTCATCAACCTTATGGGCGCCCGGGGCAATAGATTTATTACCTCGGGGAGTGTGCCATTGAAAATTGGTTTGAGCAATTTCCTCAATTTGATTATATATTTCATTTGGGCGACGATTACCTAAAAGTCTCCCGGAGCTAGAATCAAGTGTTTGTCTTGTGTGTGGCAACAACCCATTGTAGAAAGTGGATACTTGTTGCCATACCGCAAGACCGTGATGAGGACACTTTCTTAGTAGCTCCTTAAACCTTTCCCAAGTTTCATATAAGGATTCCCCATCCTCTTGTGAATATGTATTAATTTCAGTCATTAATTTAGCCGTTTTAGCAGGAGGGAAATACTTATATAGAAACTTTTGGGCTAGTTCATCCCAGGTGTTTACCGAGCCAACTGGGAGGGTGTTAAGCCAAGCCTTAGCTCGGTCTTTTAGTGAAAATGGAAACATCCGAAGGCGAATGGCGTCGTTTGATGCTCCATTGATCTGAAAGGTATCACATATTTCCAAGAAATTAGTAATATGTAGATGGGGATCGTCGTCCACAAGCCCATGGAAGGTTGCGGAGTTTTGAAGCATTTGTATCAAATGCGGCCGAAGTTCAAAGTTGTTGGCTTCGACATTCGGTGCATTAATAGCGGCGCCTAGATTACCTACGGTGGGTCGTAGGTAATCCATGAGGGTACGTTGGTCCGCCATTGGAAGTGGGTCCCCCGAAACTTTCTCTTGATTTTTAGCTTTAAGTCTTTTTCTGAGAAAGCATTCGGGTTCTTCTAGACGTTCTTTTATGTCTCTACTAGAACTGGAGCTCATGCACTACGTAGGAAGTTTAAATTTTGCTCCAAGGTTCCAAGTCCTGCGATAAAAACAGAAAAGAATCTTGGTCAGAAGGTTCACCACGGCCCCGTGCTCAGCGAACACGGCCCGTGGTCAAGTTTACAGTAATTGTTCTCCGGATCCCTGTTACTGGGAGTTGGACACGGCCCCGTGTTGCACCGACACGGCCCCGTGCTCAGCCCTCTGTAACTCGGAAAATAAAAACTGCCAGTGATAGTGCTGGGCACGGCCCGTGTTTGACCAGGCACCGCCCGTGCTGAGCTCTGCAGAAACAGAAAAACTAAGAAAAAAAATCCTATAAAAAATGAAAAATAAGAAAAACGATTAGGCCGTTGATTCCTAACTTTCTTAAAATCCTTGTGTCCCCGGCTACGGCGCCAAAAACTTGATGCGTGTGAAGTGCTATATATATTAGGCGTATATTTTAAGCCCCTTTAACACTTTTTTAGTCAAGTTTTAAATTTATAAAACACGATATTTACTAACACTAAACACACATATGGGCAAGTGCACCCATCGTGAGCGTAGTATAGTGTTGGTAAGATACCGAGGTCGTCCAAGGACATAAGAGCTTTTAGTACCGGTTTATCCTCAACGTCTAATCAAATCAAAAAGTTTAGAAAAGTGTTTTTAAGCTAAGAAAAATAAAAATTAACTAAAATGCTGAAAATAAAAATAAAAACAAAAACAAATAGACAAGATGAATCACTTGGTTCCGACTCGTGTATAGTGTAACATTTGATTATTTACGCACTTTTGCACTTATTTAAGAGATTATCTTAGTTATTGTAGTAGGCCCCTCTTTTGAAGGTGACGTTACCCTCATCCCAGTAGTTTGAGTCAGCAAGGATACAATCCTAAAGGGTCGGATTATTGAAAGATAATTAATTAAGTTATTAATGCAAATTATGGTAGGCCCCTCTTTTGGAGGTGACGTTACCCTCGACTAAGTAGTCTGAGTCAGCAGGGATACAGTCCTAAATAGCCGGGTTATAGTATTAATAGTAGTTAACTTATGAGGGGATCAAAGAGTTTGGACCCCCGCCATCCAATACCGTTAAGTATTGAAGGAGGTCCTACTAAATTTGACCCAGGTCCATTGCAGGACCTCTAAACGTTGAACAATGACAAGACTCTTACGAAACCGATCCCTTAACCCCCGACCAGGTAGCCAACATATCTCCATATAGACCATGGAGATATGAATGGTGAAAATCTTTTATTTTATATAGACAGTAAAATAATGCCAAGACACCACGGACAAACGATAAGGAAGAATCACCTTCAACATAGGAAACTAGTTATTAAAGTCATTAATACAAAACCAAGTAAAAAGTGCGAAACGATTAGAAATAAAAAGTATTACACTAGACACTTGTCTTCACCAAGTGATGTAAGAGGCTTAGGCAAACATGGCCTTGATTGTCAAGAACTCTTATGATCAATCTTGGATCCCGAGATGACTCACACACTCTATGATGGACAATGGGTGATGGTGGTGGATGATGGTGTTATGGTGGTGGTGGGTGGTGGGTGAAGTGTGAGAGAGGTGGTGTGCCAAGGGATGGTTTGAGCTTGAGCCAAGCACTCCTATTTATAGGCTGAACAGAAGCTCGGGCACGGCCCCGTGTCCAGTGGGCACGGCCCCGTGTCCACATCCTTCTCTTTCTTCATTTAATGCAGCTTGTCTTATTAGTTGACCACGCCCCCGTGTCCGCTGAGCACGACCCCGTGTGCAGAAGAATCTTTGTACTATGAAGATTTGCCTGGATTGTGCGAATCTTATAGTTGACCACGGCCCCGTGGTGGGCAATAGAAGCTTCTACCACTTTGTCTTTTCTGCTGACACTTGGGCACGCCCCCGTGCTGGCTGAGCACGGGGCGTGTTCAGTCTTCTGTTATCTTGTTTTGCTTGGGAAGATGCTGTCGTGGGGTCGGGCATGTCACGTCTTGTTCCTTTTCTTGTATTTATGTTAGATTTTGATGTCTTTTTGCTTCTTTTGTTAATTTTGAGCTCATTTAATCCTGAAAATACAAAAGGAAGACAAAAGCACACTTTTTCCAACATTAGTACTAAAAAATGGTTAGTTTTATGCCACAATTGATGTAATTTATGTGTTGCATTTTGCACACATCAATCAACTCCAAGGGGCAAGCTTCTTCTCAAAGATTGATCTATGGTCAGGGTATCATCAAATCAAAGTTAGAACTGAAGATGTACCTAAAACCGCGTTTAGAACAAGGTATGGCCACTATGAGTTCTTAGTGATGCCTTTCGGGCTCACTGACGCACCTGCAGCATTCATGGACCTCATGAATCGAGTCTGCAAGCTGTACCTAGATAAGTTTGTCATTGTCTTCATAGATAACATATTGATATACTCTCGTAATCAAGCTGATCACGAGAAACACCTTCGGTGCATCTTAGGAGTGCTATAACGGGAGAAACTTTACGCTAAATTCTCCAAGTGCGAGTTCTGGCTTTGCGAAGTCCAATTCTTTGGACATGTTGTAAGCGAGCATGGTATCCAAGTGGATCCCGCTAAGATAGAAGCAATCATGAACTGGGATTCACAGCTTCTTGGGATTAGCAGGATATTACAGAAGATTCATTGAAAACTTCTCAAGGATAGCCGCACCTTATACTACTCTGACCCGCAAGAATGTGAAATTTGATTGTGGTCCTAAGCAGTAGGAGTCTTTCGAGATCCTCAAACAGAAGTTGAGCAATGCTCCTCTGTTGACCTTGCCTGAAGGAATAGAAGAATTCGTTGTCTACTGTGATGCTTCGCACACTGGCATGGGCTGTGTGCTTATGCAAAGAGGCAAAGTGATTAGCTACGCATCACGACAACTGAAGGTACATGAAAATAATTACACCGCCCACGATCTAGAATTGAGTACCGTTGTATTTGCACTTAAGTTATGGAGACATTATTTATATGGAACCAAGTGTGTGATATACTCAGATCACAAAAGTCTCCAACACTTGTTTAATCAGAAGGAACTCAACATGAGGCAACGCCGTTGGATGGAAACTTTAAATGACTACGACTATGAGATTCGCTACCACCCTGGCAAAGCGAATGTAGTCGCAAATGCATTAAGTAGAAAGGAAAGGATCAAACCCATACGGATTAATGCCAAGAGTATTGAACTTAAGAATAGCTTGAATGAAAGGCTGTTAGCTGCTCAGAAAGAAGCTGTAATGGAAGCTAAGCTTCCAAGCGAGAAATTAGGTGCAACTATTGAACAGTTGTCACTTGGGAATGATGGAATCCTCAGATTAAATGGTAGAATCTGGGTTCCTATTCATGGAGAACTTAGAGATATAATCCTCCAGGAAGCTCATAACTCAAGATACTCAGTTCACCCTAGGGGCGACAAAATGTATCAAGATTTAAAGGAAAATTATTGGTGGATGGGTTTGAAGAAGTCCATAGCCACACACGTAGCTAAATGTCTGACGTGTGCTCAGATTAAAGCTGAACATCAAAAGCCATCAGGATTACTACAACAATTAGAACTTCCCACATCGAAATGGGAAATGGTAACCATGGATTTTATCACCAAGTTACCTAAGACAAGGCATGGAAATGATACAATATGGGTCATAGTTGATAGACTGACTAAGTCAGCTCACTTCTTACCCATCAAGGAGACTAATAGCTCCGATAAGTTAGCTCAGTTATATGTGGACGAGATTGTGTATTTCCACGGAGTGCCAGTGTCTATTGTATCCGATAGAGATACTAGATACACTTCTCATTTCTGGAAAGGTTTCCAGCAATCATTAGGCACTCGTTTGAATTTCAGTACTGCTTACCATCCTCAAACGGATGGGCAAAGTGAGCCTACAATTCAAACATTGGAAGAATGCTTCGCGCATGTGTCATTGATTTAGGTGGTAGCTGGGATGACCATCTCCCCCTAATTGAGTTCTCCTACAATAACAGTTACTATACCAGCATTCAGGCTGCGCCTTTCGAGGATTTATATGGAAGAAAGTGTAGAACGCCCGTCTATTGGGTAGAAGTAGGAGAGACCCAGTTATCAGGACCAGAGTCCTTGAAACAACGGACAAGATTGTCCAAATTCATGATCGCTTAAAGGATACCAGAGACAGGCAGAAAAGCTATGAGGATAAAAGGCGCAAACCTCTAAAGTTTGAGGTAGGAGACAAAGTCTTACTAAAGGTATCACCCTGGAAAGGTGTGATGCATTTTGGTAAGAAGGTCAAACTAAGCCCAAGGTACATTGGACCATTTGAGATCATCGAATGTGTCCGGAGTGTAGCTTATAAGCTAAATTTTCCTGAGGAGCTTAGTGGAATTCATAATATATTCCACATCTGTAATTAAAGAAATGTCTAGCTGATGAATCGCTAGCAATGTCTCGCAAAGACATGCAGATAGATGAAAGCCTGAGGTTCGTTGAAAGACCTATATCGATTGAGGATCGACAGGTTAAAAAGCTCTGAAGGAAGCATGTATCGATTGTGAAAGTAAAATGGGATGCCCGTAGAGGCCCTGAGTATACGTGGGAGGTTGAGTCCACTATGCGACAAAAGTACCCTCACTTATTTTTGTAAATCTCAGGGTTGAGATTTCTTTTAAGGGGGTGAGGATGTAACACCTCGTAAAATCATGTCCTATTATGTGAAGACACGTGTCCTAAACCCTAAACGTGTAAGAGATTGAATTAAAGGGACTACAGTTGACAAACAGTGAAAAAGCGTATGCGGGGGGACTAAAAGTGTCAACATGCTAAACTTATGCCTCTAATTGACCACACACGATGAACGTATTCTTAAACGGGTAAATATTCGGACATAAGAAGCCGTTTGTGAAAGAAATCGAAAGTTTACAAGACAAAGGGGTTAAACGTGTCAACATGTTAATTCTTACATCTGAGTGACCTTTTAACGAACCCGAGGCTTCGTAATGTTCGATTATAGTCTCAAGAACACGTGATAATAAATTCACTAGGTTTCGATATCGTTATGTGTTAATTGTGAAAGAATTCAAGAAAAAGGGTTAAAAGCATCAACGAGAGAAACTAGTGTATTCGGGTGACCTTTAACGAAACCCGGAACCTAACGGTGTTGGTTATACTACCAAGATCACTTACAATCTAACCGGGAGGGTCAAATGTGCCAAAAATGAAAGATACATTGATTTAAAAAGTTAAGGACCCAAACCTGCCAAGTTTGAAACTTGTTTTGCTGAAACCTTGGGTTGTCGCGCAGCGCGACAAGCCTACCCTGTTGCTGTCGAGCGACGCGACGGGTGCATCTAGGCAGAAACCTTTGGACAGCTGCAAGTTTATTCCTTGTTCACCACACATACCACCCTCTACACTCACAACTCGAAACATGGAGCTCTTTGATGGTTTTAACAATTAGCTAGGACACTTGTGAAGATCCTAACACCGTCCATACACCTGGCTTCATCCTAGAATCACCTGAATTAGTATAAATAGAGGCCTTGAGTGCCTTGAATACTTGCTCATTACAAAAATTCCATCTCTCTCACTTGCTTAAGCTTTCTTGAGCATTTCTTGAGGTTTATAATAAAAAAAAGGAAGCTCCCCTGAGTTCAAAGTTCGAGCTAGGACCCTTTGTAAGTATCCTAAGCCACCATAGTTTGGTTTTTATACGTTTAAAGACCGAAAGTCAAAGTTGCCGGAAAACGGCTTTGACCTCCGGTTTAGACCTAAACGGTCCAGCCATTGTTCGAGGCGAATATGGTTACGTGATCGTAATTAGGTGTGTGTTAATCCCTCAAAAGGGCACATCCTAATTACCATGTTTACTTAGTTAATTGTAGGGTCAAAATAACTAAATAAAAAGTCAAACTAGTCAGATTTTTAAATAAAAATCAAAACTGATAATGTAGAAGTTATAAAACATATTTTATCATTTTAATAACTTGGTAAACATCATTAGAACATGTCTAAGCATGTTCAACCCGACAATTCTAAGTTTAAGCTCGGTTCGTAACCGAAAGTCGCAAAAGCTTGACTTTTGCTTTAACTTTCAGTTCTGACCCGAATTAGCTTAATTCCTTTATGTTTAAAGGTTCCATTGTGACCATATAATGTTGTAGTATAACCCTCTAAGGTTATATTACATGGTCACTTAGTAATCTGAATTATATGTATGTTTCCGTTATTATGCTCATTGTTGACTAGTATGCCCTTTGGTCTAAAAATGAGGTTTTTATTATAAACAAACATGCAAATGGATTTGCTACTGATTAGTAAACATATTTAAATTATTTGAGACTTACATTCTGGTCATAAACTGATGTTATGCAATTAATCGTAAATTAAGCTTTTATAAAGACTAAAATGCCCTTTGGTATATAAATCAAGCTTTAAACATAAATTTGAGACAAAACTCTTTACCTACTGTTGAGATATCATTTTTAGTAATTTTTGGAATGTTGGGTCTGATTATATACTGAGCTTAGCCTTGTATTCATGCATAAAGCCTATAAATGACTATAATACCCTTTTTGCGAAGAAAACGAGTTTACATATAATTAACATGCAAAACTTTTTGCTACTAATGTGTTATGAAAAATAAAATATTTTGACCATTCAAAGCTGGTCAAAATCTCAGAATCACTTAAACTTTGGAATTATCATCAACTATCGACTTTTACGCTAAATAGGTGCATAGTATGGTTTAAAACCATATTTAGCATCCAAGACTTGTTACCTACTGATTTTATAAATAATTTTAAATATTTTTACAGTAGGTATAAGTGATGAACTCAGAATTCCAATTATGTCCTTAAAAGCATATGTGAAATGACCAAAATGCCCTTTCGGGGCATAGTTTGTCCATAAATGGTAAACCACACATATGTATGATATCCTACTGTTATAACATGATAAAATAAATATTTTTACAGAATGTCTTTGACCAGAATTTTAGTTTACTTATAAACCCCTTTTTTAAATCTTAAAATGACCAAAATGCCCTTATGGGGCCAAATTCGGTTTTAAAATCTTTTTGGGCTTACATGTTTATATCCTACTGATATCATAACATATTATAAGCATAATAACATATGGGACTTGTATATGACTCATTCGGTTACCCGTTTATGCTTATAAGCGTTCGGTTCGGTTTATGTAACTAGTTTGCATGAATTAACCGAAACGGGTTTAACCATGTCATCTCAACTTCAAAATCCAGAATGTATTTTGTTTACCCATATTATACAAGTTTCCATACTTGTTGGGTCTAAATAACATTCAATTCCGTTCACCGCTAAATCTAGTGTTTCATACCGTAAAGCATCCTTAAAACTATCCAGTCTAAGTCCTTGACTTAAATAAGACCCTTAGTATCCTAATAGGTTAATAAAACCTTCATTTCAGATTTAGTAGCCTTAGTATAAGATACTTGAATAAAGTCTTAGTAACATACGGCTGAGTAGCATTTCTTGCATAATTAACTCAGGTAAATACTTTTAAATTATTTTCCCTTATACGGGCTTGGGATACGGTAAACTATTACCGCGTGGTCGAATATGAGATCATTTAGTCGGATTGTGATTTAATAAATCTGCATAACCCGTTTTAATCTGTTTTGTTTGATAACAAAAACTTTGGGGGTTAACGACCGTGTCCTGGATATCCTCGGCTCATTTAAGTTATTAATGGCCACGACCTATGCACGGGGTGTAGGCATACACCCGACAGATGCAAATACTAAATAATAAATTACCCACAAGTTGGGGATAACTCCTTTGTGGGTTTTATAAGTGGTGAGTCAGTTAATCATGATCGGTTTCCAAACCGGCCCCAAATGTATGACAAAGATGTAAAACTGTATACAAGATTTTAAATGAAATTGTCCCAAGTTATAAAATAATTTTTGTGCTTCAAGCACTTAAACCAATTTTCATAAATGTTTTCAAAAGAGTCAGTTAATTGTATTTACCAGTGAAAACTGACGTATTTTCCAAAGACTAAATGACAGGTACCTCACGTAAATAGGCTGGAGCTACTTGGCGTTAAATAAGTGGATTTTTCAAGTCCCTAGGCGCCTTAAGTCAGTCAAACTTTGTTTTTATGTTTTATTTTAAGATCCGCCTGTGGATCCTTATTACAACTGTCTGTATATTCTTTTATTCGTACTTTGAACACTTTGGGTTGTAATAGTAAATTTTACCTTCCAAGCCTTCCGCTGTGCTATAACTGTGTTTAATTGTCTATGATGATATCAACTACGTCACGATACTCCCCACCGGGCCCACCGGATTATGTGGAAATATCGGGGTGTGACACTTTAGCTATCCTAGTTTCGATCGGTTCACTTACCGGTCAGTAGTTTAGTTTTTATAGAGTCTGGAGTATTACTTAGTGTCTAATCTAGGGTTAATTTAATTATACTACTAGAAGCACATCAAGTTTTTGGTGTCGTTGTCGGGGTCTCTTAGGAAATTGCGTTTATTAGCTTTGATCACACTTATCTGAAAATCTATGCTACATGTTTTTTTTAGTCAGTCTAGTCCATTCTTTCACCATTCTTCTGTTTGATTTGAAGTATATGCCACATCTTCACTCATAGGGACTGCCGCCATGACCACCACCATCAGATAATCTTGCGCTCACAGTTTAGAAACCAAAGGTTAGTGATTCTTCTTCAAGCTCATCCCTTTCTAACTCTACTCCACAATTTAAACCAACCTCCTTTGACTTTACTCCACATTCTTCACCACATTCTAGCCCGCCACCTGGTCCAAAACCCACTCATCCTACAATGGCCGAATGTTGGACCATTCACCAACAGTCCACCCAGGGCTTCACTGGAGTCAATTCTCCGGTCACCTGTCCACCCATCATAAATGAAAACTCTTGGAAAATTCCCTCATACATTATGACCGTGATCACCAACTCATGTCAATTTCATGGTCGTGATGATGAGGATGTTGCCACCCACATTGCCCCGCCTTACCCACATTTGCGGCACCTTCAAACTTCAAGGTGCCAATGATGACGCCATCTTCCTTCGGTTGTTCCCATTTTCTCTTGTTGGACGAGCCGTCGATTAACAGTCTGCTCGTACATTCACCACATGGGTAGCTCTCCGTGAAGGATTCTTGAACAAATACTTCCTGCCCGCCAAAGCATCTAGACTTTGGGACCAAATCCATTCGTTCCGGATGGAACACGATGAGCCTTACTACCTTGCTTGGGAGGGTTTCCAGAATCTGCTTACCAAATGCTCTAAACATGGCCTTTCCGAAAGGGCTCTTGTAGAGAAATTCTACAACGATCTCTGATGTGCGTGTCGTGTTATATATTTTTATGTATATGTTTAGCCCTTGTTAACACTTTAGTCAAGTTTTAAATTTATAAAACACGATATTTTACTAACACTAAACACACATATGGGAAAGTGCACCAATTGTGAGCGTAGTATAGCGTTGGTAAGATACCGAGGTCGTCCAAGGACACAAGAGCTTTTAGTACCGGTTTATCCTCAACGTCTAATCAAATCAAAATTTTAGAAAAAAAGGTTTAAACATGAAAATAAAAAAATGCTGAAAATAAAAATAAAAATAAAACAGATGGACAAGATGAATCACTTGGATCCGACTCGCCTTTAGTGTAACCTTTGATGTTTTCCGCACTTTTGCACTTTATAAGAGATTATCTTAGTTATAGTAGTAGGCCCCTCTTTTGAAGGTGACGTTACCCTCAACCCAGTAGTTTGAGTCAGCAGGGATACAATCCTAAAGGGTTGGATTATTGAAAGATAATTAATTAAGTTATTAATGCGTAATATGGTTGGCCCCTCTTTTGAAGGTGACGTTACCCTCGGCTAAGTGGTTTGAGTCAGCAGGGATACAATCCCAAGTAGCCGGGTTAATGTATTAATAGTAGTTTACATATGAGGGGATCAAGCCATTCGCACCCCCGCCATCGAATACCAGTGGGTATTGAAGGAGGTCCTACTAAGCTTGACCCAGGTCCTTGCAGGATCTATACACTGAACAAGGCAAGAACCTTACCAAACCATTCCCTTAACCCCCGACCAGGTAGCCAACATATCTCTATATAGACCATAGAGATATGAATGGTGTAAATCTTTTATTTTATATAGACAGTAAAATAATGCCAAGACACCACGGACAAATGATAAGGAAGTTTCACCTTCAACATAAGAAACTAGTTATTAAAGTCATTAATACAAAATCAAGTAAAATGTGCGAAAAGATTAAAAAACAAAATTATTACACTAATTGCTTGTCTTCACCAAGTGATGTAAGAGACTTAGGCAAACATGACCTTTGATTGTCAAGAACTCTTACTATCAATCTTGGATCCCGAGACTACTACACACACTCTATGATGGATGATGGATGATGGTGGTGGATGTGGGTTGTGATGGTGGTGGAGGGTGGGTGAAGTGTGAGAGAGGTGGTTTGCCAAGGGATGCTTTTGAAGTGAACCAAGCACCTCTATTTATAGCCTGCACAGAAGCCCGGACACGGCCCCGTGTCCAGCGGGCACGGCCCGTGTCCATCGACTTTCTCTTTCTTCATTGATTGCAGTTTGTCTGCATTAGTTGACCACGCCCCCGTGTCCGCTGGGCATGACCCCGTGTGCAAATGCGTATCTGTACTATCAAGATTTGCTTGGATTCTACGAATCTTTGCATTGACCACGGCCGTGTGGAGCTGGGCACGCCCCCGTGTTGGGAGATAGAAGCTTCTACAACTTTGTCTTTTCTGTAGACACTTGGGCACACCCCCGTGTCCGCTGGGCACGGGGCGTGTTCAGCCTTTTGATGTCTTGTTTTTGCTTGGGAAGATGTTGTCGAGGGGTCGGGCATGCCACGTTTATTCCTTTTCTTGTATTTATGTTAGATTTAGTTGTATTTTTGCTTCTTTTGTTCATTTGAGCTCATTTAATCCTCAAAATACAAAAGGAAGACAAAAGCACACTTTTTCCAACATTAGTACTAAAAACGGGTTAGTTTTATGCCTAATTTGATGTAATTTATATGTTGCATTTTACACACATCAAATACCCCCACACTTGAATCTTTGCTTGTCCTCAAATAAAACTCTTTATAATGTGGCTTACACACCCAAATGGAATGGGTAGAAGAGAAGTTTTGGGCTTGTCTTGAGTGTCGAGATTCCAAGATCTTTATTAGGTTTTATTTTTATTTTATTTACAATCCTATTCGTTATGATTTATTTAGAACATTACATAAGAGAAATTACTTATTTGGGCATAACATGCCTCTTTAAAATTCCATTTATATACAAGTTCACATACCTCACGGGAGATCACTCAACACTCGGCCGAAGATGTATTTTCGTGAAACACTCGGGACTGGCATAGAACTTACTCTACCATATGCTTGCCAAGCAATCAATCATCCTCCTTTTTAACTATACACATTTGTAAATATCAAGAAGACTTGGGGAAGGGTTAGGCTTGGGTTAAAGGTAGGTGGTTTTGGGTAAGTGGTTAGTAGAAAAGGGCGAAAGGCGTAAAAAGCGTCTGTTTTCGTAAAACTTTTTTTTTGTGACCTTTTATTTCAATGAAGCATTTTTCAAACAAAGTTTCTTTTGATGAACTTGTTTGTTTATTGGTTAGACTTCATCATTCATTTTTTTTTTTTTTTTTTTGATAAGGGATGTCACATGAAAACTGAGCTTTTTACTAAAATAAAGGGTTTAAAATGAAAAAGGGTTTTGGTGGGTAAAGGGTGTTTGTTTTGTGGGTTTAGAAATAAAAAGGTTTAGGCTCAAAGGGGCTAACTAGAGGGATTTTGGTTAGGTGGTAAAAAAAATGGTGTTGAAAGAAAAATGGTTAGTCCTAATGCCTCCATCATTTACTTACTTGGGTTTAAGTTGGTAAGGACCGGGAATGTATCGTCGTTGCAAGTTCTAGAGTCGTAAGAAACCAAGCGGCTATTCACACAAGAAACGAAAAATGAGCATTTAGTTTAAAGATGTGTATTTTGTATGCTCAATTAAAGGCTCAAAACTCACTTTTTGTGGGAATGGGTCTTTAATGTGATCAAGTATATATAATCAAATTTTAACTAGGTTTGTCATGCCGTTTCATAATTTTCTTATGTTGGTTCTTTCTATCACGACGTTATCGGTTGTAAATTCGTAAAAATATAACCTTTTTAGAACTTGTTATTCCCAATTTAAACCAAGACAAGTAAAAAAAATGAAAAGTTTTTGAAAAAATTTGGGGTGTTTAGTGGTTCCAATATAGTTTTGTGTAAGGCTTGTAATTAGGACTTGCAAAATTCAAGGTTTTAGCATCCCCCCACACTTAAATTACACATTTCCCAAACATAAGTTTTTAGGTTGATTGAATGTGTAAAAGGTGTGTTAAAAACAAAATTTTATGTTACTGGCATCTGGACACGGGCCGTGGTGTTCGGGCACGGCCCCGTGTTCAGGTTGCCAGTAACAGAAAGTAACAGAAGGCTGGGCACGGGGGCATGTTCAGTGAACACGCCCCGTGTCCAGTTACCCGAACTGAGTGTTTTTCTGCAGATCCTTGAGCATGGGCAGTGTTGGCTGGGCATGGCCCCGTGCTGAACTTGCTTTAGTGAAGAAAAATTGTCGGGAGGCTCTGTTTTTGTGCATGGGGTGTTGGTTCAGGTATCCCTTAGTATCCTTCACCATCCCGAGCGTGTTTTACCCATTACAACATCATCCAAACACAATTAATTAATTAAACAACCATCATTCATTAAAGAGAAGATTATATATAAGTTCCTAATAAAAGCATAAACTGAAACTTAGATAAGTAGGTCAAGAAACACAAGAAATCTAAAACCGCAAAGAAGTTCTAGCCTATAGTTTATTTTAAGAGCAAAATTTCCGATAAAGATAATTCTCTCGGTTGAATGAGGCTTGAAGAACTTCTCTTCCAGGTATGGTCCCTCACACGTCGTTGAGCCATTCTTCTATCTCCCTAGGGAGAAGAAAGGCGGGCTCATTGACATCATCATTTTGAGGGGGTGTAACTTCCACCAGAACTTCTTGCAAATTGTCAAGAGGAGGTTCCACGGGGATGTCATCCCACCCGGTGGGGTTATTGATTCCAAGTGCTAGGTTCCAATCTTCTTGGGGAAGGATTGGTTCCATGGGAGGTGTCACAAGTATGTTCAACCTCTGGTGCAAGAGGTTGATTTCTTGGAAACTATTTTCCAGCCCCACCGTTAGATAATTTATACGGTCGATCAGGACCTCTTCTACGGATGTCATTTCGTCGAGAGCTTCTCGTAGTGCCATCACATAGCGTACAAGAGTTGCTTTGATTGAAGGGCTTCATTCCCTTCAGCTGTTTCTGGAATGTGCTGAAGAGGTTCCACTGTTTTGGCTTGACATTCTACGAAAATACACCGAAAAGAGTTCATTTTAATGAAACAGTACCTCAGACAAGGCCCCGTGCTCATTGAGCACGGCCCCGTGCTCATTGAGCACGGCCTCGTGTTCACCTTTCTACAAATTTTTGGAACAAGGAATCTTGGAGCTTTAAATTATTTTTCTGACTTTTGAAGCATTTTTAAGCAGAAATAACATAAAACAGTGTTGTAAAACTTATTTTTAACAAGATTTCCTTGAATAAAAATCTAACAAACATCATAATAACGCATGAAACCATGGTGATTTCAAGCTCTAATGGAGGTGTTGAGGGAAAAATGAAGAAGAAGGCAATGGACAAAAATAGAAAAGACAAGATGGCTGTTGAGAACCTTCTTTAGAATATACCTAGTATGGTATGTGTGAAGATCCCACCAAATCTCTGTCTTTGGAATGGTCCAAATGTGCAGGAATCTTGCTGCCTTTATAGAAAACGACAGCACGCTGGACACGGCCACGTGTGCAGACAAGATTCTGACACTTTTTGTCCATATTCTGACCGAAAGTCAGACGAGAATCTTTCGGTGGACACGGGGGCGTGCTGACCTGGACACGGCCCCGTGTCTAGAAGCTGTTTATGAAGTTTTGTCTTTTTTAAGGAATTTATCCGTATCGGGTGGTTCCTTACTAGACGGAACAACACCGAAGTGCCTGAGATACCTTAGTTGCTCTAGATTTAGACGAGAATGCAAGAGGTTATCGAAAAGGGTGATTCCTATGCTAAATGTAGTTGGACAAGCCCAACCCTTATCCTGGCTCACATTAAAGAAGGTGTATGTCGAATCGCTCAGGTCTATGTATGCATCGACGGAAGTCGATGGGGAGTCCTTCATGGCACAATCGACACAGGGACGACTATCGCTCAAGTCTTCGCAAGAGTTAGAGGTCATTTCGGGAGTGACGATGTTGTTTTTATCCGAATGCGATCTCAATAATTCTTCTTGGGTGTTGTCTTGAGATGAATTAGTTATGTCCATCTCAAGCTCTTTTATCCAATTAAGAATTAGATCTTCCATTTGAAATAATTCTTCAAGAAGCATTTCATCTAGAAAGGATGATTGAGAGCATTCGAGGGAAAGATAGGGATTATTTTTACTTTCGCCCCTCTTAAGGCTACAGGAAAACAATGGGTCTATATAGTGGGGCTTGTAATTTAAAAAATAACATTTTAAATCTTCATGAGTTCCTTAACATATTTGACACCACGTACCATAAGAGGAGCGGAAGTAAAAAAAATCAGTATCGCTCATGGTTGTGTCAGAAATTACCAACCGTCGGGATCTTACGGTTCTGTTTTCAGTATCTGATACTTGGGCACGGGGTGTGTTGATTGGGCACGGCCCCGAGTTCAGCTACTGTGTGACTTAAAACAGGATTGCCAGTACCAAAGATTGGGCACGGGGCGTGTTCAGTGGGCACAGCCCGTGCTGAGCTCTGCAGAAAACTAAAAATTTAAGAAAAATCCTAAAAAAACAGAAAAATAAGAAAAACGATTAGGCTGTTGATTCCTAACTTTCTTAAAATCCTTGTGTCCCTGGCAACGGCGCCAAAAACTTGATGTGCGTGTCGTGTTATATATTTTTTATGTATATTTTTAGCCCTTTTTAACACTTTAGTCAAGTTTTAATTTTATAAAACACGATATTTTACTAACACTAAACACACATATGGGCAAGTGCACCCATCGTGAGCGTAGTATAGCGTTGGTAAGATACCGAGGTCATCCAAGGACACAAGAGCTTTTAGTACCGGTTTATCCTCAACGTCTAATCAAATCAAAATTTTAGAAAAAAAGGTTTTAAACATGAAAATAAAAAAAATGCTAAAAATAAAAATAAAACAGATAGACAAGATGAATCACTTGGATCCAACTCGCCTTTAGTGTAACCTTTGATGTTTTCCGCACTTTTGCACTTTTTAAGAAATTATCTTAGTTATAGTAGTAGGCCCCTCTTTTGAAGGTGACGTTACCCTCAACCCAGTAGTTTAAGTCAACAAGGATACAATCCTAAAGGGTTGGATTATTAAAAGATAATTAATTAAGTTATTAATGCGTAATATGGTAGGCCCCTCTTTTGAAGGTGACGTTACGGCTAAGTGGTTTGAGTCAGCAGGGATACAATCCCAAGTAGCCGGGTTAGTGTATTAATAGTAGTTTACATATGAGGGGATCAAGCCATTCGCACCCCCGACATCCAATACCAGTGGGTATTGAAGGAGGTCCTACTAAGCTTGACCCAGGTCCTTGTAGGATCTATACACTGAACAAGGTAAGAACCTTACTAAACCATTCCCTTAACCCCCGACCAGGTAGCCAACATATCTCTATATAGACCGTAGAGATATGAATGGTGTAAATCTTTTATTTTATATAGACAGTAAAATAATGCCAAGACACCACGGACAAATGATAAGGAAGTTTCACCTTCAACATAAGAAACTAGTTATTAAAGTCATTAACACAAAACCAAATAAAAAGTGTGAAAAGATTAGAGAAAAAACAAAAGTATTACACTAATTGCTTGTCTTCACCAAGTGATGTAAGAGACTTAGGCAAACATGGACTTTGATTGTCAAGAATTCTTACTATCAATCTTGGATCCCGAGACTACTACACACACTCTATGATGGATGATGGATGATGGTGGTGGATGTGGGTTGTGATGGTGGTGGAGGGTGGGTGAAGTGTGAGAGGGGTGGTTTGCCAAGGGATGCTTTTGAAGTGAACCAAGCACCTCTATTTATAGCCTGCATAGAAGCCCGGACACGGCCCCGTGTCCATCGACTTTCTCTTTCTTCATTGATTGCAGTTTGTCTGCATTAGTTGACCACGCCCCCGTGTCCACTGGGCACGACCCCGTGTGCAAATGCGTATCTGTATTATCAAGATTTGCTTAGATTCTACGAATCTTAGCGTTGACCACGGCCGTGTGGAGCTGGGCACGCCCCCGTGTTGGGAGATAGAAGCTTCTACAACTTTGTCTTTTCTGCAGACACTTGGCCACGCCCCTGTGTCCGCTGGGCACGGGGCGTGTTCAGCCTTTTGATGTCTTGTTTTTGCTTGGGAAGATGCTGTCGAGGGGTCGGGCATGCCACGTTTATTCCTTTTCTTGTATTTATGTTAGATTTAGTTGTATTTTTGCTTCTTTTGTTCATTGGAGCTCATTTAATCCTGAAAATACAAAAGGAAGACAAAAGCATACTTTTTCCAACATTAGTACTAAAAAAAGGTTAGTTTTATGCCTAATTTGATGTAATTTATATGTTGCATTTTACACACATCAGTCTCACTTATGAGACTATGACTCGTTTCGACACGTCTGCAGGAGGTCACCTCATGGGAAAGAAGAGTGTGGCCGAATGCAATGATCTTTTTAAAAGTTTTGCCCATTCTGGGTACGAGCATCAATTAGCCAACAAGAATTCCATTCCTACACCTAGTGCACCCGCACCTACGCGGGTGTTCACCAAGTCAAATTGGACACTCTGGTGGCTGGTGCTCTTGAAAATTATCTAGAGTAGTTAAGGAGTTAAAGGCAAAAGTTGACAAATGCAAGATGTGTAGGGGAGGTCATAGTACTTTAGAGTGCCCTTTGTGTAGGCAGGAGCAAGAAGAGTTCATAGATCAAAACTAGGGTCCTGCCAACTGGTTTGGGAATTCTTGTAATCTGGGTTGGAGAAATAATAATAATTGGCCATCTTCCCGGTAACCCCCTGGTTTCCAAGCAAATCATAATATTCATAACCATGGGCAGGGCCAGTTTTCTAACCAGGGTTCGGGTAGTAATGTAGGCGGGGTTAGTAGTGGTGATTTGAGTAAGAAAGAGAGTCTATTGACCCAGTTAGTCATTAAAGGTGCTAAAACTCAGCAAACTCTTACAGAACATGACATCCTACTTAAAAATCCACAGTCGGCATTCTTAGATCTTTACGGTAGGTGACATTGCGAAGCGATTAGACGAACGGACCCTGGGCCAATTTCTAGGTAATAATCAAACAAACATGTCCGCTCAACTGAAAGCAATCTCAACCCATAGTGGTAGGTTAGTAGGAGAGTTAGATAGGTCACTGGTTCAAGAAGAGGAAGAGGAACCGGTTGACGAGGAAATAGAGATGGAAGTATGGAAAGCCTAGGTGAGTTGAGCCCAATGCGTACGACACTCTCTCTTGCCGACCATTCGGTAAAATACCCAAGGGGAATTGTGGAAAACTTGCTTATAAAAGTTGATAAAACTTTTTTCCCCGTGGACTTCGTGATCCTAGATATGGAAGCTGACGACA
Organism: Helianthus tuberosus; assembly: GCA_030545235.1. Lineage (NCBI taxonomy): Eukaryota > Viridiplantae > Streptophyta > Magnoliopsida > Asterales > Asteraceae > Helianthus > Helianthus tuberosus. Next base: position 25,492,811 of record CM060351.1, on the reverse strand, counting down.
ATGTGCCTATCATTCTAGGACGTCCATTCTTGCGTACCGCAAAGGCGATCATCAATGTCTTTGGAGGGAAAATCACGCTTCACGTAAGAGATGAGAACGTTATCTTTGATGTCGCCAAATCTATTAGGAACTGGAGTGGTCCGAGTGTGTCGGTTTTCTCTATTGGTGCTTGTGAACTTGAGAAAGAGAAGATAGGATATGCGGAAGAGAATGCGTTAGCGTATGAAGAGGAGAGTTAGAGGGTTTATCGGTTTATGAGGAAGTAGGTAAGTTTGATCTTATAGGTGACCTAGAATACTTAGAGGCCTTGCTTGAAGGTAAACCGACTAAGGTGATCGAGCCTACACCACACAAAGAAACTAAGTGTGGCGATCATCCAGTGGAAGTGTTAGAGAAGGAGATAAATTTGTTTGACCCTAGGTTGAGAGTGGTGAGTGATACTCAGTTTGGGGATGATTTCGTGGTGAGGAATTTATGATTTAGAGATCCAATGAGTGAGTTAAGGTTTAGTTACTGAGATGGAGAGGTGCAGTGAGAGAAAGGTTTAGATGTGAGTGATTTTATTAGAAGCCTGAGTGTTAGTCTCGTGGGTGAGCTGGATCTTCATGATCCCCTGTAAGTGTTGATGAGAGAGTAGAGGATTTGCGTTAGAACCCATTTGTAGAGTTTGTACAGGTTAGAGAGTCATTGTTTTTAGTTTTCGGTCGTCTTAGGTCGTGTTTTTGTAGTTTTTCGGTTTGTGTTTTTATTTTTGAGTTTTTTTGCAGGGATTCATAACGGATATGTAGTGGAGAATGCAAAGAAACAAGGTTCCAAGTGAAGTCCCATGAAAAATTTGGCTTAAAATGGGTTTTGGACGAAGTTTGGAGGAAAAATTCTAAGGCATGGAAGCTGGAAATGAACAAAACTTTCTGCGAAAAGTGCCTTGTCGCATTGCACGAAAAGGTGGGCTGAAGTTGTCACACTATGCGACACAAACCAAAGTCAAATGCGGTCTCGCGCCACACCAGAGAAAGAGTAATTACCTGTTGCGTCGCGCGACGGGGTGGTTTTTCAACCAAGTTTTGACTTTCATCTAGTTTAATCAGTTTCTCGCACCTGGAAGGATTATGGTACGCGTTTTCTTGTATTGTGAGTCACATTTTCTGTACCATGAGTCTAAGTTAGTGGTTTTGAGTCGGTCTTTGTTTTAGGGTCGGTATTATGCTGGGTTTTGATTTGTTTTTTTATTATGCAGGTTTGGATCTTATCGTATGTACTCAATCTCCATTCGAATTGGAGTTTTCGAGCCGCTATCTTGATGCAAACCGGTTTACTAGTTTATTATCGTGAATGGAATGTTATACGATTGTTTGAGTTTGGGATAAAGACTAGCACAACTGGCACCAATGTTCATCATAACCAAATAAGTCTTTTCCAACTCTCTCTTTTTACATTATTTTAGTTTTTATTTCTTATTTCTTTCTAGTTAGTTCTATCCACATTGAGTACAATGTGTGATTTAAGTGTGGGGATGGGAACTATGTTTTTAAGTAAGATTTGAGTTGAAATACAAAAAATTTATAAATTTGAAAAATCCAAAAACAAAAATTGAAAATGTCCCTAATTTTTAAGTTTACAATATAAAAAATATGGAAAATGATAGATAAAGTTAGAAGTTTGGTTTTCAAATATTATATATTTTGAAAGATTAAATAATTGAAAACTTGTCTAACTTGGGATTTGTGGGTAGACCTAGGTGGTTGATAGGTTTCCTTTGAGCTAAAACACTTAATAATGTTAGGATATCTTGTGGGTTCTCATCTAGGAGAAATGGGGAAACTGAAACCGCCAATAATAGTATAAGGAATGTCGTTATAAGTTAATATTGTTAGAATTTTTTATCAAAAGAAAAAAAGTTAAATAACGAGCTAGATAAAAATAACGAGGCATTGCAATTTTCATCAAGGATGGTGACTCTTATTGAAAATCCCTCTAAGTTAAGTTAGAAAAAAATGAAAAATACCGAAGCTCATGTGATCACTCTCGGGATGGTGAGTCTGGTTGAAACAACCTCTGAGTTAGGTATACATATGTCTAGTCGCTCATGAAAAAAGAAAAAAGAAAAATTTTGATGTTAAATTATTTTGGTTTTTGCATAAGAAAGTTAGGAAGAGTCAAGTGATTGTTCCTTTTGTTTCATAAGCTTGAGACTGGATTATGATGAGTTGTGGCTTCCTTAGTCTAAGGCCCTAGGTTGACTAACCCACTTGAATTAAATCTACATGATAAGGGCATGGGCAAAAAAGATTTAATCCTGGTTATGATTCAATAGCATAATTCATTTCATGGACAAAAAAAAAGGTAACTGTGGGGATATTGATGTATGCAAAATACGTTTGCTTCCGTTGAATAGTTTGTACAATTTTGAGTCATTTTGTGTGGTTTTAATCTGGTTTTTGTTCATTACTTAGAACTTTGTTTTTTGTTGGTTTCCGGAGGAGAAAGGAGGTTAAAACAAGATAAAATGAATAAACCGAGCCTTCGGACGAGTCGCAATTGTTCGGGAAAGCTGGAATTGGTGAAGAAGCTAATGGACCCCGCATGTTTTAATGATGTTGAGTCACGCGACACAAGAAGCTAATACCCGTCGCGTGACGCGACGAGCCTATAAATAAAGAAAAAACGGTTTTGGGCCGAGGGTTGCATGAAATAACCTAAATACTAATCATAATGTTGATAGTCTGTTGCTGAGACGAACATACAACTACTAGAGGCGATTGTAGGAGATCAAGACGCAAGAGATCAAGTTTTCAAGTGCAATCAAGCATGGAACTTCGGGTGTCATCATTTGGTTCATCGTGTCCTTGATTTCTTTGATTTCCGTTACGTTTTTTGAACCTACTTTTAATATTATTTCTGTTTTCATGAGGATTATAGGCTAAACTTTATACACTACCGGCACTACTAAAAAACTGTCCATTTACCAAGGTTTTTGTCGGAAACTTGTCGGAAAACGCGTTTCCGACCAGTTTCCGACAAAAATACGTTTGTAGGAAAAAGCCTTGTAGGAAAATATTTCCGACAAGTAACCGACTAAATTTCCGACAAAAAGAAGAAGTTACTATTTCCAACAAAGTTCCGACCAAAAGTTTCCGACAAAGTTCCGACCACAATTTTCCTACAGCTTTCCAACCGCCGTTTTCCTACTATTTTCCGACCAAAAGTTTCCGACAAAGTTCCGATTACAATTTTCCGACAAAGTTCCGACCAAAAGTTTCCGACAAAGTTCCGACCACACTTTTCCTACAGCTTTCCGACCGCCGTTTTCCTACTATTTTCCGACCAAAAGTTTCCGACAAAGTTCCGACCACAATTTTCCTACAGCTTTCCGACCGTCGTTTTCCTACTATTTTCCGACCAAAAGTTTCCGAAAAATTCCCAAGCACAATTTTCTTACAGTTTTCCGACCAATTTCCGACTAAAAAACTTTTTAATAAAAAAAATTATAAAAAAACTAAAAAATCCAGATTTTTCTACTAAAAATGCAGAAAAAAAATCCAATAAAAATACTAAATACGACACGATTATAGAACTGAAAGTTCATCCACAATACAAAACGGTTGTCAAATTGTAGGTTCAACAACAAAATATCCCACGGTTTTTAAATTACAAGTTCAACCGCAAAAGACTAACAAACAAAACTAAACTATGGTGGAGGATTGCTAGGATTACCAAACTGCTTCATCAACTCGGTTATTTGTCGTTGCAAATCTTCTCTCATTTGTATTCCATCTCTTCAACTCGGTTTTGCAACACTTCCGTGTGGGGTTGTTGCGCCTCTTCGAATCATTTATTTAACTTTTCCACTTGGGATTGCAAGTTCCACACCTAAACAGCATACATAATATTAGTAAAAAAGCTATATATATATAGACAAACTAGTAGGAAACCCATGCGATGCAACCCGTTTGACATAATACGTTAATCCAATTATATAATTAACAAAACTCCGCTTACATTAGAAAAAGAAAGCACACTACCTTTTGACGGTTTTGGTGGAGCACTATCGGTATCCATATCCATGTCCTCATCATCACTGTCAGAAGCCGACTTACCCTCATCATCCTATAACACTTTAGCACCCACTCTTGAGCAGTTTCACCTACAAATACATTACAGTTTTTTTAAATACTAAACAACCACTTCAGATTAATGTGGAATTGTGGGTTTAACCAACCCAATTCCTAAAAAAATGGGTAGTGGTACCTGCAGTTATTTTGCTTATATATAACGAGGAGCAGGGCCTGAATCATTTATCATTTTATTTGAAAAAAACTGAGACATGCAAATGAAGCAGGAAACTGTGACATCAAGCCGAAATAGAGGTTCCTGGATATTTCTTAAACATCAACCTAAACACGACCCATTTATTAAACATCAACCCCAAAACGACCCATTTATTAATCATTTCAACTTGAATAACTGTTTATTAAGCGATTAAATATGATAACTCAATATGATTATTTTTTTTCGTGTTCATATCTTCTCAAAAATACCCTATCCCTAGAGAAATGAGGTGAAATGCTCGTTTTACTGTTTTACTATTACTTTTTGTAGTTTATATTTTTATGTTAAGTATTTAACACTTTCTTTTGATAAATTAGAACATGTTCAAAATATAACCAGTGCAATAACACAGATTAATAAACACTCAAAAACTCACTTAATCTAAACAAATTAATTATTACTTCTTTTAAATCCTAAAAAGCTAATGTTACTAGAGTGGAACAATAGTTTGTTTTCTTAAAATACAACTAATAGAAATCTAAACAAATTAATTATTACTTGTTTTAAATCCTAAATAACATTTGATCATTATTGTATGTATTATCATCATGGTCGGAACAATTACTATAAAACGTATGTCAAAACAAAAATAAAACCCATAATAATGCCAAATGCTCCCCTGTATTCGTACCAAAATTGGTCCTATAAAACCATCCATAATCACATTTTAACCTCAACAATCCAAGAATCAATGGAAGTGTTCTGAAAGATTAAAAAAAACCCTGAAAACAACAAGTAATTTCCACCAACATTCCCATTTTCAATCATCAATTTGACCTCTGTAATTGTTCTAACAATTTTCTACTCTCTTCTTCTGAGTTTATATTTTATGCATTTCGAAATTTTCATGTGCAAAGTTGCTGTGAATCATATATAAAAAAATTTATGTGAGGCGAATCGAGACCGAGACTCGAACCTGTAACGAACCGAGAACCGAAATGAACTAAACTTGAACTGAATCAAAGCGAACCCGAACCAAGGTAGTACCTGAACCGCTTGCAGATCTGACCTGTAGTTGAACCAAGTCACTTGAACTCCAACCTAACCAACCACCACCATCATCGTCTGTCACCGTCGGCCGCCGCCGCGTATGGTGGCCGGCACCTCCTTCCTCTCTGATCGAGCCGCCATCTGATGCCACCTCCACAGCGCCGTCGGCTGTGGGGTTCCGCTACACCGCCGCGAGCCGCCACCGGTGATGGTGGCTGGCCGGTCTTCATCGAGCAGGGAGAGGGGATCAAAAGTGTAGCAGGGGTTTCTTTTATGTGTGATGTGGTTGCTGGATAATCATCAAGAGAGAAGCAAGACAAATCTTGGTGTGTTTATCTGCTGAAGAATCGAGATGTGAAGGGCAAGAGAATCAAAGTTCTGTGTCTTTGGTTTTGGTTTGGATAAGGTATAAAGATTAGAGAAAATGAAAGGGAACTAGTGGTAAGCGGCTGAACATATGAAGGAGTTTAGGGTTTACTACCCTTATATACTTAGGGTTAGATTGTGTCTTAATGGGCTTGGGCCAAAGGCCCACAAACCCGATCCCTGTATTATAGTTGGGCCCGTTAGTACCTACGAACCCGTTATCGCTTCCCAACTCCATAAGCGTCGTGAAATAAAATTTTCGGGTCGAAACACGAAAAATTATGTCTTTACCCTTATCTCTTATTTTATTAAAAAAAATATCGATTATAAGCATGGCAATTTCCTAGATAAACCAAAATAATATATATTATTCGACAAAAATAAAACAAAGAATATCTTAGATTGGTTGTTTTGAATTCTTTTTGCTTATGTTCAACGTTTGACTTTAGGCCACCATGTAATTGGCTAGTTCATTGAAAACCAATTCTTTTGGATATTTATATAATTTTTTTTCATAAATAAGGTTAATGTTCAATTCAATATACTGTGTATAGATGGATATATATGGAGTTATAATTTATGAAGTTGATCTTCTAAATTAAAATTCATGTAAACGAATTAGATGTTAATCGATTATTCTATCTCTTATTTTCATATTGCATTTTTATATAACAAAAATGCTCGGAAATTTCCGACAACTTTCCGACCAATGTTGTGTTTCGTCGGAAAGTGGTCAGAACTTTCCGACCATTTTCTGACACAAATTTTCGTTTTTTTTTTTTTTCATTTTTTCAACCTTTAAACATCGTTTTTCCATTCTATCTTTTGTACACATTAATTATACATGAAATACTTTTACTTTACCAACTTATACGCATTGTACACGTTTATACGTGTATGTACACTATCATGACCCATTAATTAAAACAGGCTAAGTATGTGTATATATATGTATGTGTGTATGTATGCGTGTGTGTACACTTGGACAAACAAATACTTATACATATATATATATATATACATACATACATATAGACACAAGCATATCCATTTACGTACACACATATACCCCCACATCATTATATAACAAAAGAATAAATGTTTTAGTCGGAAAATGGTCGGAAATTTCCGACAACTTTCCGACCAATAAAGGCTTTAGTCGGAAAAAGGTCGGAAATTTCCGACAACTTTCCGACCAATGTTGTGTTTCGTCGGAAAGTGGTCGGAAATTTGCGACCATTTTCCGACACCAATTTTCGTTTTTTTTCATTTTTTCAACCTTTAAACATCGTTTTTCCATTCTATCTTTTGTACTCATTAATTATACATGAAATACTTTTACTTTACCAACTTATACGCATTGTACACATTTATACGTGTATGTACACTATCGGGACCCATTAATTAAAACAAGCTAAGTATGTGTATATATATGTATGTGTGTATGTATGCGTGTGTGTATACTTGGACAAACACATACTTATACATATATATATATATACATACATACATATAGACACAAGCATATACATTTACGTACACACATATACCCCCACATGATTATATAACAAAAGAATAAATGTTTTAGTCGGAAAATGGTCGGAAATTTCCGACAACTTTCCGACCAATAAAGGTTTTAGTCGGAAAAAGGTAGGAAATTTCCGACAACTTTCCGACCAATGTTGTGTTTTGTCGGAAAGTGGTCGGAAATTTCCGACCATTTTCCGACACCAATTTTCGTTTTTTTTTTTCATTTTTTCAACCTTTAAACATCGTTTTTCCATTCTATCTTTTGTACACAATAATTATAAATGAAATACTTTTACTTTACCAACTTATACGCATTGTACACGTTTATACGTGTATGTACACTATCAGGACTCATTAACTAAAACAGGCTAAGTATATGTATATATATGTATGTGTGTATGTATGCGTGTGTGTACACTTGGACAATGAAATACTATACATATATATATATATATACAAACATACATATAGACACAAGCATATACATTTACGTACACACATATACCCCCACATGATTATATAACAAAAGAATAAATGTTTTAGTCGGAAAATGGTCGGAAATTTCCGACAACTTTCCGACCAATGTTGTGTTTCGTCGAAAGTGGTCGGAAATTTCCGACCATTTTCCGACAACAATTTTCTTTTTTTTTCATTTTTTCAACCTTTAAACATCGTTTTTCCATTCTATCTTTTGTACACATTAAATATACATGAAATATTTTTACTTTACCAACTTATACGCATTGTACACGTTTATACGTGTATGTATATTATCAGGACCCGTTAATTAAAACAGGCTAAGTATGTGTGTATATATGTATGTGTGTATGTATGCGTGTATGTACACTTGGACAAACACATATTTATACATATATATGTATATATATATATATATATATATATATATATATATATATACTTACATACATATTGACATAAGCAAATACATTTACGTAGACACATATACCCCCACATGATTATATAACAAAAGAATAATGGTTTTAGTCGGAAAATGGTCGGAAATTTCCGACAACTTTCCGACCAATGTTGTGTTTCGTCGGAAAGTGGTCGGAGATTTCCAACCATTTTCCGACAGCAATTTTCTTTTTTTTCATTTTTTCAACCTTTAAACAACGTTTTTCCATTCTATCTTTTGTACACATTAATTATACATGAAATACTTTTACTTTACCAACTTATACGCATTGTACACGTTTATACGTGTATGTATACTATCAGGACCCATTAATTAAAACAGGCTAAGTATGTGTATATATATGTATGTGTGTATGTATGCGTGTATGTACACTTGGACAAACACATACTTATACATGTATATATATATATACTTACATACATATAGACATAAGCAAATACATTTACGTACACACATATACCCCCACATGATTATATAACAAAAGAATAATGGTTTTAGTCGGAAAATGGTCGGAAATTTCCGACAACTTTCCGACGAATGAGAGTTTTTGTCGGAAAATGGTCGGAAATTTCCGACAACTTTCCGACCAATGTTGTGTTTCGTCGGAAAGTGGTCGGAAATTTCCGACCATTTTCCGACAGCAATTTTCGTTTTTTTTTCATTTTTTCAACCTTTAAACATCGTTTTTCCATTCTATCTTTTGTACACATTAATTATACATGAAATACTTTTACTTTACCAACTTATACGCATTGTGCACGTTTATACGTGTATGTACACTATCGGGACCCATTAATTTAAACATGCTAAGTATGTGTATATATATGTATGTGTGTATGTATGCGTGTGTGTACACTTGGACAAACACATACTTATACATATATATATATATACATACATACACACATACGTATACATATAGAGACAAGAAATACGTTTATATATATAGATATACACCTCAGTATAATTAAATATGAAAAGAATAATTGTTTTAGTCGGAAATTTGTCGGAAATTTCTGACCATTTTCCGACCAATAAAGGTTTTAGTCAGAAAAAGGTTGGAAATTTCCCACAACTTTCCGACCAATGTTGTGTTTCGTCGGAAAGTGGTCGGAAATTTCCGACCATTTTCCGACACCAATTTTCGTTTTTTTCATTTTTTCAACCTTTAAAATCGTTTTTCAATTCTATCTTTTGTACACATTAATTATACATGAAATACTTTTACTTTACCAACTTGTACGCATTGTACACGTTTATACGTGTATGTATACTATCGGGACCCATTAATTAAAACAGGCTAAGTATGTGTATATATATGTATGTGTGTATGTATGCGTGTGTGTACACTTGGACAAACACATACTTATACATATATATATATATACTTACATACATATAGACACAAGCAAATACATTTACGTACACACATATACCCCCACATGATTATATTACAAAAGAATAATGGTTTTAGTCGGAAAATGGTCGGAAATTTCCGACAACTTTCCGACGAATGAGAGTTTTTGTCGGAAAATGGTCGGAAATTTCCGACAACTTTCCGACCAACTAAGACTCAAAAATATTATTTTTAAAATATACAGTAATTAGAATTTGGTTTTATGTTTTCCGACTAGTTTCCGACAAAGATTTAAACATCGTTTTTCCATTCTATCTTTTATACACATTAATTATACATGAAATACTTTTACTTTACCAACTTATACGCATTGTACACGTTTATACGTGTATGTACACTATCGGGACCCATTAATTAAAACAGGCTAAGTATGTGTATATATATGTATGTGTGTATGTATGCGTGTGTGTACACTTGGACAAACACATACTTATACATACATATATATATATATATATATACATACACACATACGTATACATATAGAGACAAGAAATACGTTTATATATATAGATATACACCTCGGTATAATTAAATATGAAAAGAATAATTGTTTTAGTCGGAAATTGGTTTCCGACCAATTTCCGACCAATAAAGGTTTTAGTCAGAAAAAGGTCGGAAATTTCCGACAACTTTCCGACCAATGTTGTGTATCGTCGGAAAGTGGTCGGAAATTTCCGACCATTTTCCGACACCAATTTTCGTTTTTTTCATTTTTTCAACCTTTAAACATCGTTTTTCTATTCTATCTTTTGTACACATTAATTATACATGAAATACTTTTACTTTACCAACTTGTACGCATTGTACACGTTTATACGTGTATGTATACTATCGGGACCCATTAATTAAAACAAGCTAAGTATGTGTATATATATGTATGTGTGTATGTATGCGTGTGTGTACACTTGGACAAACACATACTTATACATACATATAGACACAAGCAAATACATTTACGTACACACATATACCTCCACATGATTATATAACAAAAGAATAATGGTTTTAGTCGGAAAATGGTCGGAAATTTCCGACAACTTTCCGACCAATAAAGGCTTTAGTCGGAAAAAGGTCGGAAATTTCCGACAACTTTCCGACCAATGTTGTGTTTCGTCGGAAAGTGGTCGGAAATTTCCGATCATTTTCCGACACCAATTTTCGTTTTTTTCATTTTTTCAACCTTTAAACATCTTTTTCCGTGAAATACTTTTACTATACCAACTTATACGCATTGTACACGTTTATACGTGTATGTACACTATCGGGACCCATTAATTAAAACAAGCTAAGTATGTGTATATATATGTATGTGTGTATGTATGCGTGTGTGTATACTTGGACAAACAAATACTTATACATATATATATATATACATACATACATATAGACAAAAGCATATACATTTACGTACGTACATACATATACCCCCACATGATTATATGACAAAAGAATAAATGTTTTTGTCGGAAAATGGTCGGAAATTTCCGACAACTTTCCGACGAATGAGTGTCTTTGTCGGAAAATGGTCGGAAATTTCCGACAACTTTCCGACCAATGTTGTGTTTCGTCGGAAAGTGGTCGGAAATTTCCGACCATTTTCCGACAGCAATTTTCGTTTTTTTCATTTTTTCAACCTTTAAACATCGTTTTTCCATTCTATCTTTTGTACACATTAATTATACATCAAATACTTTTACTTTAGCAACTTATACGCATTGTACACGTTTATACGTGTATGTACACTATCCGGACCCATTAATTAAAACAGGCTAAGTATGTGTATATATATGTATGTGTGTGTGTACACTTGGACAAACACATACTTATACATATATATATTTAAATATATATATATATATATATATATACCTACATACATATAGACACAAGCAAATACATTTACGTACACACATATACCCCCACATGATTATATAACAAAAGAATAATGGTTTTAGTCGGAAAATGGTCGGAAATTTCCGACAACTTTCCGACGAATGAGAGTTTTTGTCGGAAAATTGTCGAAAATTTCCGACAACTTTCCGACCAACTAAGACTCATAAATATTATTTTTAAAATATACAGTAATTAGAATTTGGTTTTATATTTTACGACTAGTTTCCGACAAAGATTTAAACATCGTTTTTCCATTCTATCTTTTGTACACATTAATTATACATGAAATACTTTTACTTTACCAACTTATACGCATTGTACACGTTTATACGTGTATGTACACTATCGGGACCCATTAATTAAAACAGGCTAAGTATGTGTATATATATGTATGTGTGTATGTATGCGTGTGTGTACACTTGGACAAACACATACTTATACATATATATATATATATATATATACATACACACATACGTATACATATAGAGACAAGAAATACGTTTATATATATAGATATACACCTCGGTATAATTAAATATGAAAAGAATAACTGTTTTAGTCGGAAATTTCCGACCATTTTCCGACCAATAAAGGTTTTAGTCGGAAAAAGGTCGGAAATTTCCGACAACTTTCCAACCAATGTTGTGTTTCGTCGGAAAGTGGTCGGAAATTTCCGACACCAATTTTCGTTTTTTTTCATTTTTTCAACCTTTATACATCGTTTTTCCATTCTATCTTTTGTACACATTAATTATACATGAAATACTTTTACTTTACCAACTTGTACGCATTGTACACGTTTATACGTGTATGTATACTATCGGGACCCATTAATTAAAACAGGCTAAGTATGTGTATATATATGTATGTGTGTATGTATGTGTGTGTGTACACTTGGACAAACACATACTTGTACATATATATATATATATACACTTACATAAATATAGACAGAAGCAAATACATTTACGTACACACATATACCCTCACATGATTATATAACAGAAGAATAATGGTTTTAGTCGGAAAATGGTCGGAAATTTCCGACAACTTTCCGACCAACTAAGACTCATAAATATTATTTTTAAAATATACAGTAATTAGAATTTGGTTTTTTGTTTTCCGACCATTTTTTTTTTTGGTCGGTAAATTGTGATTCGCTCAAATGGAAGTTCCTATTGTCAAATTAAAAGCAATACATTTCCATTAATTTGGAGATAGTTGATTGGAGCATGCCTGAAATTAAGCTGGGCATCGATGTTGGTGAATGGAACCCCTACATCGGAATTCCAAATGCAAAGTGGGTTTTGCCAAAGAGACCCCCTTTCACCATTTCTCTTTTATTTTAGACCTGCGGGGTATGGGGCGGGAGTTTGGGCGTGGGTAGGGGGAAAACGCCCAAGCCACCACCCCGGGTGGGCATGGGTTTCGGCGTGGCCCTTGGGGCATGGGTTTCAAGCCGGGCGTGGGGCGGTTTGGCCATCCTAGTTGGCTGAATATCATTGGCTCACCCGCCACGTCATAGCGGGCCATCCCAAAAGTTTTGAATTTTTAAATTCAAACCGTTGGCTTGGCCAAGCGGTCACCCCAAGATCGACCTTTTTGAGTTTCGCGGTGGCGGTGGCGAACATAGAGTTTCGCGGCAAGGAAAAAAATGCGTTCGACAAGATCGACCTTTTTGAAATTTATTTAACGCTTTAGGTTTCTTATTTTGTAATTTTTAGGTTTATGTAATTTTATAAATATTAATGAAGTTGTATGTTTTTTTTTATAAATGTTTGTGTGATTTTTTTAAATTTTGTATATTTTTTTTTAAACTAACCTGCCACGCGGTGCACCCAACCAACGCCCCACCATACCCCGCGGACACGTACCAGGCAGTGGCGGGGGCTCCCATTCCACGTGTCAGCACCCGCCCCAACCCACGCCCAACCCAAGCCCCACCATACCCCGCAGTCTTAGCTATGGACGCTCTTGATGTAATTATGAAAAGAGCAGGTGAAGAAGGTATCTTTAAAGGAATAAATCTCCTAAGCAATGGTCCATGTATTTCTCATTTATGCTATACGGATGACGTTATTTTCATGGGTGAATGGTCCGTAGAAAATATAAAAAGTTTCAATCATTTACTTAGATGCTTTTACCTATGCTCGGGTTTTAAGACTAATCTAAGTAAATCTAGTTTATATGGTTCGGGTGTGGATGAAGATGAGGTTTAACACATGTCAAACACCATAAAGATGTAGGATGGAAACCTACCATTTAATTTCATTGGCTTACCTAATGGTGCAAATTTTAATTGAATGAAATATTGGAAATCCATGATGGATAAGTTTAATTCTAAACTCTCGGCATGGAAGGGAAGATATCTCTCATTCGCCGATAGGATTGTACTAGCCAAAGCAGTGATGGGGGCTTTACCGAAGTATTACTTCTCTATGTTTTTAGCTCCTAAAAAGGTTACAAAAAACTTGCCCCCGGATTTTGTTTGGGGTAGGAAATATGGGAAGAATAAAATCCGGTGGAGTAAATGGTAAGATTAAAAAAGTTCGGAGGATTTGGAATTGGAGATCTAATTAAGAAGCGCTAATCTGGCTTTCATGGCAAAATGGTGGTGAAAATATAGGTCAAATCCAAATGAGTTATGGGCGAAAGTGGTAAAGGCAATACATGATAAGAAAAGATACGATTGCTACCTTCCGGTTAGCAGCAAATATTCGGGGATATGGAAACACATCATTTCAATAAAAGTAGAAATCGACAAGCTTGGCTTTAGTTTGGAAGAAAGTATAATCCCTAAGGTATGGCTGGGCGAGAAAAGTCTAAAAAACTGATTCCCCATAATATATGAAATTGCGGAAAATAAAAAGAATAAACGTTGCAGGTTATGTGGTCAGGCCCGACAATGAAGACCAATGATCCATCAAATGTGGGTGGCTTCCAGAAGATGATAGTGAATTGGCTCAATGGGCCTGTTTGATGAAGGAGTTGCTCCAGTTCAAGTTAAAAGGTGGAGACGACATTCGGGCTTGGAAAGAAGAATCAAGGGATGAATTCACGGTGGCAAGAGTTAGAGAACAAATTATAAGAAAGTTATTAGATGAACTTGAAGATACTTGGCCTTTTTGGAACCACTAGGTTCCACCTAAAGTGAATTACTTCACCTGGAGGGCAGCTTTGGGGAGAATGCCAGTGAAGTGCGAGTTACCAAAAGAAGGAGTCATTATGAGAAACCAAAATTGTCCGAGATGTGAACAAGTCGAGGAGTCGGTGGACCACTTAACCATTCTATGCACGATGTCGAAATCCATACGGTGGTATTTTTTAACATGGTTAAAACTTCCAGTTAAGACAAGGTTTGGATGGAGCAAAGTGGCACTCGTAGACATTGGTGGGTTAAGAGGATCAAATGAATGTAAGAAGATCATAAATCTGGTACTCCAAAACACGATCTGGAACATTTGGAAGGCGGGGAATGATAAAGAGTTCAATGGATGTCAAATGTCCGGAATCAAGGTAGTGGAGGAAATAAAGGCGGAATCATTTATATGGCTAAAGAGTAGATCGAAGTTTGGCGAACTAGCTTGGGATAGGTTGGTGGATTTTAGAGTTAGGGATATAATCAAATAAGATATGTTGTGGGGGTGAATGATGTTTATTTGTTATTTTTTTTCCGTATTGTACCACATTGGGTTTTTAGAGTATATGCTGTTGACGCATTGTATAATCATAGAATTCCAACGGTAAAAAAAGGAATAAAATGAGGATAGTCATTAGTGCATCCTGAATTACAAACTGATAAATATGTTTATATAAAAATATTTTATTTTAATTTTTGGAGAAGTCAAGTATTGCTAATAATAAATGCAGTCAAATTATTATTTTGATATGCCATTTAATCAACATGAACCTTTTGATTATTTTACGAAAAGAAAGTGTAGTTACATATTTTAATTTGTAAAAACACGTCTTGCGTGTTTGACGATCACACAAAAGACCAATTAGAAGCTACCTTGAAAATTAAACATGTTTCTTAAAGCATATATACCAATCAAATTGGTGAAAAGAAACAAACCAAATACAGGAATTACTCCCGTTGATGAAATGGAACACAAACTTGTTGCTGTTCTATGTTTCATGTTGTTGATATCAACTGTTTCAGCAAATGTGACCCAAGGATATGCACGGAGGGCATTGAGAACGCCTACAGGTTTGTATTGCTATATGTTTGCACACATAATTATTCATGCATGACTTGATTCATTGAACTAAAGTTTTCTCTGAACCGCATGATCCAGGTATGACACCACAGGATTTTGGATATTCACCGATAAAGGATTCTGGAAATTCACCGAAAAGACAAGGACCTCTGTCTCCGAGACAAGGTGGAGATCATGGCACACAAAGGGGAGGTTAACAATTAAATGTATATGAAATTTGTTAGTGTTTGCTTTTGGTCTTTGGTCTTTTTGTTAAGTGGGTGTTTTCAGTTTAAGTGGTGTTTTTCTTTTTAATCCAATCATATCTTAGACGATATTCGGTTTTCAGTTTGGGTGCTGTTAGTTCTGTACTTTTCATCTATGTAATCAGTGGTGAAGCTTGAGATTTCCGACCGAGGGGGCGGAAGTCACCGTACCTAAAAATTTCTATAAAACTGGGGAGTCGAAAACGTATGTACTCAAAAGTTTTTATACGAAAACTACATACTCTCTCACTACTGAGCGAAAACTACATACTCTCTCACTACTGAACGAAAACTACATACCCTCCCACCCTACTTAAGCTTCGCCCATGTATGTAATCATTAAAAGGACTCCGGGCAGGCGATAACGAGGTGTGTAACAAGATCTCCCTCTCAGTAAGGTTGAGCGTTCGAGTTCCACTATACACACTGGCGTGTAAAATTAGGGTAGAGTAGATTAGGTTAGATAATGTAAAAAAAAAAACAAACATAAGCTTAAGAAAACAGAACAACACGTACCAAATAACATTATATATTGATTATATGCACATGTTTACATTGTTCGTTTAAATGAACTCATTTGCCATTTTCAGACCAATCACATCCCATGGGCATGATGCATCCCACAACCGAACATTCCTTATTATTTTTCGTATTTCTAACACCGACCAAAAGTTCTCTAAACTGGGTTCGGATTAATTTGGTTGAACCTTCTAATACGTCTAGCTAAAAATGTTGGGCTTGGAAAATTGACCTAACAGCTTCGAGGATTGACATGTTAGTTTTTATGTTTTACATAAAATGTTTTTGGATTAGGTTACCAAAAAGATAACAAGAATAGGATTTAAAATTTAAATAAACTGTGTTTAAACATGCAATTTTTGGTGTCAACGCACTAATTAAATTGTCTTGATGGACTCTTACGATTTTCAAGCTCCTAGTATAAGAAAACTGGGTATCACAAACGCATTTTAATTATCCTTTTGCTATTTCTTTAGTACTAGTCGGTGATACATTGAATATCTTTTTATCTAATAAATGAGGATTAAGGCTGATGTCATATAGATAAATTCGTCCAATCTAAGACTATGGGGTATAGGGCGGGGGTTGGGGCGTGAGTTGGGTACAAACGCCCAAGTCACCACCCCGGGTGGGCTTGGGTTTCAGCGTGACCCCTTGGGCGGGGGTTTCAGCCCGGGCGTTGGGCAGGGCTACCCACATGACATAGCGGAACCTCATTGGCCAAGAGCACTAGCCCTTTGAAATTGGCTTTTTTTACACGCCACCCCAGCCACGCCCCACCATACCCCTTTGAAATTGGCTTTTGATCTTGAGTGCCCCATATAAAAGTATCAACACTTGTTATTTCTCATTGATACAAGATTCACATTTATATAAAAAAAGAGCTAAAGACTAGGAACTAAAGAGTGCTAAAGACTAGGAATCAAAGGGTGCTAAAGACTAGGAATTAAAGCGTGCTAAAGACTAGGAACTAATTACATAGTAAGTTACAACAAGTAATTAATTTTGAAATTCAATTTTCTTTGGTGGGAAATTCTGTTTTGACCGAGGTGGTTCTAATATGCCCCGGCAAGATGGATGATCGTGAGAGGAGACCAATCTTGGTAGTGAGAAGCAGGAACCATTGTCGTAGTAAGGGCTTAGTTAAAGCATCCGCAAGTTGATCATCTCCTGAAATATGAGTTACGCGGATCGTACCGTCTTGAACCTTTTCATGGACGAAGTGGAAGTCTAAGGCAAGGTGCTTCATACGCGAGTGAAAAACCGGATTTGCTGAATAGTGAGTTGCACTTAGATTGTCACAGTAAATTGCAGGGGTAACCGTTGATTTGTATCCAAGTTCAACCATTAAGGATATTAGCCATTGCACTTCGGTTGTCGTGGAAGCTACAACCCGAAACTCAGCTTCAGTGGACGATCGAGCCAGTGTCGGTTGTCGTTTAGAGCTCCATGAGATCGGATTTTGACCGAGGTAAACAATGTAGCCTGTCGTGCTTCGATAAGACGGGCGATCACAGGCCCAATCCGCATCAGTGAAGGCGTGGAGTTGTAGAGGCGAGTGACGTCTGAAAAATATTCCATGATTTAGAGTGCCATGTAAATAACGGAACAATCTCTTCAAAGCTTCCCAATATGTAGTAGTTGGCTTATGCATGAACTGTGAAAGCTTATTAACTGTAAAAAAGATATCAGGATGGGTTAAAGATAAATATTGTAATGCTCCAACAAAGGCACGGTATTCGGTCGGGGATGGTAAGGGGTCACCATCCAATACGGTGATAGTAGGGGAACTAGACAACGGTGTGGGCGACGGTTTGCAATTACTCATGTTGGCTTTTGTGAGAAAGTCTAGGATGTATTTGGATTGAGATAGGAATAGACCATGGTTGTGAGGAATGACCTCGATACCAAGGAAATTTCCGACAACTTTCCGACCAATAAAGGCTTTAGTCGGAAAAAGTTCGGAAATTTCCGACAACTTTCCGACCAATGTTGTGTTTCGTCGGAAAGTGGTCGGAAATTTCCGATCATTTTCCGACACCAATTTTCGTTTTTTTCATTTTTTCAACCTTTAAACATCGTTTTTCCATTATATCTTTTGTACTCATTAATTATACATGAAATACTTTTACTATACCAACTTATACGCATTGTACACGTTTATACGTGTATGTACACTATCGGGACCCATTAATTAAAACAAGCTAAGTATGTGTATATATATGTATGTGTGTATGTATGCGTGTGTGTATACTTGGACAAACAAATACTTATACATATATATATATACATACATACATATAGACAAAAGCATATACATTTACGTACACACATATACCCCCACATGATTATATAACAAAAGAATAATGGTTTTAGTCGGAAAATGGTCGGAAATTTCCGACAACTTTCCGACGAATGAGAGTCTTTGTCGGAAAATGGTCGGAAATTTCCGACAACTTTCCGACGAATGAGAGTCTTTGTCGGAAAATGGTCGGAAATTTCCGACAACTTTCCGACCAATGTTGTGTTTCGTCGGAAAGTGGTCGGAAATTTCCGACCATTTTCCGACAGCAATTTTCGTTTTTTTCATTTTTTCAACCTTTAAACATCGTTTTTCCATTCTATCTTTTGTACACATTAATTATACATGAAATACTTTTACTTTACCAACTTATACGCATTGTACACGTTTATACGTGTATGTACACTATCCGGACCCATTAATTAAAACAGGGTAAGTATGTGTATATATATGTATGTGTGTATGTATGCGTGTGTGTACACTTGGACAAACACATACTTATACATATATATATTTATATATATATATATATATATACCTACATACATATAGACAGAAGCAAATACATTTACGTACACACATATACCCCCACATGATTATATAACAAAAGAATAATGGTTTTAGTCGGAAAATGGTCGGAAATTTCCGACAACTTTCCGACGAATGAGAGTTTTTGTCGGAAAATGGTCGGAAATTTCCGACAACTTTCCGACCAACTAAGACTCATAAATATTATTTTTAAAATATACAATAATTAGAATTTGGTTTTATATTTTCCGACAAGTTTCCGACAAAGATTTAAACATCGTTTCTCCATTCTATCTTTTGTACACATTAATTATACATGAAATACTTTTACTTTACCAACTTATACGCATTGTACACGTTTATACGTGTATGTACACTATCGGGACCCATTAATTAAAACAGGCTAAGTATGTGTATATATATGTATGTGTGTATGTATGCGTGTGTGTATGTATGCGTGTGTGTACACTTGGACAAACACATACTTATACATATATATATATATATATATATACATACACACATACGTATACATATAGATACAAGAAATACGTTTATATATATAGATATACACCTCGGTATAATTAAATATGAAAAGAATAATTGTTTTAGTCGGAAATTTCCGACCATTTTCCGACCAATAAAGGTTTTAGTCGGAAATTTTCGACAACTTTCCGACCAATGTTGTGTTTCGTCGGAAAGTGGTCGGAAATTTCATTCACCAATTTTCGTTTTTTTCATTTTTTCAACCTTTAAACATCGTTTTTCCATTCTATCTTTTGTACACATTAATTATACATGAAATACTTTTACTTTACCAACTTGTACGCATTGTACACGTTTATACGTGTATGTATACTATCGGGACCCATTAATTAAAACAGGCTAAGTATGTGTATATATATGTATGTGTGTATGTATGTGTGTGTGTACACTTGGACAAACACATACTTATACACATATATATATATATATATATAGGGTAGGGTTCCAGCGTGAACAACCTCCCAAGAGTGAACTGCGTGAACAAATCTGGACCCTTGATTTCCTTTTAAGTTGTTAAGGGTAGGATTGTAATTGTGTAAAAAATTAGATTTAAATCATTATTTTAATAATTGAATTAAGTTACATCTTTCCTAATTTAAATTCATTATCTACATTTTGTTTTATTTATTAATAAGATAATTATCAAAACAAACAACAAATCACTATATTTCAATTTTAATTTTTATTTCAGATTCATCACCAGAATTCGAATTTTGATTTTTAAGATCCACGTAACCTTCGTATTTCAACGGTATACACATGTGTACTTGGATATAAATAGAACAGTACACATGTGTACTCAGCATCGTACATATGTGTAATTAGCTAAATAATACATACATAGAAACAATACCAGTAAAACTATTTTATATTTAACAAATTACAAGTTCCATAATGTGTTCCAAACCAAACAAAAAACATATAATTACAAGTTCCAGTTTCGTAAAAACAATAAACCCAACATAATCGAAAAAACAAAAAACATAATCTTTTACAACTATTCGCCATGTTGTATGCTGAATCATCCTTATCGGTCAAGCAAACAAACATACGTGAATCATCTTTATCGACCTCATACGTGAATCATCCTTATCGACCTTTCATCTCCACTTTTCTCGTTAACGACGTTTCCTAAAATAGCACAAAAAAACTCAGTAACTAATACTTTGCATAATTCACAAGTGTACATCAACAACTTTACACATTCAATACACAAAAACTTATGAGATATCACAAAAGCAGACGCTATACACATGTGTACATTGGGTTAAAATTAGAGCAAAATCAGAATACACATGTGTACATCGCATTAAAAACAGAGCAAAATCAGAATACACATATGTACATCGCGTTAAAAAAAGAGCAAAATCAAAAAAATGAAGAAAAAAACTCAACAACTAATACTTTGCATAATTCACAAGTGTACATCAACAACTTTACACATGCAATACACAAAAAATTCTGAGATGTCACAAAAACAGACGCTATACACATGTGTACATCGCATTAAAAACATAGTAAAATTAGAATACACATGTGTACATCGAATTAAAAACATAGCAAAATCAAATAGAGAAAGATATGTGTTTACTTTTTCCTTTGCCTGTCAATCGCATTAAAAACAGAGCACTAGCCTCGATACCTATTTGGATTAATCTATTTACTTTTTCCTTTGCCTGTCAATGCATCACAATATAAAAAAAAATAGATTGATGTGACTAATAAATAATTATTTAGAATAAAAATTAACAGAAAAGGTTATAGGATCATTTGATTGTAAAAAAGTATTAATGTACTCACCATTTTATTGATCACAGGACCGACGTCTGTATCAGGGTTGGTTCCAACATTTACTTTAAGTGCTTTGGCACGCTTCACTAGTTTTTCTTCCCTGCAGAAGATCAAAACAATAATTAATTTAAAAATAAATAAGGAGTATAATACTACAAATATGAGTGAAACAAAATCAAACAGAGAAAAGAAGACCATGATTTTGAACCTCCAACATATACAACCGTATTCGCCGTCAGTCGCCGCCGCCGCCACCGCGCGACCCCCTCTTTCTCCCTCTCATCTCTCCCGCTGTTCGCTTTCTCTCTCTCGTTCTTCTGCCGCTCGATCTATCTCTCATCATGGTTCTGAGTTGTGTGTGTGTAGTATAGGAAGAAGGTGGGTTGGGGGGGGTTGTGTGGAGTAGCTTGCCGGAAAAACGGCCTGAACCAGCCGGAGAACATGAAGGTCATCGGAAAAGCACAACCGCCACCGCCTCTGTCGCTTCCGTCTCTGTCGCCGGAAAACATGGTGAGCGGCGGCGCTTCCGTCTCTGTCTTAACCACCTCCACAGCCACTATCTCTCTTCCTCTCCCTCTGACTGTCGTCGCTGTGCGCCGTCGTGAGCGGCGGCTCTACTGGTTAACCCGGTCACCGGTCTTGTGTGGCGCCGGAGTAGAAACGAGAGGGTGGGGGGGGGTCTTTCGCTGGAAAACACAGCCGGCAGTCGCCGGAAATCCGGCCATATGCAGATAATAGGGAGAGATCGGGTGAGGTGGTGGGTGAGGGAATCTTGTTTTGAGTGTTTTGAAACTGATACAGAGATTTTAGGGGATTACAAATGAATTAGTTTCCATATCTTTAATATGAAAGTTTCCTATTTTACCCTTTAGATTAAAATTTAAATTAAATTTACTATACCTTTAATTACAATTGTGCCATTGATCTAAGATCTATCATCTACAAAATCAAGGGCCCAGATCAGTTCACGCAGTTCACGCTGGAGAAAATGTTCACGTTTGAACCTAATCCTATATATATATATATATACATACTTACATACATATAGACAGAAGCAAATACATTTACGTACACACATATACCCTCACATGATTATATAACAAAAGAATAATGGTTTTAGTCGGAAAATGGTCGGAAATTTCCGACAACTTTCCGACGAATGAGAGTTTTTGTCGGAAAATGGTCGGAAATTTCCGACAACTTTCCGACCAACTAAGACTCATAAATATTATTTTTAAAATATACAGTAATTAGAATTTGGTTTTTTGTTTTCCGACTAGTTTCCGACAAAGATTTATTTTTATTTTTTGTATAGTTAAATTTTCCGACCACTTTTTTTCTTCTTTTATTCTTTTTTTTTTGTCGGAACTTAGTCGGAAGTTTCCTTCAAATTTCCGACCATTTTGTTTTTTGGTCGGTAAATTGTAGGAAAATAGTCGGTAAACCAGATTATTTTTTTAGTTGGTATTTTGTCGGAAAATGGTCGGAATTTTCCGACGAAATTGGTTTTGTCGGAAATTTTGGTAGGAAATACCCCTGTTTTCTAGTAGAGGTTTATGATGATTACCATGTTTAACTAGTTATTTTGTCGGTTTTTGGAACTTTGAATTGTGGATTGATGATGATTTAAAGAATTGGTTTTTATTGATCTGAATTTCGTCCTATCTCATTAAATGGTATCTTATATAAAGTCATTGCAAAAATTCTAGCTTGTATAATTAAATCGGTCATGACATCTATTATTACTCTGATACAAACTAACTTTGTGGAGGGGCGATCTATCCTTGACGGACCATTAATCACTAGTGAAGTTATATCATGGCCCAAGAAAAGTAAGAAAAAGATCTTCATCTTCAAGGTAGACTTTCAGAAGGCATGTGATTCGCTCAAATGGAAGTTCCTATTGTCAAATTAAAAGCAATACATTTCCATTAATTTGGAGATAGTTGATTGGAGCATGCCTGAAATTAAGCTGGGCATCGATGTTGGTGAATGGAACCCCTACATCGGAATTCCAAATGCAAAGTGGGTTTTGCCAAAGAGACCCCCTTTCACCATTTCTCTTTTATTTTAGACCTGCGGGGTATGGGGCGGGAGTTTGGGCGTGGGTAGGGGGAAAACGCCCAAGCCACCACCCCGGGTGGGCATGGGTTTCGGCGTGGCCCTTGGGGCATGGGTTTCAAGCCGGGCGTGGGGCGGTTTGGCCATCCTAGTTGGCTGAATATCATTGGCTCACCCGCCACGTCATAGCGGGCCATCCCAAAAGTTTTGAATTTTTAAATTCAAACCGTTGGCTTGGCCAAGCGGTCACCCCAAGATCGACCTTTTTGAGTTTCGCGGTGGCGGTGGCGAACATAGAGTTTCGCGGCAAGGAAAAAAATGCGTTCGACAAGATCGACCTTTTTGAAATTTATTTAACGCTTTAGGTTTCTTATTTTGTAATTTTTAGGTTTATGTAATTTTATAAATATTAATGAAGTTGTATGTTTTTTTTTATAAATGTTTGTGTGATTTTTTTAAATTTTGTATATTTTTTTTTAAACTAACCTGCCACGCGGTGCACCCAACCAACGCCCCACCATACCCCGCGGACACGTACCAGGCAGTGGCGGGGGCTCCCATTCCACGTGTCAGCACCCGCCCCAACCCACGCCCAACCCAAGCCCCACCATACCCCGCAGTCTTAGCTATGGACGCTCTTGATGTAATTATGAAAAGAGCAGGTGAAGAAGGTATCTTTAAAGGAATAAATCTCCTAAGCAATGGTCCATGTATTTCTCATTTATGCTATACGGATGACGTTATTTTCATGGGTGAATGGTCCGTAGAAAATATAAAAAGTTTCAATCATTTACTTAGATGCTTTTACCTATGCTCGGGTTTTAAGACTAATCTAAGTAAATCTAGTTTATATGGTTCGGGTGTGGATGAAGATGAGGTTTAACACATGTCAAACACCATAAAGATGTAGGATGGAAACCTACCATTTAATTTCATTGGCTTACCTAATGGTGCAAATTTTAATTGAATGAAATATTGGAAATCCATGATGGATAAGTTTAATTCTAAACTCTCGGCATGGAAGGGAAGATATCTCTCATTCGCCGATAGGATTGTACTAGCCAAAGCAGTGATGGGGGCTTTACCGAAGTATTACTTCTCTATGTTTTTAGCTCCTAAAAAGGTTACAAAAAACTTGCCCCCGGATTTTGTTTGGGGTAGGAAATATGGGAAGAATAAAATCCGGTGGAGTAAATGGTAAGATTAAAAAAGTTCGGAGGATTTGGAATTGGAGATCTAATTAAGAAGCGCTAATCTGGCTTTCATGGCAAAATGGTGGTGAAAATATAGGTCAAATCCAAATGAGTTATGGGCGAAAGTGGTAAAGGCAATACATGATAAGAAAAGATACGATTGCTACCTTCCGGTTAGCAGCAAATATTCGGGGATATGGAAACACATCATTTCAATAAAAGTAGAAATCGACAAGCTTGGCTTTAGTTTGGAAGAAAGTATAATCCCTAAGGTATGGCTGGGCGAGAAAAGTCTAAAAAACTGATTCCCCATAATATATGAAATTGCGGAAAATAAAAAGAATAAACGTTGCAGGTTATGTGGTCAGGCCCGACAATGAAGACCAATGATCCATCAAATGTGGGTGGCTTCCAGAAGATGATAGTGAATTGGCTCAATGGGCCTGTTTGATGAAGGAGTTGCTCCAGTTCAAGTTAAAAGGTGGAGACGACATTCGGGCTTGGAAAGAAGAATCAAGGGATGAATTCACGGTGGCAAGAGTTAGAGAACAAATTATAAGAAAGTTATTAGATGAACTTGAAGATACTTGGCCTTTTTGGAACCACTAGGTTCCACCTAAAGTGAATTACTTCACCTGGAGGGCAGCTTTGGGGAGAATGCCAGTGAAGTGCGAGTTACCAAAAGAAGGAGTCATTATGAGAAACCAAAATTGTCCGAGATGTGAACAAGTCGAGGAGTCGGTGGACCACTTAACCATTCTATGCACGATGTCGAAATCCATACGGTGGTATTTTTTAACATGGTTAAAACTTCCAGTTAAGACAAGGTTTGGATGGAGCAAAGTGGCACTCGTAGACATTGGTGGGTTAAGAGGATCAAATGAATGTAAGAAGATCATAAATCTGGTACTCCAAAACACGATCTGGAACATTTGGAAGGCGGGGAATGATAAAGAGTTCAATGGATGTCAAATGTCCGGAATCAAGGTAGTGGAGGAAATAAAGGCGGAATCATTTATATGGCTAAAGAGTAGATCGAAGTTTGGCGAACTAGCTTGGGATAGGTTGGTGGATTTTAGAGTTAGGGATATAATCAAATAAGATATGTTGTGGGGGTGAATGATGTTTATTTGTTATTTTTTTTCCGTATTGTACCACATTGGGTTTTTAGAGTATATGCTGTTGACGCATTGTATAATCATAGAATTCCACCGGTAAAAAAAGGAATAAAATGAGGATAGTCATTAGTGCATCCTGAATTACAAACTGATAAATATGTTTATATAAAAATATTTTATTTTAATTTTTGGAGAAGTCAAGTATTGCTAATAATAAATGCAGTCAAATTATTATTTTGATATGCCATTTAATCAACATGAACCTTTTGATTATTTTACGAAAAGAAAGTGTAGTTACATATTTTAATTTGTAAAAACACGTCTTGCGTGTTTGACGATCACACAAAAGACCAATTAGAAGCTACCTTGAAAATTAAACATGTTTCTTAAAGCATATATACCAATCAAATTGGTGAAAAGAAACAAACCAAATACAGGAATTACTCCCGTTGATGAAATGGAACACAAACTTGTTGCTGTTCTATGTTTCATGTTGTTGATATCAACTGTTTCAGCAAATGTGACCCAAGGATATGCACGGAGGGCATTGAGAACGCCTACAGGTTTGTATTGCTATATGTTTGCACACATAATTATTCATGCATGACTTGATTCATTGAACTAAAGTTTTCTCTGAACCGCATGATCCAGGTATGACACCACAGGATTTTGGATATTCACCGATAAAGGATTCTGGAAATTCACCGAAAAGACAAGGACCTCTGTCTCCGAGACAAGGTGGAGATCATGGCACACAAAGGGGAGGTTAACAATTAAATGTATATGAAATTTGTTAGTGTTTGCTTTTGGTCTTTGGTCTTTTTGTTAAGTGGGTGTTTTCAGTTTAAGTGGTGTTTTTCTTTTTAATCCAATCATATCTTAGACGATATTCGGTTTTCAGTTTGGGTGCTGTTAGTTCTGTACTTTTCATCTATGTAATCAGTGGTGAAGCTTGAGATTTCCGACCGAGGGGGCGGAAGTCACCGGACCTAAAAATTTCTATAAAACCGGGGAGTCGAAAACGTATGTACTCAAAAGTTTTTATACGAAAACTACATACTCTCTCACTACTGAGCGAAAACTACATACTCTCTCACTACTGAACGAAAACTACATACTCTCTCACTACTGAACGAAAACTACATACCCTCCCACCCTACTTAAGCTTCGCCCATGTATGTAATCATTAAAAGGACTCCGGGCAGGCGATAACGAGGTGTGTAACAAGATCTCCCTCTCAGTAAGGTTGAGCGTTCGAGTTCCACTATACACACTGGCGTGTAAAATTAGGGTAGAGTAGATTAGGTAAGATAATGTAAAAAAAAACAAACATAAGCTTAAGAAAACAGAACAACACGTACCAAATAACATTATATATTGATTATATGCACATGTTTACATTATTCGTTTAAATGAACTCATTTGCCATTTTCAGACCAATCACATCCCATGGGCATGATGCATCCCACAACCGAACATTCCTTATTATTTTTCGTATTTCTAACACCGACCAAAAGTTCTCTAAACTGGGTTCGGATTAATTTGGTTGAACCTTCAAATACGTCTAGCTAAAAATGTTGGGCTTGGAAAATTGACCTAACAGCTTCGAGGATTGACATGTTAGTTTTTATGTTTTACATAAAATGTTTTTGGATTAGGTTACCAAAAAGATAACAAGAATAGGATTTAAAATTTAAATAAACTGTGTTTAAACATGCAATTTTTGGTGTCAACGCACTAATTAAATTGTCTTGATGGACTCTTACGATTTTCAAGTTCCTAGTATAAGAAAACTGGGTATCACAAACGCATTTTAATTATCCTTTTGCTATTTCTTTAGTACTAGTCGGTGATACATTGAATATCTTTTTATCTAATAAATGAGGATTAAGGCTGATGTCATATAGATAAATTCGTCCAATCTAAGACTATGGGGTATAGGGCGGGGGTTGGGGCGTGAGTCGGGTACAAACGCCCAAGTCACCACCCCGGGTGGGCTTGGGTTTCAGCGTGGCCCCTTGGGCGGGGGTTTCAGCCCGGGCGTTGGGCAGGGCTACCCACATGACATAGCGGAACCTCATTGGCCAAGAGCACTAGCCCTTTGAAATTGGCTTTTTTTACACGCCACCCCAGCCACGCCCCACCATACCCCTTTGAAATTGGCTTTTGGTCTTGAGTGCCCCATATAAAAGTATCAACACTTGTTATTTCTCATTGATACAAGATTCACATTTATATAAAAAAAGAGCTAAAGACTAGGAACTAAAGAGTGCTAAAGACTAGGAATCAAAGGGTGCTAAAGACTAGGAATTAAAGCGTGCTAAAGACTAGGAACTAATTACATAGTAAGTTACAACAAGTAATTAATTTTGAAATTCAATTTTCTTTGGTGGGAAATTATGTTTTGACTGAGGTGGTTCTAATATGCCCCGGCAAGATGGATGATCGTGAGAGGAGACCAATCTTGGTAGTGAGAAGCAGGAACCATTGTCGTAGTAAGGGCTTAGTTAAAGCATCCGC
The DNA here is from genome assembly GCA_030545235.1 of Helianthus tuberosus. Classification (NCBI taxonomy): domain Eukaryota; kingdom Viridiplantae; phylum Streptophyta; class Magnoliopsida; order Asterales; family Asteraceae; genus Helianthus; species Helianthus tuberosus. The sequence goes on along the minus strand of CM060351.1, from coordinate 25,464,300 downwards.
AAGTTGATCATCTCCTGAAATATGAGTTACGCGGATGGTACCGTCTTGAACCTTTTCACGGACGAAGTGGAAGTCTAAGGCAAGGTGCTTCATACGCGAGTGAAAAACCGGATTTGCTGAATAGTGAGTTGCACTTAGATTGTCACAGTAAATTGCAGGGGTAACCGTTGATTTGTATCCAAGTTCAACCATTAAGGATATTAGCCATTGCACTTCGGTTGTCGTGGAAGCTACAACCCGAAACTCAGCTTCAGTGGACGATCGAGCCAGTGTCGGTTGTCGTTTAGAGCTCCATGAGATCGGATTTTGACCGAGGTAAACAATGTAGCCTGTCGTGCTTCGATAAGACGGGCGATCACAGGCCCAATCCGCATCAGTGAAGGCGTGGAGTTGTAGAGGCGAGTGACGTCTGAAAAATATTCCATGATTTAGAGTGCCATGTAAATAACGGAACAATCTCTTCAAAGCTTCCCAATATGTAGTAGTTGGCTTATGCATGAACTGTGAAAGCTTATTAACTGTAAAAAAGATATCAGGACGGGTTAAAGATAAATATTGTAATGCTCCAACAAAGGCACGGTATTCGGTCGGGGATGGTAAGGGGTCACCATCCAATACGGTGATAGTAGGGGAACTAGACAACGGTGTGGGCGACGGTTTGCAATTACTCATGTTGGCTTTTGTGAGAAAGTCTAGGATGTATTTGGATTGAGATAGGAATAGACCATGGTTGTGAGGAATGACCTCGATACCAAGGAAGTAGGAGAGGTCGCCAAGATCTTTTAGAGAAAATCTAGTGGCAAGTGTTTGGATGAAAGAATTAATGAGAGATGGATTTGCGCCGTTGATGATTATATCATCAACGTAAACTAGAATGAAGATAGGAGAAGATGTGACTTTGTTGATGAAGAGAGAGGGATCGGAGATAGAGGGTTTAAAGTGAACCGACAGAAGATAGTGTTTGAGTTCGTTATACCAAGCACGGGAGGCTTGACGAAGACCATAGGTAGCCTTGTTAAGTTTGCAAACATGTGTAGGGTAGGAAGGATCCACGAACCTGGGTGGTTGAGACATGTAAACCGATTCGGTTAGAGTGCCTTATAAGAAGGCATTGTTAATGTCAAGTTGGCTAGAGGCCAATTGAAAGAAGTGGCTATGGCAAGGATGAGGCGTAAGGTGGCGGGTTTAACCACAGGACTAAAGGTTTCAACATAATCTAAACCGGGACGTTGATGAAAGCCTTTAGCAACAAGTCGTGCTTTTAGGCGGTCCACCGAACCATCGGGTTTGAATTTAGTGCGGTAGACCCATTTGCATCCAACAAGGTTAGGAGCATTATCGGGAGGAACGAGTGTCCAAGTTTGATTACGTGTGAGAGCGTCAAACTCGGATTGCATCGCTTTTCGCCATAACGGTTGTTTGAGGGCTTGGGTAATGGTAGTGGGTTCAGGAAGGGTATGAGTGGTAGAGTGGTATAAGACGAAGTCAGAGTTGTGATACTTTGGGTTCGGTTTACGGGTGGGTCGAGTTCGATAAGAAGTAGTGGATTCGGGTGTAGGGGAGGGAATGGGTTTAGTAGGTTGTGAAGAGGAGGACGAGTCTGAGGGGATGTGTGTAGGGGATGGAGGCGTCGGGTTGGTATAGGTGGGAGGGTCGGTGGGTGGGTTTGAAGTAGATGGTGTAGAAGCAGTGGTAGTGGGATTGGAAGGGGTTGAATTTTAAGGAGGAGTGGAAGAAGGTGTAGAAAGGGAAATTGATTGTGTGGTGAGGGGTAACCAAGTATCGGGTGCGGGTGAGATGGGGGTAGAGGTTTGAGAAAGGGATTCATAGGGAAAGATGTGGTCAAGAAAATGGACATGACGTGAAGTGTAGATTCGATGAGTGAGGGGATCAAGGAGATGGAAAGCACTTTGAGAGGATGAGTAGCCGATGAAGATGCACGGTTTTGACCGAGACTCGAGTTTATGTTTTGAGTAGGGTTGCAACCAAGGGTATGATAAGCAACCGAAACTATGAAGTTTTTCATAGTTTGGATAGATGTGGAAAAGGCGAAAATAAGGAGAATCATTATGCAAGGTGGAGGTGGGTAATCTATTTATGAGATAAGTGGCGGTGGTGAAAGCAAAAGGCCAAAATTTGAGAGGCATTTTAGCATGAGAAAGTAGTGATAGGCCGGTTTCGACAATGTGGCGATGACGACGTTCGGCATAGCCATTGTGTTCGGGTGTGTGAGGAGGAGAGGTGAGATGAGAAATGCCACAAGAGGCTAAGGTGAGAGGATAGTTTGATGTATTCTCCACCATTGTTTGAAAATAATTGCTTAATTTTGGTTTTGAAAAAATTCTCAACATGTTTTTGAAATTGAATGAAAGTATTAAGAGAGTCTGATTTATGTTTTAATGGATAAATCCAAATGTATTTTGTGAAATGGTCAACAAAAATTATGTAATATTTGTAACCATCAAAAAATGTAATTGGAGATAACCAAACATCGAAAAATATTAATTCTAGAGGTGTATTAGAAGTTAAAGAAGATGAATAAAAGGGGAGTTTGTGACTTTTATTAATGCAACAAGAATGGCATGATTCATGCTTGCTAGAAACTAGTAGGGTGCCCGCGCGATGCGGCGGGGGCGACACTTTGCATTGCGGCACTCATTTCTGGTAGTTTGCTTATTCGTATAATATTTTTATTATTGTGGTGGATATATGTCATATGTGTTACATATGTCTAGAATTTTAATTATACCCTAATTCAAGAAACCATTGGTGTAATAAAGTAACACACGAATAAGAAAAAATAATCTTAAACATAATTAAAAGTTATATAAAGTAGCACACAAATAAGGAAAGATAAGTCTTAAACATAAATGTTGAAAACTAAAAGCTCAAATGTCAAGTACTTGCATGACGAGGTTAAAAATTTAGTGATCATATGGCTTAAACATCTCAAGGATCTCATCCATATTGTCACGCCACCATTTCTCATCATCGAGATCAACGTCCTCTGGAATTTCTTGTATCTCTTCCTGCTTGATTGTTACATCTTTTGGAGGATGAGTTTCTTCTTTGATCTCCTCTTTTACTGATACATCAGTAGTAGCTGCTGGAGCAGTTTGGGGAACTGAAAGAAATGTTAAGTATTTTAGTTACATATGTTTTATCATGTAATTGTCAGTTATAAGATATGATAGATAGATAGGTAGATACCTGACACATCTTCCATTTTGCTCTCTGTCTTATCCATAACCATAACAAATTCTTAATCAATCTACAAGAGAAAAATAAATAAGTGAGTAAAAGAGACCAAAGTGTGTAAAATAATAACATCATCTATACTATATTTAGAATGTAATTGCGTAAACCACCAAATGCATAAAAAAATCATCACATTCTCACTCACAAATTGATAACTTGACTCCATTTCCATTCCGAGAGTCTCTTGTATCTCTTCCTTTGAGCTTCACATGTTCGATCCTTAAAAAAAGACAAAAACTGAATAAATTCGATCCTTAAAAAAAAGACAAAAACTGAATAAAAAAGTTAAAAAAAGATTAAATAAACCCTAAAATTACCTCTTCAGTAAATTCACGTTGAAGATGAGACTTGTACGGGCTGAACATGTGACCGTAACTGATTATCTCAACAGATTTATCACCATCATCCTGCAAAAAACCCGTTAATATGAACAGCTCGTTATTTAATCGATGTTTGAACAGAAAAAATTAATAAAACAATCAAAATCGAAACCTTAGAAGCGGGAGCTGCAACTGGATTGTTTAAATTGGCGCGTTCACCTTCCAACTGAAACGAAAAAATAACATAACAGCTCGTTATTGAATCGATGTTTGAACATAAAAAATTAATAAAACAATCAAAATCGAAACCTTAGAAGCGGGAGCTGCAATTGGATTGTTTAAATCAGCGCGTTCACCTTCCAACTGAAACGAAAAAATAACATATATTATAAAATTAAAACAGAATTTATAAATTGATACGAATTAACAATCTAACCTTTGAAAGTACAACATCATATGATTGTTTTTTCGCAATCACTGGATTCGAAATTGGATCCATAATCAAATGTTAAGCAATAGAAATGGGTGCCCTACTATAATAGTATTTATAGTAGGAATATAGAGGTGAATTAGGGTTATTTTGAAATCTGTCACCCTTTTGTTTAGAAAGTTAGTTGCATAATCTGGCACCCTTTTGTTTAGAAAGTTAGTTGCATCTATTTAATTTTGAATCTACCAATCTTTAAAAAAAAACAAACGTGCATAAAATAATAATAATAATTGTATCTAGTAACTTACAAATCAGAACAGGATTGTATTATGCGTTTAGCTATTTATTTAGAATTTATGGGCAGCCCATTTGAAGTCTTTATGTTTATATTTTGAGTTAAGATTTAAATACTAAGTTATCATTCCGTTGTTATTTCCTTTAGTGTGTATTTTATGTCTTAGATTTTCTATTATCTATAGTTAAAAAAAATAATAAGAAACTGGTACCTATAAAGTTGTGAATCCTTTCTTCTATATCTACAAATGGCCCCAAATGCTTATGGTTATGAGTCTTAAATAGTGGGGGATTCAAACAATCAAACGACGACTCAAGTATCAAGGTCAGAAAGGTATTTTGATTTCATTTTGTGTTAACCGGAAACATACAACATACATCTCTATATGTACAAGTTACAACTAACTATGAAATAATAATTATATGTATTGTTACTTTGAACAAAATAATTATATATACTTTGATTTGTTAAAAATTCAACGCTTTTCGTCTTGCAGATTAATGAAGTACCGCGGTGCCGATTTATCATCTTGGAGTTGAGCTGAATAGAAAATATCGAAGGAAAAAAAAAGATAAAGGAAACTAAAATATAAGAAATGATGTTGCTATTACTTGGCTTTCAAGATAGGGGTAAAGGGAATTATATAAGTGTTGGCACTGAGTTGAAAATTAAGAAGTTTGTTTTGTAATTATATAATTGTCGGATACACGTGATTATTTATGCTATATATTAACGTATTTGTATACATGTATGGTGGACTTGGTATTTTTACAGTAAGCTAGATCGATTGTGATTGTTTTAGCTTATTCTAGTTTGTTATCATATTATGTTTAATTCTTATTGATTAATTTAATTAATTATGTTTGAATTGATAAATTTTGACTTTATTAGCCATTACTGTAAAATGAAATTTGTTTGTATTAATCACCAACACATCATCCACTTATCACTATGTTTTTATTTTAGTCCAAAATGAAGACAAGTGGCTGTGTTTTCAGCCCACCCACTTATCACTATGTTTTTATTTGTTTAAGATAAAGGTTAAATAGTAAGAATAGAAAATATCGAAGGAAAAAAAAAAGAAATATGATGCAAAAGTATTAAATAATAAGTGTAATAAATACGTGTGTGTTGCAACATTAAAGATTCTTTTGAATTATAAAGAGGGAGGAAGTCTAACTAATTACCTATAATTATGTTAAATATCAAGGATTTAAATGTATTAGATTGAGGGACTAAAAAATAATTATGGTTTAAAATACCACTTTACCCTCATTTTAGGGGTTTATTTATAAATAAGGGGGGAAGAAGTTCTTAACTTTTGGGAATCCCTCCCTCATGCATTATAATATAGTATAGATAAAGGGAACAAAGGAAGCTAAATGTTGTAAAACACGCAAATGTGGATGTCCTAGGCGGTGATGCCATGAAGACTTCTTGGTGGTTTGCAAGTGAAAAGCTTGAGGAAACTTGGTTGATGAGAGCTCGTAGAGACCATGACTAGTGATTCCCCGAAGAATGGTTCGGCGGGTGGGAAAGTCTTTATTGACAAAATAAGAAGAGAAAAATAAGAATAGTATGTTGTTATCAAGACATAAGCGAGAGATAGATATGATGTTACGGGAGATAGAAGGAACACAAAGAACATTTTTAAGAACAATAGGAACATTAGAAAAATAAAGAGTCATGGTGTCAATGTGAGTAATTTTAAGAGATGAACCATCACCGATGATAAGTTCCTCGGTACCATCGTATGGGCTATGGGTAGAGAGTGCACTAAGATCATTGGTAATGTGATGAGAAGCACCACTATCCTTCAACCAAGATAAATCGGAGTCCACGGTAGGGTGTATTGCCATCATGTGTGCTTGGGGTTTGGGTTGGTTATTGGATCGGTTGTAGGTTGGAGGTGTGATTGAGGGATGAGCTTTCTTAAATAATGGGCATCAGGTTAATGGATGTCCTTTGATAAAACACCATTTGCATTTACCAAGGAAGGGTCGTTGGCTAGGGGCGGAAGTGGGTGTGGGAAGCAGGCCTGGGGCGTTGGTAGAAGTGAGTTTTAGAGATGAAGGGAAGTTGATAATGGTAACCGAATGTGTGGCTGCTGTGCCGGCGGTCAAAGTGGTGGTGGTAATAGCATTATTGGCCATGGAAGAAAGGGAGGTTGTGTTTAGGTTTTGCAAAACCTGGTTGATACCATATAAAAGTATCAACACTTGTTATTTCTCATTGATACAAGATTTACATTTATATAAAAAGAGAGCTAAAGACTAGGAACTAAAGAGTGCTAAAGACTAGGAATTAAAGGATGCTAAAGACTAGGAACTAATTACATAGTAAGTTACAACAAGTAATTAATTTGAAATTCAATTTTCTTTGGTGGGAAATTCTGTTTTGACCGAGGTGGTTCTAATACTCCATACTCCACGTGTCGCACCATACTCCAACCCACGCCCCACCATACCCCATAGTCTAAGGTTCTAAATGATGATGTCAATTCTTAAATCTATGATGCCATCCCTTATTTGAATTTTAAATAAACATGAATCTTTTGATTACAAAATGCAGTCAAATTATTATTTTGATATGCCATTTAATCAACATGAACCTTTTGATTATTTTACGAAAAGAAACTGTAGTTACATATTTTAATTTGTAAAAACACGTCTTGCGTGTTTGACGATCACACAAAAGACCAATTAGAAGCTTCCTTGAAGATTAAAGATGTTTCTTAAAGCATATATACCAATCAAATTGGTGAAAAGAAACAAACCAAATACAGGAATTACTCCCGTTGATGAAATGGAACACAAACTTGTTGCGGTTCTATGTTTCATGTTGTTGATATCAACTATTTCAGAAAATGTGACCCAAGGACATGCACGGATGGAATTCAGAACGCCTACAGGTTTGTATTACTATATGTTTGCACAAGTAATTGTTCATGCATAACTTGATTCATTGAACAAAAGTTTTCTCTGAACCGCATGATCCAGGTAAAACACCACAGTATAATGGACGTTCACCGGAAAAGGATTATGGAAATTTACCGAAAAGACATTGACCTCCGTCTCCGAGTCAATTAAATACACGAAGAGACGATAACAATTATTAAAGGCTTGGACTATCCGGACACCCTCTGCGCCTATTTTCACACTTTTTGTGCCCTAGAAGCCTCGTATAGGGCTATACGAGGCATCTAAGCACTGAATTCAATGGGGTCTCAGAGGGTGTCAGGCACAAAGTTTAAGAAAACCTATACGAAGAGTACAGCCCTATACGAGGCGTCTAAGGCTTGGGTTTTTTTTTTTTTTGGCTGAAATAAGGGGTGTTTTAGTGGGTTTTGGTATGGTTTTTTTTATAGTTTTTGAAAATGTGTTTTTTGGTTGAAAATTTTTTTGGTTTTAAAAAAAGTTTTGTTTTTTTTTTTTTTTTTTACACTATAAAAAATTTTTCGTTTTTTAAAAATCAACTATTTTAAAAATCGGCTCTTTAAATATATTATATCGATTAAATATTATAATGTTTTTAACATTTTACTTTTTTAAATATTATTCTTCCGATTAAAATTTTATCTCGTTCAAATATTGTTTCCGTATTATATTCAGGGGAATTATTGTTTCCGTATTATATTCAAAACATTTTTTGTTTCCGTATTATCTCAATTTAAGACAACAATCATTAAGTAACCGAATAACTGAAAACAAACATAAATATGACATATATAAGATAACTTTGTACATCCATAACAAAAATATATAAGATAAGTTTGTACATTCATAATAAAAATAAAAACAATCACATCCCATGGGCATGATGCATCCCACAACCGAACATTCCTTATTATTTTTCGTATTTCTAACACCGACCAAAAGTTCTCTAAACTGGGTTCGGATTAATTTGGTTGAACCTTCTAATACGTCTAGCTAAAAATGTTGGGCTTGGAAAATTGACCTAACAGCTTCGAGGATTGACATGTTAGTTTTTATGTTTTACATAAAATGTTTTTGGATTACGTTACCAAAAAGATAACAAGAATAGGATTTAAAATTTAAATAAACTGTGTTTAAACATGCAATTTTTGGTGTCAACGCACTAATTAAATTGTCTTGATGGACTCTTACGATTTTCAAGTTCCTAGTATAAGAAAACTGGGTATCACAAACGCATTTTAACTATCCTTTTACTATTTCTTTAGTACTAGTCGGTGATACATTGAATATCTTTTTATCTAATAAATGGAGATTAAGGCTGATGTCATATAGACAAATTTATCCAATCTAAGGCTGAAATTTCTAAATGATGATGTCAATTCTTAAATCTATGATGCCATCCCTTTTTTGAATTTTAAACAATAAATAAATCAAAAATAAATTAAAATATGTAATTACTTCTTTTTAACTATAACCGTGCTGAATTAATATCCCTGCAGCTTATTATCTGATTTGAACATACTCTATGGGCACAAAATACATGTGGGAGTAGGGAACGAATACAAGGAAGAAGGAATGTTGTTCCAACGTGCCATGGAGAGAGCAAGGGAGAGGAAGAAAGAAATGATGGAGATCTTAAGTCGAATTGAAAAGCAAAAGGAGCGAGACGAAGCTAAAAAGAAGAAGGAAACAGAAAAGAAACAACAGAAGTCTGCTCCTAAGGAAAAAGATCTATCATGTTCAAGAGATTCAACCTCCGACTTCATCCACATATGAAGTCACCATGGAGGACCAAACCAAAACAAGTATAGTTCCAATTAATCAACTCCACCAAGAAACGCTGAAGAAGCCACCGCAAAACTGTAACACCCGTTCTTATAAATCAAAGATTAACATATGTTTTACGAAAACAATCATGTAATTAAGATTTATATATACATCGGAATTACGGGTTTACTAAAACCTTTTACAATTTAAAGTTTAGAACATAACGTAATTAAGTTCGACAATTAAAAGTAACAATGAAACGTCGTGCGGAAGCTTATTTCTTGATCGTGTTCGGTTCTTCGTTGTGCTTGATCGTCCTCCGGTGCTAAAATTATACCTGAAACTCATAAAACATGAGTTGGATTAGTCATACGTAACTTAAAACGTATTTAAACGAGTCCGGGAAGCGAAACTGATTAAAATAAAAAATTTTCGCTAAAACAGGGCTTTTCGCGCCACGCGAAAGAACCCAGATGCTCCTTCGCGCCACGCGAAGGAGACCGTTTTCCAGCAGATCTGCAGCTCAATTCAGCTATGCCAGTTTTTACGGAAACGGCCATAACTTCTTCGTTATTGATCCGTTTTACCCGATTCTTTTTCCTACGCGTCCGTAATTTAATCCTCCATCTTATGGAGTTAAAATCCTACATCCAACATAAGACATTTTGAGACTTCTAAGCCTTTGACTTGTTTCCTTTTTCACGATTTTGGTCCCTCAAGTTTAGATATTCATAAATGAAACTATAACTCATAGTTTATTATTTAATTACCCATTACTAACTAGGTTAATTTTACCTAGTTAACTTAGTGGGTTCCGGGAGTTAAAAACCCGTTGTATTTTAAGTCCCGTTGACTCGGGCTTCTTATAAACTAAATTCTTAAATTCTTTGATTCGCTTGAATTTAATTATTAGGATTTCTTATTTAAATCCAAATAGTTAACGGGTTATTTTTACTGCTAACGGTACTTTACCCGTCTTTTAGTATGAACAGAGATTGATTACCAAACCCGTTTTCGGGGTGTTACAAGTCTACCCCCCTTAAAGAGGTTTCGTCCTCGAAACCTTTTCTTACATAATTCATTGAGTTTAAACTCAATGTATTTGATCCGAGATATCATTTAAACATTACTTAATCTTTTAACCAATTATTAGTATTACCAGATAAGCATGGTAACATCTTTTTGGTCACTAATTGTCTACGTATCTCATATGAATTAGTGCAACTTAAAATAACGTAATCTCGTTATTTCCACTAGTTTAGTTAACTTGGCGATATCCATCGCTTTCATATACTATCGAATTCCTTACGAATCCGTTATTTTGACCCGTTTAAAGATCTTTAGTGAAATCTTTCACTTTTAGCAACAAATTCTTTTGTTTTCAAATTTATCTATTCGGTTCAGCTATACCGAATCTACTGTTTACAAGCAAACCAAATTTCTTGATTTGAATTGGTGACCTTAACCGGTCTCATTAACTAGTCTTATTAGTTCAGTTACTTTTATCACTCGCTTGGTTATAATGTGATTTTACTTCACATTACATTTCCTAACCGTGATCGTGTCACATCATGTTTAATTTGTATCAACCTTTCATTTTTGAAAATATCACTTTTCGAATATATCATCTTGCGCCTATCAGTGTCAAGACTTGTATTTTTCATGCTTACTATTTAAATTCCTATCAGAATTTATGTTTGTAAAAACATTATTTCTTACTGAAACCGAAGTTTTAGTTTTAGGATCTTTTCTTTAACTTGTGTCAATCATCCATACCGGGATATTGACAGTCCGTAATTTAATCCTTTACTGTCTTAGTTTTATGCGGGGATTCTTAACTGATTTCCTCGCTTTATCCAATCTAACCCGTAGGTTTTATCACTTAGCCTTATGGGCTATTTTTTATTAGACATTCACCTCTTTAGGGCGAAGTCCTTATAACTTCTTTCTAATCATGACCCGTGGGTCGTTTTAGTCCGTAGATCTCTCATTTGTTTATAACCCTAAAGGTTATGTTGATCCCGTAGATCACTCTTTTTACTCGTGTCTTATTAAAATATATATTTGGTGTCAAAGCACTCTTTTTTTTTTACGTTTGAAAATCATTTGTCTCAAGCTTACCGTTATCCGGCTTGCGCTTACTTATGCCTTCAAGCATTATACTTTATTCAACCCGTTCATTCTCAAAATAGTTGAATATAATTATCAAAATTTCTGTTTACAAAATTTTATGGTCTTTTAGTCATAACTCATAATCCGAGTCTTTTGACTTTAAATTCGTGTTCTCGTTTCTCGGTTTACGCATGTGTTTAAATCCTTACCCATCAACCGGGTACTTTACCGAAGTCATTATTAGTGCAAGCATTCTGGTATACATCAAGTTTTCGTTTTAATTTGTTCAGTGGTCTTAGCGGAAGCCCTCGCTTTTATTCAACCAAACCTTTATTCTTTATTTGACCATCCTTGACAGTCTTTTAAACTATGAATGATGATTATCATCATCATCATTTCTTTACTACGACCAAAGTCAACGATTTTGATCGTTTTTCTCGTGTGGGCAATACCTTTGTTTCTATGACCCCGCGGGTCATTTATACTTTGGTTTTACAATGCCCTTTTTTTTGTCTACCATGGTTGTTTCATCAAAATGACTTATGTCACGAATTTCCTTGGGTCTTTTATTTCTATGTGCGCCATACATCGTTTTTATGGTTCCCGCGAAAACCATTTATACGAGTATGCCCATAAGATTTCTTGACCCTAAGGATCCTTTAAATTTCATTCATCTTGACCTTACTACATCGGACATAACTGCGCTCATTATAAGAAGCTCATGCTATCATGTGTTCACTACTTACTTGGCCAGAGTAAGCGATCAACACGTGGTACGCGTGACCTTATTATAATTACCACATTACGTCCCATGTAAGTAACTCCTCAAATTATCTCCATGTTTATGGTTTCATTTGGTAAAACTTTATTTAATTGTTAGTTAACAATTATTAGTTTTAGTCGTTTATCCTTGAACATGTACAATGTCCCTTTTTATAAACATTTATTCACATTCATTGATGTGATCATTACTTTTCTCAATAGGATTTATATTGAGAATACTGTGACAACCCTCACCAAACCAGGTATCCGTACGAATTAATTAATATTTAATTACTACTTAATTACTGTGCTTGCTTATAACTATGATTAAACTTCCTACTGATTCCTGATACGTACATACTCATGCATCACATTTTATACTGTCACTCCATTATTTACACACAAACCTTAGTGACAACCTTGATGCACAAAAGCACAGTGAGCATACTATACGGGATACCCAGTAAACATGCTGACATAGCCAGCATCAGACAGTTACTGTCTCTGAGGCCAGTATGAGCCGGGAATAGTTTACTACACTAGTAGGGAGTGTAGGGAGGTGAGAATTGTTAAACTGCTTCACTAGGTAATAATTATAGTGACCGGGTGTGCCTAAAACATGTGTTAATTACAAAATTCTGCACTTTAATATAAAATTCAGCCTTTAATCATGTGAGTTACTTGCAAAAATAAATATGGCAAAACAATCTTGTATGCTTTCTTAAGTGTTGGAATTAAATTCGTTACAAAAAGATGTATAAAAGACCCTATGCGATATAATTTAACACTTTAACGGAACGTTACCCAACCGAACAACCGGACATTACCCGGGATACTAAATTTTTGTCAATAACATTGTTTTATTATTTTTGGCTAGACATGATCCCCGTTTGCCATAACACCCACTAAAAACTTTATAATTATCAAGTAATATCATTTTACTTATAATATAACCTATGGTTACATTAGTGGAAATTTTGCAATCATACTTTCCCCCTCACAACCGATTATGGAAAATGTGGGACTTCCCACTCTTGATCCTTTTGAATAAAAAAAATGATATTATGTTAGGTATTTGTCTAGATAATGCAATTATTAATAAGGTGTTGATAAATCCCACTATAAACCACTAGGTTCCTTATTAAACATAATCTACATTATTAAACACCCACACTCCTTCCCTTCCTAAATTTCGGCAGCCACATCCCTCCATCATACAACCATCTTCAAGTTCTTTTCAAACAATTCCTACACATCCAAGGGTGCTAGAGACCGAACAAGTAAGCTTGGTGTACTCGGAAGCTCAAGGACCGCTCTCGTTTTCTTTTAATCCTTTTGATCATCCCTAGCCTTGTGCTAGTAGTAAGTTACTTGTACACCCTTATTCATCTTGTTCCATGGTTAAAAAGTTAGTACGGTGATCGTATATATGCGTTTTAGTAACATTTAACCTACAAACAGTTTGCTGATTTGCACTTTCAGTCGACTTTAACTGGCTGTAAACAGGTCATAACTCAACAAAAATTTGATTTTCTTAATTCTATAACATGATATTATGAAATACGGTTCTAATGGCACTGGAATCATAATTTTTGGACTTCGTTTACTATTTTTAAAGACCCGTTTTGTAACAGCAGCTCAAGCTGTATTTTCACTGCTGAAAATAAACGTCTTGTTTCCGTCATAAATTGGATTCTGTGTAGATTCAGATCATGAAATTGGTACTGTAGATGACCACTGATGTCCAAATAATTGTCCCACTGGAATTTCATCAATCGGACTTACGATAAATTTTAAATGAATTTTTCGGTAAACTGCAGTCAGAAAGTGACGAATCTGATTTCAGTCCGGTAAATGAATTTCTATAAAATATTGGTAATGAACTGGACCCCGATATTTTTACACAATAAATTTTGGATTATATATGACATCCTGTAAAAATTTGAGAATTTTTGGAGAAGGTTAACTATTTTATTAAAATGCTCGAAAACAGTCCAGTTTTGATTAATAAAGCTGAAATGACATAAGTCGTTTATTGCATGTCTAATTGTCGGGTTGACTATGTGAGAACGATCTACAGGTTATATGTAAAGAAAAAAAAATGATATTCTTTTAAGCATGGACACCTCCATTTACAAAGGAGACTATGGCGAAATTTTCCGAAAATCCTAACACTTAGTAAATATTTTCTGGACAAGTGTTTATTAGTATATTTAGATTATGTTATCAAAGATAAACCTCGCCATAAATTTTATAACAAAGTACAAAGTATCGGAGGATGATTTTATACATAAAAATGATTAAGTATATAATCTCAAAAGGGGACTTAAAAATATATTTCCGATACGAACATACGTATGTAAAATGTCCCATCCTTGGGAAGGAAACATTTATATATAAAATAATTTGGAAGTATTAATACAAGAATATTGCACGAACCAAATATTCCAACACGACATATGATTAAGTTAAAATATTAATTATTTTGACAAATAATTATTACTCGGAATAATAAAAGAAACGTATCTCAAAACATTTAACTCTAAGCCAAGGCACGGCCCGTTCGTCTAATAGACATTAGTACGTTGTAGGTTGTCGTGTAGCTGACAGAGTTGAGACACGGTTCAAGACGCAATACTGTGAGTTCATGTCCCCCTTTTCTCTTAACAGTTTTCAGTTTTATACTTCGGGGGTGGAATACATGTTACAAATATTACAATTTTTACAAATGGTATAATTACAAGAAGCACACTTGGTGAGAACGAGTACCAAGTATGTTACAACTATTACAGACATTTTTATAAAACACTTAAGGCCATTAATCCTCGGACCAAGGGACATGAGTGATAGATTAGATCTATTTGGGTGTAGCGAGCCCACACCCGTGAGGTCAGGGTGACCCATAGAGGTGACTATGTCTTCCAGCCGGAAGCCCGGTACAAATTTGCTAGGTTTGAGTCTTCCTGCATCACTTCACACATATCATTGGCTTTGCAACCCAATGGTGATCTCTTTTTCCTTATTGCTACATACCAGGGACGTTTATTCATACTTTGAAGGTTTATACATACTCACTCTTACATGAACTCGCTCAACTTTTGTTGATTTTTTTTTCAAAATACATGTATTTCAGGAAATTAATGGATCTGGGAAGTATGCTATTGTGTCAAGCTGCGTAATGAATAATGATGTCATCCAGGTTTAGGAGGTGTAACCCTTACCTGGACGGTTACATGTCTTTAAATCACGTATTACTTAAGTCTTTTGTTGTGTCATGTGAAAACGCTTTAATCTTGTCTTGGTTGTAACTTGTTTTGTGTGTCGATATTTTTAGACAATGACGTTGTGGTGTCTTTAAATTTAATGAATGGATGAACATCATGTGTTTTACTTTCATATAGCATTGTTATGATTGTTGCTATGGTATTAAGAAGTCACACCAAATAAACCCACGCTTCCGCAAAAGCCAGGGTGTGACAAATACTTACTTGGATAATCACTCTCGTCCAAGTTTCTATATAAACAAGTCTTGTTATTCATTTGTTATTCATCATTGTGAATAACACATTTCCTATTAAATTTCTCTTGGAAATCAGGTTTTCCAAGTTCTATCTTATGTGTATGCAACCGTTATTACTTACGTGTTTGTTGCATATAACGACTCGTGCGATTAAATTTAAAAGTGTGCACCTGGTAATGCTTGCCCTAACGGGCTTCTCTTGTCATTAGTCTTGTTCGCGACCGTTACGCGATTTTGGTCCTTGATGATTATGCTCTTCCTGTCATACCTCGGACCGTTCCATCATCATATCCATAATTCGTTCAACTCCCGTCATCTTCAGACGCGAGTGTCCTTCAATTAAAACATTCACAAAAGTTAGTAACGTCAACTTCAATAATCGCCCGTATTATAATACACGGCTTTTTTTTTTACTATACGCGTCAACGCGCGTATTTTCGTCAACTATATCAATCATTTTAATTGGGGTAATGTGTATCACACGATAGCCCTATATGTTGGTTACAACACTTTAGCATGCTAAACTATTAACATACATGTACTTACCGGATTTGCGATCAAGCCTCGAACCGAACACATTTGTCAACAACCTTGAGCTCTGATTACCAACTTATAACACCCGTTCTTATAAATCAAAGATTAACAAATGTTTTACGAAAACAATCATGTAATTAAGATTTATAGATACATCGGAATTACGGGTTTACTAAAACCCTTTACAATTTAAAGTTTAGAACATAACGTAATTAAGTTCGACAATTAAAAGTAACAATGAAACGTCGTGCGGAAGCTTATTTCTTGATCGTGTTCGGTTCTTCATTTTGCTTGATCGTCCTCCGGTGCTAAAATTATACCTGAAACTCATAAAACATGAGTTGGATTAGTCATACGTAACTTAAAACGTATTTAAACGAGTCCGGGAAGCGAAACTGATTAAAATAAAAAAATTTCGCCAAAACAGGGCTTTTCGCGCCACGCGAAAGAACCCAGATGCTCCTTCGCGCCACGCTAAGGAGACCGTTTTCCAGCAGATCTGCAGCTCAATTAAGCTATGCCAGTTTTTACGGAAACGGCCATAACTTCTTCGTTATTGATCCGTTTTACCCGATTCTTTTTCCTACGCGTCCGTAATTTAATCCTCCATCTTACGGAGTTAAAATCCTACATCCAACATAAGAAATTTTGAGACTTCTAAGCCTTCGACTCGTTACCTTTTTACCGAATTTTAACTCGTTTATGCATTTTATCAAACAAACGTATTTGTTTGATTCCTATATCAAATACACTTCTTCAAATTAATGTTACCTACCATATTAGGTTCTAATCATAGGTTTATTACACGATTTAAACCCGTTTTCGCTCGTATGCTTATTTTGACCCGTTAAGGGTATTTAAGCACTTTAAAGCTTGAAATCGCTTTCATTCATTTCTGGCATCTTATTCCTACATTTCTTATCAAGTAATCTTCCACCACAAATATAATTGTGTTGGATCTAATGTGGATATCTATATGTTCCGAGTTTTACCCCTCGGATTATTATTTTACGGCAAGACTCAAATAGAGCCATTTGACTAACGTATTACATCTTTCAACTTCTATGCTTATTCTAAGTATTTATCTAATCACGAAATTCGTTTCCAAACAACCTTTAAGGGTTGTTTGTTCAATTTAGCCTACAAGGGCGTTTTGGTCGATTTTGGTCCTTCTTTTACAACTAAGGACTCTCACCAATTATTCGACCAAAATAGCACTTTTAACTACGACATAATTATGCGTACCTGGCTCGGATCAACATATTGACCCGTTTTAATACCTTTCGCTATTAATATCTAGATAATAGCAATGCTAACCATGTGTTAATTCCTGTGATCACAAAACTCAACAAGAAATCATCAAATATTATTGACAAATGGTGTTAACAACACCATTTGACCCGTTTAGTCAAAATGACCAATTGTCATTATAAGATGGCACTTAATTACCATTTCACCCCTTTAACCTATCCCGGTTACTTTCTGAAATCATCCAACTTGAAAGTCGTTTCCTGTTTTATTTGACCCATTATGACTTATGCCAAATGGTGTCGTTTTAAATCCCTTTATCTATTCGTTAACCCATGTCCGGATTACCATTTCACCATTTTCACTTGTTCCGACTAGCATTATATCGCGCCGGAACATCATGTTTCATTTACTTAATATAAATCGTATTCCATGCTCACAAATAAGCATTTTGTAATAAAAGTAAAAAGGGCGTAAGCTTAACTTACCTCACATCCGAACTACGCTTTTCCTTTCCTTCTTGATTCGTTTGACCCGCTCCCTCATCAAGCTTCCACCTAGCTTGTTACGCGTCAAACTATCATCATCGTTTTCAAGGTGGTTAGTTTAATCATAATTTAATACGATTATTCCACCTTACGCATTTCATATCAAAAATTACCATTTATCGTATTATAGGTCAGTTTGACTTTTTAAAAGTCAAATGCCCATTAGTACACTAATCGCATATTCGAGTTTATCAACTAGTTTTAGCATTTTTGATTACCCGGTAGGCGTTATCTTCAGACTAC
Organism: Helianthus tuberosus; assembly: GCA_030545235.1. NCBI lineage: Eukaryota > Viridiplantae > Streptophyta > Magnoliopsida > Asterales > Asteraceae > Helianthus > Helianthus tuberosus. The sequence continues at coordinate 25,446,327 of CM060351.1, read as the reverse complement.
CGTTTTAACCGAAGTTCTGACCACGTTTATCATATTTAGAACTCTTTTTAATCACATTTTGCATAATAGCCGAAACATCACAACTAGGTGTTTTAACTACAAAATTCTAGTTTCGAGCCTTCTTTGAGGCATTTCAACGAACACCTTAAGGGCAGAATTTTACATGTTTATTTATCATGTCTCTAGCTTATCTCTTAGCCCAAATTTCACATAAATCAACCATCTTACAAAGTGGTTAACTTCTATAATTTCTGAAATCACTTCAAAATTGTCAATTTACACTAGATCAACAATCTATTTCCTAGTGTTCATCAAATTTCACATAACTCACTAATCACCTACAATGGTGATCATAATTTTCACTAAAAATTCACATGATTTCAACTTGTGTTTGTCTAGGGTTTGTCCCTAAACACTATAGTAGTTCCTAAATCATCATAACATACACATGCAACTAGAATCTCAGATTATTCCCAATTCATGAGAATTTCAAGTTGAAAGATTTCTCAAAATTTTACATACCTTGTAATCCCCTTGTGATGAGGATCAGGAATCTATGTTTAGAATTCGATTTGGACTTGAATTGAACCTTCAATTTGCAAGATTTGTTGAGTTCTAGGGTTTTCACCCTCCTGGTCGCTCCTGGAGATCGATCCACACACACTTAGTGTGTGTGGTGTGTTATTTTTTTTATTAACTAAAAACTTGTTTCCTTTTTCACGATTTTGGTCCCTCAAGTTTAGATATTCATAAATGAAACTATAACTCATAGTTTATTATTTAATTACCCATTACTAACTAGGTTAATTTTACCTAGTTAACTTAGTGGGTTCCGGGAGTTAAAAACCCGTTGTATTTTAAGTCCCGTTGACTCGGGCTTCTTATAAACTAAATTCTTAAATTCTTTGATTCGCTTGAATTTAATTATTAGGATTTCTTATTTAAATCCAAATAGTTAACGGGTTATTTTTACTGCTAACGGTACTTTACCCGTCTTTTAGTATGAACAGAGATTGATTACCAAACCCGTTTTCGGGGTGTTACAAAAACCCTTAAGCTCAAGACAAAGACTGAAGACTCTCAAGTACGCAACGATCTAGGGGGATATTGTTAGACCCATTTGAGATCGTTGGTACTTGAGTTAAATAGTTTAGGGTTTGTTTGTAATAGTTTGAAAGGTAGAAGGGCTGGAATTGTGAAACTTGTAAACCTTAAATGCGGCGGCGTATTTATTAACCCAGCGTATTTAATAAATACGCTGGGTAGCCGGACATTATATATGATTCAATGACTCCTTAGTGTCCAAGTTTCTTGGACTAAGGTTATTTTGATGTTCATCTTGTGTGATATTCTCTGATTTCTTGTGCTTGAATCTGTTATCCAGGATCTTTGATTGTTCATATCATTATGGGATTCCAAATCAACATTGGTTGATTAATCCTTGGTCAAGATTCTTCATCTTCTACTTGTTTTTCTTATTTTTATCACTCAAACACCTAATCAATAGGTGTTTGTGTGATTGTCAATCATTATCACTGTGATCCAAAGCTGATTTAGGACTCACAATTTGGTATCAGAGCCTTTGTGCTCTTGATTGACTGATATTTGTTAAGATTTTTAAGGTTTTTTAAAGGTTTTTCAAAGTTTTCAAGTTTTTCAAAAGTTTTGGACTCAAATGACTTGATTTGGTGTGTTTAATGATTGGGTTGTTGTTAATCAGTGTTTAGGTAAACATTTTGGGTCGTTTTGATGCAAAATACCATGGGTTTTGGGCTGTTTTAGTGTGATTAAAGGGTTTTTGTTCGTACTAAAACCTTTCTAGGCGTATTTAAGTTTGAAGGAAGCGTAGATATCTTTGAATTCAGCATATTTACGCTTGAAGGTTGCGTAATTGAAAATACGCCGGGATTTAGTCAACGTAATTGAGTGTCAGTGATATAAATCTTCAGCGATTTTATCAAGGTGTTCGGCGCCTTTAGCCAAATCCTTGTGCATAATTGTTTTGTCAGCGTATTTGTCTTTGTCACCGGTCCAAGAAACATTTTTGTAGGTCCACCCGGAGGATCGAGTAACCTCTATTCCCTGTTTTCCGACAAACCCGAGAGTGCGGAATCCAAACGGGTAAGTTAAACCAAGTTACGAACACAAACACAAACACAAAGATTCAACGATTAACACTCCATTGTATTAATGCGTATGAAACGGTTACAATGCGGTGTTTACAAGATGCTCTCATAAACTCTCAGTGTGTGTGTGTTTACAGTGTTCGCTCAATGAAATCTATTCAGACTTCTCTTGACTGTGTTCTGTCTGTTGTTGTGAATATATACTAAGGACATCGACGAAATCAGATTGTGACGAAGACCCATTGACGAAATCCATCATCATCGACGAACATTCAAGGACTTCGACGAAATTAAGTGATTTCGTCACTTGATGTTTTCGTCTTTATGCTGTTTTCGTCACACATGCTGGCTGGGATTTCGTCATGTGTATGTTCGGCCCAATGGTAGTGGCCCAACTACCATTTACGTATATGATTCAACAAATATGCAAATATGCAAATTGTAAGATTAGTCAACAAGTGACATCATCATGATGATGTCATGATGATGTGTCAACGGGAATTGGTCCGCGGCTCTCCGTGCTTCGTGCGTCGAACTCTGGGGCGCACGACGGAGGAATGTCGTGACGTCGGGCTTGAGCCGAACCTAACCGGGTTGAACCGAGTCGAACCGAACCGAGTCGCGTCCACATAATATGTATCAACAAACTCCCCCTCGGACGCTACTCGTGATGGTTCGTCTTCCATGTCGGAGGATCTTCAAAGACTTCACGTGTTGTAAGTAGAAAGTGTATTAATAAACTCCCGCTTTCATTTAGGAAGTGTATCAATAAACTCCCCCTTTGATTATGCTTGTGAATCTTTTGATCTTCAATGCTTTAGATCCTTGTTGTGTTGATGATTGATCAGCGGCAACTCGATCATCTTTATCATTTGAGTGCCTTCACGTCGTGTCTTCATTCCGAAGCTTGTCATCGAACATGTTCTCCTCGCCTTTAGCATCTGCACATGCAAGAAAGCTAAACACGTAATGAGAAAAAACGCTTGGAATATAGTTAACATTTAAACAAATGACACACATGTGACCATTTTTCATTCAACTACCGTCCGACAATTTAGTTTGAAAAGTTAACAGATTTTTCAATTTTGATTATTAACTTTCAAAACTTGCAAACTCTGACCGTTTATGAAAATTCAGTCGTTTTGGTTTTCATTCAGATTTCAGGCAACGAAGACTTGAATTCCAACATCGGTTAATCAAAACTAAAGCAGAAATAAAATCTTTTTGACTTTTATAAAGTTTATATTAAAACACACCTAAAATCTTTTTGGAATTTTGAATATTTCAAATGTAAAGACTGAAAGTAGTAAATAAATATATACAGAGTTGCAGAAACTAAGAAAAGTAAATATATACAAACATTCTTTTTGCGAGTTTCGAGGGTAAGAGAATCATATCAGTGTACGGTCATGCCAAAATACTTGTTGTTCAGTTAGTTAACAATTAGATAAACATCCTATAACGATTATCGGTATTGTTGTCCACATAAGCTCAACTTATCAGATGTAATCATGACGAGGGGATACATTAAGGTATGATTTATACTTACCGACCGGTGTTCATCCACATCACAACACATTCCCGTATCAAGGTATGCACGAGAGTTCATCTTACTGGTGAGTATACCATTTATCATCTGTTTTGCCGTATATGAAAATGTGAGAAACTCACTTATTTTGATTGAAAACAAGCCCGATGTGATAGAATCACTTATTGATGAGGAACTTGATTTTCAGATGCATGAAGGGCACAAGAGCAAGTCCGTGAACAGGTCAGTACTTTCGTACAGCAAAGAGACGAACTTGACTCCCGGATAAATGTGATATATTATCACTTGTTTTGTGGACATGTGATTGTTGATCACTTATTGAGGTCGTATGCAGTATGTACACGTATGTATGATATCATGGAAGATCTAGACTTCGTCTCCGTTTTGTTTCGTTAAAAGAAACAACCATGATACCCAGATGATAAACAGCATAAAGACCACATATCTCAGAACCTCGGCAATCTCTTAAACGAAATTTCGGTACTAAGACCATATGCCAATGAATGGTTCCCACCTGGTCTTCAGTCGATTTAAGTTTATATCACCCTGCACACTTTAAGATGATTGTGAGCCTACCGATACATCTTATATAGAGCTGCTTAACATTTTTCATTTTGCAATTCAGTTTAAAGAGGTTTGGACGGACCACTGATGTACTATCATTTTCTCTTTTGCTCGCCAGGAAACTCATTTTTGTTTTTCTATTGTTTTTGGGTTTTGAAATTTTTCGATGTTTTTGGATTTTTCAAATTTTGGATTTACTCCCCCTAAAATCAACAAACTTACAATAATTTAAAAACACAAAGATATTTACAAAAACGATTTTCCGATGCGGATTACTCTTGCTTGACCTTAATGTCGTTTACCAATAATAAAAAGTCAAATCTTGATTTATCAAATGCTTTGGTAAAAAGGTCGGCACGTTGGTCATCGGTATGGACCATGACAACATTGACGAGTTTCATAGTGAAACAATCACGTGTGAAGTGATATTCAAGTTCAACGTGTCAGGTCAAAGAGTGCTTATACGAGATGTTACTAAATCATAAAGCAGCTTAAATATCGACAAGTATAGGAGAGATTAGAAATTTAAAACCATATCCTGCAACTGCTTTGTTCATTGCAAGGAATCTGAGCGCTCTCCTAAACTGGATATCCACCAGGTGTGGATTTCAATGTCGATTTTGCAGCTACTTCAATTAACCGAGAAATCTCTTCACAGCAAGAAGATCATAGACCTCTGGGTCCGGCTGGTCTTCCACATTGCACCAGTGAAGGTCTTTGTCTTTCTCTTTGAGAAGTAGTGTGCGGTTGTTCAATCCATGCCAAGGCATCCGCACACCCGGTTGGTTTGATTGACAAACACATTTTCTTCAATCACACCATAGAGAAATGTACACTGCACGTTTATCTTGTTGGTTTTGAACTTCAAACGTGCTGCAGGTGCGTACTTTTCATTTGAATATATCATTGTGACCCGATCAAAAACCATAACAACCAAATTTTGGCACATATTTCATCTTGTCGAATTTTTCAACTTCATTCAACCACATTCTTTCATCAGACATTTTTGTCTTCTTTTCTCCTCTCTCCATCAAAGGCAACAATATTCTCCTTGGATACAACAATGTTTCGGAGCCTTATGTCTCCGATCTTGTGCATGGACGCCCCACTATCAACAATCCTAAGACTATCAATAGTTGCTCCTGGAACATCCTGCACACTCATTCAGAAATTAGTTGGAGAGGGGGACCCAAGCCTTCACAGACTTGGGTCGTCCGTCATCATCGAGAATTGTAACATCCATTTCCCGATGATTCGGAATTGATGTAGCTCCCCCTGAAACAGTTACTGGTTTTGGTTTCCAAATCTGTTTTTGTTTTTCATTTTTAACATCTGATTTAACAGACTGCATTTGGACAACCTCTGGTTTTAAAGCCTTTTCAACTTCTTTTCTTTGTTTCCTCTTCTGTTTCACTTTTCTTTCTTGTTGAAGCCGAAAGTCTTCTTTTGGTGAACCAGTTCGTGATCGGTAAGAGTTTTCATGGGGGGCAAAAACCTTTCCTTTTCCCTTGGTGAGATATGGACAGTTCTTGACAATGTGCCCATACTCACAGCATTCAAAGCATGATCTCCGCTCAACAAACCTCGGAGTATCATAACTGTAGGAGCTTGATGATGAATTTCGTGATCTTGAGGTACTTCGTCCTACATCACAACCATTTGTGTGTTGTGTGTAGTTGTTTTGACTGTTTCTTTTCAAAATTTTACTTTGTTTAACAAAATCCGTGTTGGATTTGTTTTCAAAAGTTTCATTTTTATCAGTCCCTCTGGATTTCACGAAGTTTATCTTCTGAATCGTCTTCTTGTTTTGGCTTGGTTTGCCTTTTCCCTTTCCTTGGTGAACGTGACCTTGCTTTCGTTGATTGTGTTGTGGTTGCAATTTTTGATTCCCATACTTCTTTCTAACTTCGGATTTTGGGATAGGAGCACACTGAGTTACTACAACTCCTGGGCTCGACTTTCCCAAAAACTTACTGGTAGAATCTTCGAAAACTTTATCAATCAAAGATTGATTGACATTTTTTATAGGGAAATCCTTGTCTGAATATATTTTATCAGATCCAATCAACGTGTAAAGCAAGTTCACGCTTTCACAACTTCCAGATGAGGATTCAACGGGCTTGGCTGTAGCAGTCACAAACGGTTTTGTAGGTGGATCACAAAGAATGTGATTTTCAAGAGGTATGTTTTCCTCTTTTGTCACCGTTTCTGACCGTTCAGAGTCAGTATCCTCGGATTCATCATCTGACGAATCAGCATCCTCAACAATGACTGGAGGATCCTGATTTTGTTCAGCTGTTGACACTTTCGCATCTGCTGATTCATCCGAATATGAGGATACTTCCTTTTTGTAACCTAGCCCAAATGTGAATTCATCAAGGCTCAATGAAACTGAGGGCTCAAAATGAGGTTTATTTTCCTCATCACCTATGCAGACTCGTCCAAGTGTTTCTGTCTGTTGTGAGTGTATATATAGTAATATGCTCGACGAAATCAAGAACTGGACGAAAACTCATAGACAAAATCCCAGGTCTAGACGAAATCAGGTGATTTCATCACCTAAGGGGATTTCGCCTAAAGTGTTTTCCCCACAAGGGATTTCGCCCAAAGGGTGTTTTCGTCCATGCATATGGGCCTTGGCTTCTTCATGGGCTTCTGTCTTCAGATGGCACTTCAACATGTTGTTGGGCTTAGGACCTTGACTTTGTCAACTTGTCTTGGGCTTCTTCAATGATGGGCCAATACAACAAACAAACAAACATAACACATAACACATAACACATAAACTAAATGCAAACTGCACACATGCAGTTGCATTTACGCAAACGTTACAAAGTAAATCGCATACCGAGTCAAGACAGGAGGATGTCTTGACTACGGCCTTCACTTCGTAGCCGAGTCGAACTGAGCCGAGCCGTATCCACATAATATGTATCAACAATTTTCTTTCAAGCCAACGTATTTGTTCAAATCAGCGTATTAACTGTGAGTTAAGAACTGTTCCAACGGCGTATTTGTGCCCAGCGTATTTAACCTGTTGTTAACAAATTGAACTTAAAATCGGATCAAAATGTCGCTTAATCAACTTAACCCAATTGCATAAGCTGAACTTGAAACCGAAACCGCAACCAGACCACCAAAATTGAAATCGTATCAAATCATTCTTCAAGTATACAGACTATAATCAATGGATCTCTGTCACTGTCGGACCTCATGTCCCAATGACAGTTCGTGATGACATGCGTGTGGTCAACAATGATCCCTCGAGCTTCACCGATGCAGATAAGGCATTGATCCAACGTGACCACCGGGCTCACGCTGCTCTGACAATGGCCTTATCAACTGACGATTGCAACATGTTCGAAGAATACACTACGGCAAATGAACTCTGGTTGGCCTTGATTGACTACTATGAAGGCAACGAAGAAATGATTCAGAACAAGAGAGACATGGTTCAGAAAGAATATGATATGTTTGGAAGCATTCGCGGAAAAAGCTTATCAGACCACATCAGTCGATTCTTGAACATGATGACAAAATTGAAGAAGGCTGGTAACCTCATTACCAACCGTGCTGCAATCAAGAAGCTTTTGGACTCTATTCCAAAAGACTGGAGCTTGCAATGTATGATGATTAAAAGAGACTTCTTGAACAGTCTGAATCTAGTCACGCTCTCAGATCTGATCAACACTCTGAAATCCTTCGAAATGGATGTCACTAAACGAGAAATGAATCAAGTTGGATACTCTCAAAAATCTAATCAAATGCTAGTCTCAAGAATGTAGCATTCCTTGCTTTAGAAGGTTTAAACTCACAAGCTGCTAATGTTTCGTACTTCAATGCTTCCGGAAGCGCTGCAAAGACTCCACAGTCTAATGAGAAAGCTACTGTGGTCGGTGATACTCAAGCTCTAAAAATATCCACTAAACATGTTGCTCTATTTAACACGTTTCTGAGCAGCTATGAAGCCCATATGTCAGGAAAGCTGAAACGAGACATTTTTACCGCTGAAGACATGTATCAGGTAGACCCAGATGAGATGATATGGAGGAGATGGACTTGAGGTGGCAGATGGTAATGATAACTCAGAGGTTGAAGAAATTTCAAGACAAGACAGGAATGAGATTGTCATTTGGGAAGGTTGGCTTTGACAAATCCAAGCTTCGTTGCTACAACTGCAAGAACCTAGGGCACTTCAAAAGAGATTTTCCACTGCTCAAAAATGAAAACACTGAAGCTGCTCCAGCTAAAAGGACAATTGCTATTGAAGGAAATGACAATGCTGCTCCTAACACTCCGAAGGCGTTGGTTGTGGAAGATTATGATTGGGCCGAGGAAATTGCTGAAGCAAAAGAGGAAGTCAACAAAGCTTTCATGGTAAAGATTTCAACTGGATCGGTTCCACCTTCATCAAGCTTCATTGACAAACAAAATGCAGGTATTCCCAAGGGAGATGAAGCTGCTGACAAGGGACTGAAAAGCATCGTCAACCCGACCAAGCCTGCAACTGACAAAGGAAAGAAAGATGCTGAGAGAACTGAGTCAAAGGAGAAGGTCCAAGAGGCTAGCAACAGTGTCAAGAAAGAGAAGGATAAAGCTCCGGCTGCAGCAATGAAAGTCGAGTCCACCAAAGAAAAGGAGGAAAAGGACTTGGTAAACAACATACCCTACGAATTCAAAGTCAAATTGTGTTCACAACTGTGTGTCAATGTCGTGGCTCATTATAAATCCCTCAACAGTGACCTAATCAGAGAAAAAGAAAGAGTTTTGCAATTTAACAAAGAACTGAAACAAACGAAGCAGCATATTAGAGAAAGTTGAAATCATCTTTAGCTGAAATGCAAAATTTGAAGGAATTTGTTTTCAAAAAAGATTTTGTCATAAATGATTTAACAGAAAGATTAGAAAAACTAAAAATGAAAACAATAAATTGCAAATCACAATTGATAAATGGAATGTAAGCAAAAAGGCACTGGTTGATATTAAAAATTGCCAACGACCGACATAAGTGAAGGATGGAATTGGGTACAAAGATAAGCTTGGAAATGAAAGAAAAATATTTCCTCCTCACAGCAAAAACTTTATACCCATGCCATCTCCTCATCCTGATAACGATTTAATTGATGAAAATGATTTAATTGCTCAAGATACCACTTGCGAAAATGATAAAATTACTAACATTTCTGAAAGCAATTCAGATGTGTTTGATTGTGAGGAGGATGTGTGCGATGAGGATTATGGAGGATCAAAAATAGGAATAGGGTATTCAGGCGACAGTTATTCTACTGTTAACTGGTTCGTCTGGAATTGTGATAAAACAAACAAAACTACTATTCGAGATGAATATAATAATTTAACTAGGACGGATAACTGTATTAAACCTAGTTTAAATATTCGGGATGACTATAAAAGGCATGTGCCTAAACCCATGACCCGCAACCATGAGAATGTAGTGGTTGAATGCTTTGATTTGCAATCTACTTTTTGTGATGAAAAAGTTGTGTATGAACTTCCTGTGTTTCTTCCAGGATTGAAACAAAACAGATTCGGAAAGTTCCTCACTAAGGAAATTCCAGCATTTGTTCCATCTCATACAGGTATGTCAGATTCTAATAAGGAGCTAAATGAAGAAAGCAGCAGTGAAGACTCAAACACCACAACTTCAGATAGTGGTGAAGGAAGCTCAAGCGAAGATCAAGGATCAGATGATTCAAGTGAAGATCAAGGATCAGATCTTTCATCAGGCATCGAGAATGATGAAGATTTCTTAGAAGATGAGAGTCGTCTTAACAAGAAAATGGAGAAAATCAAAAGTTCAACCTCCACTGCACCATCAGACAACGCATCATGCAGTTCAAGACTCTCATCACATACATCATCTTTCAACGCATCAACCTCCAAAAAGAAAAGGGCTCATTGCATCAGATGTTTTCGTTATGGTCATTTAGGACACACTGCAAAACATTGCAAAAGCAATAAATTTCCAAAACCAGAACAAAATTTTGCCAAAAATTTCACGGAGCAATTTGATAAGTTTAAGAAATCGGTCAAAAATCTCGTTAAAACAACTTGTTTTTGGAAAAGAAAAGAAGATATTCTCAAAGAAGATCACGATAAATTAAAAACCAAACAAGTCTGGGTTCTGAAAACTAACTAACTTGTACATATTTCTTCTTTGTTTGTTGTTGTATAACAGAATAAAATTCAGAAATAGCTCCGAATGCTCATAGAGTACATTTGGCACGTAGACAGTGGATGCTCTAGGCATATGACGGGGTTAAAGGAACTACTCAAGTACTTCAGATTCATTGACGGTGACTTCATGTCTTTTGCGGGAGATGAAAAAGGAGGGAAAATAGTTGGACTTTGAGATGTTGTCTCAGATGCTATCACTTTGGAAGATGTCAATTATGTACCAGAATTGTGTTACAATCTTATGAGTGTATCACAAGTCTGTGACAAAGGAATATTTGTGCTCTTCAACGATGTAGAATGCATCTTTCTCAAGCCTGGCTACTATGTTTCTCCCGCAATGATTGTGCTTACAGCTCCTCGTCAAAACAATACTTACGTCCTTAATATGAAAAATGCAAAAACTGCTGAACAAATGACTTGCTTAATCTCCAAGGCGTCATAATCGGAATCACTGCTTTGGCATAGGCGAATGGGGCATGTGAACTTCAAAAATATGAATGAACTTTCTAAATTAAACTTAGTAAGAGGTTTATGGATAAAAGAATTTCCTTTTTTAGAAAAATATATCGCATGTGCCCAAGGCAAACAACACAACAAGTCGCACAAGTTCAAAGCAGTGTATACGATAACTGCATCATTGCAATTGTTACACATGGACCTCTTTGGTCCTATCAGTGTCAAAAGTTTGACTAAAAGTTCTTATTGCTTGGTGATTACAGATGATTTTTCTCGATTCTCATGGGTTTATTTTCTTGAAGCTAAAAGTGAGACCGCTTTCATCCTTAAATGATAATGGATCTGAATTCAAAAATCAAACCTTTATCTCCTTCTGTGAAGAAAAAGGAATTTACCTTTGGTACAGCGCAGCTAGAACTCCTCAGCAAAACGCCATAGCAAAACGAAGAACAGAACACTCATCAAAGCTGCTCGAACTATGCTCATAGACTCCAAGCTACCAATCATCTTTTGGCCGAAAAATTTCCGTTCTTTTTTCTTAGTATTCCCATTGGTGCCAATGTGAAAAGACTGAAATTTTGGAAACCTATTGTAGATAAGTTTAAAGCCAAAATTTCGTGGTGGAAAACAAAAAGACTTTCCTTAGCAGGCAGAGTCACTTTGGCAAAGGTGGTTCTTGGGGCACTCCCAAATTATTATCTTTCTATCTTCAAAGCGTCCGTTGGTGTCATAAACTCTCTAGAAAAAAAGTAGAAAGAACTTCATGTGGGGAAATAAAAATGGGAATAGAAACATCAAATGGATCGCATGGAGCAAGATGGTTTCACCGAAACGAAAAGGGGGGTTGGGCATTAGGGATATTCGAAGCCTTAATTTAGCTTTGTTGGCAAAATGGTGGTGGATATTAAAAGAGAATGAAGACGCTCTTAGGGTTCGAGTTATCAAGGCTATACATAAGGTGAAAAAATAGATTTTACTCCTTCAATTTAATAAAAGAATATCAGGTGTGTGGAGGGATATAGGAGTTGTGGAAAAAGAATTTACAAAACTCAACATGTCACTCAAAGATAATTTAAAAGGACGGGCTGAAGAGGGCAAATTGGTCCTTTTTTTAATTGATAAATGAATGGGAAATCGTCCACTAAAAGAAAGCTTCAAAGAACTCTTTAATTTAGCTCAAAACAAAGAAGCCAAAATTAACGATTATATGGTCAAAGGACAGGAAACTTAATGGATTTGGCAGTGGAGTAGAAACCTCAAAGATGGCGCTGAAATTAACAAGCTTTTAGAGCTGCAACAAGTACTAAGCAACATCAATTTTCATAGCTGTTCGGATTTTTGGACGTGGAACGGAGAAGACCGAGACACCTTAACTGTTGCGGGGCTTAGAAAAAGGATTTACGAGTCGAAAAACCCGAAAGACAATGATATTTGGAGGATATGGAACAATTGGTCCCACCGAAAATTAATATTTTCGGGTGGAGAGCCGTGCTAAATAGAATTCCGACCAAAGCGAGCTTGGCAAATAAAGGTGTTTTCCTTCTGGATAAGCTATTTGGTGGATGACTACAACTCTGCCTACATGACGGTAACACGACACTTATTAGTGAGCCCGTACACATTGTCTTTGTATCAAAAAATAACTAAAATTAAACAACTCAACATATGAACATGAAGCAAAATGTGGCTTCGGGTTCTTTCTTGCATGTTTACATAAAGGTCACACTGTGAACATTTTACTAATTAGGATCCTTAAGAAGAAAGCAAATCATAAGCACAATTTAGTATTAGTTAAAAAAGATGCCTCAAACTTTTAGAAAACATAGTACTGATACTAACTATATAGTTAACCACCTAGCTAGCTAAGACTAACATGGTTGAATCCACGCATGAGAATTGACATGGTATTTTGTTCCAAAGAAATCCCCTACACCTTTTTGGATATTTCTTGTTCCCCATTTCTCCCATCTTGGCTTCCACACAGAGACACGTAGTACCACATATATAAATCATATGTCTTCCTAAACTATCTATTTTCTCCCATTCTTGTGTAGAATCCTTCATCTTCAATACTTGCACGCATTCTCCAACCTCATCCACCGTCACTAGTACAAGACGATGCTCATCACAACAATTTACCAAAAAACATTGCGCAGATGAATAACCCGGGGCTTTAGCTACAATAGCGTTGGTAAACATTTCGTTCCGGATTTTTCAAGAAAACATGAAGCGCTCCCTCATTGAAGGCATAAGTATCTCCGTCACGAATTGTTGGAAAACGAAAGGAATGTGGAGGGATACCCCCAAAATCCATATGAAATAAAGTCCAAGAATGATTGGAAGAAGAAGGAATGTGGATGAAAACATTTGATGGAGCTGATCTCGATAATCCAACAACTAGACAATCAGTAGAAGTTGGTGGGTCTGAGAAACAAAAGCTGCTTACATTAGGCGCATGATCTGGAAGCTTACGGATATCATTTGTGAAGGGGCTAAAGAAGAACAATCTACCACCACGTCGTTCATTGGTGCGTTTTAACCAAAGCAACCAACCATACCTCGAACAACATATTTGCAAATCACCAACCAATTCTTGAGGTGTTGTTATAAAGTATTTGTCACAAAAAATGGGATCTATAAATGTGATAATGCCTTGATGTTTGTCTAACACCATCAGCCTTGGCGAAATTAATGAATATGTCTGCAATCTCCTTAGTGATGTTTCATTCCTCCATTGAATCATATAAAGTATTTGTCACCAAAAATGGGATCTATAAATGTTATAATGCCTTGATGTTTGTCTAACACCATCAGCCATGGCGAAATTAATGAATATGTCTGCAATCTCCTTAGTGATGTTTCATTCCTCCATTTAATCATATATAGGTGCTGCTAAATGACAACGTTTGCATGTCGCACGAAAGTTACGGTATTCGACACCAACACAAAGCTCCATAATCATCTTCAAAACATCAAATTGAATATTGAGAAGGTGCGATTCCAAATTCTCTTCGTTCCTAGTGTTGACCATATCCCTAACCATGATCTCATCTTCTGGAGTTTCACACTCGGTTTCTCCACCATAACCATACAACCTACACATCATACTATATTTCAGAATTCTTTTCCCATTATAAATATGGAACATGTAAGACACATAGACAGACAGACAGAGAGAGAGAGAGACAGAGAGACCGATAGATAGACGGATAGATAGAGAGATAGATAGATAGATAGATAGATAGATAGATAGATAGATAGATAGATAGATAGATAGATAGATAGATAGATAGATAGATAGATAGATAGATAGATAGATAGATAGATAGATAGATAGATAGATAGATAGATAGATAGATAGAGAGATAGACAGACAGAAAGATTCAAACTTGCGTTCCTATTGGCTTGATTGCTCATAAAATGACATAGGAGATAGGAAGATGGTTTTGTCTTTGACATCATACGAGTATATTACTTTGCCCGTCTCACCACCAAAAATGTGTGCATAACCCCCTAACTCTAAGGCAGCTGCATCACGGTAAAATATCGAGTACTCATTCGTAAGATCTATAAAAAAGAAAGTGTCTTTGAGGTCTTCCATTTCTTCCCAAATCATACTAGTCGTGTCCCATTTAAACAAATAAACAACAGCAACTGTATTCCCGCACAGCTCATTACAATCTAATTTGATGTAGAACAGGTCGTCACAATATCCTTTCAGAAAAAGCAGGGAGGGAGGAGAATAACTGAGGAAAGGATAAGAGAGTTTTCCAAATAAGAATAGATATATGACATCTTCTTCATCCTTGACGACGATGTCAACTTGTACAGCAACACGAGAGCGACTGCTCAAGGCAAATACTTTACCATTGTAACAAGTCAGGCAATGCAAGCAACCATCATCGTGACCAGTTATGCTCTTGAGCTGCTTGGCATATGTCAATTCCTTCCATCTTAACCTCTTTCTTTTACGCGCTAGCTTACATATAACAATGGTAGGACTTTCGGTTCTTGTTAACATGAGAATCGAAGTAGGATGGTTGGGATTCTTGGACTGATTCAACATCTCCATCTATCAAAGTCAAGGGAGGGAGATGTATCGTCTTAGAAGTCGCAGGGTTCCAAAGATACCACATGATGTTGTGTGCGAGAATCACCCATCCATGGAAACACCCTCGGATACGTCTCTCGTTCAACCTAGGGAGTCGGGAGCGATGAACTGACATCCACTCATACATGGTACAGAGATTCTTGTATTTGGTATCAGCTTCTTCAGCATCAAGGCTTTTAACAAGGAACCATGGATATTTTAAAGATGAGGTAGGCAATCGATCACATACTAAACCACAAGCAATGTGCTTCTGCTCCATCTGTAACATGTTAGAGTTAGCAAATATTCATAAAAATCATAAAGTAATTGACTTGGGAACCAAACTGAGGTTATAGGTTCATAGTTATCTTCCCAAAAACATAAATCTTGCATTTTTAAGGAAGTTGTAAATGTTGAACAAGAAAGATGAACTATTCACATATTAAGGTTTGGAAACAATCATACAAAAGGTTGATCGTACAAAAGAAGAACTATTCACATATTAATATATGGTGTATACTCTGTATTGAATTTGTAATTATTTCCTGTATATCCTTTCCTATTTTAGCTTAGAGTTTGTTAGGTTGATTGAATTATTCTGTATTGAAACATCGAGTTCCATTGCATAAACTACATCATCGAATCAATATTTCTTAATAACGTTATTGGAACTCTACATTTACTAATAATCTATGGTTTGGCAAGCCTAAATGTTTAAGTCCATTAAGGACATCCGATGAATATAGATTTGCATCGAAATTATAATGAACATATAATCCTTTATTTTCATTTTGAAGTATTGAATGAAACCTGTAGTTTTATAATAATATTGTGTACTCATTATTACTTGTTGATACACTTGAAAGCAACTGTATTCTTCAAATGTTCAAAAAAAAAAAAGAAAGAAAAAAACTTTTTTGTAATTCATTTATAGGAGATGTTAAAATTCAGATAATAATGTACATTATCTATGGACTTAAACAAACACGTATGAGGTCATTACTTGAAATAGGACATGTGCCTATTAAAATATTATATGCACGCGATAAGGTGGCATTGGTTCAAAGCCGATTACCCGCATGGACATCAAATTTATGTCGAGTTTTAAGGTCTCACCTTGTGATGAGTACTAGAAAATGTATTGTGCACTATAACTTAACTATCAATTAAATTTACAGTGTTTCTTATTAATAAAAGATTCACGTTATGTTTAATCGAGTAATAATTTTATTAACTTTGGAGACACTTATCATGTAAAGGATGAGAGAGAGTGGAAAATAAATGCCTGTTGCAGAGGAGGGGGAGAATGGCTCCTGTTGTGAGAGAAGAGATGGGGCCCATTGTTTTGACGTCCGTTGCAGAAGATGGGGATAATGGGTGCAGCTGAGGTGGCCCGGGCAGGAGATAAAGGGCGGAAGGGAAGGGCCAGTTGTGTTGTGGATAGTCTAAGTACGCTATCGGTATATGTATAAATCATGGAAATATATGTCAAAGCCAAAAGTTATGTGTGTATGGATGGATGTATATACACATAGACAGTGTATAGTAGTCATGAAGAATAATTAATGACACTCAATGGTATCTTGACCTAATAATTGTTAGCCCATGATTTGTATAAATATATTCCTAAATGAGCTTGCCCGTATTGTTCTATTTATATCCTTGCTGATCGAAAAGTTCTCTTATGTGTTGGCAATATGCTTCAAGATTTGGCATTGAGGCTAAGGTGAGATTGGTGAGTTCGTGTTGAAGAGATGCTGCGTGAGATCCTTTATTATTCAAGAGCAAGTTTTTAGCCCGGTTCCATGCCTCATAAGCAGTGGATTTATCTACAAGAACACGGACGAGGAGATCATTGTTGAGGGTGTCGTATATCCATTGCAAAACGACGGCATCGATCTTCTTCCAGGTCTAATATTCAGCTAATTTCTCATCGGGTGACGGCGAGCCGTCGATGTGGTGAACCACATCATACCCGGTAGCATGAAGCATGAGCACTTTCACCCATGTAGGGTATGAAACTTCAACACCATCAAGCACTCGTGACAGTGTAAACGGGGTGAAGGGTTTGCGATTTGGGATCAAGATTGTTGA
This sequence comes from Helianthus tuberosus, assembly GCA_030545235.1. Lineage (NCBI taxonomy): Eukaryota > Viridiplantae > Streptophyta > Magnoliopsida > Asterales > Asteraceae > Helianthus > Helianthus tuberosus. Next base: position 25,429,253 of record CM060351.1, on the reverse strand, counting down.
TGATTTGGGTTCGTTTTTTTTTTTTTTTCTTTATCTTCGTATGTTTTGTATGATAAAATACTTTGTATGGGATCTTACTCATATTTTGTATGTGTTTAATAATAAATAGTAAAATGGATTAGCCTAGCTAACGTGTTATGAAAACAAATAACATAAAAGTTTTGATTGAAACATGCGTTATGTTTCCATATTCACGTGCTTTTATAATTATGTTTTTATTTGTAGATTAGATATTTATAGTAGTGTGTCAAGCATAATTTTTCAAATCAAACGTAAGTTTAAATTGATGTAAACTATTTTACTTGTCACACCAAGTAGCAAATTAACTTGTTACGTCAGTTAGGGGCGGGCACCCATGGTTGTTAACCAGGGAATTGAATTTCCTACACGATCTGAAAACACGACACTAATCTAACATGAAATTCGTGTGTTTAGGTTTAGAGTAAACGGGTTCGGGTCAGTTTCAGGTTGAACCCGCGAACCCGTTTAGCTAAACGAGTCAGGTTCGGGTCAACTTTGTCGGGTTAGCAGGTTGACCGATTTATATAATATTATATTATTTACAATATCTTTTACGTCATAAATTAGATTGGGTGTGTATGTTATGTCATAATGATAACTTAAATAGAGAAATTGTATTTGATTTTTTTTTTGGGTATCAGACAATCAGACATAGCCATTAGCTCATGCGTTCATGTTTAATGTGTTATGTGTTATTTATAATTTACATATTGTAGAATATTTGTTTGGCATTGGCTCTTACCAACTTTACCAAGCTCCTAAGGGTGTCTGGGGCGCTTAGCGGGGAGGGGTGCGGTGAGGCAAGACCCCGAGCGGGAACACCGCCGCCGACCCCTCGGGGAGTGTAAGCGGGGAGTGGGGAGCGGTGTGTGTTCACCGCACAAATTTTCAAGTTTTGAACGTTGGGCAACGGTCAGATTCAATAAAAAAAAATTCAATTTTAACCTATAAAAATAACCAACTAAATCTAATTTTTTACCACACAAATTCTCAATCTTACTCTAAAATTCTCTCAAATACAACACAAAGCCATGAAAGAAGCGAAGCACGTGAGTGAGATGGAGGCGATTGAATTGAGGAAGAAAAGAGAGTCGGAGGCTCGCGATCTCATAACGGAACAACGCGAGACGATGAAAAACTACGCGCACGATCGAGATATGAAAACATTCCTCAAGCCGCACGACGATGCTCCGCCGGAAATGTTGCCGTTCATCCTCGCCCGAAAGCGCGAGATTGCTAACAAGTACGGGTGGCCGTGCAATTTCTAAAATTTTTATGTAGTTTTGCGATGTAATTTTTATTTTATTAAATGAAATGTAATTTTTTATTTTATGAAATTATGTTTTTATTTTTTATAAAAATATTTTTTTAATTAAAAAAAATAAAAAAACAAGTCCCCCAAGAGAGGAGTGCCGCCATCAAATTGAGGGTGTGAGGGGAGTTAAGAGGGGAGTTGACGTGGCGCGTGCTGATTAGCTGTGGGTAAGAGAGGTCACTCCCCTAAGACCATGTGTAGTGGTAATGTGTTATAATGCCCCCACCATGGGGCATTATCCGACACGTGGCGTCCTAGTCAGCGATGGGGCATTATAGCAAAAGTGGCGTAGTGGGGCATTATGCTAATAACCCCCATTCAATCATTTCACAATTATTTATTTTAATTTAAAACATAAAAAACTTCATTAATTTAAAAAAAAATTACATTACTTGAAATAAAAATAAAAAAAAAACAGAAAATAAAACAAAAACAGAAAATAAAACAAAAACAGAAAAAAAAAAACCGAAAAAATTAAAATAAAGTTAAAAAAAATAACATGATCTAGAGTCCATATTTTTCTCTAATTTTTTGGCGACGCATTTGCGCAAGGATCAACGCATCGCCTTGTAGGTGGTCGATAGGTTTGGACAAAAACACAATGTCCTTTTCCATTTGCCTCGCCTCTTGCATCTCGTTAAATTTTTTGGTTTCGGCCACTCGTTCCTTCATAATCTCATAACGTTGGTGGCCGAGGTCGCGAATGTCTTGGAGACGACGGTTCATCTCCTCGAAATCTTCCTTTAACTCGAGATCGGAAGACAACTCGACCGTTTTTTTCCCAGTTCCCTTTCTTCTACCGGTGGGTCGGACCAACTCTTCTTGAATTCCCTCGTCAACGTCCACCGCCTCATTTAAATCAACATTGCGGGCATCCGATGTCGGAGTTGACGGGTCAACGGAGGATGATGTTTTTGACCTTTTAGCCCGACGTCTACTACTGGACGTCATTGGATTAACTACCGCCCACTTTGGACTTTTTCGTAGTAGCTCCCAACACTTATAGTACGTGAAAGGGCATTTTGTCCTCTCGAACTCCTCCAAAGTCTTCGTTAAAACCCCGACGTCACCTTCACCGCTCGGGCGATTATCGTAGTTACGTTGGAAGACTTCTTGGAACGCATGACACTTGTTGTTGATGTCGATCCATTTGCTAGAAATGGAATCTTGGTACCGATGTTCGCCTTGACCCCACGTGCTAAAAAAGAGTGCACGAACCCTATCCCAAAAAACCGGGCCCGTTTGAAAGTTTGCTACAAATTAAAAAAAAATTATAAGTTGTATGTTAAAAAATATAGTAACAAAATAAGTAAAATAATATATATATATATATAAAATGGTTACCGGTATCTTCGTCCTCCGAAATGTCGAGCCACGCCCGAGTCAACGTGAATTCCTCTTCCTTCGTCCATTTAATGATATTTTTTGTACGCCGTGGTGCGTCTTTTTCCTTCTTCTTATGCGACCTTTTGCCGCGTTTCGATGTTTCTTGCACCGGTTCGGGTTGCGTCTCCGGCACGACTTCGACATCGGGTTCGGATTCGGGTTGTGACCCGCCGGCTTGACCATAGCCGAAAGTGGGAGGCACAAACGGAGTGGCGCCACTCAAGTAAGCCGCGTACGTTAAAAAGCTCGGGTCCATGTCTTGAAGGTTATACGGGTTTTGCGGTTGAGTTGTGTTCGGGTTCGTGGGTCTTGCGGGGACACCAAAAGGGGGTCGAAATGGATGCATGATTGTATAAAAATGTAGGAGAAAGTGGGCGTTTTTTTTATAAAAAATAGAAGAAAAGTGGGAGAGAAAGTAGGAGATAAAGTGGGTTTTTTATAAAAAAATGTGAGAATGTGGGGTGATATATATATAGTGGGGTAATATTTTAAATTAAAAAAAAATAAATAAATAATATGACCGTTTGTCAACGGTAAAAAAGGTGGGCCCCCCTCATTTTAAGCGTTTTAATTAAAACGCCGAACCAATTTTTTTTCGAAAATAACGCCCGGTAACGCCGGGTGTAGTGGTTACCGGGGCGTTATAGGGCGTTTTTTTTGAAAAAATTTTAAAAAACACGCCCCACTACGGGCGGTCTAAGAGAGGAGTGCCCCTTACACCCTAACTAGAAAAGAAAAGTTAAAACAGGTATGGGCTTAAGTTTTATAAAAGCCCAATTGATATAATATATAACCTATGAAACAATGCTTATCTTCATTATCTTTTATAATCTAAAAAACCAGCAGCTTAAAGCTACCGCCGCTGCTTCTGCTGTCTGAAAATTTTATATTCACTCTCCTCTCTTCATTTCTACTATTCTAGCAAAGTTTCAAGGGGTGCGGTGGAAAATTTTCAAGGGGTGCGGTCAGGATTTTTGCCGAAAATTAACACTAAATTATTTTTTTTCAAGGGGTGCGTCCGCCCAGCCACCGCTTGGGGTGGGTCCGCCCCTGAACGTAAGTTTAAATTGATGTAAACTATTTTACTTGTCACACGAAGTAGCAAATTAACTTTTACGTCAATTAGGGACGGGCACCCATGGTTGTTAACTAGGGATGTGAATTTCCGACACGATCTGAAAACACGACACTAATCTAACATGAAATTCGTGGGTTTAGGTTTAGTGTAAACAGGTTCGGGTCAGTTTCAGGTTGAACCCGCGAACCCGTTTAGCTAAACGAGTCAGGTTCGGGTCAACTTTGTCGGGTTGGCAGGTTGACCGATTTATATAATATTATATTATTTACAATATCTTTTACGTCATAAATTAGATTGGGTGTGTATGTTATGTGATAATGATAACTTAAATAGAGAAATTGGTATAGGATTTTATAATTTAAATATATATATATATATATATAGGGACAAGATCATGCGAGAACCACCTCTTATTGTGAGAACCGCGAGAACCAATGTGAACACACCAAAAATGCCTAAAAATAGCTAAAAATCACACAAAAATTTTTTTTTTTAATTTTTTAATATTTTTTATAAAAAAAATCGCTACTTTTTGAAGCAAAAAAAAAAAAATTTTTTTTTTTTTTTTGCTTCGAAAAGTAGCGATTTTAACCTAAAAAATTTTTAGATTTTTTTAGGTTTTTTGGGGGGTTTAGTTTTTAGCATTTTAGCTGTGGGGGGGGGGGGGGGGGTGGGGTTAGGTTTTTTTTTTAGCATTTAGCTTGGGGGGGGGGGGGGGGGGGGTTAGGTTTTTTTAGCTATTTTAGGTTGTGTTCACATTAGTTCTCACAATAAGTGTGGTTCTCGCATGAGCCCCTCCCTATATATATATATATATATATATATAAATTGTTTGGGAAACTATACTTGAAATCAAACTTACACATCTCAACTCAACAATTCCTTGGTCGAGAATGAAGGCCCATGGGTTAGAAAGCTACTGTAAATATCGGTGGTCAAATCTCCCGATCTTTAAGGTTGTTGACCGACGTCAAAGGGACCGGTCAAAGATAAGGAGAACGTGTGTCCTAATCACCTTAACTAGTTAGGGTAAGCATGTTGTGGAACCACAGGATGTTTGTTGTCGATGGTTAGATTTAGCTGATTAAAAAGGTTTATGACAAAAGTTTGCTTGGATGGGAGAATGACAATGTGATTCTTATAATAATAAATCATTTTAATTTATGACTACGCCTCGTGTTCTATTATCTAAACTAATAATATATCACAACATATATCAACAATATTATTTTACGGACTCGTTCGGCTCGGGTGTTACAAAAACATCATTCCAAATGTTTTGGATGATAGGTCTAGTCTAGTTAGATGTAACTTCTACGGATTTAAGCACATGGTAAAAGTCTATTTGTACGTGAAAGTTGGCTTGAAAAACACGTGTATTTTGTTTGAAGATAAAGTAATGACTGCTTAATGAGAGTATGAATATCATGTATATAAGAGTACCATATTAGTTATGTTTATGAAGCTCCACCTACAGTAATTGCAAAATTTTCTTAAAACTCCTGCTTACAAATTAAGTGTGTTGTTGGGTTGTATTTCCTCCACTCTAAGATCTTATCTAAAAGTGGAATGGCTAAGATGCGGAAGCACATCTCTTGTAGCTTAGTATGTGATCAATTGCCTACCCTCTCTATATATAGGATTCAATTAATAGCTCTCTTTATGCAAATCAATCTGATTCATTCCCGAGGCCCCTCTATTCTTTCACCTTGCCTAAAAGCTTACATTGAACACCAAATTAGCCACGACCTCTTTTTAAAACAAACTACACAGCTAGTCACACAACTATGCGGATGGCATATATTAACATCATAATTTGGTGTTACTTGGAATTAACATCATAACCATCGAAATCTAAATAAAGGATAACACATATATAGTCCATATAAACTTGCTTTTACAGGTTATGTGTTTGTTATTTGTTGAGCACATATATACAAGTACCAACAATTATTAATCTAATGTTTTCTCAAATTCCATGGACCATCCATATATTTTAAAAACAGTGGCTGTTAATAATAAAAATGCACGGGTAATGGATCCACGAGGCCAGCGAATTGATAGCTTGGGGGATTGGAAATGGTCTTCCGGATGCATCCGAAGAGAAGACACCATTGGAATGGTCAGAACCGTTAACACTGATGGGCCTATTGTAATACAGGTTCACAAAGCAATGAATGGGGTGAGGTTAAAAAGGTCAGAGAATGCAGAATGGGTTTGTGATGGCGATGGTGCAGCACCTACGGCTAACATGTTTGTGTGGAAAGCGCTCAAAGAGAAGACACCGACTGCAAAAAGGAGGGGGGTGGCGGTGGGGAATCAGCGGTGCCCTTCTCTAACCGTGATATATAATTCGCAAAAAGAAAGGGGGCAATGGGCTTAGTGGTATCGGTGGGCCTGTAGTCGATTTATGTCCTATTGAAGAGCCAATTATCAAGAAGATTAGCCTAAAAAATTATATATATTATGTGGCAACAAAACAAACAAACAAACATCAAAGTGTTGTATTCGGTCAAAATTAAACATTTTGGCAACCGATATGTCAAACACAATCACGATTAACCAAATCAGAAGCAACATCAAAGTGAAACAAAACATTACACATGCTGCACCGACCCTTACCATCCATAGCTGATAGCAAAGATAAAACTGAGAATAAATAAGAAGACTGAAAAGTCAATGCAGTGTTAATAAAGCAGGTTTCTAATTCTAAAAACTAAACAAAAGGAGCATGGAATGGGATGGAGTATAATTTGTTACCACATATGTAGACCTAAAAGGAAAAGGAAAAATATATCGTGTGTTGGTTTGCTATTCGTTTTCGAGTCGAGGGTCTCTCTGGAAGCAGCCTCTCTATCCCTATGAATAGAGGCAAGGACTGTCTACATCCCACCCTCCCCAGACCCTATAACTAGCTTTGCTATTTGTGGGATTTACTGGGTATGGTTGTTGTTGTTGTTGTTGTTATATGTAGACCTAAAAGCAGAGCCTCTATCTAATCAACAAAACCTTTTGGGAGGAGACTAAGGATAGCATCAGCTACTGGATTATTGTTATCAGATTGAGGATAGTTATTGCTGTTTTAGTTAGAACTAGAATCAATCAATCAATCGCTTTCTAAGGACGCAAACCATCACGAATACACAAACAAACACTTATTAGGTTCATCCCAACACTACTTACTACACATACTCAGATATCATATCATATCAGTTGAGGTTATATGCATCATTCACAAGAAAAACATACTCTAATCACAACATGAAACACATACTAATCACAATCACAACAAAGGACCGATGGAAAGAACTAAGACAACATAAAACGGATATATCAAGCTCACACTTACACGCAAAATAGTCGTCTTTAGGGAGAACCCCCCGATGCATCCGTATACATCCTCCCAACGTCTTCATCGCAAGAGAGATACGTGCCCGCTTTCAGAGCGGCAGGCCCCAAAGCAGAGGAGTCCCGGGCTTCACCCGGACCGGGTGGCCTTGGATAGGCAAGATCCGCCGCCGCCGCAGCAGCAGCAGCAGCGCGAGCAACACCCCCAGAACCTACAACAACATCACCTGCCAGAACAGCACCTTCACCAACAGAACTGCCAGAAGCAGCAACATCTTCTTCTTCTTCTTCTTCTTCACCCCCAACAACAACATCATCCTCTCTTCAACAACAACAACATCATCTTCAACAGCATCACTTTGACCCACAGCCACACCCACGTCTCCTCCTCGCCGGCCGATCATACTCATGCGCAACAGATGGCTCCTCTTCCTGAATTGCAACAGATGGCTCCTCTTCCTGAATTTCGCAATAACCTCTTGGTTCAGGCAAATCTTGTTGGGGCACAAGGCTTTGGAGCAAAAGTTCTTGCAGTCCTTTTACGGCTTTAGAAGAAGGACATGGTCGTTGATCTCCTTTCACTCCTTCTGATGAACCAGCAGATTGATCTTTCACATCAACAGCAACTTGATCTTTCACATCAACAGCAACTTCATCTTTCACATCAACAGCAACTTCATCTTTCACATCAACAGCAACATTTGGCTTCTTCCTCGGCTTATTCCTCCTGTTGTTCGATCTTTTGGATTCACCAGTACCACCGCTTCCCATATTGAACGTCAAATCTCCTAAACCCTGGTCCATTAATGCCAAGAAATCGATGAAGAAACCCTAAAATCAAAACCCTAAACACTCGATTTGAAGATTCCAAACGTTGTGGAGTGGAATCGCGAAGTAAAGGGAATAAAATTGACAAGAATCACACCGATTTGGACGTTCGAACCCTAAAAACCCTAATCTCTCTCTCTCCCTCTCTGTATATCTGTATCTATACCCTGCGTGAAGAAGACGACGATCATATAACCTTTCCCGCCTCTTTTTAACTTGTCATTTATTTTGAGTCCCTATAGTTTCATCAAACTTATCATTTCACCCCCTGTGCTTTTACCCCCATTTATTATAAACTAGAATTTTGACCCGACTCGTTTCCGAGCAAAACTTACGTCAAAACATATACCAACTGAAAACATACATAAAATAAGCTCGAAAACATATTCTGTTTCACCCCACTCATTACCGAGAAAAATTTACGTTAAAACGTAAACCAATTTGGATTTATACCGAAATGTACTTAAATAAAGCACGTAAGAAAATAATATTTTATAAGTCAGAAAAATGGTATCGCTCGTTGCGGCAGCGTTGAAACGTAAGGTAATTTGAATTTATAGTGAAAACGTATTATTTATGACAAAACGTAGACACCAACTTAAAACATACACATAAAAATAAGCACGAAAATTTATTGCCAAGACGTAGACCATACATAGAAATAAGCACGTAAAACTCGAGGGGGGTCATAATGACACTTCGTAAAGTTTTTATAAAGCTAAGGGGTGTAAGTGACAAAGTTAAGGGTTGTAAATTTATTACGGTCACATTTTCCATCTATAATGCCCGTTTTCCACGATCACGGCCACACGCTGTGGTGTGCCGGCTATGGTGAGCCAGCAGCACACACCCACATAGATATAAAGTTAATTCCAAATTAAATTGTGAATAATAATGTAGAAGCAATCAAAGCAAAAGCGTACATGTTTTGTGAAATATATTCGGTAAATTGCATGGTAATAAATAGGGCTACAAACGAACCAAACGTTCGGTGGGAAGTTCGTTTGTTTGTGTCCGTTCGTTTATTAAACAAACTAACACGAACAAGAAACTACGTTCGTTTAGTTAAATGAACAAACATGAACAAAGGTCGTGTTCGTTCGTTTATGTTCGTGAACGTTCGGTAACTGTTCGTTTGTGTTTGATAGTTCATTAGTGTTTTTAGTTTTTATATTTATTTAAATACTTCAAAAGTGTTAGTGTATTATATCCAATAAGTGTTAGTGTATTTAAATAATTATGATAAATTAAATATCCAATAAGTGTTAGTGTATTATATATTATATGTTCATGAACGATTGTTTGTGTTCGTTTGTTTCCATTTTTGTTCATGAACATTGGTTTGTGCTCATTTGTGTTCGTCAATGTTCATTTTTGTTCGTTGCCTAAAATTAACAAACGAACACGAACAAGTTCATATCCTTAACAAACGAAAACGAACATAAAATCACGTTCGATAAGTGTTCGTGAACGGTTCGCGAATACGTATATTTCTTAACAAATGAACATGAACAAGGTCTTATTCGTGTTCGTTCGGTTCGTTTACAGCCCCTACTGCTGCTGCTACTGCTCCTGCTATTATTATTATTATATGGACTTTTGTTATTCGCTAATTGTCCTGACTTACTTATTTATGATTTACCCACATACTAATTCAAACAATTTACATATTCAAGACAAAGGTTGAGACTTTCGTATCAATCGATAGTTTAATTACTTATTAATAATTACTATATATAACAATTATCATTATCAAAGTGGATTGATTATTAGTGAAACTAATTATTGCATTGATAATGTTTTATCAAGTTCTATTATATATGTACACTTAATTGGTAGGAATGCCCGCGCATTGTGCGGATGCGTCAGTTTTGTCGCCTTGTAGTTTTGTGGTGTTTGTAAAATCACCAACTTCATACATCACGACCCCTATTCCTAACCCCCCCCCCCCCCCCCGGAAAAGCGTCCACCTCGGTATGGGTTCCCGTCGTGTTCCTACCCACACATGGGTTGCGCAAATCAGCAATGGATCCTAAATTGTTACCATGGATTTCTCTTTAATTTTGTTGCTTTTTAAATCTTGGGTATCATGTATTCAAGCCTAGGCCCAATGCTTTTTAAACCAAGTTTGACCAACCTTATAAAAAAAATATAACCATTTGATTGTTTATAAAGAGTGATACGGGCTATTATTTATCTCAAACGGGCCAAACAAAAAACCAGCTAAAGGAAACGGGTTGAAAGTCATGTTAGGACCTCAACCCGTCTTAATTGGGTTTTTTCAACAAACCTGACCAGCCCTATATGTATATGTGTGTGTGTATGTATATCTTTTTTGAATTGAGCCTCTTTTTACTTGTTACCCGACCCTAAAGTCCAGGGGCGCAGCATGTAAGGGGCGGGGAGGGGGCGCCCGCCCCCCCGAACTTTTCGGTTAGTAGTGTTACGTATGTGTTTTTCGTATAGAAATTTTTAGGGATATACGTTTTCACCCCCCCCCCCCCCGAATTTAAAAAAAAAATTATGTATATACGTGTTCGACCCCCTCGGTTTTATAAAAAAAAAATTTGTATATACGTATTCGACCCCCGGTTTTCTATTATGTAGCCCAAATAAAATACTTAATTAGCCCAAATCAATTTATTATACACCAAAATCATACAAGCCCAAAATAAAAGCCCACCATCCAAAAAAAATAAACCCAAATTCGGTCCTGGTGGAATACGAGCATAACCAGTCGCACGCACAGAACAGAAGGGGGAAAGAAACCCCAAATCGCTGCTGACCTGCTGTTGTTGTTCGAGTCCGAGGGCAGGGGTCTTGAACTTGCTCGATTTCTTCACGAATCACGGCTCATCCTCAGGTATGTGTGGTCTTGTACTTGTTCGACTTCTTCAATTATCTTTAGGTTTAATCTAGGACTTCAATTTATATGATTTAGGTTGAAATTGGGAGTGAATTTTAGCCCTAAACTTGTTGAAATTGTCAATCTTCGACGGATTCTTCTTGAATCTTCATAAGGTATGTGTTTTTAATCTTTAGGTTTAATTTAGGGTTGCAATATATGTGATTTTGGTTGACATTTGGGGTGAAATTAGGGCTGAATTTTTGCCCTAAACTTGTTAAATCTTTATGTTAACTTGAAATTTGGGGTGATTTGTTAATTTGTTATTAGATTATGTCATGGTTGCAAAAGTCGCTAGGCGCTCTCTAGTCGGTCGACCGGGGAGTTGAGAGTACTCGGTGTACGCGGAGAGTACTCGGGGAGTACTCGGACATGTTAAATTATAAAGAAATTACTTTTTGGAGATTAAATATACGTCAAATAGCACAAATTAACTAATATTTATAACAAAATACGTGAAAATGATATTCATTCTTTATTATGATAGGAATAGAAATTATGTTATATTATTATTTAAGTCAAACTTGGTCCGAGTTGACCTACTAGATCTAATTCTGGCCGAGGTTGACCGCGTTTGACCGACTCCGAGTAATTAAGCGGAGTCAAAGAAAGTCGCCTCGGCAGCCTGCCTTGTAGCGACTACTCGGGGAGAACTCGGCCTTGGAAACCTTCTTTTACAACCATGGATTATGCTATGGGATTGACCGGCTGCTGCTGTGCCTGCTCTTGTTCGACTGCAAGCTGCTGCGCTACTTGTTGTGGTCTTGTTTGACTTCTTCAATCTTCATAAGGTTAAAGGTATGTGTTTTTCTATCTTTAGGTTTAATTTAGGGCTACAATTTATGTGATTTAGGTTGAAATTAGGGGAGAATTTTAACCCTAAACTTGTTGAAATTAGGGGTAGAACTATAATTCTTCAGGCAGAAATTAGGGCAGAACTGAATTTTAGCCCTAAACTTGTTGAAATTAGAGGTGAATTTTAGCCCTAAACTTGTGATTTAGGTAGAAATTAAGGGCAGAACTGAAATTAGGGCTGCAATTTATGTGATTTAGGTTGAAATTAGGGACAGAACTATAATTCTTCATCCAAGTGAACCGGGTACCCCACCTTCCTCTTCTTTTTAATGTTTTGGTGTCTTTGTTCAATTGTTTGTTAAACAATGTTTAAGTTTTAATGTTTGAGAACATTTTTTATTTGATATTAGCGTTTGACCCGACCCGAATCGAATCACCGACGTCCGACCCGAACATAGAAAATTTTTTTTAGGTCCGGTGCCTTCCGCCCCCCCGAACTTTTTTTCCAAGCTTCGCCACTGCTAAAGTCTAAACTCAAAGATGAATGTAGGTCAGAATTATGACCTCACAATGATCAAGTCTTGCTAGCACTAAATGAAAGATGTGTGAAAATGTGATACTTTATTATACTATATACACCAAATTCATGATTTCACTGTTATATACTGATGTCATACCAAATGTTACAGCTCATGCACTTCAATTAATAGAAGATAACTTAAACATAATCAATTCAAAAACCCTAACCACATAACATATACCAATCGAACCGAGTACACAAATCAAACTAAACACTGATTCTACATCCAATAACACAGGAGATTCGAATGGATTTAACAAAAGTACCTCGTTGTTTCATGATGGTGAGAAAAGAAGAGATGACATTGGAGATGGGCTGAAGCTGAGCCGATGCGGAGCCTCTCTTATCCGCGTTAACCATCGTCCTCAAAGCATCATTCAGTATCCTTCTCTTTTAACTCATATTAGTTTTCTCTTTTAACTCGTTTTCAACTTCTCTTATAGACATACATATATTTACTGAAACACAAAGCCAACAGTAGTAAAATCCACAATCAAGTGTAAAATCACATTACAGACTATCAAAATTTCAAATAATAAAACATATAATAAAACAATACAAAAAAACTAGGTAGTGTACCGCAGTCTTTTCGCATCCTCAAGGACCTAGAAGCAATATTGAATTGTTGAAGGGCCTCAGTTACCGAACTATCTCACGTGTTCCCCAAAAATCGCGACAATTTTTCATTTTATGTCATTATTAACTGTAAAAGATTTGCATTATTTTGGTAAGTTTAGACAACTATATTATACAAGTTATAAGTCTTGAAGATATTTGCGACGTACGTTCACCAGAAGGGGATACCCGCGAAAAAAATCTTCTTCCCACCTGTCTCCCGATCTTGTTGCGAGTTATGTTTCAGCCCATTTGTCCGTCCTGCGAGATACAACACACAAAACATTCAACAGCAATAAGAGACCATATTCCCTTAAACAATCAGAACTGCAGAATTGATCATTGCTTATTACAGTTGCTTGCATTATCTGATTCTGATTATTCAATATTAGATATGATCACTTACAACGATATGGTTATGCGGTGAGGGAAGAGAATAATACCATTAATTGAGGACAGGTCCTCTCCCACCATATTGCTCATTTTATCTACCGTATTCATGTGCTCCTGTTTCAGTCCACCTTTTGGCTTCCTATTTCTCCCACCTATGTCAAAGAAATTGCCAATTCAGGTTGCATTTAATCTCAAACGGGTCAAAATGAAATAGCTAAAAGGGGAACTAATCAGACGGGGCCAAACATATTGAAAGTTGCCTAAAGTCTAGTTTTAGCGTAGGCAACCTCCTAAACGGTATTATTATATTATATTATATTATATTATAATTGTAACTAATACTAACTATATGTAGATAGAAAAAGTAAAGATAGACAGAGAAGTGGCTTCGGATGTGGCTTGAAAGTGATTATATATGTGATACTGAATATGGAGATGGTGTCATATGTTAGTTGGTTAATTGACTTTGTTGCAGCGAGTACCAACTATACCAAGCAAGCTTTATAAAAATCAGATAGCTATAAGCTGAGAAAGGTTACGCAAACACTACAAACCGATTATTTAAGATAATAATCACTTTTTAGATACACATCCAGACATCTCCCAGAACCTCCTCAGCAACCACGCAAAATTCAAACAGGAAATTATCGGCAATGCCCAACTAAATGCAAATATTAAGAAAAGTATCGGGATTATTGTTTCTTTTTTTTTTTTTTTTTTTAAGATAAGCACTTTTGAGTGTATAGAACTTTATATGAAGAAAATGTTTATACTCATGTTAGAGTGAAATAAGCTGTTTCAATGTGCGGTTTGAGATTGCTTATACTAAACAAGTTTACCCTAAGAGTGAAATAAACTGTTTTCTAATAAGATAAGTATCTGCTTATAAGCATAAACATAAGCTTTCTAAGTAAGCAATGCGAAAGATAAGAAACATATACACCTTTAAACAAAGGCTTTTCTTAACTCTATGGGGTCTTTGTTGCTATTAAATATATTTTATAAATGCATTATTGATAAATAAATATATATATATATAGAGAGAGAGAGAAAGTATAATGTACAAAAACCCTTAACCTACATTAACGTACGACAACTAGCGTAATTAGAGTCCATGCGTGATTATCAACAAGGTTTCATAAAATGAACTAGCGTAATTAGGGTCCAATGCGTGATTATCTTACAAAAATGATCCCATGCGTTATTTTTGTGTCCCATGCGTGATTAGGGCCGGATCCGACGGTTCCCTGCTTCGCGTATGTGATGTACGATAACACTTAATGTACGTTAATTAACCCCTCCCTATATATATATATATATATATAGGGGATCGCTAAAATGAGAACCACCTCCAGTTATGAGAACCATGAGAACCACTTATTAGCCCTTAGATCAACTTGATGGATGGATGAGATTAAAAGTAAGAAAAAATAATATTAAATGGTTTTTGTCTTATTATTTCTTTAATATTATAATCCAAAAGGGTAATTTAGTAAACTAACTCTTTTTTGTCTTTTTATCTTTATTGTTTTTTATTAGTTTTTTTATTATTATATTACTTTCTATTTTTTAAACATAACTTTTTTATTAAAAAACATTTTAAAATTCAGATTTTTTTAAACATTTTTATACTTTTTACAATTTAAGTTTTACGTTAAACTTTTTACGTTTTTTTGACGCGCCGTTTTTACGCCAGGTTTTTTCAAGCGTCGTTATTTTAACAGGCCGTTTTTTTACGTGCCGTTTTTACACGACAATTTTTTAACGCCGTTTATTTACGCGCCGTTTTTTCAACGCGCCGTTTTTACGAGCCAATTTTTTAACGTCGTTTTTTACGCGCCGTTTATTAACGCCATTTTTAACGCCGTTTTTTCAACGCGTCTTACACCCGACTTTTTCAACGCCGTTTTTTCAACGCCGTTTTTTACGACCCGTTTTTACGACCCGTCTTACGCCCGACTTTTTCAAGCGACGTTTTTTTAACACGCCGTTTTTTTAACGCCGTTTTTTACACGCCGTTTTTTTACGCGTCGTTTTTTAAGCGCCGTTTTTTTACGTTTTACGTGCCGGTTTTTTTACGTTTTACGCACCGGTTTTGTTACGTTTTACACGCCGGTTTTTTACGTTAACGTTTTTTTACGTTTTTACGATTTACGCGCCGGTTTTTTACGTTAACGTTTTTTTACGTTTTACACGCCGGTTTTTTACGTTTTACTAAAAAAAAATTACGTTTTACCTAAAACTTTTTACACTTTACAAAAAACTTTTTACGGTTTACATAAAACTTTTTACGTTTTACGAAAACCTTTTTATGTCTTGCGTTTTTACGTAAAAAAAGTTTACGTTTTTACGTTTTACGTTAAACTTTTTACGTTTTACGTTTTTACGTTAAAAAAATTACGTTTTAACTAAAACTTTTACGACCCGTTTTTTACGACCCGTCTTACGTTTTACGTTAAAAAATTTACGTTTTACGTTAAAAAGTTTACGTTTTATGTTTTTACGTTTTACGTTAAAATATTTACGTTTTACTTTAAAAACTTTACATTTTTACATTAAAAAGTTTACGTTTTACGTTAAAAGTTTACGTCTGACGTTAAAAAATTTATGTCTTACGTATTATGTTAATTTTTTTAATCTTTTTACGTTCTACGTTAAACTTTATTATGTTTTACGTTTTAAACTTTTTTACGTTTTACGTTAAAATTTTTACGTTTTACGTTAAACTTTTTTACGTTTTACGTTTTAAACTTTTTACGTAAAACTTTTTACGTTAACCTTTTTACGTTTGACGTAAAAGTTTACGGTTGAACTTTTTTTTCACAAAGACTTTTTTACACAAAAACTTGTTTACGCAAGACGAACGCACCCATAAATCGCAAAGTCGGTAGGTGTCTCGGATAGATTTTTATCGTCATCGACTGGGGAAAAGAATATAAAAAACCAACAACAACAAAACAAAAGTGTATCTCGAAAAAAAAAACGGGGTTTGGCTCAGATATTTTCCGATAATTAAAAGGCTGCAAATGTGGGGTTGCGGGTTCAAAAACCTACCCTCCACCATCGTTGCCGCGCCATCGTCATCAAAAATCTAGTTTTTTTTTTTTTTTTGCATCATCGCCACCCATTCCATCAACGGCAAAACGATATCTGGGGACCAAAATACCAACAGATCAATACCAACATATCAAACCCACAAAAATTCAAAGAAACCCCCAAAATTTCATAGAATTACCAACAGATCGATACCAACAGATCTAAACCACAAAGAAATATAGAGATCAAAATAGCAATAACAACAAAATTACAGTAGCAACAAACCCAAAAGAAATAGCATTCACATCTTTACCAAAACAGAAACCAAGAACACAAATTCAAACCCCCAAAACATACCAACTTTTGTACCAAAAGCATGATACCAAAAGCATAAACCCAGTTGAAAAATTCATACACCCAAGAACACAAATTCATAAAACCCAGTTGAAAAATTCCAACTTTTGTACCAAAAGCATGATACCTTGTGTCCTGTAACAAGACCCACAAAGGCACTCTCTTTATTTTCCTCCATGAATGAAGAACAGCAAATGCAACCATCATTTCAACCAAAAAAACACACGAAAATTCCTCAAGCACCGTCGCCCACCTCTCTCTCCGACGCCGTCGATTCACACCCCCTTCACCCACCCCCTCACCCATCATTCACCGCCACCGCCGCCGTCGACACACCGCCACCCCTAATCCACCACATCAAACAAAGAGGGTCTTGTCAGTAGAGAGAAAAAACCCACTTTCCCTTGCTATATAAACAGAAAATCAGAGGAGATACAGGTGGTGCAGAGAACGAGGGGCCGTCAGAGAAATGAGGGGGCCGCCGGAGTGGGTTTGGTGTTTGGGAGTCGCCAGTGTGGAGGTGTGGTGGCGGTGGTGCAGGTAAGTTATGGAGGAGGAGTTAGGGTTTTGGGGGTTTCTTCATGAAGATGAGAGAGATGATGGACTTTTGAATGTTCTGAAACAATTTCGAAAGAGAGAGAGATAAGAGGTTTTGTTTTATGGGGAGTGAGAAAAGTCAGACATTAATAGGAGAGAGGAGAGAGGATAGATGAGAGATTAGACATTTATAGGAAATGACCAAATTACCCCTTTTCCTGATTCGTTGAGAGTGGTTCTCATGGTTCTCATAACTGGGGGTGGTTCTTATTCTAGCGGCTCCCTATATATATATACACACACACACATATATATAAAGGATGAGGATCATTACAGAACACTAATTATTACGAGAACAAAAAGAACAACTCTAAATCACTAAATTTTGGGATTTAAGGTTCATATTTTTTAATAATTTTTGTTTCTTACATTCATATGTGTATTATATATACATAAATCACCTAGCTCTTTGTATCCGCTCCGGTCACTTTACTCCCACCACTGTCAAAGACATCAACAAATCCAATTTTAATGTATCCACATGGGGTGATACTTTATAAGTACATGTACATTCTACAATGGTCAAGGATAACAATATGATTATATGAACTTTGTATATTCAACAAAGACAGAAGAAGAAACTCGAGCAAACAAAATATAGGTAACTACAGTTAAGAATCCTTTAGGAAAAATATAATAGGTAATTATGGGAGAAATGGGATCAAATGAGAACTAAAAGATAGTAATAACTAATCACAGCCATACATATGAACAACCATGTAGTTTAGCCAATATTATTTAGTATATTATTTTTTTGACCCATTTTAAGTATTTAAATATTTATTACCCCTTGAATCGCTTTATTTTTTTTTTTTAATAAAAGTATACTTCTTCCTCTCTCGTATTCCTCCCCCCAACAGCCACCTCGGCCTCACAAACAATTATAGACCAGAGATAGATATTTTTATGCAGAATATAAACGTTTATAGAAATGTGTATATATGTATAGGAGTGGAGGATTACTATGGATTCCTACAAGGACCCTTTCCTCATTCATGTCTCTTGTTGCACAAATGATTTTGACAAGACCCAAATATGATTTAACAAATTTAAAAACACAAAATAGCTAGCAAATATGTTTGGATCATTTTCAAGAAGTCAGCCAAATTTAGCTATGCAAACCATATTTAACCTTGGTTTTTTAAAATGCGAGATGCTCAAGATAATCATCCTAGCCATTTTACTAGCAATAACTTATATATTCTACTAATCCTACTCTCTGTCCCCACAGAAATTACAAAGTCTATTTTTATAAAAGTATAATTCCAACTCTTAAGGCTACAAATTTGCACACAATCATCACTATAGATGAGAGAAAAGGGAATGTTTCAAACCTGACAATCCTCGGGTTCAATGGCAGGTGGTGGAGGATCAAATCTTCCTAACCGAAAATTCTCAATACCGGTCCAGGCAATCAGGTCTAAATGTCAATGCCTTTCTATAATTTAACAATTTTCATTTTGTGGATCATGTTTATGGTACAATATGAAACAAAGAGGTGGTTGTGGGGCCCATTTCTTGATAAACCCATAGATTATATCTTTTGATGGGACGTGTTGGGAAAGGAGGATACCGTTGTCAGTGCCGAGACTTGGAGGAGGGCAGACGAGTTGAAGGGAGTTCCAATCCTAGCAACAACCTCGTGAAGGCATCCGATGA
Source organism: Helianthus tuberosus (assembly GCA_030545235.1). Lineage (NCBI taxonomy): Eukaryota > Viridiplantae > Streptophyta > Magnoliopsida > Asterales > Asteraceae > Helianthus > Helianthus tuberosus. Next base: position 25,410,343 of record CM060351.1, on the reverse strand, counting down.
ATTGAGTAAGGACTCGACCTTAACAGAGGGGGAGGGTCCAGGCAACACCCCCTGAAACAACCTACAGAAAGCAGGACTCATGAAATGGTCCAAATTAGACCTGGCAATTTTGACCCATGGGCATAAATTTGGGCTGATTTGGGCTTTAAAAAAGAAGGCATGGGCTGTTTTGGGTTGTCATCTATACTTAAGGAGGTTGAAATGGGTATATACAAATTTTAATAGAAAAATTAGTGGGTCAGGATGGGCCAACTTAAAATACACGGTGGGTCAGGATGGGTAATTACATTCTGGTCTTGCAAAGTCCAAAACTCAGAATGTAGATAACAGATCTATCACGCAAAACAAATTTCCCAAGGTAAAATGATTGAGAATCGAACGCTATTGCAAAATCGGCCAGCGAAACGTTAATGCGATGGCATTATTCCTCCGGTGGGAACAAATTTCCAACAAATTGTTTGGAGAATTGAACGATATTGCAATCAGTATATGTTCTAACGTTCAAAACTGTTTGAAGATTGTGAAATTAGTAGCTTAAATCTCCCCAGTTTCAGTACAGATGCAATACGGTTAGGTTTACCAATTTCTGTTTGTTGTTACAGTAAATTAGTAGCTTAAATCTCCCCAAATCGTTGCCGTTGGTTCCGGATTGTGTATGAATTTGACAAATTTGTTGTTTGGAGGACTAGAAAGTTCAGTTGTTTTGATTAACTTGTGATATTTGAAGTTCTATATTTCATAGTTGCTTGCTTACAAACCGTTCGACGAAATCCCTCAGTGAGAAGAGGTGAATCAAAGAATCCAATCGTCTTTGTTGCTATAATCATTTTAGTTTCTTGTTTTTTTCTAATAAAGAGACTATGATATGATAAGAAAGATTTGGTTTATACATTTGATGATATCTGTTGTGATTCAAGCTTTTTTTTTTTTTTTAAATGGACGTGAAGCTAAATACAACTTAGAATTTAAAACTGAAACTATCTACCTTTTATTTATGATTCTAAGAAAGTTGGAATTAAAAAGTAAAAGTTTGGTGGATTTTTTAGAATTTTTATGATTTTTTATATTTTTTTTATTTTTAGATTTCTTTTATATATTTTTTTTAAATTTTTTGGATTTTATAGAAATTTTTTGATTTTTTAGAATTTTTTAGATTTTTTATGATTTTTGAGAATTTTTTTTAATTTTTTTCAAATTTTTTCGTTTTTTTTTTTAATTTTTTTAATTTTTTTCTTTTTTTTTAAATTTTTTTCGTTTTTAAAATTTTTTTTTATAATTTTTTTCAGTTTTTATTATTATTGATTTATTCTCAACCCATCCTGACCCAAACTCATCCTGACCCGAACTCATCCTGACCCAAACCCATTCTGACCTTCTTCTTTCTTTTACCCATCTTAACCCAAACTCATTCTAACCCAAACCCATTCTGACCCAACAACCAATCCAATCCAACCCATCCATTTTGCCACCTCTAGTCCAAATTAAGCATATTGTCAGAATGCAAGCTGCATGAGAATAATGTGGGAAAACTGTTAGATATTTTAGTGTAATCGGGGATTGACTTGGTGATCAAAGCGAATAATAATACACATCAAGCAAGTTAGGAGGTGCGGGAGTGCACGCTTGTCTGAGTTATTATTATTCGGAGTGTACGGGCGGAGCCCGTACCCTACGGGGGTTCCAAGGGGGCAGCGCCCCCTTGGCGGGGGTCCGGGGGCAGCGCCCCTGGGAGCAGGGTCCAAGGGGCGGCAGCCCCTGGTGGGGTCCAAGGGGCAGAGCCCCTGGCTGGGGTCGAGCTGATAGAAAATTGCCTTAATGAAACTGTATTAGAAAATTTTATTTTCTGGAATTTTTATCATTTTCGAAATGATAAAAAACAGCAGTTTTTTGGCTATTTTGTCTGAAAAATAGAGGTAACTGCCTAATGGCAGTTACAACCCCAAAACCTAATTTCGTAGACAGTTTTGATCATATGTTTTTTCCTGGTTCGAAAATTCACACACACCAACATACACTTGTTCAATTTCTCGAAATCAGAGTTGTATCCGATTGAATTATTCGGGTGAACCACCGAAATAATTTGATCTGAGAGTGATTACACGCCTCTCTGATCGTCCGGTAAACTGAAATTCCCCAACAAAGATCAAATTAATTTCTGTGAAGATGGCAAGCGGATCGATGAAGGATATGACTATCAAGGAGAACAAACTGGAGAAGTTCGAAGGGGTGGACTTCCGAAGATGGCAGAAGAAGATGCATTTTCTTCTGACTTCGTTGAAGGTTGTGTACGTGTTGACTACTCCAATCCCGGAGATACAGGAGGAGGGAAATCTGGAGCAAATCAGGAAGAGGTCGAAGTGGGAGAACGACAATTATATATGTCTTGGCCACATCCTGAACGGTATGTCTGATCCCTTATTTGATGTTTATCAAAATGTTGAAACTGCAAAGTTACTGTGGGACACGTTGGAAGCCAAATACATGGCAGAAGATTCTTCTAGTAAGAAGTTTCTTGTCAGTAATTTCAATAATTACAGAATGGTTGATGAACGGCCTGTGATGGAACAATATCATGAATTGTTATGAATTCTGGGGCAGTTTGCCCAACATGATATGAAGATGGATGAATCCATCTCTGTTTCGAGTATCATTGACAAGTTACCTCCTTCCTGGAGAGATGTTAAACATAATCTGAAACATCAGAAAGGAGAGTTAACTTTGGTTGAACTTGGAAGCCACTTCAGAATTGAAGAAGGCTTGAGAGCACAGGAAAATGTGTTGGTCAATGATGATAAGAAACGGGCTGGTTTAAGTTCTGTGAACATGGTTGAAACTGGTGAATCTTCCAAAGGAAACAGTAAGTTCAAAGGGAAACGAAAGTTTCAAAGAAACACCAATTCGGGTTCAAACAAAAGGTCGAGTTATCCTTGCTGGAAATGTGGTAAGGTTGGTCACTTTAAGAGGGACTGTAAAATGATGAAGAATAACAAGAAGTCTGGTTCAAAGAACAAGAATGAGGATGGTTCTAGCGGGTCCAAGGACCCGGGCAAGCAAGGTCAGAATTTAGTACAATTTAATAATTCGGTTCAGAATTATGTGTCACTAATTTCTGAGGCATTTTATGTGCAGGATGATGATATTGCTTGGTGGGTTGATTCGGGTGCAACGAGTCATGTATGCAAGGATCTTCGTTGGTTTAAAGACTTTCAACCAATCGAAGACGGATCTATCATCAAGATGGGGAACGTTGCAACTGAACCAATCAAGGGAATAGGAACTGTGAATCTTGTTTTTACTTCTGGAAAATGTTTACTTTTGAACAATGTTTTGTATGTGCCCGGAATTCGAAAGAATCTGTTAAGTGGCATTGTGTTGAATAATTGTGGGTACAAACAAGTATTGGAAAGTGACAAGTATATCTTGTCAAGACATGGTACCTTTGTTGGTTTTGGTTATCTATGTAATGGTATGTTTATGTTGAATGTTGATGTCTCGTTTATGAATGAATCTGCTTGTGTTGCTTCAACTAGTACTGTTAATGATGTACCTTCAACTAGTAGTGCAAATTGCATAGCTTCAACTAGTAGTAGAAACAACTTGACTGAATCGGAATTATGGCATGCTAGACTAGGACATGTACATTATAAAAGAGTTAAAGAAATGTCTAAAATGAGCTTAATTCCGCCTATTAACATAAACAATGATAAATGCCATGTTTGCAAGTTGAATAAGATAACCAAAAAGCCTTTCATGCAACATGTTCATAGGGAAACTAAAGTGTTAGATTTGATTCATAGTGATCTATGTGATTTTCATGCTACACCATCTCTAGGTAATAAAAAATATGTAGTAACATTTATAGATGATGCTACTAGATTTTGTTATGTTTATTTGTTGCATGCTAAGGATGAAGCTCTTGAAAAGTTTAAAATTTATAAACAAGAAGTAGAGCTTCATCGGAGTGGGTTGATCAAAACCCTACATACGGACAGAGGTGGTGAGTATTTTGATCCGGTGTATTTCCAATCTACTGGAATAATACACCATACCACAGCTCCTTACACACCGGAACAAAATGGTGTGGCGGAAAGGAAAAATAGGACTTTAAAGGAAATGGTTAATACCATGTTGTCCTATTCGGGTCTAAGTGAGGGCTTTTGGGGTGAGGCTATGTTGACAGCCTGCTATTTGCTAAATAGGGTTCCAAATAAAAGGAACAAAAACACCCCTTTTGAGCTTTGGTATAAAAAACCACCTGAGCTGCATAAGCTGAGAGTTTGGGGTTGTAGAGGCGTGGTGAGGCTCACTGATCCTAAAATAAGGAACATAGGGGAAAGAGGTATAGACTGCATTTTCATTGGGTATGCGTCATTTGCTCACAGGTTCTATGTTATAGAACCAAATGACTACGTGTCAGTGCATACGGTTATTGAGGCAAGAACTGTAGAGTATGATGAGAATAGATTCTCTTCAATGCCTAGGCCTAGAGACATGGTTCCAAGCTCCAGTAACTCTCACGTGGCTGATCAAGTGATTGATACTCCTCCGGAACTTAGGAGGAGTGGTAGAGCAAGAAAAGCTAAATCATTTGGTGATGATTTTCAGCTATATTTGGTTGAAGGATCTAGAGATGAAATTAAAATTCAATATCAATATTGCTTCAATATTGAGGAAGATCCTAAAACCTATAGTGAAGCCATGGCATCTCGAGATGTAGCTTTCTGGAAAGAAGCTATAAATGATGAGATGGACTCTATTATGCAGAATAACACTTGGAAACTGTCTGATCTACCCCTTGGGTGTAAACCACTTGGTTGTAAATGGATCTTCAAGAAGAAGATGAAAGTAGATGGTTCAATTGAAAAGTTTAAAGCCCGATTGGTTATCCAAGGCTTTAGACAAAAAGAAGGAATTGACTACTTTGATACATATGCTCCTGTAGCAAGAATATCCACTATTAGATTGTTGGTTGCCTTGGCTGCAATACACAATCTTGTAATTCACCAAATGGATGTGAAAACTGCTTTCCTTAATGGTGATTTGGATGAGGAGATATATATGAAACAACCAGAGGGTTTTGTTATGCCTGGCAATGAGCATAAGGTGTGTAAGCTAGTTAAGTCATTATATGGCTTAAAGCAAGCACCAAAACAGTGGCATCAAAAGTTTGATGAAGTGGTATTGTCTAATGGTTTTGTATTAAACCAAGCAGACAAGTGTGTATATAGCAAATTTGATGATTCTAGGAAAGGAGTCATAATTTGTCTATATGTAGATGACATGTTGATCTTCGGTACTGACCAGGATCAAGTTGATAAAACAAAGAAATTTTTGTCATCTTGTTTTGATATGAAAGACTTGGGGGAGGCGGAAGTGATCCTTGGTATAAGGATCAAAAGGGAGAACAATGGCATATCTATCTCTCAATCTCATTATATTGAGAAGATATTGAAAAAGTTTAATTTTCATGATAGTTCTCCGGTTAGCACTCCAATGGATCTTGCTTTTAAGCTCTCACCTAATGAAGGTGTAGCTGTAAGCCAACTTGAATATTCAAGGGCCATTGGATCTCTCATGTACGCCATGATTAGCACTAGACCGGATATAGCTTATGCTGTTGGAAAGCTGAGTAGGTATACTAGCAATCCAGGTGCAAGTCATTGGCAAGCAATGAATCGAGTATTTAGGTACTTGAAAGGAACCATGAAATATGGTTTGACGTATACTGGATTTCCTTCGGTTTTAGAAGGTTATTCGGATGCAAGCTGGATTAAAAACAAGGAAGATCATTCTTCCACGAGTGGATGGACTTTTCTGCTCGGAGGAGGTGCCATATCTTGGGCATCTAAGAAACAGACTTGCATAACTGATTCAACAATGGAGTCTGAGTTTGTAGCATTAGCCGCAGCTGGCAAAGAAGCTGAGTGGCTAAGAAACTTGATTTATGAAATTCCATTGTGGCCTAAACCTATATCACCTATATCTATTAGATGTGATAGTGCTGCTACCTTGGCTAAGGCATATAGCCAAGTGTATAATGGGAAGTCTAGACACTTAGGTGTTAGACACAGCATGATTCGTGAGCTCATCACGCAAGGGGTGATATCGGTGGAGTTTGTGAGAACTCAACAGAATTTAGCCGACCACTTAACCAAAGAGTTATGTAGAGATCTTGTGCACAAGGCGGCTGTAGGGATGGGATTAAAGTCCACCTGAGATTTCTCGTGTTAAGATACCCAATTCCCACCTAATATGACGTTAGGTGCTGAATTCAATGTGGAAAGCTTAACATCTAGAAATTGGAACACATTAGTAGCATCATCCCAAGGTATGTGTTCAGACCTGCAAGTTAAAGGAGGTTGAAGGTTTTCTTCTTAATAGTTCTTTGAAAAATTGCATATGCAGGTGCAAGAATAAAGAACTACCTATATGAGCATGAAGTTTAGCCGCTTCAAGAAGCTAGGACTTGGCTTTGATATGTTCATTGAAGGATGGGACACAGGCTAGTAAAAAATAGTGTCAAGAAAGAACATTAGAGTATGTAAACTTGTGTGTATATTATCTTCATGTATTCACTGAATAGAAAGGGTTCAATCCTTAGCGACACCCCTATATTCGAATATTTGGAATGTGTAGTATACTAATGTGAAATTCAATCGTCGCGATATTTCATTTATGCATAAGTTTGATTGTTGTGAATTTGTTCAAGTTAATCAAGGATTACGCTAAAATGGGGGAGGAATGTTAGATATTTTAGTGTAATCGGGGATTGACTTGGTGATCAAAGCGAATAATAATACACATCAAGCAAGTTAGGAGGTGCGGGAGTGCACGCTTGTCTGAGTTATTATTATTCGGAGTGTACGGGCGGAGCCCGTACCCTACGGGGGTTCCAAGGGGGCAGCGCCCCCTTGGCGGGGGTCCGGGGGCAGCGCCCCTGGGAGCAGGGTCCAAGGGGCGGCAGCCCCTGGCGGGGTCCAAGGGGCAGAGCCCCTGGCTGGGGTCAAGCTGATAGAAAATTGCCTTAATGAAACTGTATTAGAAAATTTTATTTTCTGGAATTTTTATCATTTTCGAAATGATAAAAAACAGCAGTTTTTTGGCTATTTTGTCTGAAAAATAGAGGTAACTGCCTAGTGGCAGTTACAACCCCAAAACCTAATTTCGTAGACAGTTTTGATCATATGTTTTTTCCTGGTTCGAAAATTCACACACACCAACATACACTTGTTCAATTTCTCGAAATCAGAGTTGTATCCGATTGAATTATTCGGGTGAACCACCGAAATAATTTGATCTGAGAGTGATTACACGCCTCTCTGATCGTCCGGTAAACTGAAATTCCCCAACAAAAACTATACAGAACGATACCAAATGTTTAATCGATGGCTCAATCTCTAATGCCCATTGAATAGCCCGTTCACACATTTCTTCTAGATGCAATACTGCATGAAAGGTAAATGTTCGAACAACTCGAATTGACTCATCCATAAGTCAAAATTGCCAGGTGTAATGTAAACTGATGCATGCATCTTCTTTTGTCACCTAAAATGAGGCAGCAATATCAGCTCGTAGGCGTTGATCTTCAATACTTGCCCAACATCACTGCAAGAAACACTACATGACTCATATTTCATGAACAATATTAAGTTTTTTTTCTCTCAAGAATGATCAATAGTTGATTTATAAAGATAAACAAAAGTTTAAATGAACTGCATACATATTTTTGGATTCAATTGCAAGCTTCACTTGAGTCTTTAGACCAACATACGAGAAGTTGCAATCCTTATGCTGTTTCATTGGAACCTGAACCAAGGAAAGCAAAGTCACAATTTTGGAAGTAAATTCTAGGAATAAATGTGCATACTCAGATACTCTCCATGCTTATCTCAAACACAGCTTACAGAGAACTTTACAGATTGAGCATTACCCTGTCAAGCAAGCTCCTCTATGGCGAGCCCACCACTCCTCAGATCAAGGCCAAGACACTTTGCTGATGTGTCATATGCCTCACCAATTGAATCATCTATAGTGGTCCCGAGTTATAAGTCATGGCCAAGATCACGTGCAAGAACTAGAAGATTATGTCCTCCTATGAAGCAAAACAAGTCAAAAGTATATAAGTGGGAGGTTTAAGTTGTGCAACCACATATAATTGTGGCAGCAAAATGGGTAGATTGAGTATCGAGTCAAGACAACATTTCTAACTAGTGACTCATGTATATATGGTTAAAAACAACTGTATTATTTCAATAATAATCCTTTAGGCATATACACACTTTGAGCGGTGAAGATGTATGTCTCAGATCAGGCTCAACGTTTAAAGTTAAAGCGCATAATTATGGGGTTTCGGCAAATTATGTGATATATGACTTTAAAAGAGTTCTAAATGTGTCATGATGGAACTCTATAGGAAAGGATATCGGAGCGTCGAGTGGACAAGCCGGTGGCGATTTGTGTCTGAAGGGCGTGCTTTGAAGGTATGTAACTTGATTCATTACATTGGGAAAATTTTGATAATTAGCATAAGTGTAGTTGAGTTGTAGAATAAAGGTTGTGTTGATTGAAGCGACAATGTTCGCTATATGGAATAATAGGTCAAGAATTGGTTAGAACTCGTTGGTAGTCATCATAATGGAGGATTCCGTAGATGAGCCAAACTGGTTGAATAATGGTGTATTGATAGCGTCAAAGTCATTTAATAATTAACATAGGCGGTTACAATCATACGAGCATGAAGCCATAAGATGGATAATGAAATGCCGGTGATAATAACCCCGAAAGTTGGGTAAAAAGCGCCTTATGTTTACTATTGAAAAGATAGAAAAATAAGTGTAACTTTAACGGATCGAACAAATGCATAGTGCTTTTAGTCATTCGGTCCGTAAGCCAAATTTTCGGTAAGGTAATTATAATAGGCACGTCGGTAATGAGATTACAGACGTATAGGAAAAAGAATCACCTAAAACGGACTTACGAGTCAAAAGTTATGATAGTTTAAAGTTTATAATTGGAATTTAGTGATGCTGGACTGATATACAGCAATCAGCAACAACATTCTGTCGAAATCATGCCGTGGCGCTACGCCACGGCTGAGCATAACCCCCGTCGCGCGACGCAACGGGTGGTGGCGTCACGCGACCACCTTTGGTGGTCCTCGTCGCGCGGCGCGACCATCCAGGGTGGATGGATTTTGTTGTTTTTGCATATTTTGGGCATGGAACTTAATCGGACTTATATTTAAGGTGTCAAAACTAATCTTTTGTGTGGTTTTGACCATAGGTGACGTTGGATCTAATCCGGATGGCGATCAAGCAAATTTCAGGAACCGAACACGATATTTTGAAGCTTCCGCGATTACTTAAATATGTTCAAATCAATGTCTATGTAATTAACACTTAAACACTTGTTCTTTTGTCTTGGGATTTCTTAAACTAGTAGTACTTGTCCTAGATGTTAACTTGGTTAAAACTTCCGTATGTTTGATATAAAATCAAGGTTTTTAGTTTACTAGGACCTTGTTTATAATAAAATATTATGAAAACGAGTAGAGTGTTACAAGTTGGTAATCAGAGCTCAAAGTTGTCAACAAAGTGTTCGGTTCAAGCTTGATCGATCGTCCGGTAAGAATTAGTTAATTATTTTAATAAATCTTATCTTATGTAAGAAACGAGATGCGAACTAATGTGCATGGGAAGAGCGTGTTAACACACTCAAACCCGGAAAGTGCACCAAATGTGAACGGTTAAAGTAAGTTACGAACTTGGCTAAACCGAAGCAAATAAAGCTATGTTATAAATGAAATGTTTAATGATTGATGTAAACATTTCAGTTTCAAGATGACGGAAAGAAACGATGATGATCCGGTGCCGACAAGCACCGAACAAATGAAAGAGATAATTGCTGAAGAAGTGGGGAAGGCAATTGCGAATAGTCTATTTGGGTTCATAGACAAAATCCAAAACACGGTGTTATCACTAGTCGAAGAAAGAGTCAAAAGGTTGGAAGATAGTGTCAACCTTATGAAAGAGAAGTCGGGAGAACGTAAAGGGTGTTCGTACAAAGAGTTTATGGCGTGAAAACCGCCAATCTACAACGGGGAGGTCGACCCGATAATATACCAGAGATGGTTAAGCGATGTTGAAGGAGTGTTTGAAAGGACCCACTGTGACGTAAGTGACTTTGTTGCTTACGGAACGGGTCAATTGAGGGGTCAAGCCAAAGATTGGTGGGACAATAAAAAGAAGGAAATAGGAGCCGAAGCGGCAAGGGTCATGACTTGGGATGAGTTTAAGGTGCCGTTCCTTAAACATCATAGTCCCAAGGCGGTTATCAACAGAACCAAGGAAGAATTCATCCAGTTAAGACAAAGGGGAGAAACAATCGATAAGATCACGGGCATCGTTATGGATAAGCTGAGATTTTGTGACGAGTTAGTCACCACTGAAGAGCAAAAGATATACTATTATTACAACATGTTGAGCGCTGAATACCGGGAGTTCATGACTCCATCAAAGTACGAAACCCTCACAGAGATCATTAACACCACCCGGTAGCGGGATATCGAGTTGAAGAAGCAGATTGAGAGGGGCGAACGAAGGGCGCAGGATGTGAATCCGAGCCCTACAAAGAAAGCTCGAACTGTGGAGTCGGGGAAGAAGGCGGATGTGAAAGGCGGGTCGCCAAATTCCAAGGTGTGTGGAAAGGGGCACAAGGGTGAGTGCCGCGTCAAAGACAATCCGTGTCCTATATGTGGGAAGACGGGGCACACCGCATCATTATGTCTAGGAAAGGTTTTCATGTGCTACAAATGCTATCAGCCCGGCCATAAAAAGTCTGAATGCCAAGATTTAGTTGGAAAGAAAGACACTAAAGAAGCTCCAACAGAAGCCCTAAAGGCGAAGGCTAGGTCCTTCCAACTTACCGCGGCTGAAGCAAAGACAGAACCCGATGTGGTCTCAGGTATATTCACAATAAACTCAATTCCTGCACGTGTATTGTTTGATACGGGTGCGAATAAATCCTTCATTTCACATGGATTTATTCGACATCCTTCATTTGTATTGACGAAATTATATGTTCCCTTAGAAGTTGAAATAGGGGACAACAAAAGTTTTATAGTTTGTGATGTTTGTCGAGGCTGCAAATTAAGTATCGATGATGAGGAATACTTAATAGATCTAATCCCGATGTCGATGGGGGAGTTTCAAGTAGTTGTTGGGATGGATTGGCTATCTCAGCACCACGCAAAGGTTGTATGTTTTCGTAAGGAGATAAAGCTAACATCTCCGAGTGGAAAACACATCACCATCTATAGCGAAAAAGGAGGTAACCCTATGATATGATCGATGTTGAAAGCTCACAAGCTCATGAAGCATGGATGTAAGGCTTTTATGATATACGCGAATGAGCCCGAGAAAGAGTCACCGAAGATAGGAGACATACCGGTGATATGTGACTTCGAAGATGTATTTCCGGAAGACCTACCGGGGATACCGCCTGAACGGGAGGTAGAGTTTGGAATCGAATTGGTTCAGGGCGCGAAACCCGTGGCTAAAGCGTCGTACCTACTCGCGCCGTCGGAATTACAAGAATTGATGTCACAAATTCAAGACCTACTTGACAAAGGATTTATAAGGCCGAGCATATCTCCTTGAGGCGCGCCGGTATTATTCGTGAAAAAGAAGGACGGAAGCATGCGAATGTGTATCGATTACCGGGAGTTGAACAAACTCACGGTAAAGAATCGATACCCGCTTCCGAGAATAGACGATCTATTTGACCAATTATAAGGTGCGAATTGGTTTTCAAAAATCGACCTTAGATCGGGATATCACCAATTGAAAGTCAAGGAAGAGGATGTACCGAAGACGGCTTTCCACACGTGATACGGGCATTACGAGTTCCTCGTGAAGTCATTTGGGCTGACGAATGCACCCGCGGCTTTCATGGACCTCATGAACCGGGTTTGCAAGCCAATGTTGGATAAATCGATAATTGTGTTTATCGATGATATTTTGGTGTACTCGAAAGGTGAAGCAGAACATGCACACCACTTACAAGAGGTGTTAGAGACACTCAGACGAGAAAGGTTGTATGCGAAATTCTCTAAGTGCGCCTTTTGGTTACGAGAGGTGCAATTCCTCGGCCACATCATAAGTGCCGATGGAATATTGGTAGACCCGTCAAAGATTGAGGTCGTGTCAAAGTGGAATTCCCCAAAGAACCCCTCGGAAATTAGAAGTTTCTTAGGGCTTGCGGGATATTACAAGAGATTTATTCAAGACTTCTCTAAGATTGCATCGCCGTTAACTAAGTTAACTCGGAAAGAGGGGAAATTTATTTGGGGTGTCGAACAAGAAAGAGCATTCCAAGCCCTAAAAGAGAAGTTAACTCAAGCTCCGGTAGTAACATTGTCGGACGGGGTCGAAGACTTGGTGGTGTATTCGGATGCCTCACTATCGGGGCTCGGATGCGTTCTGATGCAACGGGGCAAAGTTATAGTTTATGCCTCGAGGCAATTGAAGATACATGAAAAGAAATATCCCACGCACGATCACGAATTGGCTGCGGTAGTGTTTGCGTTAAAAATATGGAGGCACTATTTATATGGGGTAAAGTGCACCATTTTCACCGATCACAAGAGTTTAAAATACTTCTTCGATCAGAAGGAGTTAAATATGCGACAAAGGCGATGGTTAGAAACGGTGAAAGATTTTGACTGTGAAATACATTACCACCCCGGAAGGGCAAATGTGGTGGCGGATGCCCTGAGCAGAAAAGCGGATTATGTCCCAATACGAGTAAGGTCGATGCAGCTTGTTGTGACCTCGGGTATACTTGAACGTATCCGAGAAGCGCAAGTAGAAGCAGTGAAAGAAGAGAATTGGAAGAAGGAAAGAATAGTCGGTCAGCTAAAGGATTTGTCGGATGGTAACAACGGGTTGAAGACTCGATACGGGAGAATATGGGTCCCAAAGTCTTGTGGGGTTAAGACGCTTCTACTAGATGAAGCTCATAAGTCCCGATATTCTATTCATCCGGGTGTAACCAAGATGTACAACGATCTGAAACAAAACTATTGGTGGCCCGGAATGAATAGGGATATAGTAAAATACGTGGAGAAGTGCTTGACTTGTTTACAAGTCAAGGCGGAACATCAGAAACCATATGGAAAACTGCAACCTTTGGAGATCCCGGTTTGGAAATGGGAACATATCACTATGGACCAATTGACCAAACTACCTAAAACGATTCGGGGATTCGATGCTATATGGGTGATTGTGGATAGATTGACGAAGAGTGCACATTTTATTCCTATACGCGAAACATATACTTCGGAAAAGATGTCCGAGGTATATACAAACGAAATAGTGGCACGTCACGGAGTACCGGTATCCATTGTGTCGGATAGAGATACCCGGTTTACTTCAAACTTTTGGAGAGATTTTCAAGAACAAATTGGAACAAAACTTTTCATTAGCACCGCCTACCATCCTCAGACGGATGGGCAGAGTGAAAGGACAATACAGACGCTAGAGGATATGTTACGGGTATGTATCATCGACTTCGGCGGAAGTTGGGATGTTTATCTACCTTTGGCTGAATTTTCATATAACAATAGTTACCATACGAGCATCGGTATGGCACCGTACGAAATGCTATATGGTAGGAAATGTAGAACCCCGGTGTGTTGGGGTGAAGTGGGACCACGTGAACTGGCCCCTAGCGATGTTGTCCAAGCCACTAATGAGAAAATTGACGTGGTTCGAGCTCATTTGAAAGCAGCCCAAGATAGGCAAAAGTCTTATGCCGATAAAAGACGAAAACCAATTGAATTTCAGATAGGCGACATGGTTATGTTAAAGGTTTCCCCATGGAAGGGCGTTATCAGGTTCAGAAAGAGAGGGAAGCTAAGCCCGAGGTTTATCGGGCCATTCAAAATCATTGAACGGGTTGGCAAGGTAGCTTATCGCCTTGAGCTACCAGAAGAGTTGAGTGGAATACATGGCACATTTCATGTATCGCAGTTGCGAAAATGTCTAGCGGAGGAAACAGCTTATATCCATCACGACGATATCGAAGTGGATAATAGCCTCAACTACACAGTGAAGCCATTAGAGATTCTAGATCGAAAGTTTAAAGACTTGCGAAATAAGAGAATCGATCAAGTCAAGATCAAATGGGAACATAGGAAGGGTTCGGACACTACATGGGAGTCCGAAGAGGAGATGCGGCGTCTCTACCCTACACTATTCGGTACGTACTTTGGTATCGGGGACGAAACCCTTTTAAGGGGGTGGACTTGTAACATCCTGAAAATACAAATTCTTATATTCAAATATGTTGTAAATAAATAAGTAAAATAAACTAGCTAGGAATGACACTAACCTAGTTAGATGGTGATTTGTGAATAGGATAAAGAGTTAAAACAAAATAAAAACGAAAGTTGAGGGACTGAAGGTGTCAAAATTGAAACTAGAATTCAATTAATTAAATAAAACACACACAAAGGTGTGTCTGGTCGATTAGAACACAGAGGGCGACCATGGAGAACCCCCAAACCCTAGTTCCTACTTAATTCATAAAATTAAAGAGCTGAATCAGTTCCAAAACGAAATCCGAGCATAGACTAGTGATCCCCATTGCAAGGAGATCATAAGGTATGTAAAATTTGATAAAAATTCTCTACTTGAAATTCTTATGAATTTGGGGAATTCGAAATCTGAGGATGCATGAATGATATGTAGATGAAATAGGAACATTGAAATGCCTAGGAGTGAACCCTAGACAAATACATGTTGAAATCTTGTTTAATTCTAGTAAAATCCATGGACACCATTGTAGGTGATTAGTAGAACTTGATAAACACTAGGAAATTTGGGGTTGTTCTAGTGTAATTAGACAATTGTGAAGTGATTTCAGAGTTATAGAGGCTAATATTGATATAAGATAGTTTGATTAATGTAAATTTGGTTATATAACAAGTTATGAACTTGTTATTAAATCGTGTACAAATTCTGCCCATAAAGTGTTTGTAGAAATGCCTCAAAGAAGGCTTAAAAAAACTGAAATTTAAAGTTAAAACGCATAATTATGATGTTTCGGCAAATTATGCGATATATGATTTTAAAAGAGTTCTAAATGTGTCATGATGGAACTCTATAGGAAAGGATACCGGAGCGTCGAGTGGACAAGCCGGTGGCGATTTGCGTCTGAAGGGCATGCTTTGAATGTATGTAACTTGATTCGTTACATTGGGTAAATTTTGATAATTAGCATAAGTGTAGTTGAGTTGTAGAATAAAGGTTGTGTTGATTAAAGCAACAATGTTCGCTATATGGAATAATAGGTCAAGAATTGGTTAGAACTCGTTGGTAGTCATCATAGTGGAGGATTCCGTAGATGAGCCAAACGGGTTGAATGATGGTGTATTGATAGCGTCAAAGTCATTTAATAGTTAACATAGGCGGTTACAATCATACGAGCATGAAGCCATAAGATGGATAATTAAATGCCGGTGATAATAAGCCCCAAAAGTTGGGTAAAAAGCGCCTTATGTTTACTATTGAAAAGATAGAAAAATAAGTGTAACTTTAACGGGTCGAATAAATGCATAGTGATTTTAGCCATTCGGTCCGTAAGCCAAATTTTTGGTAAGGTAATTATAATAGGCACGTCGGTCACGAGATTACAGACGTATAGGAAAAAGAATCACCTAAAACGGACTTACGAGTCAAAAGTTATGATAGTTTAAAGTTTATAATTGGAATTTAGTGATGCTGGACTGATATACAGCAATCAGCAACAACATTCTGTCGAAATCATGCCGTGGCGCTACGCCCCGGCCGAGCATAAACCCTGTTGCGCGACACGACGGGTGGTGGCGTCACGTGACCACCTTTGGTGGTCCTCGTCGCACGGCGCGACCATCCAGGGTGGATGGATTTTGTTGTTTTTGCATATTTTAGGCATGGAACTTAATCGGACTTATATTTAAGGTGTCAAAACTAATCTTTGTGTGGTTTTGACCATAGGTGACGATGGATCTAATCCGGATGGCGATCAAGCAAATTTCAGGAACCGAACACGATATTTTGAAGCTTCCGCGATTACTTAAATATGTTCAAATCAATGTCTATGTAATTAACACTTAAACACTTGTTCTTTTGTCTTGGGATTTCTTAAACTAGTAGTACTTGTCCTAGATGTTAACTTGGTTAAAACTTCCGTATGTTTGATATAAAATCAAGGTTTTTAGTTTACTAGGACCTTGTTTATAATAAAATATTATGAAAACGAGTAGAGTGTTACAGTCGTTTTTTGCTACTTCGTCATCATCCCAATGGCATGATCGCCTAGGCCATCCTGGACGTCATGTTTTGGAGTATCTTAGTTTTCTTAAAGTTATTCCGTGTAATAAAAGTAGCAATTCCTTTGTTTGTAATTCATGTCAATTATCAAAAAATAAACGTTTACCATTTCATGATTCTAATTTTGTTACTATTATGCCTTTTGACACCATTCACTGTGACTTATGGACTTCTCCAATAACTAGTCATAATGGTGTGAATAGATGACTTTACTAATTTCACATGGATTTACCCACTTAAATTTAAGTCCGATGCCAAACTAAGTCCTAATTTTGGTCCTCTATTATAAGACGGTACGTCTTATCGCAGCTTAGCAGGGTGCTCTTCAGTACCTCACCTTTACACTCCTTATATTGTCCTACGGGTCTGCCTCTTTATGCACGCTCCCGTAAAACCTCATCTTGCGTTCCTCAAACGGATTCTTCGATATTTAAAAGGTACTTTATCTCATGGTCTACCAATCACCCATTCCAAATCACTCAAAATCACTTCCTATTCAGATGCAGACTCGGGGGATGCCCACAGCCCAGACGGTCTACCTCTGGCTATTGCATTTTTACCGGAGACGACCTCGTGTATCATGGTCTTCCAAACGTCAGCCAACTGTCTCCAGATCTAGCGCCGGGGCCGAATACCGTGGTGTTGCAAACACCGCTGCCGAAGCCACTTGGCTTCGCAACCTAATGCTTGAGCTTCACCTGTGGGTTCATAATGGTACCATCATTTTTTTGTGATAATGTCTCAGCAGTGTACTTATCTGGCAAACCCGTGCAGCATCAGCGAAGTAAACACGTTGAGATTGACCTACATTTTGTGCGAGAAAAGGTTCGCATGGGTTCTATTCGTGTGTTGCACATCCTTGCAGACTATCAATATGTTGATATCTTGACTAAAGGGCTTCCACGTGTCTTATTTCAGCGATTCATGTCCAGTTTGCGCATTCGACCAGCCGAAGCTCAAACTGCGGGGGCATATTAGTCTACGCATATTATGTTAATATATGTTGTATACTCTGTATTGAATTTGTAATTATTTCCTGTATATCCTTTCCTATTTTAGCTTAGAGTTTGTTAGGTTGATTGAATAGTGGTCTGTTCTGTCTGTTCAAAGTCGAACAACGTGGTTGAACACCGCCACCACGTTGATCGGCGGCTATTCACCACTGTCATAGTCGTGTTTTGTCGCCACCGCTGACACGCCTTTTGCCTATTATCATGCAACTCATAGTAACAATGACCAGATTATAGTTACTTGCAACTCACAATCTATCTCCTTCCATCACTCTCATTTATCGAAGAATGAACTCGTGATTGCCAGAGCCAGGGGAACATGATTAGTGAAGAACCAAATATATATATAAAGTTTTGTGGCTATTCTCAAGAGCGTTAAAACCTAACTCGCACTATCAACTTGTATTATTATATATAACTAGGGATTGTGCCCGCGCGCGATGCGGCGCATATGCATTAGGTGATAATTACTGGCATAAACATTAAGAAAACTGAAATAAGAGTAATAGCCTTATATACATATAGAGGTAGTAGGTTACATTAGGATTATACTACAATTTTGAGTTTTAAAGTTATGGTCCTTGCTTGCTGCTTTCATAGTTTTGTAGCGTTGTTGATGACTTCTGTGAAGTGAGATGTGCTGATGCCAAAATATTGTGCTAGAGCCAAAGCATTTGTTGTTCTTGTATGTGTGTTGCAAAAGAGAGCCTTTATGAAGGCGCAAAATTGGCAAGGACCGACAAAAATGTTACTTTCCCCATTGTCATTTTACTTCTTTGCGTGCTTTCCCGGTGTTTCATCGTCTGTGTAATAGTAAAAGGATTTTATAGGTAGTTTTATGCATTTGACTTTTTTTTAAAAATGTGGATATATTTGCATATACCTGGCGAATCCGGTGCGCCTCTTTTGGTAGTTGTTTTAGGATCTAGGGTTGCTGGAATTATGGCCGGTTAAAAAAACTGGAGAAGCAAAGAAAAAATCATAAGTAAAAACCAGTAAGTAGTCGTACACACGCATCATCATTAAACAAATATGAAACAACGATAAGAGGCAAAAAGATTCAGCTATGTAATAGTGACTGGAGAAAAATTTTTATGTAAGTTATTTTTTTTAACCGTCAAAAACAGCACAGCAAGCAAAACCTAAGAAAAACATGAATGAAACTAATAAACATGCCTACATCATATTGACTAATCGTAAACTATTATGTTCATTTTTATTTGTTTAGGCTGTGCAGCAATAGAAAGCTATAAAAGCGATTATTAATACCGGTTCTAATAACATTGATATTGTTCGGTGAGTATTGATTCGTTTTGTAAAAGTACTAATCAAGAAAAAAAAAACTGAAAAACCGAACCAAACCATTGTTAAAACCGAAACCGAACGGTTTTGAATAACCGAAAACCGAACATTTCGGTTACGGTTTCGGTCATAGTTATCAAAGGCGCGAAGCGCACTCAAGGCGCTTAGGCTCCACCTAGGGCATAGGCGAAAGGCGCAAAAAAAGTGTGGGCCCGAGAAATAAAAAGCGCACTTAAATAAAAAGAAATTAAAATATATTATATCGGTTTTCCTGTATTCTGAGGGTCCAGAATCATTTTGAGAAGCCATTTTTGTATTCTGTGACAACAGATTCAGATTTTAATCAATCAGAAATAAATACTGCAGAATGCAGAATTAAATTTGAGAACATAAAGCACTGTAAATACTGCAGAATTCAAAATTGGATGTGAAACTATAAGAATAAACTAAGGAACAAAAGGAAAAGAAAATATTTATGTTTTGGGAATGACATAAGAGTAGTATCTATAAACTAAAATTACACCTTTAATACATTTTTAGGGTGTCACCGTATCAAAAGCACATCTTTTTAACTAATAGTAAACAAATGTAGAAACTATTACTTTTTGGATTTGGAAGTTGGTCCATCTTTAGATCATAATAACTTTTTAAGTTGAAAGCATATTATATCCTCAATTTGTCTTCATATTTGGCTGATAGCAATATAAAATAAAGAGTAAATTAAGATTTTTGCCCCTGTGGTTATATCACTTTTACCATTGCGAAACGATACATGCGATGTATGAAAAAGATGAACGGTACTCGATATCGCGATAAGGGTTTGAGCTTTCGTTGTTTCAGTAGAAAGCGATATCGAGTAAGAACCAAGTGGAAGTGAATCCATGCAATTGGAGGCCGTGGCGACGGGCGAAGTCTTTCGAAAATAATCCGAATGAGTTTCTAGTAGCATAAGCAATTTTTGACAGGGATGAAGCTAAAGAAGTAAAGAAGGCTGTGAGCTAAGTTTTAAAGTACTTGTCTAATGCAATGCCATTAGATCGCCGCATCGAGCGCAGCCGCAGCGCCACAATGGCCATATACGCTCCATTGAGCGCAGCGTCGCAATGGCCGTATACGCTGCATCAAGCGCAGCCGCAACGTGCCGCGAGCGCAGCCACAACACCGTATCTAGCATAGTCGCGATCACAACCGCAACATCGCAGTAGCGAGCGCAGCCGTAGCGCCACACAGTGACGCAGCTTTCAAGGGGCCGGGAGGGGCGGCCGACCCCCCGAACTTTTCGCTTAGTAGTGGTACGCATGTACGTTTCGTATAGAATTTTTTATGTAGATGCGTTTTCGACCCCCGATTTTATAAATTTTTTTTTTTTACCTATATAGAATTTTTAGGTATTAATTGAACTCATAAAAATAGTGAAACCAAAATATATAATACATGCTTTCATAATTTACAAACACAAATTCATAGAATTCACATGGAACACTGCTATTCAAGTATTCAAATTTTGGGTAAAACACATCGCACCAATTTTTTTACAGTTTACAAACATTTATAACATCCCACAAAAAATTCATAAAGCCAATGGCTTGAGCAAGTGAAAGCATCCAACCAAATTTTTACATCCCAGGAAATTTTCATAAAGCCAATATCTTCAGCAAGTCAAAACAAAGCAATCTTACAAACCCTAGATTGTCAATTAAAAGGAATACGCTAAGAAGAACTCACCTGAAAGGTCCTGGTCAACGATTTCAGATGAATTGCTGATTTCCTTTGCGTTCTAATCTTCTCAATCTTGCACTAAAGACTTCCAATTGTTCTCATCTGAGATGAAAGTGAAGGAAGCAAGCATTTGAAGATGATAGCCACGTTGACAAGACACGTGGAAGTGAAGAGGAAAATGGAGGAAAACGTGCGGAGAATATATTATGAAAAATGCACCGACTTTGTGCTTTAAGGTTTAGGGTAATAATAATCTTGTTTACAATTATTATTATTATTATTATTATTATTATTATTATTATTATTATTATTATTATATATTTTGACTTTGGGTTAACAATATAAAAGCATCAAAATTTGTGAGGAACATTTAACAAGATTTATTATTTATTTATTTTATTTTATTCTGTTATGATTATTTTGTGTGTTTTCACATAGTATAATTTATCTCTCTTTTTTTTTTTTTGCCATTATCTGATTAAATTTTATATATAAAAATTTGGGTTATTACACTAGAGGGTTCAGGGAATTTTTTTGGAATAAATCACATTGGAGCAGCGTCAATGATTGCGGATGAGCCTATTGTTATAAATGTCTCTGTTGTTTACTTCACTTTCGTCTATTAGACTATGTGTCATGGGCTCACGCCCTTGCCACACCACCCAAAATGGGGGTGAAACACCACCCTACCCTGCAGGGGCGTGAGTGGACTCAGGCGTGAGGCTAGCCATGGGCGTGGGGCGAGGCTTTTTATTTTTTATTTTTTTATCCAATCTAGACACTACAAACATGACAACATTAACATGACACTTATTATTTTAGTGAGCCCATAACACAGAAAATAACTAAAATTAAACAACTCAACACAAAGGTCCAACTGTGAACATTTTACCAATTAAGAAGAAAGCAAATCATGAGCATTAGTATTAGTTAAAAAAGATGCCCCAAACTTTCAGAAAACATAGCACTGATACTAACAATAAAGTTAACCAAGCTAAGTCCAACATGGTTGAATCCACGCATGAGAGTTGGCATGGTATTTTGTTCCAAAGAAATCCCCTGCACCTTTTTGGATATTTCTGCCATTGAATGTGTGATACCTGCATGTCTCAAGAGAATAGAACACCATCTTCCCATTCTTGGAATGTAACAGTGGAAAGTAGATCTTGTTCTCCATTTCTGGCGTTTTGGCTTCCACACAGAGACACGTAGTACCACAAATATAAATCACATGTCTTCCTAAACTATCTATTTTCTCCCATTCTTGTGTCGAATCATTCATTTTCAATACTTGCACACATCCTCCAACCTCATCCACCGTCACTAGTACAAGACGATGCTCATCACAACAACAATTTACTAAAAAGCATTGTGCATATGAATAACCCGGGGCTTTAGCCACAACAGCGTTGGTAAAAACATTCCGTTCCGGATTTTTCAAGAAAACATGAAGCGCTCCCTCGTTGAAGGCATAAGTATCTCCGTCGTCACGGATTGTAGGAAAACGAAAGGAATGTGGAGTGGCACCCCCAAAATCCATTTGAAACAAAGTCCAAGAATGATTGGAAGAAGAAGGAAGGTGAATGAAAACTTCTGATGGAGCTGATCTCGATAATCCAACAACTAGACAATCAGCAGAAGTTGGTGGGTCTGAGAAACAAAAGCTGCTTAAATTAGGCGCATGATCTGGAAGCTTACGATATCATTTGTGAAGGGGTTAAAGAAGAACAATCTATCACCACGTCGTTCATTGGTGCGTTTTAACAAAAGCAACCAACCATACCTCGAACAACATATTTGCAAATCACCAATCAATTCTTGAGGTGTTGTTATAAAGTATTTGTCACCAAACATGGGATCTATAAATGTGATAATGCCTTGATGATGTTTGTCTAACACCATCAGCCATGGCGAAACTAATGAATATGTCTGCAATCTCCTTAGTGATGCTTCATTCCTCCATTGAATCATAGGTGCTGCTAAATGACAACGTTTGCATGTCGCACGGAAGTTAAGGTATTCGACACCAACACAAAGCTCCATAATCATCTTCAAAACATCAAACGGAATATTGAGAAGGTGCGGTTCCAAATTCTCTTCGTTCCTAGTGTTGTTCATATCCCTAACCATGATGATCTCATCTTCTTCTGGAGTTTCACACTCGGTTTCTCCACCATAGCCATACAACCTACACATCAAACTATAGTTAAGAATTCTTTTCTCATGGAAAATATACAACATGTAAGATAGATAGATAGATAGATAGATTCATACTCGCGTTCCCATTGGCTTGATTGCTCATAAAACGAAAAAGGAGATTGGGAGATGGTTTTGCCTTTGACGTCATACGAGTATATTACTTTGCCCGTCTCACCACCAAAAATGTGTGCATAACCCCCTAACTCTAAGGCAGCTGCATCACGGTAAAATATCGAGTACTCATTCGTAAGATCTATAAAAAAGAAAGCGTCTTTGAGATCTTCCATTTCTTCCCAAATCATACTAGTCGTGTCCCATTTAAACAAATAAACAGCAGCAACTGTATTCCCGCACAGCTCATTAAAATCTATTTTGATGTAGAACAGGTCGTCACAATATCCTTTCAGAAAAAGCAGGGAGGCAGGAGAATAACTGAGGAAAGGATAAGGGAGTTCTCCAAATAAGAAAAGATATATGACGACATCTTCTTCATCCTTGACCACGATGTCAACTTGTACAGCAACACGAGAGCGACTGCTCAAGGCAAATACTTTACCATTGTAACAAGTCAGGCAATGCAAGCAGCCATCATCGTGACCGGTTATGCTCTTGAGCTGCTTGGCATATGTCAATTCCTTCCATCTTAACCTCTTTCTTTTTTTACACGCCGCTAGCTTACATATAACAATGGTAGGACTTTCGGTTCTTGTTAACATGAGAATCGAAGTAGGATGGTTGGGAGGGGATGACAAAAAACATTCTTGGACTGATTCAACATCTCCATCTATCAAAGTCAAGGGAGGGAGATGTATCGTCTTAGAAGTCGCAGGGTTCCAAAGATACCACATGATGTTGTGTGCGAGAATCACCCATCCATGGAAACACCCTCGGATACGTCTCTCATTCAACCTAGGGAGTCGGAAGCGATGAACTGACATCCACTCGTACATGGTACAGAGATTCTTGTATTTGGTATCGGCTTCTTCGGCATCAAGGCTTTTTTTAAGGAACCATGGATATTTTAAAGATGTGGTAGGCAATCGATTACATGCTGAGCCACAAGCAATGTGCTTCTGCTCCATCTGTAACATGTTAGAGTTAGCATAAAAATCATAAAGTAATTGACTTGGGAACCAAACTGAGCTTATAGGTTCATAGTTATCTTCCCAAAAACATAAATCTTGCATTTTTAAGCAAGTTGTAAATGTTGAACAAGAAAGATGAACTATTCACATATTAAGGTTTGGAAACAATCATACAAAAGGTTGATCAACCTTCTGCTTCTTCCAAATAAAATTAAAAAAAAAAAAAAAAAACCCTACTTTATATTAAGCTTGTTCTAGTATCCAAATCAATTTCAATTATCACACTCGAACACCAACTGAACTAACCCAAATACCCAATCATGACCAATCTCATATCATTATATCAATTAACCAAAAAAAGTGACAGAAAACAAACCTTTTACTCAGAATTGCACCCAAATCGCCAAACTTGAGACTTTGTCTTCGACACTTCGATCCGTCACTTCACACTTGAAAATTTCGACACTGCGAATTGCAGCCCTGAACAATCGAGCAGAGCAGCAAAGCAACGCCAACCGATTAGGGATCGTCGTGGGTGGTTCATTCTTTTTCGTAAAAGTGATTGGACATTGGGCTTTAGTTTAAACTAGAAGAGTAAATTGATTGTGGTTATCCTTTCAAGGCATGCAGTATGTCTAACTGAGTTCTTCTGCATTTCGGTGGTCCCACACTGATTTTATACTTGATTTTTCTTTTACAAAATTGTTTTATATACTTTAGTATAAACTAGTAATATTGCCCGCGCGCGTTGCGGTGCGGGTACATCGCACATTTCGAATAACGTAAACATCGAATGAATTAGTTCAAATGTTATGTGTTGCGTGAACCACACAAAAACGTGTGTTTCGACGTATCCGATTAAACTTAATGTAACCCACATAAGCATTGCGATTGGATAAAAATGTAAAGTCAAGTAAAATAAATCGAATGTATACCGTACAATTATAACGTATTATAGGTGACTCGACTCATACATAGAAAACATAGCGGGTATAGAGGAAAAACATATACGTGTAACAAAAAGATATTAATTAGAGCTTTTAAAAAAGGAAAAAACCACAATTAAATTTCACTCGATTAAGAACAAAATTTACGAAGCAATTAACAATCATAAAATAAGTATAAAAACATATTATATTTTACGTGACTTGTTTTCCAAAAAATTTACGCCGAAATGTAGAATAACTCGAATTTAGACCGACAGGAACGTAAAAATACGCACGTAAAATGATTTTTTTAACGGAAATGTATTATATTTAACCCCACTCGATTTTTATTAAAAATGTTTACGTCGAAACGTAGAAAACTCAAATTTATACCAAGATGTACGTTCAAATAGTTTTTTTTAACGTAAAGGAACGATACGTAATATAGTTTAAAGAAAGTAGTTTATCATAAAAAATTATAATGAAATTCAAAAAGAAAAAAAAAATATTTGCAAACAACATGGATCGAACATAGATCCTTCCAACACTCAACCAAAGCAGACAACCAACTATTATAAATGTAAACTATATTACTTAGTAGTGGGCGGTGGAAAAAAAAAAAGAAAAAAGAAAATTATTTGCAAACAACATGGATCGAACATAGGTCATTCCAACACTCAACCAAAGCACACAACCAACTATTATAGGAATACATTTGAGTGTGTAACAGAAATGTAAATTATATAACTTAGTAGTGGTCGGTGGTTGTTGCCACCGACTTTCTATTTTAAGAGAGTATAGAATAGAATATGGGTATTTTGAAATATAAAAAAATACGGAATATCTTGTATACTAAGTCGTATATAAATAGTTGTAATCCATATGAAAATTATATTTTTTTATACGCCGCCTCTGAATTATGGAATTAGAAGTTCCCTTGTCAAACATATGTTGCCATTATTAGTAATTAATGCAGATTTTTATTTTGTAAGATAATGTAGTGTTCGGTGATTTCTATTTTAAGAGAATAGAATATAATAAATAAATATATGTATAATCCAAGTTGTATCCAAAAAGAGAATTGGGCCAAAGAAGGACACAAAGTGCGACCCAGCCATCGAATTAAGAAGAAGAGCACGGTGAGCAAAAATGGCTATTACTTATTATAGGACAAAGAATTTAAATTTTAATATAATAGAATGGATATTCTCTCCCCAAGCATTTCACTCTTTGAATTTTATTATTATTATTATTATTATTATTATTATTATTATTATTATTATTATTATTATTATTATTATAACGCAATTCCATATAATCATTTGGATATGTATAAGACATAGTAAAATATGTGGAAAATCGGGGATGTGTGTGTACGGTTGAAATGAAATCACACCAAACAATATATTAATGGGATTCTTGTTGGATTATAAACATGACACGTAATACTTGCAAAAGGGACAAAACGGTAATTTTGAGTGCATTGTCGGTGGCCGTAGCCACCGACTTTGTACTTTAAGATTATAGGTAAATGGATTTTAAATAAATTGGTTAATGGGTTAATTGGGCTTTGAATTAAATAGGTTAGTGGGTTATTATCATTAATTAATATTACTACCTTTTTTAATTTAGATTTTTGGGCTAAAAGTTTTAAAAATAAAAACAGAGGGGGCGCCCGGGGTAAAACAACCGTAAAATTTACACTCATCAATGCTTAAACGTTGATGATACCAGGGAGCACGTAATCACCACCTTTTACATTTATTTTTAACTTTTTATTTCAACAAAATATATAAGATGTATTTAAATAATTTTAACAGAGTTCGATAACATTTAAATTATATAATTCTTGAAGAATGTTCTATACAGAACACTAAATATTACGAGAACACGTAGAACAAAATGAATCACTCATTTTTTCAATCTTAAAAACCTAAAAAATAAATAAAAATATCACAAATGTAAGATTAATTGTTTCTCACACTAGAATTCAAAACAAACATGAAAAATTTTATGTTTTTATATATTCTACACATATGTAGGTTAAATTACATGCATGTATGTAGACTATGTGTTGATAAAATTATATGGATTTTTATGTCTATATAATACACATACAAATGTAAAAAAAATCAAAATAATATGAACCTTATATCCTAACATTTAATAATTTAGAGTTGTTATTTTTATTCTCGCAATAATTAGTGTTCTATAATCACCTTTATCCTATAATTATCTATATCTTAAAAATTTATGTATATATAAACAATATCCACATGGCTAGCCACGCCGGCTAGTCAACGCCGCTCCCACACCCCAACTTTTTTGGGGTGGCCTAGTAGAGCTCACTTCTGCCACATGGCTAGCCACGCCCCCAATCCAAGCCCCACCACATCCAGCGGTCTAAAAGAAGTACCCATGCATTTCTTGCCCATTTCTATATTGTATAGTACAAAGCAATTTAGTAACACACATGCTTAAAAATACACTATGGAGGATTTTGACCGATTGAATCCACATGGCAAAATGATTGAGATGGAAATGTCTCATTAGTAAGCACCTTTAGTTATAAACTGATAAGAAGAGATAGCAAGATGAGTTGATTGGGTAGCAGGTCAAAATGGACCTGAACAACAAAATTTTACCAATTTTTATATAAGGGTGTAAGGGGCGTTCCACTCATGGGGAGTAGTCTCCACCCCAGCCAATCATACGCGTCCATGTCAACTCCCCTCTCCACTTCCCATTTTACACTCACACATAAGGGGTGCTCCACTCAAACATTTTTTTCTTTAAAAAACAAGAAAAATAAATAAATATAAAGTGTGATTGGTTGGAAGAGAGTGATGCCCACCATTAATCCCCCGTCCTCTTCCCTTGCACAGTGACTACTCCCCGATTGTATCCATTTACCGCGTGGTGAAGGATGTAAGGGGCGGTGTTCTCACGTGGTGAATACTCACCGCACACCCCTTCACCGAGTACACCCTGCACACCCCAACTTCTTATGGTATGTTTCTGCAATGTTCCTTATGAATGATTTTTAATCAGGAGGCTGCTTAACACAACTGGTACGTGTTTTCACTCTCATCATACATTTGACCAAGTAATAATATACTTCACTCATGCAACAAATCATATAAGAGGTGGTAAACTGGGAGGGACAGGTCTTTTGTCCAAAAACTACACTATTTCAATAAAAAAAAAATGTTTCTTTTTTATCAACCCTTACACGAGGTGATTTAAGAGATCATGAGACAATGGTTGATATCTTTTCTCTACGTTCTTCATACCTCTTGAATTTTCCATTCTTAATGTTGAAAACATTTTCATGCTTCAATTCTTAAATATCTTTGGTGAAGCAACATTTCAACGTCACAAACTTTTGCAAGTTTTGATTCAATAATTTGAAAGAAAAACAAAAGGAAACAAAGACACAGGAAACCCATCTTTTGTTATATTCAATAGAAGTGATTTAGAAATTGTATTGATATGTTTTTAACATTTTTTTTGCAGAAATTCTTGGGCTTGCTACTACCCTACAATGCACTAGATGTTTTCTTGTATAGTATGTTGGATAAATGTACTTGGACAACTAAACAAAGTCTCATGTATATTTCTCATGGTTTATTAATGTGCATTATGTGGTTTTCTTTATACTGTTGTTCTCTTTAATGATCATGTGTACCGTATCTAAAGCATTTGCAATTCCACAATTTTTTAGTGTGTGTTTGGCGTGTGTCATGAGGGTAAAAAGGTATTACTTAAGTGATTATGTTAATGTCTATCGAGTGTTTGCAATTAATTACGTCATTTTGGGTGTGGATTTTTCTCTCCAGGAGTATCAATGGGTAATTTTCTACAATGGGGTGGGGACTCCTAACTATTGGATACAAAAGCGGGTCATTGGATGCTAGCATGTAACAAAAATGTTCACCATTTATTAGGAACTCAGCACTAAAAATCTTCGGTCCAAAGATTTAGTTCGTCACTGGTTGGGGCCTATCCCAGCACTGAAACTTTTGGATGTCAGCTTTAGTCTGTTGATCTTTCATGATACAAAAATGTTCAACATTTTTTTGTGTAATCTAACTCTATTTTATTTCTTTGTGTTCATATGTTTATTCATGTTGTTACTATGGAGAGAGAGAGAGAGAGCGACCCCCTTGCTGATGCCACACCCCACAGCCTAATACATCAACGTAACTCGTCCACCGGACGGGTATTAAACTAGTTATAAGACAGTGTTGGTGGTGTAAATTATTATGTATAATTAACTGAATAGTATTTTGTGTACCAAATGCCTCGCGTATGTGAAGTCACTTCGCGCCTAGCGCCTCACGCCTTAACCTTTTGGGATCCCACTGCCTCACGCCTAGGATTTTCGGGTTCCAAGTGCCTCATGCTCTTTAGCCTCCAAAAGGGTTCATTTTGCATCGAATTATATTGGACTTGGCCTGAGAGTCCGATCATCGGTTTGGGCGGTGAATGTGACTTGGTCACCAAAATTCGCTATACTCAATCCATTTGTTTTTCATGAGTTTGAAAAACATTCAACCACATTTTGATAAAAATTTGGACGATTGGTATCCGTTGATTGCCAAGCCGAACCATCAAAACAATAACAAATAACAATGCTCTAAGAATTTTGTTAGCAGGTTAAATCGGTGAAATACAGGTATTTGAAGGTAAAAATCCATGAAATACAAGTACCGTACCCAAAAAAACCAGTACCAAAAACGCAAAAAAAAATGGTACTAAACAAACAGTTTAAACCATTAAGTGCTGAACCAGTAAGAGGAGGTCTGAACCATTAAGAGCCCCGTTAAGTGGTAAACAAACAACCCATAGTCTTGTGCTAAACCAGTAAGAGGAGGTCTAAACCATTAAGAGCCCCATTAAGCAGCAAACAAAGAGAGTCTTGTACATGGAAAAAGAATTCAAAGAATAAAAAGTGAATTGGTCGGCCCATTCCACATATTGGGCTCGGTATATGTTTTACGGCTTCAAATTAGGGTTTTGAACCACAACTCACACTCCTCTTTACGTACATTCAACTCAAAGCCTCGAACTGGATACCAAGCCAAACTCTCTCGCTGGCCTCCTCCATGCGTTCCGATCTTCAACGATCTCGGTAATCTTCACATTCTCGTTCTTTCAATAAATCAGATCTCGTTTTTCTACGTTATGTTTTTCAATTTCCGGGCTCTACCATCAGAGTCAGCAGCCGGCGTCGATTTATTGGCGGCTTGACTGTCGCTAAGAGCCTATATTAAACTCCGGTTTAAGACCCAGGGAAATATATTTTTAATGTTTTCATGACACAATATATCTGATATATATATATATGATAATGTTACATAGAAAACCCTTTATTTTGAGAAAACCTTAGAAACCCATCACATGGCCTACATTTGGCCACATGTCCCACCCAACTTCATCTCCTTTTTTGCTTTTGAGGGCACTATGGTAAATTTTCATATGCCTACCCCACTCCAAAGATCTCTTGACCAACATGATTTGACACCATCATTAATGTACCCATCACATCATTCTCATCCTTCATCCTCCATTTCGTTTAGTGTATTTCAAATTAAAAAGTTTTTTTTTCAAAATATCTTCATCTTCCTAAACAAGTCCTTTAATACTAGATCCACCATTAATGTACTATGGAGCATTCATCTTCCTAAACAAGGTCTTTACTTCGATCTTTACCCACCTCACATCTAGATGTACTTTCAAAACTCCATTTCTTTACCTTTTACCTTCCCCCATTTTCAAAACTCCATGACCTTCATCTCTGTTCCAACGAAGAAGTTCCACCGTTTCTTTATCTCCATCTCTTTTCCATAAGTATATTTGTCATTCTTTTCTTTTTATTAAGTATCATGGTCCATACACAAATGTCGTTTTCATTTAAGTTCAGAAGGAGAGAGAAACAACAATGCTTGTTGAAAGAACAATTTTCATTTTGTTCATCTCGGGTGTGTTCATGCTTGTTGAAAGCTGATTCCGGGTGTGTTCATCTTCATCTCACGTCGTCATCTTCATCTCAGGTGTGCTCATGTAATTTGCAGGTTTTTATTTTTGTGTTAAAAAGTTGTGTTTGGTTTGGTTGCTTGTTTGGGGCTTTTGATCTCTAAACAGTAATTGTTTTTTGTTGGTTTGCTTGATTTACAGAAACAGACCCATAACATGTGTTAAGCCCCTGTTAGAATGATATATAACGTGTGTTGATTTACAGAAACAGACCCATAAAGATATTCAATTGACAAGCTGGATGGATGTAGGCGGCGTTAATGCGGGGACATGTATTAAAAAAAATATTCAATAAGTCACATTTTTTGGGAAGGAACTCTTCGTTTATTTATAACATGTGTTAGTGGTTCATGCTGTAATAGAACACCATGATATAACCTGACATGTGTTCATGTATAACATGTGTTAAGTCCCTGTTAGAATGATATATAACGTGTGTTAACCTTTGTTAATTTTAAAAAAAGAAAAAACAAGTAATATCTATTTTATTTTTGTTGATGTTTAAAATATCCGATAATGAGGATACCGAGCGTAACACTTGTACAAGTTAGTATGTACAAGTGTAATACTAAACGAGCCATTTATGGTAACACATGTACTGGTAGTTTTGGAATATATAATATGAAACGGGTCATTTGTTGTGCACATTTTGGAATATATAACATGTGTTAAGCCTCTATTATAATATTTTTGTAACCTGACATGCATTCATGTATAAGCTCCCTTACAAAACACCATGATGTGTATATACTGATCTAACATGTGTTACAATTTGTCTGTTTGGAACATGTAGTTGCTTAACATGTGATAAGGGTGAAAACAGTCGACGGAGGCGATGGGTTTAATGGTGAGCTTAGTTAATATCGTAATCTTGTTGTAACCCGACTTGTATACATATGATAACATGTGTTAAGCATCCATTGTAATCTTTGTTGTAACCCGACTTGTATTAATGTATATGAAAGTGGTTTGCAAAACACTATGATGTGCATATACTGATCGTAACACTATGATGTGCACATACTGTTGTAACATGTGTTACACTTCGGGGTAAGAAGTGTTACACTGTTAAATGTAGGGCATGATCTACTTTGTCTTATATGTTGTAACATATGTTACACTTCGGGGTAATATATCTTGCATACATGGTGATATTCAATAGCTCATACGTTTAATAGTAGTTTATTATTCTTCATTAAATATATTACATATATAACAACCATTGTTACATGTAATGTGAGACTCTTATTGTTTTGTCTAGTACATGATGTTAAAACGGTATGGACTTAACACATTTTGTGTTGAAGTCGCCCGTGTTTGTACTTCTGTTGTTACTAAGTTACTATTGGAGTTTATGCATCCATTCTGAAGTCTTAACACACGTTATAATAGAGGCTTAACACACGTTATAGCAGGTATACTCTGCTGTTATTAAGTTACTATTGGAGTTTATGCATCCATTCTGAAAGTCTTAACACACGTTATAATAGAGGCTTGACACACGTTATATCAGGTATACAGTTATGGGTATAGTAAACGGCCCACCATTTTTTTAGTGCTATGTATTTTCGTTTACTAGTAATATGTAATGTGAGACTCTTATTGTTTTGTCTAGTACATGATGTTAAAACGGTATGGACTTAACACATTCTGGAAGTCTTAACACACGTTATAAACGAGGCTTAACACACGTTATATCAGGTATACTATGTTGTTATTAAGTTGCTATTGGAGTTTATGCATCCATTCTGGAAGTCTTAACACACGTTATAATAGAGCCTTAACACACGTTATACATGTCAGGCGCGTAACACATGTTTACAGTATGTATATACAAATCATGGTGTTTTGGAAACCACTAGCTTATACATGACACCGTGTTGGGTTAAACCAAGATTATAACAGAGGCTTAACACATGTTATCCGAGGTATACGGTGTTACAATATTAACTTGTATGTTATCCCAGGTATACAGTGTTACATATGTTATAAATGAACGAAGTGTTCTTTCCCAAAGGATGTGACTTATTCAATGTCCCCGCATTAACGCGCCTACATCCATCCAGCTTGTCAATTGAATATCTTTATGGATCTGTTTCTGTAAATCAACTCACGTTATATATCATTCTAAAAAAACCCCAAACAAGCAACCAAACCAACAAAAAAAACCCGTTCAAAATCTCATCCTAAAGTTTTGGATTTATTTAAAATACATGAATATTAACCATTACTAGAACACTTTCAGCCCACAAAAACATATTAACAACCATTTCAACAAAAAATCAATTGTGAAATGATATTTCAAAAACACTTACCGGATCTAGAACCGTCCGATGAACACGAAGAAGATCTTCAAACCTTCTTCTCTCACACACACTTGTGCGTGTGTCTTTGTGATAAAGATTATTGTTTCTCTGTCTAAAACATCAACTCTCTCTCTCTAAAAACATTCATCGTGCCATCATTCTCTCTCTAAAACAACAAATTATAGAGACATTCAGACCCTTCATTTGCTTCTAAAGGTTAAAGTTTTTTGTAGAATTAGACGGAGAGGATAGAGATTGGCGTGGCTAGGGTTGTTAGATGAGTTGAAAATTGAGGAGAGAGAGGGCCGGAGAAGAAGCCCGATGAGTTTCGCCGGAGGATGTGGTTGCTGGTGGTGGTTGTTGTTGTTTATTTCTCCTGATTTTGAAGAGTGTTCATTCTTTGTCTTCAAGATTGTGGTGAAGAAATGGGAAAGAGGAAGAGGTAAGAGAAATAGAAAGTGTTATGATGATTTGATGGTTCTGGAAAGTCATTTTCAATATTCAAAAGCACAAAAAAACACCTTTTTCAATACCCAAATTGTCCTTTAGTTGTACTAGAAAGTAATATAAGAATTATTTAAAAACTAATATTTACCTAAAAATAGGAGAACCATTGATCTACTTAGATGAAACATAATCAATGGTTGATATTGGGTTTTCAGAGTTTTCTCAAAAAGATGGGGTTTTCCACTTAGCCCTTCCCTATATATATATATATAGGGAGCCGTTAGAATAAGAACCACCTCCAGTTATGAGAACCATGAGAACCACTCTCAACCAATAACATTTTGCCAACTAAAAGGGCATTTTGGTCTTTTTACCCCAAATGTCAATTTCCTACCTCTTTCCTCATTTATTACTGTCAGACAACCTCTCTCCACCATTTATTATTGCCATCTCTCTCTCTCTCTCTCTCTCTTCAAATATAAGTCACTCATCTCACATCTCTTTCTCTCTTCAAATTTAAATCCCTGAATTCACCTCTCTCTCTCTCTTCAAATTTCAACACCATACATGTTACTGTAAATAGAAAATTGGGTTCTAGCAGGTTGATGTTTCAAGCAGGAAAGAGAGAGAGAGTAGAGAGAGAGAGAGGAGAGAGAGGGGGAGTGGGTGTGGGTGTGCTTGTTGCCGGTGGCGGGAGGTGGTTGGTCGGAAGACAGGGGGAGGTGGGTGATGGTGGGGGCGGAGGTTAATGGAGGTGATGGTGGTTGGTCGGTGGTGGGAGATTCACTCGCAGCAGGGAGGGGGGTGATTGTGCTGATTTGTGTCTCTGTCTCTTCGAAAAAAAGATGAAACCACACCCATACCCCTATCACCTCCGGCTGGTCACCCACACCCCGTTCTCCGGCGAAGCTGATGCCCCGTCGTTTCTTCGGCGACGCTGGTGCCCCCTCGTTTCTCCGGCGACTCTGATTTGCGGTGGTTTTGGTGGTGTGGCGGTGGGTTTGGTAGTGTGGCAGTGGCTGGGTGGTGGACCGGCGGCAGCGCCGCCGTGAGCGGCGGAGGTCCCGGTCTCCTCCCGACGAATTTCTTGGCCTGTTTTGTTGATTTATCTGGTATTTTTTTTTATCTCTGTTTTTATTTTTTGCATGTCTTCTCGTTTTTATCTGGTGATTTTGATCAGTGGACTTTTGTGGGTTTGCCTGTGTTCTTGTTTTATCCTGGTGCCTTTTGAATGTTTTGAATATGGTTGAATCTGGTGTTTTTTGAATATGGTTGAATCTGGTATTTTTTGAAATATGGTTGAATCTGGTGATTTTTGGATAGTGTTTTTGTAGGGTTTGATTTTTGTTGAATCTGGTGCTTTTTGAATCTGTTGAATCTTTGAATTGGGGCGGTGATGATGCAAAAAAAAAACCTATATTTTGATGACGATGGCGCGGCAACGACGGTGGAGGGTAGGTTATTGAACCTGCAACCCCACTTTTGCAGCCTCTGATTATCGGAAAATCTGAGCCAAAACATCGTTTTTTTCAAGAAATCCACTCGTTCTTTTGATTTTCGTTTGTTGGGTTTTTATTTTTTTGAGACGTCGATGATGATAGCAATCTATCTGAGATACCTACCGAGTAGCGATTTGCTGGGTGCATTCGTTTTGTGTAAAAAACTTTAAGATAAAACGTAAAACATCATAAAAAGTTTTACGTAAAATGTAAAACGTAAAAAGTTTAACGTAAAATTTTTAACGTAAAATGTAAACCTTTTAACGTAAAACGTAAAAACGTTAAACGTAAATTGTAAAAAGTTTTACGTAAAACGTTAAAAGGTTTACGCAACACGTAAAAAGTTTTACGTTAGTCGTAAAACGTAAAAAGTTTTACGTAAAACGTAAAAAGTGTTACGTAAAACGTGAAAAAAACTGCGCGTTAAAAAACGTGGAAAAAACGACGCTTGGAAAAACGGCGCGTAAAAAACGTGTAAAAAACGGCGCGTTAAAAAACGTAAATCGTAAAAGGTTTTACGTAAAACGTAAAAAGCTTTAATTTTAAACGTAAAACGTAAAAAGTAAAAAGGTTTACGTAAAAAGTAAAAAGTTTTACGTAAAAAGTAAAAAGTTTTAACGTAAAAAGTAAAAAGTTTTAACGTAAAACTTAAAAATTTTAACGTAAAACGTAAAAATTTTAACGTAAAACTTAAAATGTAAAAAATCTAAAAAGGTTAACGTAAAACGTAAAAAGTGTAAAACGGCGCGTAAACCCGGGAATAAAAAACCGCACGTAAAAACCTGGTCGCAAAAACCGGCGTGAAAAAACGGGGCGTAAAAACGGGACATAAAAACGGGACGCTAAAACGGCGCGTTAAAACGGGACGTAAAAAATGGGGCGCAAAAACGGCGCCTAAAACCGGGCCTAAAAACGGCACTTAAAAACTACGGTCGCAAAATCGGCGTGAAAAAACGGAGCGTAAAACGGGTCGTAAAAAAAACGCGCGTAAAAAACGGGTGGTAAAAAAAGGCGCATAAAATTTTTTTATATAAAAAATCTGATTTCAAAATATTTGTTTAATAAAGAAATCTGATTTTAGAAAAAAATAATTAATGTAATAGAACAAAATTGTAATAAAAAACAATTAACTTAATAAGACAAAAAACAAAATTACTTAAATACCCTTTTGGATTATAATATTAAATACATAATAAGACAAAAACCATTTAATATTAATTTTTGTTACTTTTAATCTCATCCATCCATCAAGTTGATCTAAGGGCTAATAAGTGGTTCTCTTGGTTCTCATAACTAGAGGTGGTTTTCATTTTAGCGGTCCTATATATATATATATATATATATAGGGAGGAGATCATGCGAGAACCACCCTTATTGTGAGAACCGCGAGAACCAATGTGAACACAACCTAAAATAGCTGAAAAAACTAACCCCCACCCCCCCCCCCAGCTAAATGCTAAAAACTAAAACCCCCAAAAAACCTAACCCCCCCCCCCCCAAAACCTAAACCCCCCTCCCCCACCCCCCAAAAAACCTAACCCCCCCCCCCAACCCCCCAAGCTAAAATGCTAAAAACTAAGAGTAAACTGCTAAAATCGTCCCTGAGGTTTGACTCAAAATGCTAGATCAGTCCAAAATCAACTTTTGTTGCTAAAACAGTCACTGAGCCCAAGTTCTGTTGCTAGATCAGTCCAATTAGTTAACTGAAGTTAGTTTTTAACTTTTATTTATTACACAAACAGTCCCTGTAGTTATAATTTACTAGTTTTAACTATGAGTTAATAGCCAAAATGGTCCCTGAGGTTTGCACCACCACCACCACCACCGCACCGCACCGCCACCACCACCACCACCACCACAGCACCGCCGCCACCACCGCCACCACCACCACCGCCGCACCGCCACCACCACCATCGCCACAGTGGGTTGCAGGTTTGACCGGAAAACTCGAAATATTCTCTATCTGTAAAAAAAAATAGTAAGGCCGCCCGGGGTGGTGTGTTATTTTATCACGAAAACAAAAGATAACGCGTGATATCCACCCCCACAACAAAGTTCCACGCGTGATATAATCTGTTTCGAGTTTTCCGGTCAAACCTACAACCCACTGTTTCGAGTTTTCCGGTCAAACCTGCAACCCACTGTGGCGATGGTGATGGTGACCAGACGATGGCGGTGCGGCGGTGGTGGTGGTGGCGGTGGTGGCGGCGGTGCTGTGGTGGCGGTGGCGGTGGTGGTGGTGGTGGTGGCGGTGTGGTGGTGGTGGCGGCGGTGCGGTGGTGGCGGCGGTGCGGTGGTGGCGGTGTGGTGGCGGTGGTGGTGGTGGTGGTGGTGCTGCAAACCTTAGGGACCATTTTGGCTATTAACTCATAGTTAAAACTAGTAAATTATAACTACAGAGACTGTTTGTGTAATAAATAAAAGTTAAAAACTAACTTCAGTTAACTAATTGGACTGATCTAGCAACAGAACTTGGGCTCAGTGACTGTTTTAGCAACAAAAATTGATTTTGGACTGATCTAGCATTTTGAGTCAAACCTCAGGGACGATTTTAGCAGTTTACTCAAAAACTAAACCCCAAAAAAACATAAAAAAAATCTAAAAAAATAAAAAAAAAATCTAATTTTTTTTTTTTGCTCAAATCGCTACTTTTAGTGGCAAAAAAAAAAAAAAAAATTTTTAAATTTTTTTTTAATTTGTTTTTTTTTTTGCTTCGAAAAGTAGCGATTTTTATATAAAAAATATTAAAAAAAAATTGTGTGATTTTTAGCTATTTTTAGGCATTTTTGGTTGTGTTCACATTGGTTCTAGTGGTTTTCGCAATAAGAGGTGGTTCTCGCATGATCTTCTCCCTATATATATATATATATAGGTAAAGAGTATGGTACAAATAAGGTTATCGTACATTACATACGCGAGAATTTGAGCCATACACGTGTCCTGATTCAGTTTTTCTTTAATAAGGTTAAATCAGACAATTAATTCAATCATCTGAGGGCAAATTCGTCTCTTCATTCAATCAGCGAGATGTTCGTTACACTAATATCCCGGTAATTATCATTCGAATCAGTTTCAAATTTTTCATAATTCTCAAATTGCAGTTTTCGTTCTTCTGTGTTAGGGTTTCATTCAATTGTTTTTTCCCGATGGATCCACAGAGCAGCACTGGACGAACAGATGTTTATTTTGAAGAAACTAGACCGATTGGTGATCATGCTCAATTATCTGCATATCAGAGAATTTCGATTGTGGATGTTTTAAATCCGATACCTGTAAATCCAAATCCAATTGCAAGTACAAGTGCTGTAAACGAGTTTTTTAATGGTAATTATGTTAATTCAGATCTGTAAATTAGTTTTAAACTTGTTTTTTGTTTAATCGTAGCAATGTTGTTGTTTTTTGTTTAATCGTAGCAATGTTGTTGTAGCTGTTTTTTGAAGTTTGAATGTTGATTATATTTTTGATTTGAAAGCAACATGCACAAATTCGCATGTTATTAATCTTACAATTCGCATTTGATTTTATTTTCTTTATGCATTTTCGCATGTTATGGTATAATAAATGCAAATTTCTTTTTTTTTTTCACATCATGATATTGCAAGATGCGATTTTGTTTTTCTCATGTGATTTTAAAATTTATTCATTTACATGATTTTTTAGACATGCAAAATTGGTATGTTACACATGCGATTTTAATTTTTATTATATTTTTTTTTTTGGTTTTTTCTTGGTGTGGTTCAAGAATCTTGAAAATGATGTAACTGCACAGTGTAATTGTTTGCGTTTTGAGCAGTATGGGCTGCTATGCAAACACATCTATTTTCTTTTCAAGATGTTTGGTGTTAAAGAAACACCAAACAAATATGTTACGAAGAGATGGACGAAGGATGTGGTGACGAATGAGTTAAATGTGAAGTACAATCTAAATGTGGGTGGCAAGGATGTGCAACACAAGGCTAGACGGATTGCTCGTGAAATCATCCACACAGGGGAGTATTTGGTTAGCAATTTGATTTCCGACCTTGATCAACTTGTTTTAGTGAGGGATCAAATGATGCAGCTTAAAGAGAGAGTTGATCAGAGTCGTATAACCAAGCAACTTGATCCAAAATTTGACCGATTTTCAAAGTTGATTGGTTATCAACAACCAGTAACTAATGCTCCTCCTACTGTTCGTGTGCCGGCTGGTATAAGAAACAAAGGTCGCGGCTCGCATAAAAGGATTAAATCTAAGAAGGAACAAATGATCAGCCGCAAAGGGAAAAGGTCAAGGACATGTAGCGTATGCAATGAAAAAGGGCATGACATTCGGACTTGCGAGATTCTGAAAGCCAAACAACAAGGTAAACAGTAAAAAAAGAAGATGAAGGGCGTCCAGATTGAAAATGTTCCCAGAGACAAAGACAATGAGGTCGAAGATGACGAAGAGGAAGATGAGTTTGAAGGTTACAGTAGTGATGATGGATCTGAAGAAGAGGATCAGTGGGAGGAGGATTCAGAAGATGATGAGGATGAGTAGTTTTTTTTTTAAATGTACATGTGATTTTATACGAAGCACATGCGATTTATATTCATCTGTTTATATCATTTTCTCATGCGATTTTAGTATATAAACATGCGAATTTATATGCTTCAGTTTATAATAATTCTTACATGCGATTTCACTTTTAGTACATGCGATTTTGAGTTATCTTGTTTTTTATGTGACAAAGATGTCAATATTCATACGATTTAATATTTTATAAGTAAGCATAATATGTGTTCAAAATACATACCCAAAATATAAAATAATTGTTATTGTCTAACACAGCCACAACCACAAAAGGATTAAAAAGAGAATTTAGTTACTTGAAGCAAAGATTTTGTCACGTTCAGAAGAGCTGAACTCCATCTTCTCCTTCACAGTGTTTAG
Organism: Helianthus tuberosus; assembly: GCA_030545235.1. Lineage (NCBI taxonomy): Eukaryota > Viridiplantae > Streptophyta > Magnoliopsida > Asterales > Asteraceae > Helianthus > Helianthus tuberosus. Next base: position 25,370,526 of record CM060351.1, on the reverse strand, counting down.
AGCATCTGTTAGGAAAGAGAAGGCTAAGTCATCAGCTCGAGATTGCTCCTTTATGTGTTCCAAAGCTCTGTCCTTGAAGCTTGATGGTGGTTCTTGAAGTAGGCGTTCCCATATATCTTGATTTTTCTTGATTTGTTCAAGAATTTTGCCCTGCACATCAAGAACCAGATGAGAAGAGGTGACATCAGTGCTTAGTTCTGTCAACGTGCGAGTTGACAATAGCTCTTTGATTGTAATGTTTTTGATTTTTTCATCATCTTCAGATGCCATTTTTGTTGGTCTGTTTGTGTGCGTTTTGTTCTTGTTCTATGTATGTCTTAATATGGAAGATACTAATATCTGGGTTTTTTATATTAATATAGTAAATTTATTATGTTGGTAGGGTGGTAAGTTCAGTAGTATTTATTGTAAAATTGATCATTACATGTCAATTTACAGTCACATCGGTAATTAATTAAGGTTTTTTTATATAAAATACTTCTATTTTAGTTTTTAAGATTCGTAATTTTTTTCCATTTTTAGGACAAAGTAATTTGAAAGTATTTGCAGTGTTTTATTCAAAATCGCATTTGAAACGTAAACAAATTCGCAAACTTTAAGAAATCTGAAGATAATTCTTTTTTACTGAAATCGCTTTGTGTTAAATCATGAATTCGCACATTATATGAAATTTCAAAGATTATTAACTTTTAATTGAAATCGCATGTGTATTGTCATGAATTCGCACATTATATTACACCTGTAGTGTTTTCGCATATAATGTTATATGAATTCGCAAACTTTACAAAAAGGACACCCTTTCTTTTTGTCTGAAGTGTTTTTCGCACGTTTGTTATGTATTTCGCATATTCTTATTTGATTTTCACCCTGCATCATCTTCTTCGATAGTCTCTCCATCGATTTGTTTCATTTCTGAATTTGCAAATTCATCAAAAGTTCAATTCCCAGAGGGATATGGTGAATAGGAATCGATCGTTTTTTGAGTAATTGTTATATTTTCGATTACGTTTTTGATTAAGAATCTTACGTTATGATTTTGAGGTTTTGTTTGCTGATTATCAGGGTTTTTTATTTCGTAATGGACGATTTTAACCTTGGCGGTTTCATATGTATATGATTATTTGAGAACCACCTCGAGTTGTAAGAACCGTGAGAACTACACCGTAAAGGGTGAGGTGAACCAAAATTTTTTTTCACAAACGTAAATGCGTGTATTATAAACACATTTGTAAAAAAAAATCAAATTTTTTTTTTTTGAGCACCACAAGTTTGTGTTTACGGGTACCGTAAATTTTCCGGTAGGATTTACGGTACCCGTAAACACAAACTTGTGGTGCTCAAAACTACACACACGACATTTTTTTTTACAAATGTGTTTATAATACACGCATCTACGTTTATGAAAAAAAAATTTGGTCCACCTCACCCCGTATGGTGTAGTTCTCACGGTTCTTACAACTCGAGTTGGTTCTCATTTTAGCGGTCCCCTATATATATATATATATATATATATATATATATATATATATATATATTCAATTTACGATCTCTAAATATCAAATGAGGAAAGGCATACTTAGACACAAGGGGCTATGTTCGATTTCAAACAAGCCACCTTTTGCACGGTGCCGATAATTTGTCACTTAAACACGATTGGTGTGGGGATGTTTTTTTGCTTCTTTTTCTACAAATTACTAGTAGCTAAATGTTATATGATATTTTATAACTAATTGTTTTAGATGTCTTGTTTATTGGATTTGAATTATTTAAAACGGTGAAAATGCTGTGATGAGAAAGCTAACATGTAAGAAGATGTTCAACTTTGTGTCGAGTGTTTTCAATGAAATATTCCTGTTACGCTTGGCTTCTGAGCATAAAATTAAGAGTAAATTGCCAAAATCGTCCCTGAGGTTTGGGTATGTTTGCGAGTTTAATCCAAAACAACTTTTTTTTTTACAAAATAGTCCTTCACTTTTGAGATTTTTTGCCATTTTCATCTAAAAGTCTTATTTGCTTTATATTTTTTGTCAAATATTTGGATGAAAATGGCAAAAAAGTTAGACGTTTGGATGAAAATGACAAAAAATCACAAAAGTGAAGGGTGATATGGTACAATAAAGTTGTTTTGGATAAAATGGACAAACAAGCCCAAACCTCAGAGACGATTCTGGCAATTTACTCTAAAATTAATGTTAACTTAACTACGTTTTTTTTTTTTTTTTTGGCTGAAAGCATTCCATGAGATTATTTACGAAAAATGTTTTTGTCGCTATGAAAGACAATGATTGTAAAATAAAGTAGTCTAAGCACTTATGACGTTATGTTATCTCAACTGATCAACAAAATTACATTACCGTCAAATAATTTCTTTTACTTTAGCAAGCAGGGCAAGCGTGAATATTACCGCCAACAAAGAGTTTGAGCGAAAATGGACCTACAATAACAAAAAAACGCCTTCACTATTAAAAAGATTCAATCTTTGGATGATAACAGATTTAGTTGTAAAATAAACTAATTCCGTTAAGTGCTAACCAATTAAAAATCACCTAATACATTTCAAAAACATATTCTATTGAACACATTCTTAAGTCATATCCAGTAAACGATTCGTGTGGGCCAATGTGACGATACATTTATATGTAAAGTGACCTAATTGTGTTGATTTCTAACCAATCAAATGTTACCTAATCCAAAAATGAAAAAAACTTGATCTACAACAAATCATTATCCACAAAATCTCATGATCAAATGCATTTACACTTTGTAGTTAATCCACGCAAATAATCACTAAAAACTAAATAAATACCATAAAGCGGGAAGAAGTTAAGTGAAGGAAGCTCGCACGGATATATATAAACCCTTGCGACGAAGCTTCATTTAGGACTTAACATTAGTATTTAGGGTTAAGGGGTTAGCATTTGACGAACCGGTTCCAACGGCGCTAGAATGAGCTCAACCGGAGTTTGTTTGAACCGTTTTCTTACGCTTCTTAGGTTTTGTACCGGATACTTACCCTATGTATATGTGTGTGCATGTATGTATGTAATTGGCATAGTTTAAAATAGTGGTTTAGGATCAAATACAAAGTCTTCTAAAAATGAGAAGTCGTACAAAGAGTAGGGGTGTGCATGAGTCGGTTTGGTTCGGTTTTTACTATTAACCATAACCATAACCGCTAGTTCGGTTATGGAGTTTTGGTAACCATAACCATAACCAAACTTCGGTTATGGTTAATCGGTTATGAAGTCGGTTATGGTTAATTTCGGTTAAGTAACCAAGTAACGTTTGAAATAAATAGGGTTGTGCACGATTTGAACTTAGCTTGAGCCTATTTTATAAGATAACGGAGACTAAACTTTTTGGTTAAACAACCAGTTTGGGGTTCTTTTTAAAAAGGTAATTCTCAAAAAAAAAAAAAAAAAAAAAATTATGGACATCACACCTTAGTTCTTTATCAAAATAAATGGTATCTACATCAAGATCATTTTGCTACTAACATACTTTTATCTTAGTAAAAACCATTTATATGGTTTTGTAAAACACAAATCTATTATATAAAGTAAACATTACAAGTTCGGTTCGGTTTCGGTTATATCGGTTAACCAAAGCTTCATAACCATAACCATAACCGATTGAGCGATTATACAAAGTTTCATAACCATAACCATTGGGTATATTGGTTATCAGTTATTAGTGGTTCGGTTATGTCGGTTATGGTTCGGTTATCGTTTATGGTGGTTAATTTGCTCACCCCTAACAAATAGTATCAAACGGACTTCGATTGACAACGTTCAAGTGGCATTGAAACCATCTAATCAAACTCTACGCTATGAGATTTTAAGTTTTTACTTTTGAAATTACAAGATTTTATAATTTTTGTTTATTATCATTGTGTCTTTACTATATTTGCGTAATTGTGTCTTTTTTCTTTAACATTGTGTTTCATATATATATATATATAGGACAAAGATCCGTTAGGAACTACCTCTTATTACGAGAACCGCGAGAACCAATGTGAACACAACTAAAAATGCCTAAAAATAGCTAAAAATCACACAATTTTTTTTTAATATTTTTTATAAAAAAATCGCTATTTTTCGAAACAAAAAAAAAAATTAAAAAAATTAAAAAAATTGTTTTTTTTTTTTGCTACTAAAAGTAGCGATTTTAACATAAAAAATATTAAAAAATTTTTTTAGATTTTTTTAAGATTTTTTTAGGTTTTTTTGGGGGTTTAGTTTTTAGCATTTTAGCTTGGGGGGGGGGGGGGGGTTTAGGTACTAAAAGTAGCGATTTTAACATAAAAAATATTAAAAAAAAAAATTTTTAGATTTTTTTTAGATTTTTTTAGGTTTTTTT